>JARQOD010000001.1:282539701-282587244 GCA_033576555.1 Oophaga sylvatica
AACAGAGTCAACACCTGGACAGACAGAAGCCTCCGTCTGTCCTGAAGAAAATCGAGGTGAAACCCAGAATTACAGAAAAACGGAGACATCAAAGTAGCAGAGCTAGCCCTATTATTAGAGCAAACTCAGCCAAAGGCAAAAAAGAGACCCAGTCATCCTGATCAGCAGACACAAAGCATCTTAGATAAGTCTCCAATGTGTGGTTTGTTCTCTCAGTTTGAACCATTGGTCTGAGGATGAAATGCGAGGAAAAGACAATTGACACCCATTTAGAACAAAAAGCCCTCCAAAATCTGGAAACAACTGGACTCCTCTGTCAGACACAATGTTCTCAGGAATGCCGTGTAAACGAACCACGTGCTGAAGGAACAACGGCACCAATTCAAGGAGGAAGGCAACTTAGGTAATGGCACAAGATGTATCATCTTGGAAAACCTATCACAAATTACCCAGATGGTGGTCATTCTCTGAGAAACAGGAAGGTCGGAAATGAAATCCATAGAGATATGGGTCCATGGTCTCTTGGGCACAGGCAATGGCATCAACAAACCACTAGAGCGAGACAAGGCTTGAGCGAGAGCAAGTCCCGCAGGACTGCACAAATTCCCTGACATCACGAGACAAGGTAGCCACCAAAAGGACCGACTAACCAAGTCTCTGGTACCAAAAATTCCGGGATGCCCACCAACACGGAACAAGAATCTCAGACATCACACTCTTTTTCCACTGTCCGGAAAAAACAATTTCCAACAGGGCAGCACTCAGGCCAATCCTCCTGACACCCCTCCAGAGCAATCTAAATTGGGCGGATGGCGGAAAGAACACACCCTCTTTCAAAATAACAGAAGGATCAGATAACTCAGGAGAGTCCGCAAGGAAACTCCTCGAGAGGCATCCGCCTTAACATTCTTAGTGCCAGAAGAAAGGAAACCACAAAATTAAAACGTGTGAAAAACAAGGCCCACCTGGCCTGTCTAGGATTGAGTCGCTTGGCAGATTCCAGATAGACCAATTCTTATGGCCGTAAGGACCACCACCTGATGTTTGGCTCCCTCCAGCCAATGTCTCCACTCTTCAAAAGCCCACTTCATGGCCAATAACTCCCGATTACCCACGTCATAATTACTTCAGTAGGAAAAATTTTCGAGAGAAAAAGGCAAAAGGGGTTACTTTAGAGGTCTCTGGATATTTTGGGACAAAACGCACCTGCCCCAATTTCAGAGGCATCAACCTCCACCTGAAATGGCAAGAAACATCAGGCTGCCGTAGAACAGGAGCAGAAGTGAATCTCTGCTTAAGTTCCTGAAATGCAGAGACTGCCTCAGGAGGCCAATTCACCACATCAGAACCCTTTCTGGTCAAATCAGTTAATGGTTTAACAATAACCGAGAAATTACCAATAAATTTACGATAAAAATTGGCAAAACCCAAAAATCTCTGAAGAGCCTTTAATGAAGTAGGTTGGACCCAATCACAGATGGCCTGAACCTTGACCGGTCCATTTCAATAACAGATGGGACAAAATGAATCCCAGAAATGAGATCCTCTGTACGCCAAAAAGACACTTTGATCCCTTCACATACAGAGCATTCTCTCTCAAAATCTGGAATACAGTTCGAACATGTTTCACATGAGAGTCCCAGTCCATTAGAAAAAATCAAGAAATCATCCAAATAAACAATCAGAAATTTGTCCACAAAATCCCTGAAAATGTCATTCATAAGGACTGGAAGACGGAAGGAGCATTATTGAGCCCAAAGGGCATCACCAGGTACTAAAATGCCCTTCAGGGTAATGAATGCCGTCTTCCATTCACCCCGTGCTTAATGCGAATAAGGTTATACGCCCCCCTGAGTTTAAGCTTGGAAAACCAAGTAGCGTTTTTCACCCTGGAAAACAGGTCAGAAATCAAGGGTAACGGTATTGATATTTCACAGTAAAATTGTTCAGAGACGATAATCAATACACGGCCTTAATGAACCATCCTTTTTGGCCACAAAGAAAAAAACGGCACCTAAGGGTGAAGAGGATGGTCTGATATGACCCTTCTCCAGATTCCTTGATATAAGACCGCATAGCGTCATGTTCAGGTACAGACAAGTTAAAAAGGCGACCTTTAGGGAATTTACTACCCGGCACTAATTCAATAGCGCAGTCATGTTCCTATGGGGGGCAAGGATGCAGATTTACTTTCGCTAAAACACATCAAAAAATCAATCAAAAAGTCAGGAACATCCTGAGCCTGGGGGAGGCAGTAAAAACAGGAGTGTTGTATAACACATTGGCAGCCCCAACTGGTTACAGACACAGATTTCCAATCCAAAACAGGATTATGAGACTGTAACCAAGGAAAACCCAGCACGATAATGTCATGCAGATTATACAGAACCAAAAATTTGCAGCACTCCTGGTGATCAGGTTCAACCCTCATTATCACCTGAGTAGAAAACTGGGTTTATTCTCAGCCAAAGGGGTAGAATCGATCCCCAGTAGGGAATAGACTTCTGTAGGGGTATCAAGGGAAATCCACAACGTTTAGCAAAATCATAATCCATCAGATTAATAGCTGCTCCAGAATCAACGAAAGCCTGAGCAGAAAATGAGGACAGAGAGCATATCAGAGTAACAGTTAATAAAAACTTAGTCTGAACACTACCCAAGACAACTGAGCGTGCAAAACGTCTTCCCTGCTTAGGGCAGACTGAAATAGCATGAGAGGCATCACCACAGTAGAAACATAATCCATTGCGCTTTCGAAACTCATGACGCTGTGCCCCAGACACCCACTCTATCACACTGCATGGGTTCAGAAGCTGGTTCACAAGGCCACACTATTCCACGCATACTTCTCCGCTCACGCAAACGTCTGTCAATTTGAATCGCTAATGACATAGAATCATTGAGACCAGAGGGACAGGAATCCCACCATAACATCCTTTACATTATCTGACAGACCCTTCCGGAAAAGGGCTGCCAAAGCGTCGTCATTCCATTTGGTCAGGACTGCCCACCTACGGAATCTCTGACAGAATAACTCAGCGTCATCAAGCCCCTGATTTAATGCCAACAAGGCTTTTTCAGCTTGATCAGTGACATTAGGCTCATCGTACAATAACCCCAAGGCCTGAAAAAATGCATCAACATCACTCAAACAGGATCCCCAGTATCAGGGAAAAAGCCCAATCCTGAGGATCGCCGCGCAGGAGAGAGATGATAATTTGAACCTGCTGCGCTGCGTTCCCTGAGGACTTAGATTTTAAGGCAAAAAACAATTTACAATTATTTTTGAAATTCTGAAACTTAGCTCGATCCCCTAAAAACAAATCTGGCATGGAATCCTAGGTTCCACAACGGGCAACCCAGCAAGATAGATAGCAATACTCCGAACCTCAGTGGCAAGCTGATCCACACGGCCAGACAACTGTGCAAACTCCATTGAGAGAAAAGATCCTCCCCAGTACCCAGAGATACAGAGGAAAAAAAAAAAAAATGCAACAAACAGAAAAATATCTCTGACAACTCTGACAACCTTTCTTCTTTCACAATTTTTTTTTCCCTTCTGTGAGTACCATACAATTTTCCATTTTTAGGCCGGTGATACTGTTATGTTTCGGTAGCTGAGGAGTGCAGGTAAAAAAGGCAATACACCGAGCAGTTGGAATCTATGAGATTGCAGTACCCTGACTAACCACCACAACTAGAGGCAGCCGTGGAGCGTTCCTACGTTGGTCCTAGACGCCTCGTCACAGCCTGAGAAACTAACTACACCTAAAGATAGATATAGGAAAGCTATCTGCCCCGGAGCAGAACCCCAAAGATAACAGAAAGCCCCCAAACATGTAATGGCGGTTAGACAAGATGAAATACTGACACAGAAAGAAAATAGTATGAGCAAACGCTGGGGGCCCAAACTAACTAAATAGAAAAGGATAGGAAGGGTACTTACTGCAATCCCAGAAAACCCTGAAAGGCACCAACTCTACTAATTTCAAAAACACCTGAGATCACACGACCTCTTCCACCTAAATTAGTTTCTCTGGTGTAACAAAATCAAAACAGCAGCCACTAAAAAAACTGGAAAAAGCAAAAGTACAAACATCAGTGGCTGAACAAAACTGAGAGGGCAGAAACCCCCGGAGGGACCCTGAAGGCCCCCACAGAAGTGCAGGACAAAATGCAAAAATATGGCACAAACACAAAAGAAGAAAAAGTCTTATCTGTTAGCAGGAGATGCAGACACGACACAGCAGGCTACAAGGGAAACTGGAATAAAGGATTCAGACCAGAACAATTGATCACCGGCAACCCTGATGGGAAGGTGACTCCCTTATATAAGACCAGTCAGTAACACCTGATTCCCAGTCCTCACAATCTTCACTGGACAGACTAGCACTGCTTGTAACCACCAGAGGGAGCCTCTGCTCAGAACTCATCTCAAACCCATTCACAACAGACGGCTTGCCTGCTGAAATAAAATCGGCTTGGCACATTATATTGTGGGACTGCCAATGCCATAAAGTTCCTGAAACTGTCAGTCTCCACCAGCCTGAATGACAGCATTTCAAGGGACAGGAGTTTTGCAATGCCAGCATTCAGAGCCTGTGCTCGTGGATGGTTTGCCGAGTATGGCCGTCTTTTATCCCATGCCTGTGGTACCGATGGCTGTTTTGTGTCTGGGAGTGTGACGATGACTGTGAACTTGCTGCTGTGGGTGGAATAACAGTTTGTCTATGGACAACAGTGACCGAGGTTCTTCCATGGAGATCCTGTGAGGAAGCCGAACCAGGTGTGTGTGAGCTGGAGGTAGAGGCTCCAACACGACCTGAAGATGTAGGTGCTGCTGTAGGTTGGCCTACATCTCCAGTGTGTCTTTGTAACTCAGCTACGTGCTTTGTCCGTACATGTTTCCACATATTTGTGGTATTCAGGTTACTGATATTTTTACCTCTTTTAACTTTTTGCTTACACAGCTTGCATTGAACATAGCAAATATCATCTACAAGTCTGTCAAAAAAGGACCACGCAGTGCAAGTCATGGGAGCGCCAATTTTGACATTTCTAAGAGAACTGCTCCCAACAGGTGCCAAACTGGAGGCTACAGGCAAGCGAGTCTGCAGCCTACCTCTCCCTCCTCTTTGTACCGTTGGGACAATCTCTTCCTCAGAGCTGCTCCCACCACCTTCCTGTTGCTCACGCCATGTTGGGTCTCGGACTTCATCATCTCCACTACCCTCTTCCAACACCTGCTGCTGTTGGATGGTCTGGGCAGCACCATGCTCCACAAAACCTGGCACCTGAGTCTCATCATCATCATAAGATGCGTTCTGCGGTGTGCTGTCCATCGGCACTGGCTCACCCGCCTCTTCAGATTGAGAGAGACACAGCTGTTGCGCATCACTGCATACTCCCTCTTCTTCAAATTGCAGAATGCTGCTTGCCTGTGCCCGTGTTTGCGAGCCAACAGATTCTGAGAACAGAAGCAGAGACTCAGCTGGCTCCTGTACAGAACTCTCTGACTGCCTGGGCAATTTGACAGGCGGTGAACAGACAGATGGTTGCTCAACAGTGTTGTGTTCCTGAGAGGAGGTGGAAGGAATTGAAGTCGATGCATTGGCTGCCATCCAACCAACAACGGCTTCAATTTGTTCTTCCGCAGCAGGGGGGCACGCCGAGCTCCTACCAAACTGCGCATAAAGGAACGCTCATGGGTAAAACTGGTGGATGCTGTGTCACTGAGGGCGGCAGCAGCCACAGAATCCCCACGTCCTCTCCCTGCTGAAACTCCACGGCCACGACCACGTGCCTTACTCCCTGCCTTCTTCATCTTGGTAGATTGATAAAGAAAGTCAGAAAAGTTATAAGGCCTAAGTGTGGTTATTACGCAGAGACTGAAGTGAACACTGAAACACAACTGTTCACAATCTGTGAAAGGCTACTCCTTTGTCTACTTCTATAGTGTTTGCAACCAATGTATTGGATACGGATGGAAGCGCGTCACACTAATAGATTATATTTATTTTAAATGGAATGGAGCAGAACCAATTGGAGAGAAATGAAAAGGATGAGGCACTGAGACACGCTCAGCAGAGTACAAGCAGCAGTGCTTGAACAAGTAACTGGAGCGTGATGTGCACTCAAAAAATAAAAAACACAGACTGAAGTGAACACTGAAACACAACTGTTCACAATCTGTGAAAGGCTACTCCTTTGTCTACTTCTATAGTGTTTGCAACCAATGTATTGGATACGGATGGAAGCGCGTCACACTAATAGTTAAATTGCATGGAGCAGCAAGAATTACACTGAAGAAAAAAAAAAGTCTGTGAGTGACACGTGCAGATGCCTACAGACAGCGTTGCATGCAGAGCAAACTGCAGCGTCACCTGCACTCACACACACCTTGCAGAGCTGTTAAAACAACACTGCAGGCAAAAGGAAGCTTTACACAGCGGTTGGTGCTAGCCTGCCTACAGCACAAGCGAAGGAAGAAAAGAGGAAAAATAGTCTAATGGTCATTAATACAAACTTTATTAAATATATGAGCAAGGTATCTGGCAAAATAGGGGTAATACATCCCTCAATACACACAATCAAAAACTGGGCCGGAAAATGACCGTGTAGCATCAACAAAATACATTCTGCACAATAGGCAAAGTATAAGCCATGTATGTCAAACAACAATTGCCACAGTGCATATAGCAAGGAAAGTAATGACAAAGATATATGAACATAGTGCGTCTATAGAACAATGGATCAAATCATGGTCAGTGCCTATGAGTCTATATACCGCACAGCATAGAAACAATGCATATAAGTGGCAAAAGGTGGCATAGATATTTACCGGTAGATGCGGTGGTCACAGTCACCCAGCCCACCCCGACGCGCGTTTCGGAGCGGAAAAGACGCTCCTTCCTCAGGGGCATGTAACCAAGTAATGAACAGATACATATATATATATTAAAAAAAAACGGAAATGCCACACACGCTGTCGCAACCTCGCGCATACACACCGCGTATACCGGGCGTCACATCCGGTATCACGTGGGGCCCCACGTGATCCGGCCATGAGACGTCACCGGAAGTGACGCGGCGGCACGAAGAAAGGACAGCGCATGCGCAGAGCCGCCACAATGTAGGAAACGCCAGGAATAAAAATGGCCACAACGATGCAAAATTAAACGGAAAAGATAGAAATGTATAAGTGTAACAAAACACATATAACAAAACAAAATTAATAAGACATAACAAATGTGTACAACATAAAAGAAAAGAATAATAACAGATAAAAAATAGTAAATAATAATAGTAAAAAGTGATAAAATACCAAAAAACAACCAACAAAAGAAATCATAATACAAAAATATACAACAAAAAAATAATATAATATGAACGATAATACAAAAATGCAAGAAACACATCATACTGAATATAATATTCCTCAGGTCACAATAAGATATTCTATTTCAAAAACATTATAGGAGGTCCAATATATCAGGAACAGAGGGATCCATAAGAAGAGAAACGTGACATTCGGGATTCTCCAAGTGGTCGTCAGTATATGTACGAAAAATGTGCCAAGCATCGGTAGGCAGAAAAATATCTACAAAGAAAATACATAGTTAAAATACAAATAAAACAAAAGATCATGCGGATGAAGGATATAAATGATGAACCAATGAGGAGATTACAAGAAGGGGACAAATGATATGTTCTCATTTAACCCATGAGGATGAATGGTTTTTAATGTCCAAATCCATTTAGTCTCAGCCTGTGCAAGCCTCCTAGACAAATCTCCACCCCGTATATTAATATTAAGGGCATGAATACCCCTAACTTTTAACAAAGAGCTGTCACAGTGGTGAAATTCAGCAAAGTGACGCGGCAACGTTTTTAATATAGCTAAGTCAGTACATGTGGATGCGGCTGCAATGCCCAGAACATGCTCGCGTACTCGGATTTTAAATTGTCGAGTGGTAAGACCAACATAGAGTAGTCCACACGGACAACTAGCGCAATAGATGACATATCTTGTCGTGCACGTAATACGTTGTTTGATGGAAAATTGTTTAGTTCCATCAGAATTAGCAAATGTAGAGCATCGTACAATGTTCGGGCATGCCACGCATTTCCCACATGGAGCACATCCATTAGCAACCGGAATTTTATCTAAAAAAGTGCCGATGTGTTGACCAGAGTAATGACTAGAAACCAATTGATCGCGTAGATTTCTAGCCCGTCTAAAAGTGAAATATGGTCTATCGGGAAGAAATTTACCGATGATAGGATCCACTTTTAAAATAGGCCACGCCCTTTGTACAGCCTCCCGCATCCTGTGGTGTTGGGGGTGAAAAGTGGTGATAAATCTGACCATATTTGAATCTTTAGATCTGGTGGTATTATTATATAGCAAATCATTACGCAAGGAATGTTTGGCTCTGTGGTATGCCCTCTTAATGGAGCGTCCACTATAGCCTCTAGCTAAGAAGCGAGACCTTAGTTCTTTGGCTCTTGCCTCAAAATCAGAATCCGTGGAACAGATCCGCCGTAGTCGGAGGAACTGTCCCACAGGGATCGCTTTAGTCACATGAGACGGATGGCAAGAGGTGGAATGTAACACCATGTTAGTTGAAGTCTCCTTGCGATAAATATCGGTCTGAATAACACCTGAATTATCCCTCTTAATGGCAACATCCAAGAAATTAATAACAGAAGGGTCCCAAACCAGAGTGAGATGGATATTAAGGTCATTACTGTTCAAAGAGGCGACGAATTGCCCAAGGTCGATGGATGTGCCCTGCCAGACAAAGAAGATATCGTCAATATAACGAACCCAAAAAGGGACGTGATTAATTGACCCCTGTTTGTCAGTCAGGAAAAGGTCCCTCTCCCACAGACCCAGGAAGAGGTTGGCATAGGATGGCGCGAAGGCAGCACGACAAGATATGTCATCTATTGCGCTAGTTGTCCGTGTGGACTACTCTATGTTGGTCTTACCACTCGACAATTTAAAATCCGAGTACGCGAGCATGTTCTGGGCATTGCAGCCGCATCCACATGTACTGACTTAGCTATATTAAAAACGTTGCCGCGTCACTTTGCTGAATTTCACCACTGTGACAGCTCTTTGTTAAAAGTTAGGGGTATTCATGCCCTTAATATTAATATACGGGGTGGAGATTTGTCTAGGAGGCTTGCACAGGCTGAGACTAAATGGATTTGGACATTAAAAACCATTCATCCTCATGGGTTAAATGAGAACATATCATTTGTCCCCTTCTTGTAATCTCCTCATTGGTTCATCATTTATATCCTTCATCCGCATGATCTTTTGTTTTATTTGTATTTTAACTATGTATTTTCTTTGTAGATATTTTTCTGCCTACCGATGCTTGGCACATTTTTCGTACATATACTGACGACCACTTGGAGAATCCCGAATGTCACGTTTCTCTTCTTATGGATCCCTCTGTTCCTGATATATTGGACCTCCTATAATGTTTTTGAAATAGAATATCTTATTGTGACCTGAGGAATATTATATTCAGTATGATGTGTTTCTTGCATTTTTGTATTATCGTTCATATTATATTATTTTTTTGTTGTATATTTTTGTATTATGATTTCTTTTGTTGGTTGTTTTTTGGTATTTTATCACTTTTTACTATTATTATTTACTATTTTTTATCTGTTATTATTCTTTTCTTTTATGTTGTACACATTTGTTATGTCTTATTA
Source organism: Oophaga sylvatica (assembly GCA_033576555.1). Taxonomy (NCBI): domain Eukaryota; kingdom Metazoa; phylum Chordata; class Amphibia; order Anura; family Dendrobatidae; genus Oophaga; species Oophaga sylvatica. The sequence continues at coordinate 282,549,437 of JARQOD010000001.1, forward strand.
ATTTTGTTTTGTTATATGTGTTTTGTTACACTTATACATTTCTATCTTTTCCGTTTAATTTTGCATCGTTGTGGCCATTTTTATTCCTGGCGTTTCCTACATTGTGGCGGCTCTGCGCATGCGCTGTCCTTTCTTCGTGCCGCCGCGTCACTTCCGGTGACGTCTCATGGCCGGATCACGTGGGGCCCCACGTGATACCGGATGTGACGCCCGGTATACGCGGTGTGTATGCGCGAGGTTGCGACAGCGTGTGTGGCATTTCCGTTTTTTTTAATATATATATATGTATCTGTTCATTACTTGGTTACATGCCCCCTGAGGAAGGAGCGTCTTTTCCGCTCCGAAACGCGCGTCGGGGTGGGCTGGGTGACTGTGACCACCGCATCTACCGGTAAATATCTATGCCACCTTTTGCCACTTATATGCATTGTTTCTATGCTGTGCGGTATATAGACTCATAGGCACTGACCATGATTTGATCCATTGTTCTATAGACGCACTATGTTCATATATCTTTGTCATTACTTTCCTTGCTATATGCACTGTGGCAATTGTTGTTTGACATACATGGCTTATACTTTGCCTATTGTGCAGAATGTATTTTGTTGATGCTACACGGTCATTTTCCGGCCCAGTTTTTGATTGTGTGTATTGAGGGATGTATTACCCCTATTTTGCCAGATACCTTGCTCATATATTTAATAAAGTTTGTATTTATGACCATTAGACTATTTTTCCTCTTTTCTTCCTTCGCTTGTCCTTAATAGTAGTTGGTCTTATATTGTCCATTTTTTTGGCATTATATAATATTGCTATGTGATCCTATAAGGATCACTTTTTTTACTCTATCCATCTATGTATGTTGCCAATATCGCTGTTTATATCTTATATCTCTCTATTTCTGTGTCATGCACAGGTTCCTCTACAGCGTTAATAATGGACTATAGAGCCAAAGAAAAAGCTTGGCTCTCTCAATTAGAACAGGTTTTTGGCAGTGGTGGGGGCGATGTTTCCAATGTTGGAGATCCAAGTTGGGATGACAAATTTTCTAATATCAAATCCATGATTTTGAAGAGATCCAAACTATGGTGGAATAGACTTTTTTTAGAAAAATATACTAATAACAAGATGATTCCACGTGGACTCAGGGTTCGTGTTATACCCGCTTTTCCTGTTGATGATGAATCATTTATGTCCAGATGGGAGGAGGCATGTGACACCTGTTCGTATTCTCTCATGCAGCTCCTGATTAACCTTAATTCTAAACAAATTAATGAGCTTGATAAAAATATCGATACCCTACAAACTGAGATCCGCAGTGGCTGTGCTTCAGAAAGGATCCAGTCATTTGAACTAGACATGGACAAATGCATGGATCAGCTTGTAAAAACTATCCAAGATAACCAAATAAAGAAATATGCCAGAGATACTAAAGACTATCAAGGCAAAAGAGTTTATTTATGGAGGAAGAAAAATGGCCCTATTAAACCTAGGGGATTGTCTAGTTTCTCTTCTATGAGTGATATTTCTGACACGTCATCTGTATCAACGACATCTTATGGTGAAACACATAGGTTACGGGACCATGCCTTCCATCCATATAAAAGACGTCCTATATACACTTCTGAAGCACCTCGTAATGACAACAAGGTGATTAATCTTAGTAATCATATATTATCTGATTCTGATGTTTCCTTACTTGGTAGGGGCTTATCCTACTCTCCCACTTCCAGCTATGATCCTTTCACGGGTGTCAAAGATTTACACATCTTTGCAAGGTCATTACTGTTCAAAAGGTATTTCTACAATGGTGACATTTCACATCTTTTTCCTACAGAAGAGGAGCAGGAGGCACTAAGGATTTTGGAGGAGTTGTCATTGGAACACAATGATAATGGAGGTAAGATCCCTCCTTCCATACGTCCACGTTCCAAAAAGTTCCCCCTTTTTCCACTTGTCCCAGTATTGATTTGTTTGTGCGGGTGGTGGCGGAGGATTTCTCCAAGATTCCCTTGGGTAGAGGGGCAGATAATCTCACTAGAGATGAAAGAGAACGATTAAAGTTCCTACAAGGTTTGCCTGATGTTGTGCTGAAGCCAGCCGATAAGGGTGGCAATGTGGTTATCTGGCCTAAATCTTTATATGAAAGGGAAGCATTTCGTCAGCTAAATAATTCTGTTTGTTATCGCAAACTTACATATAATCCCCTTTCTGCTTATTCTGCGAAACTAGAAGATATTCTTAAAAAAGCTGTTGATACCCATGTCATCACTGATGGGCTGGCTTCCGCACTAAGAATCAGGGAACCTACTATTGCCACTCTATACCTCCTACCTAAGGTTCACAAGAGTCTTACGTCACCCCCTGGCAGGCCCATCGTGTCTGGGAGGGGTAACTTTTTGGAAAATATAAAATAAGTGGATTGACCATTATCTTCAACCATTAGTTGCCAACCTCCCCTCCTTCCTCAAAGATACCGGCGACTTGTTGCGGAAGGTCGATGGTTTGTGTTTGGAGGGTGATTCTCTATTAGTGTCCTTGGATGTTGAGTCCTTATATACCAACATTAAACATTCTGACGGCATTGCCGCAGTCCGATTCTTCCTTGGAACAACCACACTAGCTACTGGCCTTAGGGACCTCATCCTGGAGCTACTAGAGTTCACCCTCACCCACAATTTTTTTGTCTTTAAAGGATCCTTCTACCTACAGCTCCAGGGGACGGCTATGGGTGCTGCCTTCGCGCCATCCTATGCCAACCTCTTCCTGGGTCTGTGGGAGAGGGACCTTTTCCTGACTGACAAACAGGGGTCAATTAATCACGTCCCTTTTTGGGTTCGTTATATTGACGATATCTTCTTTGTCTGGCAGGGCACATCCATCGACCTTGGGCAATTCGTCGCCTCTTTGAACAGTAATGACCTTAATATCCATCTCACTCTGGTTTGGGACCCTTCTGTTATTAATTTCTTGGATGTTGCCATTAAGAGGGATAATTCAGGTGTTATTCAGACCGATATTTATCGCAAGGAGACTTCAACTAACATGGTGTTACATTCCACCTCTTGCCATCCGTCTCATGTGACTAAAGCGATCCCTGTGGGACAGTTCCTCCGACTACGGCGGATCTGTTCCACGGATTCTGATTTTGAGGCAAGAGCCAAAGAACTAAGGTCTCGCTTCTTAGCTAGAGGCTATAGTGGACGCTCCATTAAGAGGGCATACCACAGAGCCAAACATTCCTTGCGTAATGATTTGCTATATAATAATACCACCAGATCTAAAGATTCAAATATGGTCAGATTTATCACCACTTTTCACCCCCAACACCACAGGATGCGGGAGGCTGTACAAAGGGCGTGGCCTATTTTAAAAGTGGATCCTATCATCGGTAAATTTCTTCCCGATAGACCATATTTCACTTTTAGACGGGCTAGAAATCTACGCGATCAATTGGTTTCTAGTCATTACTCTGGTCAACACATCGGCACTTTTTTAGATAAAATTCCGGTTGCTAATGGATGTGCTCCATGTGGGAAATGCGTGGCATGCCCGAACATTGTACGATGCTCTACATTTGCTAATTCTGATGGAACTAAACAATTTTCCATCAAACAACGTATTACGTGCACGACAAGATATGTCATCTATTGCGCTAGTTGTCCGTGTGGACTACTCTATGTTGGTCTTACCACTCGACAATTTAAAATCCGAGTACGCGAGCATGTTCTGGGCATTGCAGCCGCATCCACATGTACTGACTTAGCTATATTAAAAACGTTGCCGCGTCACTTTGCTGAATTTCACCACTGTGACAGCTCTTTGTTAAAAGTTAGGGGTATTCATGCCCTTAATATTAATATACGGGGTGGAGATTTGTCTAGGAGGCTTGCACAGGCTGAGACTAAATGGATTTGGACATTAAAAACCATTCATCCTCATGGGTTAAATGAGAACATATCATTTGTCCCCTTCTTGTAATCTCCTCATTGGTTCATCATTTATATCCTTCATCCGCATGATCTTTTGTTTTATTTGTATTTTAACTATGTATTTTCTTTGTAGATATTTTTCTGCCTACCGATGCTTGGCACATTTTTCGTACATATACTGACGACCACTTGGAGAATCCCGAATGTCACGTTTCTCTTCTTATGGATCCCTCTGTTCCTGATATATTGGACCTCCTATAATGTTTTTGAAATAGAATATCTTATTGTGACCTGAGGAATATTATATTCAGTATGATGTGTTTCTTGCATTTTTGTATTATCGTTCATATTATATTATTTTTTTGTTGTATATTTTTGTATTATGATTTCTTTTGTTGGTTGTTTTTTGGTATTTTATCACTTTTTACTATTATTATTTACTATTTTTTATCTGTTATTATTCTTTTCTTTTATGTTGTACACATTTGTTATGTCTTATTAATTTTGTTTTGTTATATGTGTTTTGTTACACTTATACATTTCTATCTTTTCCGTTTAATTTTGCATCGTTGTGGCCATTTTTATTCCTGGCGTTTCCTACATTGTGGCGGCTCTGCGCATGCGCTGTCCTTTCTTCGTGCCGCCGCGTCACTTCCGGTGACGTCTCATGGCCGGATCACGTGGGGCCCCACGTGATACCGGATGTGACGCCCGGTATACGCGGTGTGTATGCGCGAGGTTGCGACAGCGTGTGTGGCATTTCCGTTTTTTTTTAATATATATATATGTATCTGTTCATTACTTGGTTACATGCCCCCTGAGGAAGGAGCGTCTTTTCCGCTCCGAAACGCGCGTCGGGGTGGGCTGGGTGACTGTGACCACCGCATCTACCGGTAAATATCTATGCCACCTTTTGCCACTTATATGCATTGTTTCTATGCTGTGCGGTATATAGACTCATAGGCACTGACCATGATTTGATCCATTGTTCTATAGACGCACTATGTTCATATATCTTTGTCATTACTTTCCTTGCTATATGCACTGTGGCAATTGTTGTTTGACATACATGGCTTATACTTTGCCTATTGTGCAGAATGTATTTTGTTGATGCTACACGGTCATTTTCCGGCCCAGTTTTTGATTGTGTGTATTGAGGGATGTATTACCCCTATTTTGCCAGATACCTTGCTCATATATTTAATAAAGTTTGTATTTATGACCATTAGACTATTTTTCCTCTTTTCTTCCTTCGCTTGTCCTTAATAGTAGTTGGTCTTATATTGTCCATTTTTTTGGCATTATATAATATTGCTATGTGATCCTATAAGGATCACTTTTTTTACTCTATCCATCTATGTATGTTGCCAATATCGCTGTTTATATCTTATATCTGCCTACAGCACAGTACACTAAATCGCAATCTCTAACTGTCCCTCAGAGTCAGCACAGCAGCGTTCTGTCCCTTACTGAATTCACAGCACAGTGACGCTAAAATGGCGGCGGCGCCTTTTATAGTGCATTCTGACATCATTTCAGCATCCAATCACAGCCATGCCATTAGTTAACATGACCGCAGCAGTACAGGATGTGCCCACACTTCTTAGGATTCCTCATTGGCTGACTAAAATCACATTGCCTCTCAAAGAATTATGGGAACTTCCGATTCCGGTATACGATATATGGAAAATATCGGAACTAAGTATCGAAAGGCCGAAACAGCTAATATCGGCCGATACCCGATACTTGCGGTATCGTATCGCTCAACACTAGTTGTGACCTTGGCGAGTATTTTGAAGTTGGCCATTTTGGATCCAACTTTATTTTTTCCAATGGTAAGAGGGTCATGTGACACATCAAACTTATTGAGAATTTCACAAGAAAAACAATGGTGTGCTTGGTTTTAATGTAACTTTATTCTTTCGTGAGTTATTTACAAGTTTATGACCTCTTATAAAATGTGTTCAAAGTGCTGTCCTTTTGTGTTGGATTGTCAGTGCAACCCTCTTCTCCCACTCTTGACACACTGATAGCAACACCGCAGAAGAAATGCTAGCACAGGTTTCCAGCATCTGTTGTTTCAGATGCTGCATATCTTGTATCTTCACAGCATAGACAATTGCCTTCAGAGTTTATAAGTGGTCATAAACTTGTAAATAACTCATGAAAGAATAAAATTACGTTAAAACCAAGCACACCATTGTTTTTCTTGTGAAATTCTCAATAAGTTTGATGTGTCACATGACCCTCTTACCATTGGAAAAAATAAAGTTGGATCCAAAATGGCCAACTTCAAAATGGCCGCCATGGTCACCACCCATCTTGAAAAATTTTTGCCCTCCCATATACTAATGTGCCACAAACAGGAAGTTGATATCACCAACCATTCCCATTTTATTTAGGTGTATCCATATAAATGGCCCACCCTGTATATATTCTTTTGCACTAAACACTTTAATATACCACCTAGCACTGATATTATTGGATTTCCTGAAATGTATTTTTGTTACTGAACTCTAATCTCAGTTTTGTAGCCCTTCTTATTGAGCTCTTCGTGGTTTTGGACACAAATGTTTTTTTACTATGTAGCAACCATTACTGTTTGAGTCCCATGCCCCTCCTTTTTTTTATTGCACCTTTCTTACATTTTAACTATGCATTTTACTATGTCATTAATAAAATACAATTATTTTATATTTATTTTGTTTTCTTAGCCACTTCCTTATTCTGTGGTTATATCTATACCTGGGATTTTGCAAAATTGTATCTTGAATTTGGGACTGTTCACCTATTGCTATAGGAGTATTGCACTAATTAGGACTTTAAATTGGATAATGCACTGTGATTAAATGTAGTTTCAGTTAGTTCTGAGAGTCTTGTAGCTTTTTGCTGGATAAGGTAGAGGAATTTTGAATGTGCTAAATTTCTGCCTGCTACACTTCCTCCAATAGAGGTTTTTTTAATGCCTTGGAAGATGTTTTAATGCTATTGATTTCTTTAATTAATGGACCTCTTAAAAAAAAAAGCCTTCATAGCTTCCCAAATAATAGGCAATGAGGCTTATCCTACGTTGACCTCGAGGAACTCTTTCAATAGTTTAGGGATACAGCAGTCAAGCGTCAGGATGTTCAACCAGAAGGGGTTAAACCTCTATGACTGATTTATTGAGCTCCTGTGGCCAAGAAGGATCAGCTCCACCAAAAGCGGGGAATGATAGAGAGGCTCGGAGGCAAATGTTCTATCTTATCAATTATTCCTGCAGCTGCAGTATTACCTATTATGAGATCTATGTAGGACAGCGAGCCATGTACAGCTGAGTAACAGGAAAATATCTTATTGTGGGGAGTGTCGCATTCGTCAGACATCCAAAAAGAGCCACTTCTTCCAATACTTTTCCAAGGGGGATACTTCTGTCCCATAACCCATCTATATTGTTAAAATCTCCCACTAGGCTTAGGGAGCATCCAGGAGCAAATGGGAGCATATTTTGAAGGACCGTCTGTTAGGGTCTGCGGAACGCACCAAATATAAGATGTAGAGAGGTGCAAAAAAAATGGCGTAAGTAGCGAACTCTGTTATCCCGCAGAGTCGCTAAAATAAACGCCGTAGCGCGCTGTGGCAGTTAATGCGAACTCTGTTAATCCACAGAGCCTCTACAGGGAATGCCGCAGCGCTATATGGCGATATAAGCGAACTCTGTTACACCACAGAGTCGCTGAGGTAAAGACGCAGAGATAGGTTCTGTGTCCTGTTAACCCCACAGGGATACACCGATAACTGCTGTGCGGATAGCAGTCCGTGATCATGCAGACAGCAACGCAATCAAGCAATCTCACCGGAGAAGCCGGTATTCTAGGGGCTTATTTCAGAATAGCCCTGACCACGTGCACCCAAATCTCCTCACCGGAGGTGCCGGTATTCTAGGGGCTTATTTCAGCCGAGCCCTAACCACATGCGTACATGACCACACTGGCGCAAAGCACATAATGCAATTGATCCTAGCGCACGGCTGTGCGGTAAGGACAGCCTTTTATAGCAGCCACGAGAAAAAGACCTTCCAGTAAGGACCAATGGGAGGCTGCTTCAGAACATCAACAGCCAGAGGACCTTCCTGAAGGACCAATAGGAGTGGCAGCTGTGTCTGAGCATGTGACCCCTGATCTCCAATGGGAAATCTCGCCCTGGGCATGCTCAGACGAAGCAACAAAGGACTTAGACCTAAAGACGTCTGCTCGCCGCTGACCAGAACTGGCTATAATAGCAGAACCTGAAGAGGCAGCAGCAAGTCTGCACAGCATTAGACCGGGCGAGACGCTGGGACCGGCGTCTTTGCTGAGCAGGCTCCACTGCGGCTGGAGATGGATAGGGGACCGCAGCGGGACTGGTTCGAGACTCCCCTTGTGCAGCAGCGGGAACTCGAACCCTAACATTAGCCCCCCTCCTAGGGCCCCCCTTCTTTGGGCCTCGCTGCGCTCAAAGGCAGCGATGAGCTGCGGAGCGTGAACATGCTCGGCATGCTCCCAGGACCTATCCTGAGGCCCATAACCCCTCCAATCCACCAAATAAAATTTTTTGCCTCGTACCACCTTGCACCCAACAATGGCGTTCACCTCATGATCGTTGGTAGATGAACCCGACGTCCCAGCAGATGACTCGGAAAACCGGGAAATGGCCACGGGTTTCAGGAGGGACACGTGAAAAGTGTCGGTGATACCAAGGCGAGGCGGAAGGGCTAGGCGGTAAACCACCGGGTTCACCTGCTCAAGAACTTTAAACGGACCCAAAAAGCGAGGAGCCAACTTGGTGGACTCTACACGTAGCCTGATGTTTCGGACAGAGAGCCACACTAGGTCACCCGGAGCAAATGTTGGAGCAGGGCGCCGATGGGCATCGGCCGAAGACCTCATCCTCTCTTTGGAGGCCTGAATGGCATCCTGGGTACGGTCCCAAATGTCCCGTGCCTTCACAGCCCAGTCTGCCACCCTGGAATCGGCGGAAGACACGGGCATGGGCACTGGTACCCGCGGATGCTGACCGTAGTTCAGGAGGAATGGGGTCTGTCCGGTGGAGTCAGCCACAGCATTATTTAGAGCAAACTCAGCCCACGGTAGCAAGGATGCCCAGTAATCCTGCCTGGCAGAGACAAAATGTCGCAAGTATGTGACCAAGGTCTGGTTGGCCCTCTTTACCAACCCATTCGTCTCGGGATGGTATGCAGAGGAGAAATTCAACTCAATGCTGAGTAAACGACACAGCTCTCTCCAGAACTGAGATGCAAACTGGGGACCTCGATCACTGACAATTTTGTCTGGCATACCGTGTAGGCGGAAAATATGCCTAATGAATAATGCTGCCAAGGTCCGTGCAGATGGTAACCGTGGTAACGGCACCAAGTGTACCATTTTGGAGAAGTGGTCGGTTATCACCCAGATGACGGTGCAGCCCCAAGACTTGGGTAAACCCACCACAAAATCCATCCCGACCATCTCCCAAGGCCTGTCTGCCACCGGTAGAGGGAAAAGTAGCCCAGCTGGCCGTTGTCGTGGGGACTTATTCTTGGCGCAGGAGACGCACGCCTGAACGTATTCCCTGACATCACAGACCATATGTGGCCACTAGTATGTCCTCGCCAGCTACTCAGATGTCCTCTTTGTCCCAAAATGTCCACCCACCCTGGACGAATGTGCCCAAGAGAATACCTCCGGTCGCAAATTGGTGGGCACAAAAGTCTTGCCTGGAGGCACAGACTCAAGCGAAACCGGGGCCACCGTTCTTAGGCTCTCTGTGGGGACAATCAGCCGAGGCTCCTCCTCCACCTCTTCAGAGGACACCACGGAGCGAGACAGAGCGTCGGCACGAATGTTCTTCTCACCGGAGAGGAAATGGAGGGTGAAATGGAACTGGGAGAAAAACAAGGACCATCTGGCCTGGCGAGAATTTAGCCGCTGGGCAGTCTGTAAATAAACCAAGTTTTTGTGATCAGTAAAAACTTGAAAGGGAAAACGAGCCCCCTCCAGGAGATGTCTCCACTCGGAAAAGGCCAACTTCATGGCTAGTAACTCCCTGTCCCCAATGGAATAATTCCTCTCCGCTGGTGTGAAGGTCTTGGAAAAGAAGAAGCAAGGATGCTTCCGACCTTGAGCATCCTTTTGGAAGAGGACTGCTCCAGCACCAACGGATGAGGCATCTACCTCCAATATAAAAGGCTTATCAACATCAGGGCAATGTAAGATGGGAGCGCTAGCAAAATGAGATTTAACTGAAGTAAAGGCCTTGGAGACCTCCTCTGACCATAACTTGGGATTAGCTCCCTTCTTGGTGAGGGCTACCAAGGGAGCTACCAAAGTAGAGAAGTGGGGAATGAATTGGCGATAGTAGTTGATGAACCCCATAAAGCGCTGCACCGCTTTAAGGGAGTGGGGTTCTTGCCAATCCATTACAGTCTGTAGTTTGACAGGATCCATAGCCAATCCCTGGGTGGAGATGATATAGCCCAGGAAAGGTAGAGACTCCTGCTCAAACATGCACTTCTCCAACTTCGCATATAGGGAATTTGCTCGCAAGAGGTCGAAGACCTTGCAGACATCTCTCCGGTGGGAGGCCATATCTGGAGAAAAGATGAGAATGTCATCCAGATAGACTACCACCGAGGTGGTCAAAATATCCTGCAAGATGTCGTTCACAAAGTCTTGGAAGACAGCTGGGGCATTACAGAGCCCAAAGGGCATTACCAGATATTCGTAATGCCCATCCCTGGTGTTAAATGCCGTCTTCCATTCGTCCCCCTCACGGATGCGAATCAGGTTATACGCACTCCGCAGGTCTAGTTTAGTAAATACCCTTGCTCCCCGAAGTCTGTCAAAGAGCTCAGAGATTAGCGGCAAAGGATACTTATTTTTCACGGTGATAGCGTTGAGACCCCTATAATCAATGCATGGACGTAATTCTCCGTTCTTCTTCTGCACAAAGAAGAACCCCGCTCCTGCTGGTGACACCGACTTCCTAATGAATCCCCTTGCCAAGTTCTCCTGAATATATAGGGATATGGCCTCTGTCTCAGGAAGAGAGATGGGATAAACCCTTCCTTTAGGAGGCTCAGCTCCAGGCAAGAGGTCGATAGGACAGTCATAGGGGCGATGAGGCGGAAGAGTCTCCGCAGCCTTCTTCGAGAAAACGTCGGCATAGGACCAATAGACCATGGGAAGAGGAGAGAGGTCTATGGGTATCTCAGTGGTGGTGACCTGCACGCTGTCCCTAATGCATCTGCCTTTACATAAATTACCCCAACCCAGAATTCTCCCTGAAGACCACTCAATATGGGGAGAGTGGTGGCGGAGCCAGGGTAATCCCAACAAAACCTCATCTATACCCTCAGGGAGGATAAAACATGATATATTCACCTGATGGGAAGGAGATATAGACAAGGTGAGTGGGACAGACTGATGGGTGATTTGTGTGGGCAGAATTGCTCCGTTCAACACCCATACCGACACTGATTCAGCCAGCAACACCAAAGGCATGGTGTGGCGAGAAGCAAAGGAGGCCGACATTAAATTCCCCTCTGCCCCAGAATCCACACACAGCTTGATGGGTAGGGTGGTAGAACCGTGGGTAATTATCCCCTTGAGGAGCACTTTAGGGGCAAAACTCATGGCGTCCAGTGACCCTGTTTCTGGAAATAGCGATAAGCTTCTCCAGTGTGGCAGGAATCTCCCTGGTAGCCAAGGCGTCTTTCACATGACCCGCCAGTGCTCTGCAGAACACGGGAATGAGGACTTTATCTGGCCACTCTAATTCCGAGGCTGGAGTCTGAAATTGGACAGCAAAATGGCTGACCAAAGCCGAACCCTGGGTACTTGCCAGCAGTTGGAGCGCCGTATCGTGGGTGACCTGAGGTCCTAGAAAAACCTTTTTCAGAGTCTCCAGAAAACGAGAAGCGCTCTGCACCACACGGTCGTCGTGCTCCCACAGTGGCGTTGCCCACTCCAACGCTCTGCCCGACAGAAGAGCTATCACAAAGCCCATTTGTGCCCGATCCATGGGGAAACGTGCAGCCAGAAGCTCGAGGTGTATGGAGCACTGACTCACGAATCCCCGACATTGCTTGCTGTCACCAGCAAACTTGTCTGGAAGCGGGAGGTGGGACAATATAGGGGCAGAGGACAAACTGGCTGCAGCTACGCTAGCAGCCTGAACAGCGACTGCGGTAACATCCACAGCTGAGGTTGTGCGCTCAAGAGCCGCCAACCTACCCTCCAGCTGCTGGATGTACAGCTGTAAACGCTGTTCATCCGCCATTTTACTAGCCAGACCCTGGCGCTAGGATTATGTTAGGGTCTGCAGAACGCACCAAATATAAGATGTAGAGAGGTGCGTTCGCAGCCCGGGGCCCACCGTGCAGGCAGAGCCTGCTGCTAGTAAAATGGCGTAAGTAGCGAACTCTGTTATCCCGCAGAGTCGCTAAAATGAACGCCGTAGCATGCTGTGGCAGTTAATGCGAACTCTGTTAATTCACAGAGCCGCTACAGGGAATGCCGCAGCGCTATATGGCGATATAAGCAAACTCTGTTACACCACAGAGTCGCTGAGGTAAAGACGCAGAGATAGGTACTGTGTCCTGTTAACCCCACAGGGATACACAGATAACTGCTGTGCGGATAGCAGTCCGTGATCATGCAGACAGCAACGCAATCAAGCAATCTCCTCACCGGAGAAGCCGGTATTCTAGGGGCTTATTTCAGCCAAGCCCTGACCACGTGCACCCAAATCTCCTCACCAGAGGTGCCGGTATTCTAGGGGCTTATTTAAGCCGAGCCCTAACCACATGCGTACATGATCACACTGGCGCAAAGCACATAATGCAATTGATCCTAGCGCACGGCCATGCGGTAAGGACAGCCTTTTATAGCAGCCACGAGAAAAAGACCTACCAGTAAGGACCAATGGGAGGCTGCTTCAGAACATCAACAGCCAGAGGACCTTCCTGAAGGACCAATTGGAGTGGCAGCTGTGTCTGAGCATGTGACCCCTGATCTCCAATGGGAGATCTCGCCCTGGGCATGCTCAGACGAAGCAACAAAGGACTTAGACCTAAAGACGTCTGCTCGCCGCTGACCAGTACTGGCTACAATAGCAGAACCTGGAGAGGCAGCAGCAAGTCTCTGCACAGCATTAGACCGGGCGAGACGCTGGGACCGACGTCTTTGCTGAGCAGGCTCCACTGCAGCCGGAGATGGATGGGGGACCGCAGCGGGACTGGTTCGTGACTCCCCTTGTTCAGCAGCGGGAACTCGAACCCTAACACCATCCCTCTATAAGGAGGGGGAATATAAACCCCGGCGATAAGGATTAGGGTATTAAATAGTTTGTCCAATAAGCATATATAACATCCCTCTTTATCCACATCCTTATCAGTGTATTGAAAAAGAATAGTAATATGAATTAGGATACTAGCACCTCGAGAATAAGTGGAGACACTGCATGATAGCTCGCACCTGCCTGGGAGGGGGTTAACAGATATGTGTTCGGCGCTGTCACACGAGTCTCCTGAAGACATAATATTAACCCCTCTCTGCCATCAGACGTACTATTCCGTCCATGTGACCCTGGACCTTATTCCCATGGACGGAATAGTACGTCATGGGCGATCAGCTGCGCTCCCGAGGGGAGCGCAGCTGATCGCCGCCGGGTGTCAGCTGATTATCACAGCTGACACCCGTGACTGTGTGTCAGGAGCGGTCACGGACCGCTCCCGGCACATTAACCCCTGGCACACCGCGATCAAACATGATCGCGGTGTACCCGGGGCACAGGGGAGGATCGCGCAGGCAGAAGGCTCCCTGCGCGCTCCCCTGAGACCCTCAGAGCAGCGCGATGTGTCGCGCTGTTCCGAGGGTCCGTCCTCCCTCCAGGTCCCCGGATCCAAGATGGCGCCGGGGTCCTGCAGAAAAGCGGCTTCCTCAGTGCCTGCTGAGAGCAGGCGCTGGGGAAGCCTGCAGCAGTGCCAGAGCGATCGCTGGTGTGACAGAGTGCTGTGCACACTGTCACACCAGCGATCTGCTAAAATACAGTGATGTCCCACCCTGGGACAAAGTATAAAAGTAAAAAAAATAAAAATAAAAAGTGGTTAAAAAAAATCATAAAAAAAAAAAAATATTCCCCAATAAATTCATTCTTTCCTGTAAATAAAAAAACCAAAACAATAAAAGTACACATATTTGGTATCGCCACATCCGTAACGACCCCCCCTATAAAACTGTCCCACTAGTTAACCCCTTTAATGAACCCCTTAAAAAAAAAAAAGAAAACGAAGCAAAAAATCAATGCTTTATCATCATACCGCTGAACAAAAAGTGGAATAACACGCGATCAAAAAGACGGATATAAATAAACATGGTACCGCTGAAAACGTCATCTTGTCCCGCAAAAAACGAGCCATCATACAGCATCATCAGCAAAAAAATAAAAAAGTTATAGCTCGCAGAATAAAGCGATGCAAAAATAATAATTTTTTATATAAAATTGTTTTCATTCTATAAAAGCGCCAAAACATAAAAAAATGATATAAATGAGGTATCGCCGTAATCGTACTGACCCGAAGAATAAAACTGCTTTATCAATTTTACCACACGCGGAACGGTACAAACGCCTCCCCCAAAAGAAATTCATGAATTGCTAATTTTTGTTCATTCTAACCTCCCAAAAATCGAAATAAAAAGCGATCAAAAAATGTCACGTGCTCAAAATGGTACCAATAAAAACATCAACTCGTACCGCAAAAAATAAGACCTCACATGACTCTGTGGGCCAAAATATGCAAAAATTATAGCTCTCAAAATGTGGTGATGCAAAAACTATTTTTTGCAATAAAAAGCGTGTTTTAGTGTGACAGCTGCCAATCACAAAAACCCGCTATAAATAGTAAATCAAACCCCCCTTTATCACCCCTTAGTTAGGGAAAAATAATAAAATTAAAAAAATGTATTTATTTCCATTTTCCCATTAGGGTTAGGGTTGCGGCTAAAGTTAGGGTTAGGGTTGGCGCTAACGTTAGGATTAGGATTAGGGTTGGGATTACGGTTAGGGGTGTGTTAGGGTTAGGTTTGTGGTTAGGGTTGGGACTAGGGTTAGGGGTGTGTTGGGGTTAGGGTTGGAGTTAGAATTGGGGGGTTTCCGCTGTTTAGGCACATCAGGGGCTCTCCAAATGTGACATGGCGTCTGATCTCAATTCCAGTCAATTCTGCGTTGAAAAAGTCAAACGGTGCTCCTTCACTTCTGAGCTCTGCCATGCGCCCAAACAGTAGTTTACTCCCGCATATGGGGTATCAGCGTACTCTGGACCACAAGAGTTATTGTGCAATTTGTCCTATTTCTACTGTTACCCTTGGGAAAATAAAAAACTGGGGGCGACAAAATCATTTTTGTAAAAAAAAAAAGATTTTTTTGTTTTTACGGCTGTATGTTATAAAACTTCTGTGAAGCACTTGGAGCTTCATAGCGCTCACCACACTTCTAGATAAGTTCCTTGTGGGGTCTATTTTCCAAAATGGGGTCACTTGTGGGGGGTTTCCACTGTTTAGATTCATCAGGGGCTCTCCAAATGCGACATGACTCCCCCAGACCATTCCATCAAAGTCTGCAATCCAAAACGTCACTACTTCCCTTCCGAGCCCCGACGTGCGCCCATACAGTAGTTTACTCTCACATATTGGGTATCAGCATACTCAGGACAAATTGGACAACAACTTTTGGGGTCCAATTTCTCCTGTTACCTTGTGAAAATAAAATATTGGGGGCGAAAAAATCATTTTTGTAAAAAAAAAAAAGGATTTTTTATTTTTACGGCTGTACGTTATAAACTTCTGTGAAGCACTTCGGGGTTCAAAGTGCTCACCACACATCTAGATAAGTTCCTTGTGGGGTCTATTTTCCAAAATGGGGTCACTTGTGGGGGGTTTCCACTGTTTAGACGCATCAGGGGCTCTCCAAATGCGACATGACTCCCCCAGACCATTCCATCAAAGTCTGCAATCCAAAACGTCACTACTTCCCTTCCGAGCCCCGACGTGCGCCCATACAGTAGTTTACTCTCACATATTGGGTATCAGCATACTCAGGACAAATTGGACAACAACTTTTGGGGTCCAATTTCTCCTGTTACCATTGTGAAAATAAAATATTGGGGGCGAAAAAATCATTTTTGTAAAAAAAAAAAGGATTTTTTATTTTTACGGCTGTACGTTATAAACTTCTGTGAAGCACTTCGGGGTTCAAAGTGCTCACCACACATCTAGATAAGTTCCTTGTGGGGTCTATTTTCCAAAATGGGGTCACTTGTGGGGGGTTTCCACTGTTTAGACGCATCAGGGGCTCTCCAAATGCGACATGACTCCCCCAGACCATTCCATCAAAGTCTGCAATCCAAAACGTCACTACTTCCCTTCCGAGCCCCGACGTGGCCCATATAGTAGTTTACTCCCACATATTGGGTATCAGCGTACTCAGGACAAATTGGACAACAACTTTTGGGGTCCAATTTCTCCTGTTACCCTTGTGAAAATAAAATATTGAGGGCGAAAAAAATCATTTTTGTAAAAAAAAAAAAAGGATTTTTTATTTTACGGCTGTACGTTATAAACTTCTGTGAAGCACTTTGGGGTTCAAAGTGCTCACCACACATCTAGATAAGTTCCTTGAGGGGTCTAGTTTCCAAAATGGTGTCATTTGTGGGGGGTTTCCACTGTTTAGGCATATCAGGAGCTCTCCAAACACGACATGGCATCCAGCCAATTCTGCGTTGAAAAAGTCAAACGGCGCTCCTTCCCTTCCAAACTCTGCCATGCACCCAAACAGTGGTTTACTCCCACATATGGGGTATCAGCGCACTCAGGACAAATTGCACAATAACTTTTGGAGTCTTGTTACCCTTGGGAAAATAAAAATTGGGGTGAAAAAATCAATTTTGTGGAAAAAATATGATTTTTTAATTTTACGGCTCTACGTTATAAACTTGTGTGAAGCACTTGGGGGTTCAAATTGCTCACCAAAGATCTAGATAAGTTCCTTAGGGGGTCTAGTTTCCCAAATGGGGGCACTTGTGGGGGGTTTCCACTGTTTAGGCACAGCAGGGGCTCTCCAAATGCAACATGGCGTCCAATCTCAATTCCAGCCAATTGTGGTTGGAAAAAGTCAAATGGTGGTCCTTCCATTCCGAGCTCTGCCATGCGCCCAAACAGTGGTTCCCCCCCACATATGGGGTATCAGCGTACTCAGGACAAATTGGACAACAAATTTTGTGGTCCAATTTCTCCTGTTACCCTTGGGAAAATAAAAAATTAGTGACTAAGAGATAATTTTTGTGGGAAAAAAATAGGATTTTTTATTTTCATGCTCGGGCATTATAAACTTGTGTGAAGCACTTGGGGGTTCAAAGTGCTCACCAAAGATCTAGATAAGTTCCTTAGGGGGTCTAGCTTCCAAAATGGGGTCACTTGTGGGGGGTTTCCACTGTTTAGGCTCATCTGGGGCACTACAAATGGAACATGACCCCCATCAATGTTTGCATTCCAAAACGTTACTGCTTCCTTTCCAAGCCCTGCCGTGCGCCCAAACAGTTTCCCCCCCCACATATGGGGTATCAGCGTACTCAGGACAAATTGGAAAACAACTTTTGGGGTCCAATTTCCTTGGGAAAAATCAAAAATTTGGGACTAAAAAATCATTTTTGTGGAAAATTGTTTTTTTTTTTTTTCACACCCAGGCATTATAAACTTTTGTGAAACACTTTGGGTTCAAAGTGCTCACAACAGATCTAGATAAGTTCCTTAGGGGGTCTAGTTTCCAAAATGGTGTCACTTGTGGGGGGTTTCCACTGTTTAGGCATATCAGGGGCTCTCCAAACGCGACATGGCGTCTAATCTCAATTCCAGACAATTTTAGTTTGAAAAAGTCAAACGGCGCTCCTTCCCTTACGAGCTCTGCCGTGTGCCCAAACAGTGGTTTTCCCCCACATATTGGGTATTGGCGTACTCAGGAGAAATTGCACAACAAATTTATCTGCCCATTTTCTCCTTTTACCCTTGTGAAAATAAAAAAACGTTTGTAAAAGATCATTTTTGTGGCTAAAAAGTTAAATATTAATTTTTTCCTTCCACATTGCTTCAGCTCCTGTGAAGTACCTGAAGGGTTATTAAACTTCTTGAATGTGGTTTTGAGTACCTTGAGGGGTGCAGTTTTTAGAATGGTGTCACTTTTGGGTATTTTCTGCCATATAGACCCCTCAAAGTGACTTCAAATGTGAGGTGGTCTCTAAAAAAATGGCTTTGTAAATTTTGTTGTAAAAATGAGAAATCACTGGTCAACTTTTAACCCTTATAATTTCCTAACAAAAAAAAATTTTGGTTCCAAAATTGTGCTGATGTAAAGTAGACATGTGGGAAATGTTATTTATTAACTATTTTGTGTGACATATCTCTCTGTTTTAAGGGAAAAAAAATTCAAAGTTTGAAAATTGCAAAATTTTCAAAATTTTCGCCATATTTGCGTTTTTTTCAAAAATAAACGCAAGGTATATCGAAGAAATTTTACCACTAACGTGAAGTACAATATGTCACGAGAAAACAATCTCAGAATCGCGAAGATCCGTTGAAGCGTTCCAGAGTTATAACCTCATAAAGAGACAGTGATCAGAATTGTAAAAATTGGCCCGGTCATTAACGTGCAAACCACCCTTGGGGGTGAAGGGGTTAAAGGTTGATATTTTTTTATGCTGTCAAAAATCAATTTCCTTTTACTAGTATCATTCATTCTTCTAACATTCCACAATATTATATTCATTTTCCTATACATTCCAATGAAGCTATGGAAAAAGATAGGAACATTGTGGTAAAGACAAACTCCATCTGTACCAACAGGTGATGCAGGTATGGCTAATTCGCACCATTTTTCTTCCTCGATTATACCCAAACATTAATAATGTTTGAGTCGGTACTACTTTATCTATCCCTTAACATAATTCCAATTTTAACTCTTACAATGTAACCACTGTGGCCATACCCCAATAATTGCTCCCAAAGGGATGAGATTCTAGTTCAGAGCCGTAGATTAAACAAATGGCCGCAGTTGGGTTGGGTGAGGGGGACCAGACCATCTTCAATCCTCTTAATTTTTCCCTTTTTTTAACCATTATCTATGCCAAACAATTAACCGTGAATTTTTAACAAAAATAACAGTACCAATTTGCCCCTTAAGAATACGGTCTGTTCCAAGAGAGTGTTCTCTGGCCCTGGAAACTAAATTATTCTGTCAACATTGCTAACAGACAGTTCTTGGCTATATCAGTCCCCTTCTGCCTGCAGTTTCTTTTCATTTTGGTCCCACCAGAAAGCATCTTCAGGTGAATCGAAAAAGAATGTTGAATTCATAGCAGCAACCTGCAGATGAGCAGAATACAACATGGAGTAAAAGACTCCCACAATTCACAGCTATTTTTTTAACCAACTATTTCAACCATTTTGTCAGGGTGCACTCAAGCCCAGTATTTTTGGCCTTGTAAACTAAGGTGCATCACTGTGAGGTTGCATTGATGCACTTTTTATAGTGATGGCCATTTCGAGGTCATTTGGATAGTGATATGCATATAATATATATATAATATATATCTGCAACTCTGCTATAAATATTTATAATGTATGCATTTAATCTTCTGATATATATTGTGACTCATTGATACATTTCCTGCTGTACCTTTCAACTAGCCGGTTATTTGAATATTAACAGGGTAATTGTTACCTGTAATATATTTATATCTTTGATATTTGGATATATTAACTTGGGCAGTTCATTATGTACATTTATTAAGATTTCTTGGTATTTTGTATACGTATGTACCTTACAGTAGTTATATTGGATATACATCTCTTTTTTATCTATTTTTATGTGGTTCAGTATCTTTAATAAAATATATATATTTTTTGGCCATATGCTTCCAGTTCTTATTTGATGTTTGTTGTGGTGGGAAGTGCCATTGTTCTAGGCCTGTTTTTTGTATATATTCTGAGAGTACATTAGTTCTGAGACTTGGGCAGGTAAGCACTGCTGCTCCTTTTTTGCTGTATTAATTCTTAAAATTTTTAAAGGATTTTTAGTCCTCTTTTGTGGCTCTGCTATTAGGTTTAGTGTTAGGACTCGCAATTGTGAGGACCCTGGACGTGGGTTGAGAGCTTGCATATCTTGGCCAAAATATCGACCAATACGTCATTTTTTTTAATGTCCAGGAACCGTGCCCTTCTTTTTTGCACTTCTGCAGAGTAACCTGGGTACACATATCTTTTAGCCGTTTATGTAGACGTCAGAATTATCTCTAGAATTTTGCAGGATATTATCTCAATTTCTGTACTGGAGTATTTTAGCAAGGACTGTACGACATGGGCTTCCAGGAGTTAATGGTCTGTTTGGAACTCAATGTGCCCTCTCTACAGCAAAAAGGGGGATTAAGGTTTCCTTTCCAAACACATTTAACAACCAGGCCTCAAAAAAACTAAGCTTTAGCCCGTTCGGTTTTCTCACGGACCCCCACAATACGTATGCTATTCCTGCAGAGGCGGTTCTCCATACCATCCTGTTTAAGACACAGTGCTACCACAAGCTTTCCGTGCTGTTACACCTCTCATAGGAACTAAAATGTCCTCCGTTTCATTAACCCTTTCTTTGAGGGCCGTGGTTCTTTCTGAAATATTGTGCATGCCCTTTCAAGATCAGATACATCCTCTTTAATATCTCCCACCCGTAGCACCAGTGATGAGAGGGAAATACTGCATCCCCAATAGCATGAATAATGTCCTTAAGTGTAGGATCTTTAGCTGTTTACAGGGGGATCATCACAGGTTCACTGTTTTTTTGCTTTTGTTTTTTTTGTGGCCTCTCCTCTGATTCGGGCTCAGGCTAGTCAGGATCTTTCAAATCTGGCTGCAGCTTCTCTCTGTCTTTCCCCTGCATGGCTTGTTCTTCCAGCTGCACTCGTGTCAGCGCCATCTTGTGCCTCGTCCTCTGTGTCTTTCCCTTTTCATATCTGGTGCTGAACTGCCGGGAAGCTCACTGACTGTTCCGGAAGCTGATTAGGTGACTATACCTGCCATCTGATTTGTCTCTCAGGCTGGTAGGTGGGCTTTTTTTCTGATTTTAAGAAGATCACTTCACGGAGCTTGTAAGACATGTGACCGCTCACATCGCGTGCTGGCTCCGCCCCCAATATCTTTTATTTAATTAATTTTGAAATAGTAAAATGCGACATCATATAGAATTTCTCCTCCACGCGCATCAACATGGAAGCGTCACATGGTAGCTTCCGAAATAATGGAGAGCTGCAGGATGGTGTACGCTGCATCGGCTACTCGGCACAACCCTGCAAATGGGTATAACACTCATGAGAGGCGTGAAGAATAAAGCTACAAAGTTAGCACGAGGAAAACAAATTTATTTTTTAAATCCTCTAGGCAGTTCTTATGTAACTCTGCCCCTACAAGCTTATTTCATCTTAAAAAATAAAATAAAAAATATTAATAAAAAGGCCGTTTCCGTGCAAACACTGCATAGCGTTTCACTTGAGATTGAACATTCAAACTTTAAATTTACAGCTGTTATAAAAAAAATTATGAGAAGTTTCCTCTAAACAAATATAAAAAAATAAAACAGAAACAAAGTAACTAAAATTAGAATATTAATATAGTATGTTATGAACATTAGTCATAAATAATTATTTTCAAGTTTAATTTACATGACTGTAAAAGAATACTTAGAACATGGAGCATAAGAAAAATTATGATGCCTCCTCCAGGAAGTGTAAACCATTTAATGGCAAGGCTCTACGGTTAGGCATTTACAATATTTTGAAGACATTTCTGGCTTTGATTTTCCTACAACGTCATAACATTACATTCACAGCTCTCTTGGCACACTTGTTATGTTCAGGATCGTCTGCTAAACATTAGCCGAAACATACGGTTGGGCATATACTGGCAGTATTACGCCGCTAATCCTTAACTGTGTTCCAGACATTAGGATAGAGAGGTCACTTAGTGATTTGACTTATAACATATTTACATATCGGATTAGTGGCTAGATATCGTGTTCTTGTTGGTTCGGCTTATGTGAGCTTCTTCATGAATTTTCAACTTCAGGTAGGCGATTGTGAGGAATATCATGGTCATTATAGCTAATGCCAAGTGGTTCTGCCACAGGCCCCAGCTGCTGTAGTCAATGCCTTGATTTCTAAGATGATCTTCTCCAGTGCCCCTTTAAAAATAAAAAAAAGACAAGGAAAAGAAAATTAAAATGCAGACTTTACTTTAGGAGAATTGTTAGCTTCCATTGATATTTTGCAGCTTTATGACCAGTACAATTTCAGATTTTTTGCATGTAATGGTCATTTGGCTATTACTTTTCTTTTTTGCCAGTTTTAACTCAATAGATGGAAGTTCCAAAAAATCCTTTTTTCTTCGTCGGTTCTACAATAGCTGAGTTTTACCAGCAGGAATTGGCACCTATTCATCAACTTTCCGGTGTCTCCCAGACTCCCAAACAATATTGGTATGGTGAGCTTCTTTATTTCTTTTTTTCTATTTTATTAGTATTTACTCAGATTGTTTTTGTTGTTGCTCTAGAACAACAAGGCATTTTAATGACAGCCATAAAAGGCTTATCGGCTATCAGTAACATTTGAGAACCCCAACCAAAATTTAAAAACTAGCTTTCAATGTGCCGAACATGCAGTGGCACTCTGAAATTAATGAATACATGAATTCTACCTTTGCTACAATTAAAAAATGTGAGATACTTAGTTTCAGGACATTATAATCCCATCCGTCAGCGACAAGGTGACCGCATCTCAGCTATGTCCACTGGGAACCCTTATCCACTTTTTTTCCCCCAGACAGGTTTTTATTAGGGCTAAGCTGGTTTCGATCTCTTCCCCACTATATTTGAGGTCTGGTTAGGCACAAAGAGAGATTAGACAGTAGTTAGGGTTCTATCTAAGATAAGGTCACCTTGTTGCTGGTGGATGATGGGTTAATGCAATTTGGAGCAGAATTGTGAGCTAAGTACCAGATGTTTTGTATGTATGTGGTTGAATGTATTGTTGCATGGTGTCTGTACATATAGCTTTCAATGTAGTGTCTTGGTTTCTGGTTTGATCTAATGGAGGCCAGCAGAGTTCTGCCGTGTTCAGTGAGGTATACGTCTGAATCCAGTACAAATGGGACACATTCAATTTGTAGCACTGTCTAAAACATAGGTCATTACTATCAAAGACATAGAAAACCCCTTCAAATCTATATGGTCAGAACCAATGAAAGTCATGCAAACCCTGCTCAATTACATTTTCATTTATGTCAAGGTATCACTGTATAACCTACTTTGTCACAAGTTAATTAAAAGTTGTATAAAATAAAATGAAAACATTTAATTGTATGTGGACACTTACAATAGATTTGAGCTGTTTGCATTGCACTGTTCCACTGTGGCGTTCTTGCTGCTGCAGAAATACAGCCCCGGAAATTCATTTGCTTGCAGAGCCTGGTATGAGAAACAGTAAAACAATACGTAAACTAAAAAAGCCTCAGCTGCATAACTCCAATGCATGCACCTTAGAGCATAACCAGAATTCTCAGGCTCTGCTAACAAATCCTTACTGTGTAAAGACGGCATTAGATGCTACAGCAGTGATACAATGTTTGTCACCAGAAGTCCGATATATCGCCATAACGTTATTACCTCTTGGACATAATCCTACTCCGAATATAGTCACACAGATATTACGATAAACCAAGTCATGACAGCAACTGGACCATTAGATGGCAGTATAGAGTATGGGGCACAACAATAAAGTGAGTGTGTTAACGTTCCAGCTTTAATTGTAATAACGGTCCTCTACCACTTGTTCGCAACAAAAAGCTCCTTTATGTGCCAGTCCCTGGGCCTGGTGTAAGAAACGCCAACACTTTTGCTGAATTTTATGGCTGGGTGCAGTCACACCCCATCTCCTCCCCAGCTCCACCTATTTTGGTGGAGCCGCTTCAAACTGGCGTGACAATGGCACATTTTTTGCAAGATGCGGAGTTGCACAAAACTTTTGTCACAGTTCAAAGTGTTTTACGCAAGTTTTCTGGTGTGAACACTTTGATGTATCGGCCCAATACAAGTCACTAGCACACCCACATGTAAAATTACTGCGTAAAATTTTGGACTCCAGAGTGTAAGAAGGCTATAGCTGAACTTGAGCGGGTGCAGAGAAGAGCGACCAAGGTTATTAATGGAATAGCTGGAGTACAATACCAAGATAGGGAATTAAATTTGAGGTTATTCAGTTTGGAAAATCAAAGGCTTAGGGTCTATCTACAAATATGTGAGGGGACAGTACAGAGATCTTTCTAATGATCTTTTGACACTTGGCCTGGTGACAAGGGGCATCCTCTACGTCAAGTGCATAGAAGATTTAGTCATAATCATAGACACAGATTTTTTTTACTGTAAGAGCAGTGAGACTATGGAACTCTCTGCCGAATGATGTTGTAATGGTTCATTTACTACGAAAGAACAAGGAGGGATGTCTTTCTTGAAAAACATAATAATAATACAGGTTATATATACTAGATTCCTTGATAGGGCGTTGATCCAGGGAGCTGGTCTGATTGCCATATGTGGAGTCAAGAAGGAATTTTTCCCCTAATATTGGCCAATTAGCATCTGCCTCATGGGGATTTTGCCTTCATCTGGATCAACATGTTAGGGTATAGGTTGAACTTGATGGATTAGTGTTTTCTTTCAATCTTAAAAGTATGTAACTGAAAATAGGCAGGAAGTGTTATTCTATGTGCAAGCCAAATTTATAGAAGTTACTGTAAACACGGACTGTTAGAAAAACATTAGATTGGGTCAGGAATCTGAATAAAAGCCAAACCTGGCACTCGAACATCAGGGGACTCTAGCCATATTTGTGGATTCAATTCTATGCAAATCTTACATGCATGGCAGAAATTAATGAAATACCAATCACTGATACTGGTTGTCACTGAGAACACAACTACAGCGAGGAATAATAAAATGAAGAATTAAAAAAAACCCTGAGGTAATCTAAAGAAATAAAGGAGATGACTCAACATGAGACTTACAGTTAGGCCATATCGAGGAATGCTGAAATACTTGAGCCATGACAACCAACTCATAATGGAAGTTACGTTCACCAGTAAACCAGAAAATATCTACAAAGCAAACATAATCATCATATGGCTATATTAATTCAGTCTACACAATAAGCAGCTGCAAACTCTCCAGAAGAGGGATAAGAGCAGAAGGTTGCTATTTGTGTACTATACTCACAATCATAAAAACAAAACATATGGTCAGGAGAAGATTAGCGACAGCTACTACATCCTGACCAGCCGCTATGGCTAAACCCATGGATGTAGCGGTGTAGGAAAGCATCATTAAGGTGAACATCATGGTGAAGAAACTTCCTGCTGTAGGCTTGAATCCTAAAATGTAAAAAACAAAACATTTATAGCTCTAACATCATCATTGATATTACTTGGCTCCTTTAAAGCACCACTCTGGTGTATTTTTTTTATTTCAGCACTGAAGTTGTATCACTAACATCTGTACCCTATGGGTAGTAAAATACACACCGGTCAGCCTTCTGATGTTCTTCGGGCCACCGTGAGAGGAGTTGTGACCTGCCGGATCATTCCAGTGTTTGCTGGAGCGAGACGGAAGTCACTTCTCAACGTCAGTCTATGAGAGCCAGAACGAGCCCAGAACAAGGCCCACATCCTATGGCACTGAGAGCGGGAGATTGTTAGCTGTGACTTCCGGTCAGTAATAGATGTGGACACAAGATGGCAGATAGGGACTGGAACGGCGGTAGAAGATGGTTACTGGTAATTATTTTACTACACCTAGGGAACGGACAGTGATACCAATCTGGTGCTGAAATAAAAAGTAAGAGGTCTATTGTAATTCAATATTGTATCATATCTGTTTAATATATTTGTATTGTGATTATTTTGGCCAATATTAACATAATTCCACATTTTCTACATTGACTGATTTCTTAGAAAATATAATTCAGTGGTTACACTTAGGTAACAGAATCTGGAACTTCAAATGGAGCTCCATTTTAATAGCCACTTGTACTGCATAAAAAGAACACTGAATACACAGCAAGCTATGGTACCCACACAAGAGCAGTGTGACCAACAGCTATCTCTTTCAACTGCCCATACACATGAATGCTCAGCTCTTGTGTTTTCAATTGGGATAGGAAAAAAGACAGCTGTCATACACCAATGGAAGCGGCTTGTCTGCCCTGAAAACAAATGTTCCTTGCGTTTCCATTTAGATAGCCCAATCCTTCTCTCTCCTGGCATCACCTCTCAAGAGAGAATCAGGAGTCGCCCGTGCACTTCAGATTCTATGTCTAATTTGTGTGTGAGCCTTTATTCTCAGCCAATTCTGCTAATTGTTACAGTTTTCTTTGACAGCCAAGGATGGTCCTAAATTGAATGTACATTTAAAGAATCAAGTATCAAATAAAAGTTGTCTGAACCCGCTTTCTATGGACACAGACAACTAATGTACAGTACAGACCAAAAGTTTTGACACACCTTCTCATTCAAAGATTTTTCTGTATTTTCATGGCTATGAAAATTGTACATTCACTCTGAAGGCATCAAAACTATGAATTAACACATGTGGAATTATACATTACACTTTACAAAAAAGTGTGAAACAAATGAAAATATGTCTTATATTCTAGGTTCTTCAAAGTAGCCACCTTTTGCTTTGATTACTGCTTTGCACGTAGAAAAGGTGAACGGATGGACTCTACATGCCTAGTTCCCACCGTGAAGCATGGAGGAGGATGGTGTGATGATGTGGGGGTGCTTTGCTGGTGACACTGTTGGGGATTTATTTAAAATTGAAGGCATAGTGAACCAGAATGGCTACCACAGCATCTTGCAGCAGCATGCTATTCCATCCGGTTTGCGATTAGTTGGACCATCATTTATTTTTCAACAGGACAATGACCCCAAACACCCTCCAGGCTGTGTAAGGGATATTTGACCAAGAAGGAGGGTGTTGGGGTGCTACGCCAGATGACCTGGCCTCCACAGTCCCCAGACCTGAACCCAATAGAGATGGTTTGGGGTGAGCTGGACCGCTCACCGCTTCAATTTTGAATAAATCCCCAACAGTGTCACCAGCAAAGCACCCCCAAACCATCACACTACCTCCACCATGCTTCACGGTGGGAACCAGGCATGTAGAGTCCATCCGTTCACCTTTTCTGCGTGCAAAGCAGCAATCAAAGCAAAAGGTGGCTACTTTGAAGACCCTAGAATGTAAGACATATTTTCAGTTGTTTCACACTTTTTTGTAAAGTGTAATGTATAATTCCACATGTGTTAATTCATAGTTTTGATGCCTTCAGTGTGAATGTACAATTTTCATAGTCATGAAAATACAGAAAAATCTTTGAATGAGAAGTGTGTCCAAACTTTTGGTCTGTACTGTATATGGGGGCCTCAGGAAATGTTCCCCTACAAATTAGGTCTGGGGACATTAGTATCGGGCTGTTGGAATTTAATCATCTGATCCTGTAGTTCTGTGGGCACCTAACTGCTGATCAGCTTATGATCAGGGAAACGTATCAAAAATATTTTGTAGTGCATTTTGCAATCCACTTACCAATCATGAAATAGAGAATGCATGTAAAAATGATGCTTGGCATTGTCCTCATGGGAAGCATATCTGCAATCAGCTTGGAGAAGAAATATGAAGACAGTCTGTAGTATCCGCTGATGTACTCGTGTCTAAAAGAAAACAAATTATTCAGTTAGTTATCAGCCATATGTGCCTAAGGATCACTGAGTAGAAGTTTAACCAAACATCGCTGGAATGTGTCTGCTTCCACCATACGGTAAATGCGCTCTATACTGGCACATGTAGGACAGACTTATGTGTTATGATTTGGTAGCTGAGGAGTGCAGGTAAAAAAAGGCAATACACCAGAGCAGTTGGAAACTATGAGATTGCAGTACCCTGACTAACCATCACAACTAGAGGCAGCCGTGGAGCGTTCCTACGTTGGTCCTAGAGCCTCGTCACAGCCTGAGAAACTAACTACACCTAAAGATAGATATAGGAAAGCTATCTGCCCAAACTAACTAAATAGAAAAGGACAGGAAGGGTACTTACTGCAATCCCAGAAAACCCTGAAAAGCACCAACACCACTAATTTCAAAAACACCTGAGATCACACGACCTCTACCACTAAATTAGTTCTCTGGTGTAACAAAATCAAAACAGCAGCCACTGAAAAAACTGGAAAAAAGCAAAAGTACATACATAAGTGGCTGAACTAAACTGAGAGGGCAAAAGCCCCCGGAGGGGACCCTGAAGGCCCCTGTAATGTATGTAGTACAGTTCATATAGCGTCTTGTGCTTGGGTGCGATGAAAACACAGGAGTCACAGGTTTGATATAGAAAAGTCCTGTATTACTTCATACAAGTTGGCAGAAATAGTCACACAGTTTGCAGACACAGAAACAGGAGACACAGCAGGCCAGAGTAATCCAAGCTCAGCAATTCACTCTCCAATACAGATTCAGGATCTTCTTCTCTGTTACCGTAAGTCCATGCAAACGTGGGTCTTTCAAAGATCAGGGTTCAGAGTCCACAAGTGCTTCAGAGTTCCTCAGTAGGAATAGCTGGAGTACAAGGTCCAAGGCTTACAGGAGTCAAGTCACAGGTTCACTGCAGGCTAGATTCTGAAGCACTGATTGCTCAGCTGTGGCTGCTTAAGAAGCAAAGGAGAGAATCAGGGCGGGAACATGCAAGCTGGAAACTCCATTTTGACTGAGGGCAAGATAGCTGCAGCAAGACAGAAAGTAAAATGGCTGACTAACAAACTGAGTTTCAGGAATATATACATAGAACCTTACATTACTCCCCCCTTAAGGACAACCTCCGGATGACCTCAGACCAGGCTTGTGTGGGTACCTCTGATGAAACTGACGGAGCAAGCGAGGAGCATTAACGTTATTGACCGGTTCCCATGAGTTGTCCTCCACTGGGTAGCCCTGCCATTTAATCAGATATTGTAATGATTTCTATACAACCTGGAATCTAAAATCCTTTCCACCACAAATTCTTCCTGACCATCGACTAGCACTGGGTCAGGGCAAGGAGAGGAACGTCCAGGAAACGTATTGGGTGTCGCAGCCTTTAGTAGGGATACATGAAAGACAGGGTGGATTCTCATAGTTCTGGGCAGTTGAAGACGACAAGCAACGGCACTTATAATTTTACTGATTTTATAGGGTCCAATGTACTTATGTCCCAACTTAGACGATGGAATCCTTAACTTAAGATTTCTGGTTGACAGCCAGACCAAGTCTCCTACCTTGAAAGCTGGTGCAGGTTTACGAAATTTATCTGCTGCTTTCTTGTACCTTTCTTGAGCCGATTCCAGATTTTCCTTTAGAAGATCCATATTCTTCTGTAAAGACGTGATTCTTTCAGCCACTGCTGGTAAAGGCGTTTCTATGGGAAATCGTGGTAGAATGTTAGGATGATAACCTAGATTAGAGTAAAAAGGAGACTGTTTAGTGGAGGCACTCTGAGAGTTGTTATACGAGAACTCAGCTAATGGAAGTAGATCCACCCAATCATCCTGTAGGTGGCAGATAAAGCAGCGGTAGATACTGCTCCAGGGTTTGATTGGTTCGTTCGGTCTGTCCATTAGTCTGGGGATGAAAAGCAGAAGAAAGGTTTACTTTAATGTCCAATGCTGCACAGAAATTTTGCCAAAACCTAGAAGTGAATTGCACCCCTCGATCCGAAATAACCTCATCCGGTACTCCATGTAAGCGAAACACATCTTTAAATCATTCAAATCTGATGTCTGTTTTGCAGTGGGTAAGCCGACACAAGGGATAAAATGAGCTGCCTTTGTTAGACGGTCAACCACCACTAGAATGGTGTTCTTCCCCTGAGAGGTTGGTAACTCCACAATGAAGTCCATTAGAAATGGATCCCCACGGGCGGGATGGGGTGGGAAGATGGCTGTAACAGACCAGTTGGTGAGGAGCGAGGTGTTTTGCATCTTGCACAGACCTCACATGAAGAGACATAATTCAAAACATCCTTCCTGCAAGTGGGCCACCAAAAGAAACGAGAAAGAAATTCCTGTGTCTTTAGAATTCCTCTATGCCCAGCTATCTTGGAATCGTTGAATGAGTTGCAATACTCTTAATTAGGACTGTTTCAGGAATATACAGACGTTGTCCCTGAATCCACACACCATTCTTAAAGACAAGACTTACGTCCCTTGGGGGTTGTGCCAAAAAGGAATCCGCATGGTATGCTTCCTTGATGTCCTTAAGTAGGTCTTGATTATGAATTACTCCTAGGAATCTAGAGTCAGGAAGAATAGTCTTAGGAGGAGTAATTGGACGTGTCTCTGCTGAGTAAATCCTAGAGAGTGCATCAGCCTTTCCATTGCGCGATCCTGGTCTATAAAGAGATGATAAAATTAAATTGGTTTAAGAAAAGATTCCAGCGAGCCTGGCGAGGAGTCAGGCACTTAGCCGACCTGATAAACTCAAGGTTACGATGGTCTTCAGGACGACTATTTGCTGTGCAGCTCCCTGCAGAAGGTGTCTCCATTCTTTGAAGGCGGCAATAATGGCCAACAACTCTCTATTGCCCACATCGTAGTTCCTCTCAGCCGAAGACAAACTGCTGGGAAAAGAAGGCACAGGGATGCAAGACATTTTCTCACCTGTTCTCTGAGAGAGTATAGCTCCCACGGCACAGTCTGAAGCATCCACCTCTATTATGAAGGCAAGCTCGGGTTGGGATGTACTAGGATAGGTGCAGTGGTAAATTTATCTTTTAGACGGGAAAATGCTCCTGGGCTTGGGGGAGTCCAGGAAAACCTAGATCTTTCCGGGTAAGTTGAGTGATAGGTGACACTACCTCAGAGAAATTTCTATGAAACGTCTATAGAAGTTGGCAAACCCGATGAAGCGCTGTACCTCCTTCACATTTCTAGGACTTGGCCAATCCTTGATGCTTGGGTTTTTTCTTCCATCCATACTAATTCCTTGTGTAGACATACATACCCCAGAAATTGAATTTCGGTCCATGGAATTCACACTTTTCAAGTTTGATGTAAAGATGATTTGTCTTAGGACGTTCCAAACCATTCTCCAGTCCTGATGTTCCTCTGTGGAGTTAGAAAAAAAATTAGAATTTCATCCAAAAAATTCCCGAATTTTAACTAGGGGAAACCCTGAAGATGCATTTCACCAAGGTTGGAAATGGTGGGGCGGTTCTCAAACCCAAAAAGGCCCTAACTAGATATTAAAATTTTCCATTTTTTTTTTAAAAAGGGCAAGGGAAAAACGGTTTCTAATAGTAACCTTTTGGTTTCCCAAAATAGTAAAACCGCGGGGTCCAGAGATCCTTTTTCTTCTTTACAAAGAAGGGGGTCCCCCTGCAGGAGAAAAAGGGGGCCCCGTAAAAAAACCCTTGGCTAGTTTTTAAAACTATAAAACCTTTAAAAAAAAAGCCTTTAAAAGCTGGGCCCCCCGCGGGGGGGTAGATTTAAAAAAAGGTATCTCTGCCCGGCCCCAAAAATTCTTTGGGCCCCAACCCCATGGGGTTTTGGGGAGGAAGCGGTTTTCAGGTTTTTGTCAAAAAAATCCCATACCCCCTGGTAAAGGGGGGTTTTTTTTCCAGGGATGAATGATTTTTTTGGGGAAAACAGAAAAAGCTGAAACTTTTGGACTCATTTTTTTCCTTGGGAAAATTTTAAAAAAATTTTCCTTGGTCTCCCCATTAAAATGGTAGGATTCTGACCCGGGGCACCAGGTTTTCCCCCCTTAATAATGGGAAAGTGGGGAGAAGAGATAAGAAAAAAGGAAAGTTTCATTGAAAAATCTTTCCCAAAATTAAGGAACCCTCAAAGTCTGGGGTTTCCTGATCCACTGGCCAAAAGAGGTCAGCAGGGAGCCATCCCCCAGTTTCCATCTGTAGGGGAGTGCCTTTTTCCCGAACGTATTCCCTTTTTCAGGCAAGGAGAAAAACCAAAAAATTTTCCCCTTGGGGCCCCAGTCGACCCCTAGCGGGGGTAGACCCCCCCTGGGGGCCCCCCCGAGTTTGTGGAAAGAAAAAAAGAGAATTGTTTTTTCCCCCCAACTCGGGGTGGGAAAACCGCAGGGAAAAAATTGAAAAAGGGGGAGCTTTAAAACGGGGAAAAGCCCTTTTAGAGGAAAGGGGGTTTAAGTCCGAAAATTTTAAGATCTTTTTTCTGCAGATCTCTCGGGCCTTGGGCCGGACCTGCCCCAAAACCCCTTCCCCAAAACCCCAAATGTTTTAGTGCTGCAGTAGGGGTCTTACGGAACGGGGGGCGTTTAAATGAAGTGCCCTGACTTACCAAAATTTTGAAACATAATTCTTTTTTAAAAGATTTTCCCCTTCTTTTCATCACTAACCCGTCGTTGTAAAGATTTTAACCTGCAGGGGTTAGGTTCAGGGTTCCCGTGAATCCTACCAAATTTTCCTTTTTGGAGAGGAAGGTGGGGGAAAAGGTTTTTTTCGATTTTTTTTGAACCATCTCCTTGCCTGCGTTCAGTCAACGAGTAAAAAAATTTGGGGGGGGAGTAGTTAATAAAGTAAACCAACGCAGGGGGAAAGGGGTTTGGGCCCCGAGAAATTTTTATCCCTTAAAAACTTTTGGGAAAACCCCCTTTTTGAAAAAAAGTTTTTTGGGGGAAAAATGTCCCGGTGGTATCAAGGGCCCATCTCCTGAAACCCGGGATATTCAGCTACCGATGCTTCCCTTTTTGGGCAAAGCTAACATGGCTGTTTCACTGTTGACCTCGATTGGGGTCATCAAAAACCTGCCCCAGGGTGAAAAAAAAATAAATTTTAAAGGGTTTTAAACAATCACCTCAGCCCCAATCAGGGGGTTTTTCCCCTTAAAGCCTTGTTGGAAAACAACAAAAATTTTGGTAAGCCCCTTTAAATCGTTCAGGGGGGGAAAATTTTGAAAAAAGTGCAAAAAAAAAAAGGGGTTGCATTAAAATTAAAAAACCCCCCCGAATTTCCACGTTAAAACCCCAAAACAAAAAAAAAGGGGGGGAACTTGGAACCCAGCACTGGGGGGTTTGGCCCCGGGGGTTTACTCGCCCCTCTAAAAAACCCAACCCGGCTCGCAAACCCCGGGTAGTCTGTCCAACCACTTGCAAATTGTGATTATTGAGCCCGGGGGGGTTTTTTAAAAAGGGTCTTTATTTTTGCAAATTCTGCAAGGATAGTTCCCCTCACTCCGCAAAAGTTCCTTTTGCGGGCCCCCATTTTCCGATTTTTTTAAGACAGGATTACTGGGGAAAAAAAGGAAGAGAAAAAAAAAAAAAGTGTTCACCCTTTTGGAATAATGGGGGGAGAAAAAAAAAAATTAAGGGAATTCCACCCCGGGAAAGGTTGTGAGAAAACACAACCACTATTTTTCAAGAAAGTTTAACCAACATTTGATATCCAATTTCAGCAGACAAAAAAAAGAAAAGAAAGGAAAAAAAAAAAAAAACAATGGGGGTTTACCTGTGGTAACACGAAAAAAAAAAAACTTTAAAGGGGAAATTTCTCACCGGAAAAGGTTGTGAAAATCCAACCATGTCATCAAAAGAAAGTAAAAAACCGGGCGCCCCGATACCCCAATAAAAGCAAAACCCACCCCTTTCCCGCCCCAGCAACACAAAAGTTTTGGCTTAGAATCTTGTAATGTATGTAGTACAGTTCATATAGCGCCCCGTGCTTGGGCGATTTTAAAAAACAGGAGTCACGGGGTTTTATGAAAAATCCTGTATTACTTTTTACAAGTTGGCAGAAAAGTCCCCCAAAATTTTCAACACAGTAACAGGAGACACAGCAAAAGGGCCGGTAAAACCCAAGGGGCACAATCACTCTCCCTAAGATTTTGGATCTTCTTCTCTGTTTGTTTTAATCCATGCCCCAAAGTGGGGGTTTCAAAGATCAGGGTTCAGATTTTCCCCAAAAGTGCTTCAGAGTTCCTCCCCTAGGAAAACTGGAAAAAAAAAGGTCCCCAAAGGTTACAGGAGGCAAGGGCACAGGGGTTACTTTTAGGCTAATTCTGAAGCACTGATTGCTCAGCCCCTGGTGCTTTTAAAAAAAAAAGGAAAGAAAAAAGGGGGGGGGAACATGCAAGCGGAAAAACCAATTTTTTTCTGGGAAAAAGGGGTAGCTGCAGCAAGACAGAAAGTAAAAAAGGCCCCCACTAACAAAATGAGTTTCAGGAATGTAAAAAAGAACCCCTTCACCCCCACAGAATTTTAACAAAAATGCAAAATATAGCCCCCAAAAAAAAAAAAGAAAAAATGTTAAAATGTTAAAAAAAATGCAGACAAAGGGGACAGGGGGGGGGACAAGGGAAAAAAGGGGAAGAAGGATTCAAACCAGAAAAAATTTTTCACCCCGGAAAAACCCGAAGGGGGGGAAAGGGACCCCATAAAAAACCAGCCTAAAAAACCTGGAAAATTTCCCGTTTTCCTTTTCAATCTTCACTGGGGGACCAGCACCCCCCTTGGGGAAACCCCCAGAGGAACCTTGCCCCCGAAAAATCTCAAACCCATTCACAACAGTACCCCCCCTTGAGGGGGGTTCCCCAACCCCCCCCTGAGCAACCAGGCCGGGGAGGAAAAAGGTTTTTATGAAAAAGCCAAAATTTTTTGCCCCGGGGGTCCGAAGCAAACACCCAAAAATTTTTTTCCCCCACCATAACCTTTTTCCCTTTAAAACCCAAAAATGGAGTTTTCCGTCTAGAAAAAAAAGAATCTAAAAATTTTTCTCAACCACATACTCCAGATTGCCCTCAACCAAAAACAGGGTCGGGGGACAGCAGCGGAAAAACCACTGGCCAAAAAACCCTTCAAAAGGACTTGTGGAACCCCGTTAGGAAAACTTAAATGCCCCGGGGAAAGAAGCAAAAAAAAAAAGAAAGGGGATAATTTTAAATCTCCATGATCTTATAAGGTCCAATGAACCTAGGCAAAATTTTTTAGGATTTTGCCACTCTCAGGGGAATTTTTTCCTTTGGGGGACAACCACCCCAAGTCCCCCCTTTTAAAAAACCGGGAAAACCATCTTTCCTATCCGGGTTTTTAGCAAACCGGGGGCCCCTTCTCCTAAAGGGGGGGAAAACCCCTCCCAAAATTCCTGGTCCCAAATCTTTGCACCCCCTTTTAACAACAGAGTGAAACCCCCCTGGAAGACAGAACCTCCGTTTTTCCCCTGAAGAAAATGGGGGTTGAAACCCATTTTTTAAAAAAAAAACGGACCCCAAAAAAAGTGGCAAGCTGGCCCTTAAAAATAAGAGCAACTCACCAAAGGCCCCAAAAAAGGAGACCCATTCATCCTGCCCCACAGACACAAAGCATCTTAAAAAAAGTCCCAAAATGTCTGGTTTGTTTTTCTCTTTGACCTTGGGTTTCGGGAAAAAAATCCGAGGAAAAGGGGAAAAAATTGAACACTCAGTTTAGAACAAAAAGTCCCCAAAAAATTTTTGGAAAAAAAAACTGGACCCTCTGTAAGACAAAATGTTCTCGGAAAAATGGGGGAAAAACGAACCCCCCGTTTTTAAAAGGAACAACGGCAAATTTTCAGGGAAAAGGAAGGCAACTTAGGTAATGGCACAAGGGGGTAAAAATTTTGGAAAACCTATCACAAATTCCCCCCGATGGGGGTTTTATTCTCTGAAAACAGGAAGGGGGGGAAA
This sequence comes from Oophaga sylvatica, assembly GCA_033576555.1. NCBI lineage: Eukaryota > Metazoa > Chordata > Amphibia > Anura > Dendrobatidae > Oophaga > Oophaga sylvatica. The sequence goes on from JARQOD010000001.1 coordinate 282,585,224, forward strand.
AAAAAATCCATAGAGAAAGGGTCCATTTTGGCCTTTTTGGGACAGGGGAAGGCAAAAAACCCCAAAACCCCCCCGCGAGAGGCCAAAAAGGGTTGGAACCCCAGAGAAAAACCCCAGGACTCAAAAAATTTTTCCCCGCCCCTCACGGGCCCCAAATAGGCCCCCAAAAAAGGGCCGACTAACCAAGTTTGGGGACCAAAAATTCCGGGGGCCCAGCCAAGGGGGGAAAATAAAAACTCAGACACACACTTTTTTTTCCCCGGGTCCGGGACAAACTTTTTTTACCCCGGGGAGCGTTTGGCCCCTATCCTCCTGACCCCCCTTCCAGAAAGTTCAAATTGGCGAGATGGGGGGAAAGAACTACCCCTTTTTTCAAAAAACAGAAGGATCGGGTTTTAAATCGGGGGAGTCCCAAGGCAGCCCCTCAAGGGGGAAAACCCCCTTAAAAAGTCTTAGTGCCAGGAAAAAAGGAAACCAAAAATTAAAAAAAGTTTAAAAACAAGGCCCCCTGGCCTGCTAGGATTGTTCCCCTTTTTGGGTTTTTCCAAAAAGGGGCCATTTTTTTTTGGTTTTCCCAAAAAACCCCCCCACCTTTTGTTTTTGGGGTCCCTCCACCAAAAGTCTCCCCCTTTTAAAACCCCCCTTCAGGCCCCAAAACTCCCGTTAAACCCAGTCATTTACGTTCATTTTGGAAAAAAAATTTTTCGAGAAAAAAAAAGGCCCCCAAAGGGGTTTTTTTTTAGAGGTCTCTGGATCTTTTTGGGCCCCAAAAAAACACCTGCCCCAATTTCAGGGCCCTTTAACCTCCCCCTAAAAAGGCAGGGGGAAAACAGGGGGGGGCCCCTTTTGAACAGGAGCAAAATTTTAATCCCTTTTTTTAATTTTCCGAAATCCCCAGACTGCCTCAGGGGGCCAATTTTAAAACCCCTTTTAGAACCCTTTCTGGCAAATCAGTTAAGGTTTAAAATAAGGAAAATTAAAACCCAAAAAATTTTTGATTTAAAAAAAGGAAAAACCCCAAAAATTTTGGAAAAACCTTTAATGAAGTAGGGGTTGGGGCCCCAAACACAGATTTTGGCCCCAAAAACCCTTACCGGGTTTTCCTTTTTTAAAACAGATGGGACAAAAAAGGGGAAACCCCCAAATGAGATCCCCAGTACACCAAAAAAAAAAATTTTTCCCTTCACATACAGAGCATTCTTCTTTTAAAAACTGGGTTTTAGTTCGAACAGTTTCACATGAGAGTCCCCGGGGATTAGAAAAAAAACCCCAAATTTCATCCAAATAAAAAAAACCCCAAATTTGTCCAAAAAATTCCCCAAAAAAACATTTTTGAAGGACTGGGGGAAACGGGGGGCATTTATTGAGCCCCCAAAGGGCTTTTCCAGGGGCCAAAAAAGCCCCCAGGGGTTTTTTAAAACCGTCTTCCCCCTTTAAACCCCAGCTTAAAACGAATAAAAGGGGTTTACGCCCCCCTGAGGGGAAGCTTGGTAAACCCGTAAAAGGGTTTTTAACCCCGGGGAAAAAAAATCAGAAAAAAAAGGGGGAAAGGGTTTGATATTTCCCCCGTTTTAAATTGTTCAAGAGCGATAATCAATACACGGCCCCCAAAGAACCATCCTTTTTGCCACAAAGAAAAAAACCCCGGACCTAAGGGGGGAAAAGGAAAATCTGTTTGGCCCTTCTCCAATGAAATTTTCCCTTAAAAAAAAACCCATAGGTCATTTCCCCGGCCAAAAAAGTTAAAAAAAGGGGGGCCCTTTGGAAAATTTTAAAAAAACCCGGGGCAAAAATTAATAGCGCAGTCATAGCCCTATGGGGGGGGAAGGAAGCAGATTTTCTTTCGCTAAAAACCCCATCAGAAAAAAAAAATCAAAACGTCAGGAAAAACCCCGGCCCTTGGGGGGAGGCAGAAAAAAAAAAGGGTGTTGGTATTAAAAAAAAATTGGAGCCCCCCCAATGGTTACAGACACAGATTTCCCCAACCCCAAAACAGGATTAAAAAACGTAACCAAGGGAAA
>JARQOD010000001.1:282587344-282640180 GCA_033576555.1 Oophaga sylvatica
AAACGTCTATAGAAGTTGGCAAACCCGATGAAGCGCTGTACCTCCTTCACATTTCTAGGACTTGGCCAATCCTTGATGGCTTGGTTTTGCTTCCATCCATACTAATTCCTTGTGTAGACAGTACATACCCCAGAAATTGAATTTCGGTCCTGTGGAATTCACACTTTTCAAGTTTGATGTAAAGATGATTTTGTCTTAGACGTTCCAAGACCATTCTCACATGTCCATGATATTCCTCTGTGGAGTTAGAAAAAATTAGAATATCATCCAAATAAATTACCACGAATGTATCTAGGAGATCCCTGAAGATGTCATTCACCAAGTGTTGGAAAGTGGCTGGGGCGGTACTCAGACCAAAAGGCATAACTAGATATTCAAAGTGTCCATAGCGTGACCTGAATGCAGTCTTCCATTCATCCCCAGGTCTAATACGGACTAAGTTATAGGCCCCACGAAGATCTAGTTTAGAAAAAATTTTGGCATGTCGCACTCTCTCCAATAACTCAGGGATTAAAGGCAATGGATAACGGTTTCTAATAGTAACCTTATTGAGTTCCCTATAGTCTACGCATGGTCTCAGAGATCCATCTTTCTTCTTTACAAAGAAGATGGGTGCACCTGCAGGAGATGAAGAGGGGCGTATGAAGCCCTTGGCTAGATTTTCATCTATGTAATCCTTTAAAGCCTTTAGCTCGGGCCCCGCCAGGGGGTAGATCTTACCAAAAGGTATCTCTGCTCCAGGCAATAATTCAATTGGACAATCATATGGACGGTGAGGAGGAAGCTGGTCAGCGTTCTTCTTGTCACATAAATCCACATAGTCCTGGTATACAGCTTGTAGTTCAGGGACTGACATGATTCCTTTAGGAACAGAGCAAGCTGAAACTTTTGGACTCATCTGTTTCTCTGGAAAGTGTAATTCCTTGGTCTCCCAGTTAATGGTAGGATTCTGAGCCTGCAGCCATGGTAGCCCTAGAATAATGGGAAAGTGGGGAGAAGAGATAAGCATAAAGGACAGTTTCTCTTGATGATCTTTACCCATAAGAACCCTCAAAGGCTCTGTTTCCTGATCCACTGGTCCAGAGGTCAGCAGGGAGCCATCCACAGTTTCCATCTGTACTGGAGTAGCCTTCTTCACTGAACGTATTCCCTGTTTCAGAGCAAAGGAGACATCCATAAAATTTCCACTTGCCCCTGAGTCGATCATAGCAGAGCTAGACACCCAAGCTGAGTCAACCCAGAGTTTGATGGAAAGAAAGCAATGAGAATTGTTTTTCTTACAACTCAGCTGGGACACCGCTGAGGAAACTTGAAAAATGGCAGTGTTTACACAGTCAACGTCCTCAGAGGTAACGGAGTTTAAGTCCGAGAAATCAAGATCTGTTGCTGCAGATCTCTCTGGAGCCTGAGGCTCGGACCTGACAGATCCCCTCTCGCAACACTCACAATGAATGAGTGCTGCAGTAGTCTTACGAGAATGGCTGGGGCAGTTTATAATGAAGTGCCCTGACTTACCACAATAGAAACATAGATTCTCCTTAAAACGATGTTCCTTGCGTGCATCACTAACCCGTCGTTGTAAAGAGTCTACCTGCATGGGTTCAGGTTCAGGTTCCCGTGTAATCCTACTCAAAGGTTCCTTAGCTGGAGAGGAAGGTAGGAAAAGGTTAGTACGATTGCTTTCGAACCATCTCTCTTGCCTGCGTTCAGTCAGACGAGTATCAATACGGATGCAGTAGTTAATAAAGTCACCTAACGCAGTGGGAGGGTCGGCACGAGCAAGTTCATCCTTAATCAGTGGAGATAACCCCTTTCGAAAAATAGATTTTTTGGCGGAACTGTCCCAGGTGGTATCAAGGGCCCATCTCCTGAAATCCAAGGCATATTCAGCTACCGAGTGCTTACCTTGGCGCAAAGCTAACATGGCTGCTTCAGCTGTTGCACCTCGATTGGGGTCATCAAACACCTGCCCCATGGCTGAAATAAAATCATCAAGGTGATTCAAACAATCATCCTCAGTCTCAATCAGAGGGTTTGCCCACATTAAAGCCTTGTTGGTAAGCAACATAATTATGGTAAGCACCTTAGATCGTTCAGTGGGAAATTGTGAAGCATGTGCAGAAAAAAAAAGATTGCATTGATTAATAAATCCCCTGAATTTCTCACGTTCACCGCCAAAACGAAAAGGGGGCAACTTGGGAATCCCAGCACTCGGGGCTACGGCAGGAGCCTGGACTCGCCCCTCTAGAACCTCAATCCTGGCTCGCAAATCCTGGGTAGTCTGTCCAACCACTTGCAAATTGTGATTATTGAGGTCCTGTAGATTTGTAAAACGGGTCTTTATATTCTGCAAATCTGCAAGGATATTATCAGTCACTCCGCAAAGTTCCTTTATGCGGGCCTCCATTTTCCAGATCTTTTAAGACAGGATTACTGGAAGAAGAGGAGAGAAAAAAAACAATAGTGTTCACCTGTGGAAAACTGCAGAGAGAAAAAAAAATTAAGGGAACTTCTCACCTGGAATGGTTGTGAGAAGTCACAACCACTATCATCACAGAAAGTTTCAACCAGACATCTGATATCCAGAGTTACAGCAGACAAAAAAGAGAAAAGAAAGGAAAAAAAAAAAAACAATAGTGTTTACCTGTGGTAACACTGCAAAAAGAAAAAACTTAAGGGAATTGCTCACCTGGAATGGTTGTGAGAAGTCACAACCACTGTCATCACAGAAAGTACAACCGGACGTCTGATATCCACAGTACAGCAGACACAGCCTTCCAGACCCAGCAGACACTAACGTTTTGGCTTCAGAATCTTGTAATGTATGTAGTACAGTTCATATAGCGTCTTGTGCTTGGGTGCGATGAAAACACAGGAGTCACAGGTTTGATATAGAAAAGTCCTGTATTACTTCATACAAGTTGGCAGAAATAGTCACACAGTTTGCAGACACAGAAACAGGAGACACAGCAGGCCAGAGTAATCCAAGCTCAGCAATCACTCTCCAATACAGATTCAGGATCTTCTTCTCTGTTACCGTAAGTCCATGCAAACGTGGGTCTTTCAAAGATCAGGGTTCAGAGTCCACAAGTGCTTCAGAGTTCCTCAGTAGGAATAGCTGGAGTACAAGGTCCAAGGCTTACAGGAGTCAAGTCACAGGTTCACTGCAGGCTAGATTCTGAAGCACTGATTGCTCAGCTGTGGCTGCTTAAGAAGCAAAGGAGAGAATCAGGGCGGGAACATGCAAGCTGGAAACTCCATTTTGACTGAGGGCAAGATAGCTGCAGCAAGACAGAAAGTAAAATGGCTGACTAACAAACTGAGTTTCAGGAATATAAACATAGAACCTTACAGCCCCCACAGAAGTGCAGGACAAAAATGCAAAAATATAGCACAAAAACAAAAAGAAGAAAATGTCTTATCTGTTAGCAGGAGATGCAGACACGACACAGCAGGCTACAAGGGAAACAGGAATGAAGGATTCAGACCAGAACAATTGATCACCGGCAACCCTGATGGGAAGGTGACTCCCTTATATAAGACCAGTCAGTAACACCTGATTCCCAGTCCTCACAATCTTCACTGGACAGACCAGCACCGCTTGTAACCACCAGAGGAAGCCTCTGCTCAGAACTCATCTCAAACCCATTCACAACAGTACCCCCCCTTGAGGAGGGGTCACCGAACCCTCACCTGAGCAACCAGGACCGGTCAGGATGAGTTCTATGATACGCACGGATAAGTCTCCTAGCATGGATGTCCGAAGCAAACACCCAAGAATTGTCTTCCTGACCATAACCTCTCCATTTAACCAAATACTGGAGTTTCCGTCTAGAAAAACGAGAATCTAATATTTTCTCAACCACATACTCCAGATTGCCCTCAACCAAAACAGGGTCAGGAGGCACAGCAGCAGGAACCACTGGCTCAACAAACCTCTTCAACAAGGACTTGTGGAACACGTTATGGATCTTAAATGTCCCTGGAAGAAGCAAACGAAAAGAAACAGGATAATAATCTCCATGATCTTATAAGGTCCAATGAACCTAGGTTTAAATTTAGGAGATGCCACTCTCATAGGAATATTCTTTGAGGACAACCAGACCAAGTCCCCCACTTTAAACCGAGGACCATCAGTCCTATGCCGGTTAGCAAACCGCTGGGCCTTCTCCTGAGAGAGGGACAACCTCTCCACTACCTGGTCCCAAATCTGTTGCATACGCTCCACAACAGAGTCAACACCTGGACAGACAGAAGCCTCCGTCTGTCCTGAAGAAAATCGAGGGTGAAACCCAGAATTACAGAAAAACGGAGACATCAAAGTGGCAGAGCTAGCCCTATTATTAAGAGCAAACTCAGCCAAAGGCAAAAAAGAGACCCAGTCATCCTGATCAGCAGACACAAAGCATCTTAGATAAGTCTCCAATGTCTGGTTTGTTCTCTCAGTTTGACCATTGGTCTGAGGATGAAATGCCGAGGAGAAAGACAATTGAACACCCAGTTTAGAACAAAAAGTCCTCCAAAATCTGGAAACAAACTGGACTCCTCTGTCAGACACAATGTTCTCAGGAATGCCGTGTAAACGAACCACGTGCTGAAGGAACAACGGCACCAAGTCAGAGGAGGAAGGCAACTTAGGTAATGGCACAAGATGTATCATTTTGGAAAACCTATCACAAATTACCCAGATGGTGGTCATTCTCTGAGAAACAGGAAGGTCGGAAATGAAATCCATAGAGATATGGGTCCATGGTCTCTTGGGCACAGGCAATGGCATCAACAAACCACTAGAGCGAGAGCAAGGCTTGGAGCGAGAGCAAGTCCCGCAGGACTGCACAAATTCCCTGACATCACGAGACAAAGTAGGCCACCAAAAGGACCGACTAACCAAGTCTCTGGTACCAAAAATTCCGGGATGCCTAGCCAATGCGGAACAATGAATCTCAGACATCACACTCTTTTTCCACTGATCCGGGACAAACAATTTTCCAACCGGGCAGCGCTTGGGCCTATCCTCCTGACACCCCTCCAGAGCAAGTCTCAAATTGGGCGAGATGGCGGAAAGAACTACACCCTCTTTCAAAATAACAGAAGGATCAGATAACTCAGGAGAGTCCGCAAGGAAGCTCCTCGAGAGGGCATCCGCCTTAACAGTCTTAGTGCCAGGAAGAAAGGAAACCACAAAATTAAAACGTGTGAAAAACAAGGCCCACCTGGCCTGTCTAGGATTGAGTCGCTTGGCAGATTCCAGATAGACCAGATTCTTATGGTCCGTAAGGACCACCACCTGATGTTTGGCTCCCTCCAGCCAATGTCTCCACTCTTCAAAAGCCCACTTCATGGCCAATAACTCCCGATTACCCACGTCATAATTACGTTCAGTAGGAAAAATTTTCGAGAGAAAAAGGCACAAGGGTTACTTTTAGAGGTCTCTGGATCTTTTTGGGACAAAACGGCACCTGCCCCAATTTCAGAGGCATCAACCTCCACCTGAAATGGCAGAGAAACATCAGGCTGCCGTAGAACAGGAGCAGAAGTGAATCTCTGCTTAAGTTCCTGAAATGCAGAGACTGCCTCAGGAGGCCAATTCACCACATCAGAACCCTTTCTGGTCAAATCAGTTAATGGTTTAACAATAACCGAGAAATTACCAATAAATTTACGATAAAAATTGGCAAAACCCAAAATCTCTGAAGAGCCTTTAATGAAGTAGGTTGGACCCAATCACAGATGGCCTGAACCTTGACCGGGTCCATTTCAATAACAGATGGGGACAAAATGAATCCCAGAAATGAGATCCTCTGTACACCAAAAAGACACTTTGATCCCTTCACATACAGAGCATTCTCTCTCAAAATCTGGAATACAGTTCGAACATGTTTCACATGAGAGTCCCAGTCATTAGAAAAAATCAAGATATCATCCAAATAAACAATCAGAAATTTGTCCACAAAATCCCTGAAAATGTCATTCATGAAGGACTGGAAGACGGAAGGAGCATTAGTGAGCCCAAAGGGCATCACCAGGTACTCAAATGCCCTTCAGGGGTATTGAATGCCGTCTTCCATTCATCCCCGTGCTTAATGCGAATAAGGTTATACGCCCCCCTGAGGTCAAGCTTGGTAAACCAAGTAGCGTTTTTCACCCTGGAAAACAGGTCAGAAATCAAGGGTAACGGGTATTGATATTTCACAGTAATATTGTTCAAGAGACGATAATCAATACACGGCCTCAATGAACCATCCTTTTTGGCCACAAAGAAAAAACCGGCACCTAAGGGTGAAGAGGATGGTCTGATATGACCCTTCTCCAATGATTCCTTGATATAAGACCGCATAGCGTCATGTTCAGGTACAGACAAGTTAAAAAGGCGACCCTTAGGAATTTACTACCCGGCACTAATTCAATAGCGCAGTACCTATGGGGAGGCAAGGATGCAGATTTACTTTCGCTAAACACATCAGAAAAATCAATCAAAACGTCAGGAACATCCTGAGCCTGGGGGGAGGCAGAAAAAACAGGAGTGTTGGTATTAACACATTGGCAGCCCCAACTGGTTACAGACACAGATTTCCAATCCAAAACAGGATTATGAGACTGTAACCAAGGGAAACCCAGCACGATAATGTCATGCAGATTATACAGAACCAAAAATTTGCAGCACTCCTGGTGATCAGGTTCAACCCTCATTATCACCTGAGTAGAAAACTGGGGTTTATTCTCAGCCAAAGGGGTAGAATCGATCCCCAGTAGGGGAATAGACTTCTGTAGGGGTATCAAGGGAAACCCACAACGTCTAGCAAAATCATAATCCATCAGGTTAATAGCTGCTCCAGAATCAACGAAAGCCTGAGCAGAAAATGAGGACAGAGAGCATATCAGAGTGACAGTTAATAAAAACTTAGTCTGAACACTACCCAAGACAACTGAGCGTGCAAAACGTCTTCCCCGCTTAGGGCAGACTGAAATAGCATGAGAGGAATCACCACAGTAGAAACATAACCCATTGCGCTTTCGAAACTCATGACGCTGTGCCCCAGACACCACTCTATCACACTGCATGGGTTCAGAAGCTGGTTCACAAGGCAACACCATTCCACGCATACTTCTCCGCTCACGCAAACGTCTGTCAATTTGAATCGCTAATGACATAGAATCATTGAGACCAGAGGGGACAGGGAATCCCACCATAACATCCTTTACATTATCTGACAGACCCTTCCGGAAAAGGGTTGCCAAAGCGTCGTCATTCCATTTGGTCAGGACTGCCCACCTACGGAATCTCTGACAGGATAACTCAGCGTCATCAAGCCCCTGATTTAATGCCAACAAGGCTTTTTCAGCTTGATCAGTGACGTTAGGCTCATCGTACAATAACCCCAAAGCCTGAAAAAATGCATCAACATCACTCAAAACAGGATCCCCAGGTGTCAGGGAAAAAGCCCAATCCTGAGGATCGCCGCGCAGGAGAGAGATGATAATTTGAACCTGCTGCGCTGCGTTCCCTGAGGACTTAGATTTTAAGGCAAAAAACAATTTACAATTATTTTTGAAATTCTGAAACTTAGCTCGATCCCCTAAAAACAAATCTGGCATGGGAATCCTAGGTTCCACAACAGGCAACCTAGCAAGATAGGTAGCAATACTCTGAACCTCAGTGGCAAGCTGATCCACACGGCCAGACAACTGTGCAAACTCCATTGAGAGAAAAGATCCTCCCCAGCACCCAGAGATACAGAGGGAAAAGAAAAAAAAAAATGCAACAAACAGAAAAATATCTCTGACTACTCTGACAACCTTTTTTTTTTTTTTCTTTCACAATATTTTTCCCTTCTGTGAGTACCACACAATTTTCAGTTTTGGCCGGTGATACTGTTATGATTTGGTAGCTGAGGAGTGCAGGTAAAAAAAAGGCAATACACTAGAGCAGTTGGAAACTATGAGATTGCAGTACCCTGACTAACCACCACAACTAGAGGCAGCCGTGGAGCGTTCCTACGTTGGTCCTAGACGCCTCGTCACAGCCTGATAAACTAACTACACCTAAAGATAGATATAGGAAAGCTATCTGCCCAAACTAACTAAATAGAAAAGGACAGGAAGGGTACTTACTGCAATCCCAGAAAACCCTGAAAAGCACCAACACCACTAATTTCAAAAACACCTGAGATCACACGACCTCTACCACCTAAATTAGTTCTCTGGTGTAACAAAATCAAAACAGCAGCCACTGAAAAAACTGGAAAAAGCAAAAGTACATACATAAGTGGCTGAACTAAACTGAGAGGGCAAAAGCCCCCGGAGGGGACCCTGAAGGCCCCCACAGAAGTGCAGGACAAAAATGCAAAAATATAGCACAAAAACAAAAAGAAGAAAATGTCTTATCTGTTAGCAGGAGATGCAGACACGACACAGCAGGCTACAAGGGAAACAGGAATGAAGGATTCAGACCAGAACAATTGATCACCGCAACCCTGATGGGAAGGTGACTCCCTTATATAAGACCAGTCAGTAACACCTGATTCCCAGTCCTCACAATCTTCACTGGACAGACCAGCACCGCTTGTAACCACCAGAGGAAGCCTCTGCTCAGAACTCATCTCAAACCCATTCACAACACTTATGCACTAATAAAACATAAAAACAGGGGGACAGCCCTTCAAAGATAACAGTAGAGGGCTTTGAAGTCAAAGATTAGGCAATAGTAAGTGTATTTAGTGGACTATCGAGCTAAGAACCCTGTATTAAATTTTAAGTAAAAAAAAAAAAATTGTAAAAAACGGCTGCACAACCGTAACAGACTGAACAGGTCTATGAAAATAGAAACTGTAATCTTTGAGGGAAGCCAAGTGTAGCTGAACCTTTCCCATACAGCAGCCACTGCAGGAGAAAATGTACTACTGCCTGCCAAGTATGTACAAAACTGACAAGCAGAGTCCTTCCTCCTCTGGCTCTAGAAGGAGACCCCAGTTTTGACATTCATATGACTTCATGGAGGTAATAAATAACCGAAGCACTCTTGTGCAAGAAGTGGGGGTGACCTTAGAATCTTCCCAAATATGCAATAACAACCCTCACACCTAAATTTACTTTTACTCTAAATAAAAACGTGTATTTGTGTGTTTGGGAGGAGAAGCCGGGGTCCTTTGGATGGGTGAGCATATTTCTAAATGCACAATTAACATTACCTCACAAGTCAACCTATAAGGTACTAATGAGGTGGTAGTCGCCCACTGCAAAGCTGGCCGACGCTCTTCTTGTTTCAGATGCTGCCCACAACCAGGCAACATATATGTTTCATATCTAGTGAACATACTCTAAACTAACTGTATTTTGGTCCAAAATCACACACACACTCTTTAATCTTATATTATGCCATGATCCTAGGGTTGCCCACCTACATCATAAAGTATCAGACCTCACCTCTACACAATTTTGACTTATCATCTTTCTACTTCTTGCCCCTAAACAAACTATTGCATACTCATTGAAGAAAAGATCTATCCCTTTCAAGAAGTTAGAAGTAGGATGGACACACTAATTATAAATGAAAATAATTCACGAATTCAGCCAACTGTATTACTCTTTGAAACTTTCTGACATTTCGAGGAAACATAGCTTGAAGATCAGACTGGGAACCATGGCCAGACACAAAACTAGTCTGGAGCGGACCCTGGCCGACTCTTCCCAGCATGAAAAACAGGGTGACCTGTTGACCAACTCTAGTAGCACCGAGAATAGCTGGCCAGGGGCGGAACAAGACTAGTCTGCTTCCTGGTTATGGCCGAAGCGTTTCATGGAATAGTATACCTGGTTGCAATTGAGCAGCCAGGCTCTGATTCCTGATTCATGTTGCCCAAACCGCAGACAGCGCTTGACAGGTTCCCTTTAAACCTGTTATACTTTTATGTACCGTACTTTTTTTTAGAAGCAATAAAAAGTTTGAAAAAGAAATCAGTTCTCTCATATTTACTGCTCTGTTTAAAAGTACGGTATAGGTTTATATGTCACTTGAAAATGCATATAAAGTTAACTCATTAGAGGCCTCAATATTACCCATGCATGGTTCCATGGTCATCTTCCTAAGATGATACTCACGTGAATATTTTCTTCTCCACAATAAATAGCTCAATGGCAGATACGCTGCTGAAACATTGGTTTGTGGTTATAAAGAACAAGGCTCCAACTCTGTAAGGAAAGAAGACAGCACATGTATAACTTAAAAAGTCTCCTACTTTCCAGATTTTAAATGTGATAAATTTCATGTATTATATGTATTTCATATATTATATATCTATGAATGTATATACCCATACACATACACACAGGTATGGAGAAAAAGCTTAAAAGTAATAATGCTTTCAAAAATGCATGTTAATAGTTTATCAATTAAAACGCAAAATGAATGAATGCAAATGCATTAAAAACAGCATCAATTTTTGGGGGGTTGTGAAAGCAGGAGTTCTATTCATCTGTCCTGACTCTATTGTGGATATTCTACATATATTATTTTCTCCTTTCCAAGATGGAGTTTGAGCCAGTATGTGTGTGTGTGAGATAGCAGAGGTCCCTTAGGAATGTCTTTGTGTAACAGACTTAAGAAAAAACATAGGAAAGATGAAGAAAAGAAACCCAAGTGAGAGACACACCTAAATTATTCAGCTGGGTGTAAACAGAGTCACCTTTAGTCAATGAGATGTATGTATGCTAATGCCAGCACATATTTAGAGATAAGATGACCCAATTATATTGTTACAATGCATGAATACTAATAACTTATATAAGTTGATGTTATGGAGTAATAAAGGAGAGATCTGCTTTGATACTTAATGTATTAGAGTGGCTTTTCCGTGCACGTATTTGATTTGTACAATTTAATTTGAAACCGGCACGTTGTCTCAGAACATCCCACATTATGTGGTGACGACAGGGTACACTTAAAAAAGATATGGATTTTGTAGAATGTATGAGTGCCCAATTATATCAGTGATCATCATTTTCATATGTAGGTTGAAACGCAGTCAAAACTGAAACAGCTGTGTAGGAGCCTTAAAATTTTATGAGGGACAGCCAAACTCTGCTATAAAAGGTGAAGTTGTGGAAGACAGCTAATTGTCAGAGGTCATACCCAAGACTAAGCACAGCAAAAAGGCAAACATTCCAACGCAGACTAGAGTTTCAAGATATGTTGTTCAATCTCTTTTGAAGATGCACCAATAAATTGACAACATTTAGGACCACCAAGAAAAGAAATACAATAGTGATGCTCACATCTAAGCAACATCGACGTGAATTAGCACAAAAACAGTACAAGGCTATAAAAACCTTAAATAGTGAAAAACACAAAAAACTCATGGAAATCTCTCCATAGAAATTTCTCCATAGAAATTACATTGTTCTCTTGGAGATAAGCCGCCGGCAGTCCTGTGTATATGAAAGCCGGCTGAAATTGCTGTCGGCTCAAGTATTGTCTGAAGCATTATTCGCCCGACAGCCATCTAATATATATGGCCATCTTTAGGGAGGCATCTTATTGGCTCTAACTTTATTCTAAAGCTGGACATCGATAAAAGACATAAGCATAAAGAGGAACAAGGAATCCTGGAAGTGATGATATAGTCCCCACAGAGCCCCAGTCTCAACATCATAAAATCTTTCTGAGATTGCATGATGAGACATAAGGATTTTTGAAAGCCTACATCCACATTAGATCTGTGGTTAATTCTCCGAGATGTTTGGAACAACTTCCCTGCCAGGTTCCTTCAAATACTGTGTGCAAGTGTATCATTCTTACTTTACAGCATTTTTCCACACCTGCCTTAAACTTTTGGACAATTCTGTATATTACCACTTACTAAAGGATGCAGCTCTTATGCACTGACCTGTTTTGGATTCCGTTCTCATCATCTTTCACGCCAAAAAAGATGGCTCCAACAATGAGAGCGAGAATAAGACTAACCATTACCTGTGAGGGGAAGTAAAAGATATGGTATAAATATATGGCATACATGAAATTGAGACATTCAACTGTAGAATAAGTTACATAAATAATTATATCTCCATAGTGTTAAAAAGCATAAACTGCAAACGTAACAAGACTTGAAACTGTATAAGGTCAATTTCTCAAAAAAAAAAAACAATTTTTAACAAAATTGTTTGAAGGCTTGCTATCTGGTGTCAACCCCCATTTCTCACTAAAATGAATGTGCTTCATAACTGCTTCTCGTTACTACCATTGCTACTATAACACAAGAAACAATTTCCAAAAAGTTGACAAGTTGAGTTTCATAGAATATTTTTTTAACCCATAAAATGAAATTAAGGTTAATAAAATATCTTTCTTTACAAAATCTTCAGTTTTACTCAAATAAGCTGATGCAAAAATGAATACACCTTATATAAAAAATAACCACATTTTGAATGACCTTCATGATTTTTAGCACCAAGTCTTCTAAGCATGGAATAAATAAGTTGATGACATATTGCAACATTTATCTTTTTTTTTCCAATCTTCAGAATGACCTCTTTAAACCCTTTCTGCCATCTGACGTACTATTCCGTCCATGTGCCCTGGGACTTAATTCCCAAGGACGGAATAGTACGTCATACACGATCAGCTGCGCTCACGGGGGAGCGCAGCTGATTGCGGCCGGGTGTCAGCTGATTCTCACAGTAAGTGCCAGGAGCGGTCGCGGATGTGATTGCGCTGTTCCGAGGGCCTCCACCCTGCAGGCCCCCGGATCCAAGATGGCCGCAGGGTCCTTCTGGGTCCTGCAGGGAGGTGGCTTGTCAGCACTCTGTCTGATCTGACAGAGTGCTGTGAAAACTATCAGATGAGTAATCTGACACTATACAGTGATGTCCCACCCTGGGACAATGTAAAAATGTATAAAAAAATAAGTAAACCTTTTAAAAATAGTTTTATAAAAATCCCTAAAAAAAAAATTTCCCCAATAAACACATTATTATGTAAATAAAAAAAAACAAAAGTACACATATTTAGTATCGCCGTGTCCGTAACGACCCGCCCTATAAAACTGTCCAACTAGTTAACCCCTTTAGTGAACCCCTTAAAAAAACAAGGCAAAAAAACAATGCTTTATCATCATACCGCCGAACAAAAAGTGGAATAACGCGCGATCAAAAAGACCGATATAAATAAACATGGTACCGCTGAAAACGTCATCTTGTCCCGCAAAAAATGAGCCGCCATACAGCGTCATCAGCAAAAAAAAAAAAAAGTTATAGCTCGCAGAATAAAGCGATGCAAAAATATAAGTGAGGTATCACTGTAATCGCACTAACCTGAAGAATAAAACTGCTTTATCAACTCTACCACACGCATAACGGTATAAACGCCCCCCAAAAGAAATTCATCAATTGCTGGTTTTTGTTCATTCTGCCTCCCAAAAATCATAATAAAAAGCAATCAAAAAATGTCATGTGCCCAAAGATGGTACCAATAAAAACGTCAACTCATCCTGCAAAAAATAAGACCTCACATGACTCTGTGGGACAAAATAAGGAAAAATTATAGCTCTCAAAATGTGATGATGCAAAAGCTACTTTTTGCAATAAAAAGCGTCTTTTAGCGTGGGACGACTGCCAAACATAAAAAACCCACTATAAATAGTAAATCAAACCCCCCTTTTTCACCCCCTTAGTTAGGAAAAAATAATAAAATTTAAAAAATGTATTTATTTCCATTTTCCCATTAGGGTTAGGCTTAGAGTTGGGGCTAAAGTTAGGGTTGGGATTATTGTTAGGTTTGTGGTTAGGGTTGGAACTAGGGTTAGGGGTGCGTTGGGGTTAGGGTTGCAGTTAGAATTGGGGGTTTCCACTGTTCCACATCAGGGTCTTTCCAAACGTGACATGGCGTCTGATCTGAATTCCAGCCAATTCAGCTTTGAAAAAGTCAAACGGTCCTCCATCCCGTCTGAGCTGTGCCATGCGCCCAAACAGTAGTTTACCCCCACATATGGGGTATCAGCGTACTCAGGACAAATTGCACAATAACTCTTGGGGTCCAATTTCTTCTATTACCCTTGGGAAAATAAAAAAATTGGGGCGAAGTATCATTTTTGTGGAAAAAATATGATTTTTTTATTTTTTATGGCTCTACGTTATAAAATTCTGTGAAGCACTTGGGGGTTCAAAGTTCTCACCACACATCTAGATAAGTTCCTTGGGGGGTCTAGTTTCCAAAATGGGATCACTTGTGGGGGTTTCCACTGTTTAGGCACATCATGGGCTCTCCAAACGTGACATGACGCCCACAGACCATTCCATCAAAGTCTGCAATCCAAAACGTCACTACTTCCCTTCCGAGCCCCGACGTGTGTCCATACAGTAGTTTTCTCCCACATATGTGGTATCAGTGTACTCAGGACAAATTGAACAACAACTATTGGTGTCTAATTTCTCCTGTTACCCTTGGGAAAGTAAAAAACTGGGGACTAAAAGATCGTGTTTGTGGAAAAAATATGATTTTTTTATTTTCACGCCAGGGCGTTATAAAGTTCTGTGAAGCACTTGGGGTTCAAAGTGCTCACCACACATCTAGATAAGTTCGTTTGGGGGTCTAGTTTCCAAAATGGGGTCACTTGTGGGGGGGTTTCCACTGTTTAGGCACATCAGGGGCTTTCCAAACGCGACATGGAGTCCAATCTCTATTCCAGCCAATTTTGGTTTGAAAAAGTCAAATGGCGCTCCTTCTCTTCCGAGCTCTGCCATGCGCCCAAACAGTGGTTCCCCCCCACATATGGGGTATCAGCGTACTCAGGACAAATTGCACAATAACTCTTGGGGTCCAATTTCTTCTATTACCCTTGGGAAAATAAAAAAATTGGGGGCGAAAGTATCATTTTTGTGGAAAAAATATGATTTTTTTATTTTTATGGCTCTACGTTATAAAATTCTGTGAAGCACTTGGGGGTTCAAAGTTCTCACCACACATCTAGATAAGTTCCTTGGGGGGGTCTAGTTTCCAAAATGGGATCACTTGTGGGGGTTTCCACTGTTTAGGCACATCATGGGCTCTCCAAACGTGACATGACGCCCAAGACCATTCCATCAAAGTCTGCAATCCAAAACGTCACTACTTCCCTTCCGAGCCCCGACGTGTATCCATACAGTAGTTTTCTCCCACATATGTGGTATCAGTGTACTCAGGACAAATTGAACAACAACTATGGTGTCTAATTTCTCCTGTTACCCTTGGGAAAGTAAAAAACTGGGGACTAAAAGATCATGTTTGTGGAAAAAATATGATTTTTTTATTTTCACGCCAGGGCGTTATAAAGTTCTGTGAAGCACTTGGGGGTTCAAAGTGCTCACCACACATCTAGATAAGTTCGTTTGGGGGTCTAGTTTCCAAAATGGGGTCACTTGTGTGGGGGTTTCCACTGTTTAGGCACATCAGGGGCTTTCCAAACGCGACATGGAGTCCAATCTCTATTCCAGCCAATTTTGGTTTGAAAAAGTCAAATGGCGCTCCTTCCCTTCCGAGCTCTGCCATGCGCCCAAACAGTGGTTCCCCCCCACATATGGGGTATCAGCGTACTTAGGACAAATTGGACAACAACTTTTGTAGTCCAATTTCTCCTGTTACCCTTGGGAAAATAAAAAATTGGTGACTAAAAGATTTTTTTTTGTGGGAAAAAAATAGGATTTTTTATTTTCATGCCCGGGCATTATAAACGTCTGTGAAGCACTTGGGGGTTCAAAGTGCTCACCACAGATCTAGATAAGTTCCTTAGGGGGTCTAGCTTCCAAAATAGGGTCACTTTTGGGGGTTTCCACTGTTTAGGCACATCAGGGCCTCTGCAAACTGAAAATGACACCCATCAAAGTCTGCATTCCAAAACGTTATTACTACCGTTCCAAGCTCTGCCGTGTGCCCAGTTCCCCCCCCACATATGGGGTATCAGTGTACTCAGAACAAATTGGACAACTTTTGGGGTCCAGTTTCCTTGGGAAAAATCAAAAATTGGGGACTAAAAAATCATTTTTGTGAAAATGTTGTTTTTTTTTTCACACCAAGGCATTATAAACTTTAGTGAAACACTTGGGGATTTAAAGTGCTCACAACAGATCTAGATAAGTTCCTTAGAGGGTCTAGTTTCCAAAATGGTGTCACTTGTGGGGGGTTTCCACTGTTTAGGCACATCAGGGGCTCTCCAAACGCGACATGGCATCGAATCTCATTTCCAGCCAATTTTGGTTTGAAAACGTCAAACGGCGCTCCTTCCCTTCTGAGCCCAGCAGTGTGCCCAGACAGTGGTTTTCACCCACATATTGGGTATCAGCGTACTCAGGAGAAATTGCAAAACTACTTTATCTGTCCATTTTGTCCTTTTACCCTTGTGAAAATGAAAAAATTGTTTGTAAAAGATCATTTTTGTGACTAAAAAGTTAAATGTTCATTTTTTCCTTCCACGTTGCTTCAGCTCCTGTGAAGCACCTG
This sequence comes from Oophaga sylvatica, assembly GCA_033576555.1. NCBI lineage: Eukaryota > Metazoa > Chordata > Amphibia > Anura > Dendrobatidae > Oophaga > Oophaga sylvatica. The sequence goes on from JARQOD010000001.1 coordinate 282,603,810, forward strand.
AAGGGTTAATTAACTTCTTGAATGTGTTTTTGAGTAAATTGAGGGGTGCAGTTTTTAGAATGGTGTCACTTTTGGGTATTTTCTGCCATCTAGACCCCTCAAAGTGACTTCAAATGAGAGGTGGTCGCTAAAAAAAATGGTTTTGTAAATTTTGTTGTAAAAATGAGAAATCGCTGGTCAACTTTTAACCCTTATAACTTCCTAACAAAAAAAATGTTGGTTCCAAAATTGTGCTGATGTAAAGTAGACATGTGGGAAATGTTATTTAGTAACTAATTTGTGTGACATATTTCTCTGTTTTAAGGGAATAAAAATTCAAAGTTGGAAAATTTTCAAAATTTTCACCATATTTCCATTTTTTTCCATAAATAAACGCAAATTATATCAAAGAAATTTTACCACTATCATGAAATACAATATGTCACGAGAAAACAGTCTCAGAATCGCGAAGACCTGTTGAAGTGTTCCAGAGTTATAACCTCATAAAGGGACAGTGGTCAGAATTATAAAAATTGGCCCGGTCATTACGTGCAAACCACCCTTGGGAGTTAAGGGGTTAAAAACCTGGATGTTGGGTTAAAAGCCTGGATGTTGGATGGACAGTGATTCTCTACAAAATTCGCCATAGGCATTCGATTAAGTTCAAATGAAGAGATATACTTAGCCACTGAATCACTTTCAGCCTGCTTGTAATAAAAGCAATAGTGGCCTTAGATATGTTTCGGATCATTGTCATGTTGCAAAAATGCATGTCCACCAAGGGCACGGAGTAAGGTAATATCTTCTCTTTCTTTTAAGCAGCACATCTGTGAATTCATGATACCATCAATGAAATCTAGCTCCCCAACACCATCAGTACTCATGCAGCCCTACATAAGGATACTACCACCACGTTTCCCTGTAGGAACTATGCACTTTCTTTGTATTCCTGACCTTTGCGATGCCATGCAGTTTTGAAGTCATCAGTTCTAAGAACATTTACCGTGATCTCATCACTTCAAAATATAGAGTCCCAGTAGTCCTCTTATTCTGTAGCATAGGTCCTGGCAAAATTGTAGGTGGGGTTATTTGTACATGGGCTTTAGGAGAGGCTTCCTTCATGGACAATCAACACCCATACATGTCATTGCTCTACAGTGTATGCCATATTGTGTCACGGGAAACAATCACTGTGGTTTGACTGTCTACTTCTTTAGCCAACTGCAGTGAACTTGCATGTCAATTTTCTTCAATCCTTCTCATCAGAAGACGCTGCTGTTTAGGTGTTAACTTTTGTGGTTGGCCTGGATGTTTCTGTGAGATGGTTGCAGTTCTATCCATGTTAATTTTTTTATCACTTTTGCACTAGTATTCTGACTACAAAGTAAAGCTTTACTGATCGTCTTTAGCCTTCACCTTTCTTGTGTAAATACATTTTTTTTCTCTGGTCTTGTGGCATTTCTCTTCCATGTGGTGCCATTGCTAACAGCATAAAACAGAAAGGGGTTTTCTTGTTAAATAACACCTTTCTGTGTGCTGGACACCTGTTTAATGAATAATTAGACAAATTTGTTGTAGAATTTTTGTTAGAATTTTGTAGTCTTAACTGTAGTTTGCTCCCAAGACTTTCATTAGGGTCAGGGTGTACTCAGTTTTGCAACATTGTCTTGAATGAATTTGTTATGAAAAAAATATTTTTAGGGGGTGTGCAAAATAACAAATCTTGTTTACAATCAACGGTCCACGCTTGTGGGATGTAGGGGTATTTTGTAATATTGTATCCCATAGAAAATATTAATTCTGGAAGGAAACTAAAGGTTTCTGTGACAAATTTGTTGGGGTATACTGAAGTGTGTGTGTGTGTGTGTGTGTGTGTGCACACATATATATTATAATATTTATACACAAATGTACACATACTGTATAAATGCAGAAAAATCTGAATGTGCACCATAAATGTTCTCCAGAAGAGAAGAGTAAATGCAAAATGTACAGTATAAACATCCATGTAATTCAGAAATTGAAACATACTTCTAAGTAGTTTTTGACTTGTAGCAATGTGTAAGAAGTTGAAATAATGCAATATTTGGAAACAATACTGCAAAAATCCTACAAAAAGCTTAAACTCTTAAGAAAGAAAGTGGCTGACAGCAAAGCATTGTCCATAAGTGATCAAGTGGCAATGATACAGAGGAATTAGTAAGGAGATTAAGAGATTATATGAAATGCTTTGACCTTTTCTGCCAATTCTCTTGTATGAAAGGTGGATAAAATATTTTAAAATTATTGGTATCAGGCTGATCGTTTAAGTGGAAGCTGTAAAGATGCATTAGCTTCTAATGCCATAATCGCTTCGGATAAGGGGGCTGTATTACTAAAAACCCGCCGAAAAGATCAAGGGGCACAGATTACTTGGCCATTAAGCTAGTTGTGGTGGAAAACAAGGATCATATCAAATCAATTTAAGTCGGATGAGGTGAAGTGGTTTTAATGAACTGTGTACCACGCATAGAAAGGGTTGGAAATCCAGCTCTAATGAGGTGTCAGGGACATTAAAGAGCAAGTGAAGTGCACCTAAGGCAAAAGAAAGAAAAATATGTAAAGCCAAGTTTGTGACAGCTAATTTGGGTCACAAGGTTGATCATGTTCAGAGCATTTTTAGGATACAAGACCCACGCATTTCTTTTTAATACAGCATTATGAATAAGTAATATAGTGATGTGTGACAGTGTACGTCCATGAGAAGATGGCATAGAGTACACTTGAATAAGGCTGCTTTAAGAGTAAGAAAACAAGAATAGAGATAAACTGCAATTTAGTTATCCTATTAGGAGATACATATTTCATAGTGGGGGACCCCCATCCTTAAAACACCACTCCGTGTTTTTTTTTTTTTGTGCTGGAGTGGCGCTTTAAATGTAAGCCCCCTGCTCCCGTTCTTATACTCACCTTCCAGCAGCATCACTTTTACCGGCGCTGCTCCGGTCCCGTGGCACCATCTTGTGCCCGTAACTTCTGACTTTTAGCAAGTCAGTAGTTACATCAGATGAGCTCAATGCAAGTCTGTGAGAGCCAGAATTAGGCCAGAATGAATCCCTCATAGACATGTATTGAAAAGTGACCTCTGTCACGCTCCATGAAACACAGGAGCTGCTGGCAAGTCACTTTTCGCCAGAGACCGACTGGAGCGACGCTGGAAAAGGATGAAGGCAGCGGCAGGTGAGTAGGGGACAGGGGGGATTACATTTAGAGCACCAATCCAGGGGTGCAATTAAAAAAAACAAAAAACACTGGAGTGATGCTTTAATTGAAAGTAGTGGGCCACTATGTAACAGCAACTCCCAATCTGACCAAGCCTGTTCATGCATTTTATAGTCAGTCACTTATTTTAAAATTGTCAACAGGTAACTATTTCACCGGCATAGCCAGTCATAGCCTCCTCAATAATAACAGCTGATCCCTGGGAGCTAGAGGGTTCAAATGGGTTGTCTCCATGATGTCCCCTGTAAGTGCTACCAGTTACCTATATACTGTATAGGTTCATGCAGGTGTCACGCTCGGGTAGGGAGAGCATCCGCCACTCCGCGCACTGCGTACCGATCTCGTTCCGATATACATGGCCATCTAACCACGCCCAAAGACTTTAATCAGTCATCAGTGATTTTTCTGAATCTTTCAAAAAACAGTCTGATTTACTGTCAGTTTTATTATTGATTTTCTTGTATGAAAAAGAAAATAATGTTGGAAAGTTTTTCCTCTACATTACAATGTTTAAAATGGACAGCACACAGACTGCAATGCGTGTTGTCAGTAATATTTTCATGGACATACAGTTCGTCAAAAAAAACAACACAGATATGTGAACAGCCCCATAGACTTTGATAAGAAATCACGGCTAGAACGTATGTGAATCACCGACGTCTGAATGAGGCCTAAAGCAGGTAGTGGGTTTTTTATTAGTGGGCAAGTGACATTAGCAGATAATGTCATGCCATGATCTCTCCACACTTACCTGGGCGATTGAAGCTTGGGGATTACGCAAAAGATTTTTAATGGACCTCTTACACACCCATTTCATCTGATGGAAGAATGAAGTGCTGTATGTGATTTGCCTGGTAAAGAAATGCGTCTTCACTTTTTCCCCACCTGACATTTTCTCCAGCTCAGCTTTAGTCTCGATATAATAATTGTTATTACAGAAATCACTCGCCAGTTTATCCACCACAGTCTGACTGCCACCGTCATTTGGCTCGTCCATGCCTAAGAGTCAGGAAGGCATACATTATTACATTCATTGGCCAATAAATATATCACTGTACTACCACTATAGTTACACCAGTTTAACCCCTTCCTGCCACTGCCAATTTTCGATTTTGCACTTTTGTTTTTTCCTCCCCTATTCCAAACCTTATAGCTCGTTTGCGTGCAGGACGAATTGTAGTTTTGAAAGAAACCATTCATTTTACCATATAATCTACTGAGAAAACAGGAAAAAAAATTTTGTTTGCTGAAATGATGAGAAAAAACTCATGCAAATGAGCCATTGACTTTTGTTTTGTTATTACATTATTGTGGGGTGAAAAAAAATCAAAAATTTGCCTATTTTCCAAGACCCGTAGCGTCTCCATTTTTTCTGGATCTGTGGTTGGGTGAAGGCTTAACCCCTTAGTGACAGAGCCATTTTGCAGCTTAATGACCGAGCCAATTTTTACAATTCTGACCACTGTCATTTTATGAGGTTATAACTCTGGAACGCTTTAACGAATCCCGCTGATTCTGAGAATGTTTTTTCGTGACATATTGTATTTCACATTAGTGGTAAAATTTCTTTGATATGACTTGTGTTTATTTATGAAAAAAACGGAAATATGGCGAAAATTTTGAAAATTTAACAATTTTCAAACTTTAAAAATTTATGCCCTTAAATCAGAGAGATATGTCACACAAATTTCTTAATAAATAACATTTCCCACATGTCTACTTTACATCAGCACAATTTTGGGACCAAAATTTTTTTTTGTTACGAAGTTATAAGGGTTAAAAGTTGACCAGCGATTTCTCATTTTTACAACACCATTTTTATTTTAGGGACCACATCACATTTGAAGTCACTTTGAGGGGTCTATACGATAGAAAATACCCAAAAGTGACACCATTCTAAAAACTGCACCCCTCAAGGTGCTCAAAACCACATTCAAGAAGTTTATTAACCCTTTATTTGCTTCACAGGAACTGAAACAATGTGGAAGGAAAAAATTAACATTTAACTTTTTTTGCAAAAACTTTACTTCGGAACCTATTTTTTTTATTTTCACAAGTGTTAAAAGAAAAAATGAACCACAAAATTTGTTGTGCAATTTCTCCTGAATAAGCCGATACCCCATATGTGGGGGTAAACCACTTTTTGGGCGCACGGCAGAGGTCGCAAGGGAAGGAGCGACATTTGACTTTTTCAACGTAGAATTGGCTGGACGCCATGTGGCGTTTGTAGAGGCCCTGATGTGTCTAAACAGTGGAAACCCATCACAAGTGACCCCATTTTGGAAACTAGACCCCCTAAGGAACTTATCTAGATGTGTGGTGAGCACTTTGAACCTCCAAGTGCTTCACAGAAGTTAATAACATAGAACAGTGAAAATAAAAAATCATATTTTTTCCACAAAAACAATCTTTTCACCCCAATTTTTATTTTCCCAAGGGTAACAAGACCCCAAAAGTTTTTGTGCAATTTGTCCTGAGCATGCCGATACCCCATATGTTGGGGTAAACCACTGTTTGGGTGCATGGCAGAGCTTGGAAGGGAAGGAGCGCCGTTTGACTTTTTCAGCGCAGAATTGGCTGGACGTCATGTCGTGTTTGTAGAGGCCCTGATGTGTCTAAACAGTGGAAACCACCTACAAGTGACCCCATTTTGGAAATTAGACCCCCTAAGGAACTTATCTAGATGTGTGGTGAGCACTTTGAACCTCCAAGTGCTTCACAGAAGTTTATAACATAGAGCCGTGAAAATAAAAAATCATATTTTTTCCACAAAAACGATCTGTTCACCCCAATTTTTATTTTCCCAAGGGTAACAAGACACCAAAAGTTTTTGTGCAATTTGTCCTGAGCATGCTGATACCCCATATGTGGGGGTAAACCACTGTTTGGGTGCATGGCAGAGCTTGGAAGGGAAGGAGCGCCGTTTGACTTTTTCAACTCAGAATTGGCTGGACGCCATGTCGCGTTTGTAGAGGCCCTAATGTGTCTAAACAGTGGAAACCCCCCACAAGTGACACCATTTTGGAAACTAGAACCCCTAAGGAACTTATATAGATGTGTGGTGAGCACTTTGAACCCCCAAGTGATTCACAGAAGTTTATAAACTCCCGGGCATGAAAATAAAAAGTCATATTTTTTCCACAAACCTGATCGTTTAGTCCCCAATTTTTTATTTTCCCAAGGGTAACAGGAGAAATTAGACCACAAAAGTTGTTGTCCAATTTGTCCTGAGTACGCTGATACCCCATATGTGGGGTGGGACCACTGTTTGGGCGCACGGCAGGGCTTGGAAGGGAAGGAGCGCTGTTTGACTTTTTCAAACCAAAATTGGCTGGAATTGAAATTGGACGCCATGTCGCGTTTGGAGAGCCCCTGATACGCCTAAACAGTCGAAACCTCCCACAAATCACACTATTTTGGAAACTAGACCCCTTAGGGAACTTATCTAGATGTGTGGTGAGCACTTTGAACCCCAAGTGCTTCACAGAAATTAATAAACGTAGAGCCGTGAAAATAAAAAATCATTTTTTTCCTCAAAAATGATTCTTTAGCCCGCTATTTTTTTTATTTTCCCAAGGGTAACAGGAGAAATTGGACCCAAAAAGTTGTTGTGCAATTTTTCCTGTGTACGCTGATACCCCATATGTGGGGTGAAACCACTGTTTGGGCGCATGGGAGTGCTTGGAAGGGAAGGAGCGGCATTTTGTAATGCAGACTTTGATGAAATGTTCTGCGGGCGTCATGTTGTGTTTGCGGAGCCCTTGATGTACCTAAACAGTAGAAACCCCCTGCAAGTGACACCATTTTGGAAACTAGACCCCCCAAGGAGCTTATCTAGATGTGTGGTGAGCACTTTGAACCCCCAAGTGCTTCACAGAAATTTATAAACGCAGAGCCGTGAAAATGAAAAATCTTTTTTTTTCTCAAAAATGATTTTTTAGCCAGCTATTTTTTTATTTTTCCAAGGGTAACCGGAGAAATTAGAACCCCAAAATTGGTGTGCAATTTGTCCTGAGTATGCTGATACCCCATATGTTGGGGTAAACCACTGTTTGGGCGCACGGCAGGGCTCGGAAGGGAGGGAGTGCCATTTGAATTTTTGAAAGCCATGTCGTGTTTGGAGACCCACTGATGTGCCTAAACAGTGGAAACCCCCCACAAGTGACCCCATTTTGGAAACTAGACCCCTTAAGGAGCTTATCTAGATGTGTGGTGAGCACTTTGAACCCCCTAGTGCTTCACAGAAATTTATAAACGCAGAGCCGTGAAAATGAAAAATCATTTTTTTTCTCAAAAATGATTTTTTTAGCCAGCTATTTTTTATTTTCCCAAGGGTAACCGGAGAAATTAGAACCCAAAATTGGTGTGCAATTTGTCCTGAGTACGGTGATACCCCATATGTTGGGGTAAACCACTGTTTGGGCGCACGGCAGGGCTCGGAAGGGAGGGAGCGCCATTTGACTTTTTGAACGCCACTTCGTGTTTGGAGACCCCCTGATGTGCCTAAATAGTGGAAATCCCTCAATTCTAGCTCCAACCCTAATCCCAACACACCCCTAACCCTAATCCTAACCTAAATCCCAACCCTAATTGTAACCCTAACCTTAATTATAACCCTAACTCTAATTGTAACCCTAACCCTAATTTTAACCCTAACCCTAATTGTAACCCTAACCCTAATTGTAACCCTAATTATAACCCTAACCCTAAGGCTAGGTTCATTTTGCGTTTTACCAGCCCGTTCAACACATAGCGTTGACGGGCTGGTAACGGTATAGCATAACGCGATCGCATTATGCTATACCCGCTAGCGCAGAGGAATCAGCAGATGATTCATCTGCGCTAGCGGTGACGGAGCCCAAACGCTGCAGCCCGCGTCCGAGGCTCCGTCACCGAATGATGGCACGTCGCAAACGCATGCCGCTTTACGGCATGCGTCGCGATGCGCCCTCAAATGGGGGTGAATGGCAGCGTTAACGGACTGCGTTACACCGCGTTATACCGCGGTGTAATGCAGTCCGTCTAACGGACTGCCATAACGCAGTATGAACCCAGCTTAAGCCTAACGCTAATTATAACCCTTACCCTAAGGCTGCTTTCACACTTCCGGCGGGCGCCTGTCGGCGCCCCCGGCATTTTGCCGCAGCGCCGCATCAGAAAACCTGATGCGCCGCCGGCGGCCGCATGCGTTTTTTTGCCGGATGGTTTCTGATGCCCGGAGACATCAGAAACCATCCAGCAAAAACAAAAAACGTTACATGCAGCGTTTTGTCCGGACGCAGCAATGTACATTTGCGCCGCATCCGGACAAAACCGCATGCAACGCATTGACATGCGGCGCCATCCGGCGCTAATGCATGTCAATGCAAAAAAAACGCATGCGGCGCATCAGATTTTCTGATGCGGCGCTGCGGCTAAATGACCGGGGCGCCGCCAAGCGCACACCGGATGTGTGAAACCAGCCTAATGCTAACCCTAACCCTAATTATAACCCTAACCCTAATTATAACCCTAACCCTAATTATAACCCTAACCCTAACAAAAAAATGAAAACAAATATAATTTCTATTTTTTATTATATGTCCCTAACTAAGGGGGTGATAAATGGGGGGGTTATGTACTGTTTTTTTTATTTTGATCACTGTGATAGTTTATCACAGTGATCAAAATGCACTTTTCTGAGAATGAATGAAAAAATTTTTGAATCTGCCGCCAAGCAGATCGGCGGGCGCACTGCGCATGCGCCCGCCATTTTTTTTTTGCAGGAAGAAGACGCCGGGATCCTGGGGCCTGCGGGAGGACGGAGGACACCGGTAAGTATATGGGGGGGCGATCGGGGGACCGGGGGACCCTCATTTTCTCCCCTCTGATGTGCGATCACATCAGAGGGGAGAGAAATCATTTTTTTTTTTTTTTGCGATCGCGGCTATGCTTGCATAGCCGCGATCGCAACACCGGGATCGGTGAATACTGACCCGGATCATGTTCTCTGGGTCTCGGCTACCCTGTAGCCGAGACCCCAGAGAATATTTGCCCATCCCCCCACCAGCACAGCGGCACATAGCGGCGGGCGCACTGAGCATGCGCCCGCCATTTTCTTAACAGCGCCGGCACCGGGGGACACCGGAGGGCCCGGGGGCCACATGGATTGGATCGGGGGCCACATGGGGGTCATGGGGACCCTTTTTCTCTGTCCAATGATGTCCGATGACATCAGAGGACAGAGAAATGAAATGGCACAACTTTTTTTTTTTGTTGTTGTTGCGGTCGCCGTTATAGGGTTAATAACGGCGATCGCAACATCGGTGTTGGTAAAAACCGACCCGATTCATGTTCTCTGGGGTCTCGGCTACCCCCGGTAGCCGAGACCCCGGAGAAAATGCGCCTCTGGGGGGCGCTATTCACTTTTTCCACAGCGCCGTTAATTAACGGCGCTGTGGTTTAAGTACCCTTAATGACCGCCGTTAAAAGGCGTATCGGCGGTCGTTAAGGGGTTAATTTTTGCGACTGGCTGACATTTTTATTGATACCATTTGGGGTAGATACAATGTTTTGATCGCCTGTTATTGCATTTTATTACAATGTTACGGTGAAAAAAAAAGTAATTCCGGCGTTTTGATTTTTTTTTTCCTTGTTACGCCCTTTACCGATCAGATTAATTATTTTTATATTTTGATAGATCAGGAGTTTCTGAATGTGGCTATACCAAATATGCCTTTTTTTACTGCTTTATTTTGAATTGGGCAAAGGTGGGCAATTTAAACTTCTATATTTTTTAAATATTTTTTTATTTTACTTCAATAGTCTTCTTAGAAGACGTCAAGCTGCGATCTTCTGATCACTTGTGTTACACATAGAAGTGCTTCGGCCCTGCTATACAGGTCCTTCTCAAAAAATTAGCATATAGTGCTAAATTTCATTATTTACCATAATGTAATGATTACAATTAAACTTTCATATATTTTAGATTCATTACACACCAACTGAAATTTGTCAGGTCTTTTATTGTTTTAATACTGATGATTTTGGCATACAACTCCTGATAACCCAAAAAACCTGTCTCAAAAAATTAACATATTTCAACCGTCCAATAAAATAAAAGTGTTTTTTCAAAACAAACAAAAAAAACATCAAATAATAATGTTCAGTTATGCACTCAATACTTGGTCGGGAATCCTTTGGCAGAAATGACTGCTTCAATGCGGCGTGGCATGGAGGCAATCAGCCTGTGACACTGCTGAGGTGTTATGGAGGCCCAGGATGCTTTGATAGCGGCCTTAAGCTCATCCAGAGTGTTGGGTCTTGCGTCTCTCAACTTTCTCTTCACAATATCCCACAGATTCTCTACGGGGTTCAGGTCAGGAGAGTTGGCAGGCCAATTGAGCACAGTAATACCATGGTCAGTAAACCATTTACCAGTGGTTTTGGCACTGTGAGCAGGTGCCAGGTCGTGCTGAAAAATGAAATCTTCATCTCCATAAAGCATTTCAGCCGATGGAAGCATGAAGTGCTCCAAAATCTCCTGATAGCTAGCTGCATTGACCCTGCCCTTGATGAAACACAGTGGACCAACACCAGCAGCTGACATGGCACCCCACACCATCACTGACTGTGGGTACTTGACACTGGACTTCAGGCATTTTGGCATTTCCTTCTCCCCAGTCTTCCTCCAGACTCTGGCACCTTGATTTCCGAATGACATGAAAAATTTGCTTTCATCAGAAAAAAGTACCTGGGACCACTTAGCAACAGTCCAGTGCTGCTTCTCTGTAGCCCAGGTCAGGCGCTTCTGCCGCTGTTTATGGTTCAAAAGTGGCTTTACCTGGGGAATGCGGCACCTGTAGCCCATTTCCTGCACACGCCTGTGTACGGTGGCTCTGGATGTTTCTACACCAGACTCCGTTCACTGCTTCCTCAGGTCCCCCAAGGTCTGGAATCGGTCCTTCTCCACAATCTTCCTCAGGGTCCGGTCACCTCTTCTCGTTGTACAGCGTTTTCTGCCACATTGTTTCCTTCCAACAGACTTCCCATTGAGGTGCTTTGATACAGCACTCTGGGAACAGCCTATTTGTTGAGAAATTTCTTTCTGGGTCTTACCCTCTTGCTTGAGGGTGTCAATGATGGCCTTCTTGACATCAGTCAGGTCGCTAGTCTTACCCATGATGGGGGTTTTGAGTAATGAACCAGGCAGGGAGTTTTTAAAAGCCTCAGGAATATTTTGCATGTGTTTAGAGTTAATTAGTTGATTCAGAAGATTAGGGTAATAGGTCGTTTAGAGAACCTTTTCTTGATATGCTAATTTTTTGAGACAGGTTTTTTGGGTTATCAGGAGTTGTATGCCAAAATCATCAGTATTAAAACAATAAAAGACCTGACAAATTTCAGTTGGTGTAATGAATCTAAAATATATGAAAGTTTAATTGTAATCATTACATTATGGTAAATAATGACATTTAGCACTATATGCTAATTTTTTGAGAAGGACCTGTATGAAACAGAAATGCTCACTTGCTATGAACGCCGGCCACTGTGCGGCACTCATTACAGATTGTCTTATAGTCAATGGCCTCGTCAGCACCTAGGCCTGAATCCCGTTTTGCAGGGGAATTTGGGCACAGGCCCCGATGGGTCCACTGAACGTCGGCAAGAATGCAATGTGAAAGCATCCTTAGGCCATGTGCACATATTGAGTATTTGGTAAATTTTTTTTACCTGAGTATTTATAAACCAATACCAGGAGTGGAACAGTCAGAGGAAAAGTATAATAGAAACCCGTCACCACTTCTGCATTTTCCCCCACTCCTGGTTTTGGCTTACTAATACTGATTTATAAAACTCTCCAAATACTTAACGTGTGCATGTGGCCTTAGGCTGTGGTTCCACGTTCCGGAACCACAGCGCTTTGGACGGAGCGGAAAGTCCGCTCCGCCCAAAGCCCCGCCCCCTTTTGAACGCGCGGTTATTCCGGATGTGTTCATGGTACACATCCGGAACACATGCGGAATGACCGCAGGGCTACATAGCCCTGTGTTATTTCCCTTGCGGCGACGCAGCGTCGCCGCAAGGGAATAGGACAAGCTGCAGTCTAAAAAGACGCGCCGCATGTCCGGAAACGCAGGTCTTCCACCTGCGTGTTTGTAAGCATAGTGGAGACGGGATTTCATGAAATCCCCTCCACTATGCTGTAATATCTGGATGCTGCGTGTTTGACGCTGCGCCAACGCACAGCGTCAAATACGCAGCTAATCCGGAATATTTTCGGACCGTGGAAACATACCCTTAATGTTATGAAAACACAACAAAAAAAAAGCGTAAAGAATTAGGTTGGCTACAATTTCGGTTGCTCTGCTTCTCTGTTACTCCTCCTAAAATATTACATTATCAAGTCACTGCTACCATTTCCTTGCAAAAAGGGTGTGTGCTTACACAGTCTAAGGGCACATGCAGACGTCCATGGATTTCGGTCAGATACAGGACCACAACGCCCAGACTAACCACGGATCTCAGGACCCCAGCACGACAGCCTCATAGAAATATATGAAGCTGTCACACTCGGATCGGGAGAGCCACTGCCAGGTTGTGCATTGCGATCCATGATTGGGCCGATATGGCACGGATGTCTGAATGAGACCTGACACTGACATTATTGATAGGACAGCATCAGTCTGCACAGGGACATGCCTCCAAATGGTAATGCACAGTTGTCAGTTTGTCAAAAGTTTCTAAGAGGAATAACAGGAACAGCACAATGCAGAAAAGTGAGAAGACCTGCCCCAAAATTGTTATAATTAGGGTGAACACAATTATTAGTAAGGGTGCAGTCAGATGGCCGTATCACTTGCACAAGGATTGCATCGCAATCCTCGGACTGGCCATCGACTCTCCTGACCGGAGTGTGATAGATGCATAGAAATACATGCTGTCACGCTCAGGTCAAGAGAGTCAACGGCCAGTCAGAGGATTGTGATGCGATCCTCGCTCGAGTAATACAGCCATCTGACTACACCCTGAAACCTCTGCACAGCGGAGATATTAGAGAAAACTCTGTTCCTACATACCTAGATCCACTTCTTCTAGTTTGTTTAAGGCAACAGCTGTTGAGTCTCCATTAATAACATCGAGGAAGAAGTCAGCAGGATTATTGTGCTCTTCACAGGTATATCCTGCCAAAAGAAAAATGACATTATTATAAATGTATACCTTATGGGGTAACTCAGTGGTAAGCACTGTTGCACGGAATGTACTGACAAAATTGTGTAAGAAATATGAATATTTGACTACAGCCTCATTGGGAACAATAAGTGGTATGGGGGAGGAAAATATCTGTACAATGCATTGGAATATGTTAGTGCTTTATAAGCAATGATACACTAAACACTGAGGCAAGGAAGCACACATCCCTAACTTATTTACATGGGAAGTAACATAAAACATGAGTGAAAAGTTCTTCATTGTTACCTAGTTGTGTGAAGTAATCCAGTGCATAGTTAGAAGGCCCATGGTACAACATTTTACCCCCGGCCAGCAAGGTCATGGTATCAAACAGTCTGAAGATGGAGTAACGAGGCTGGTGTATGGAGAAGATTATGGTTTTGCCTTGCCGTGACATCCTGCATGGCAAAAGAATGAACATAGCAGAATTACTACATTAAGTAATACACATTGTTATCAATTCTAATGTGGATTATATACATTACTGTGTAGACCCCTTATTAAAGTGGGCAAGAAAAGTCTGTTTTACATCACAGGAAATATAAGATGCATCATGGCAGCCCGGCAAGTATCTGGGCCTCAAATAAGAATAAGTTAACACCCAACATACATTATTTTTTGAAACAGTGGAAAATAAATAGACAAAAGGATGTGTACTTGTCTTGTTCAGTTGTTCCAGGATAAAAGTCAGAGAGAACTCTGGAAACAGAAAACTAGTTATATGTGAGAAAAGACTACGTGTCCTAACCTTTTCAGCAGCAAAAGAACAGCATTAGCTGTGCTGGCATCCAAACCCGTAGTAGGTTCATCCAAAAACAAAACCCCTGGGTCGGTGATGAGCTCCATACCAATGTTGGTTCTTTTTCTCTCTCCTCCAGACACTCCTCGAATCATCTGGGTGCCAACCTAAAATCAAACACCAAGGTTAGGACTCACATTATTTGGCTCTGTAGGCAGAAATCCCCAAAATGCGAGCCTGTTACCTTGGCATCTGCCACTTTAGTCAATCCCAGTTCCTTGATGATTTGATTGATACGCTCATCCTTCTCCTTCTGCTTCAGTGATCTTGGAAGCCTCAAGGCGGCCGAGAATTGCAAGTTCTCTCGAACAGTCAATGTCCCCATCACAACGTCATCCTGTAGGACATACAGGATTGGTCAATAGATGTAGATGTACTAAATTCATAGTAATCACCTATAACACCAGTTATTTTACAGTGTGCTCTTTATCAACAGGAAACAAAAAGCAGTAATTCTAAAGTGAGACCGTCTTCTCACACACTGTATTGAAGCGTTTTTTTAAACACTATAAAAACTTTAGATTTCATGCTTTTTTTTAACCAACATTTAAGATGACATTTTTGACTTTGTAAAATTTTAAGTTTTCAAATCCTATGTAAGCCTACAGTGTAAAATACTAGAAAAAGAATTAATAGCACCTAGACCACGCAGCATTTAAGCCTACAAGATGCAGAAGTATTGTTTTAAAAAAAAAAAAGTAACACAATCCTTTTTTTCCCAGCAGACGCTACGTACTTGCGCAGCATCCAACCCACAGCATCCAGATGTTACAGCATAGCAGATGGGATTTCAAGAAATCCCATGTTCACAGACGCACTCGGATCACCCGTGCTGACGGACAAGCAGCGTGTCTCTCCATATCGCAGCACGACAATTTCTCCTAAGGAGATGTGTAGCCCAGCTACGCAGGCACACATGAAAATCCAGGAAAGTGCACTGGAAGGTAACAGCCAAAGCTTGATATGCATTCACTCATGTCACTCACATTTAGACACACCCATAGGGGTATATAGGTTTGGTGAGTGTCAGCATAGTTGGTCAGTGTGTTTCAGCTTCCTGTCTTAGGACAGTGATTCAGTCAGTTAGCTCCGGGAGGCTCAGGAGTGAGTCATCCCTTGGATAGTTACCTGTCTGAGTTAGTGAGTCAGATTTGTTTCCTGCTGAGTTCAGAGCAGAGACTTCAGCCGCCTGTCCCAGGACAGTGAAGTTCAGTCGACAGAGGTCCTGGACTAGGAGAATACTGAGAGCTGCTCAGCGAGCCCAAACAGGGAATCTGTGATTCGACTTCTATGCAGCAGTGCTTATGTTAAGAGCGGAAAGCAGGGCGAAGGGCACAGTGGAGAAGACAGAGCAGTGCCTTAGGTATTGGATTACCTGCACTAAATCACCGGTCACTGGGGACCGAAGCGTTGCTATTGTTTCAAGCATAGTGACAAGAAAACCAGAGGCATCTGGACTATAGGTCGCAGAGTGCAGCCCAAAGCGTCAATACGTAACCGGAGTCAGGTGGAACAGGGACTTTGAGCCTGATCAGCAAAAGTAAGGACTTAGTTTCATCATTAGAAGGCTCCACCACAACGTTGGCCGGGCAGTACAGCTATAGAGAAAGCTGGAGTTTCAGAGTTAACTTCGCTTCAGGCAAGTTGGACTCACATGTACATTGAAGTTAAGGAGGCCTCTAACCTGCTCGGCTGCTACCTGAAAGTGCACTCTCCACCCCGACCAGCTTCCCGGGATCTGCTTGAACCATCATCAGTAAAAGGTATGAAAAGGAGCTACCTTGTGTGTGACTGAATTATTACTACACCCTGCATCATCTCCACCATAGACTTCCAGGGACCCGTCTCACCTGTGGGAGACTTACTATCAAGCTGCCCCATAACATCCCCTGTGAAAGTCCTTAGAGCAGCGCTGGTACAATTTACCAGAAACCGCAGGTGGCGTCACAAACTATTTCAAATCCCCTGTAAATATCCCCTATCGCATTGACCGCCAGGGCCACGGACCGAGCCACCGCTACCAGTGACAACTCCCATAGATGCCCAAGGGCTCGGCTCCGAGTACCCCATAGCCCTGGTATCCACAATTGTGGTGCGTGGTCGGAACAACTTTGGCGTCACGAACAGGATACGAAAGCTTGCAATTGTGAGTCCTGTGTGCCTATATTGAACTGTTTGATGAAAAAGACTGTTTGCTGCATTTGGCGCCAAATACCGCCATTTTACCGCCAAGTTGGCGCCCTGAGGCGCTGGTGAAGAAGGTGGGCGTGCATTCGTGGGCGTGTACCCCCTGTGGCGCTAAAGTTATGGCCGCCCTCTCCAAGGCCTACTATAATGTGAGATCCAGCCCCACTGCTAAAGAAATACGCCTCCTCTTCATCCTCTATGCGAAGAGGAGGAGACGCAAATCCCGCCTCCACGGAAAGGACCAGAATGTTCCTGTTGGATATCACAGTGGTGCCTGGAACGAGATGGCGGAAGGACAGGAGGATCTGAGCCGAGGACCGGATGATTTCCTACCTGTGCCGGAGCTGTCCCCAGATAGGGACACCGACCCCGCCATGATGGAGCTGCGGAAGGAGAACGAGGAGCTGAGGAAGAAGCTCCAGAGTCGTGCTGAACTGCAGGAGACGGAGAGGCACTGGCGCGCCCAAACTCAGCGGCTGCTGTGGGACGCAGTGTTCTCTCCTACAAGCCAAGCGCCGTCTCCTGAATTCCTGAAATCGCTGCTGGAGAAGGCTGAGGGACGACCGGAGGCGACCACCGAAAGGGCTGTACCTGATCCCACCGATGGAGCGGTGGAGGCGAAGGAGGCTGAGGAGGTCCCACCCGTTCCGGAGTGCCAGCCCGGCCAGGAGGCCGCAGCGGATTACCGTTCCCCGGTGCGGACACCGGAGGGTTCCTGTCCATCGTTGCCGGAAGTCGACTGGGACGAGATGGAGCGTATTGATGACATCACGTATGCCGTCCAGTGGGAAAGAGAGATGCAGTGTCGTGAAGAGGAGCAGCGACGCCGGCAGGAGGAGGAGCGGGAGGTGCAGCGGAACCGACAACGGCAGTATGAGCAGTTGGTCGCTGACAAGGAGATGGTCCGCAACGACAAAGGTACCCGAAGGGAACCGCGGCGGCAGGGGTGCGTGGTAGAATTCCAGCTCCGCAAGGGCTGGGGTTTCATCCGGGAACCGGGACTCTATCCGGGGGTATTTGTGAGCCGCCGGGACGTAGAGTCCCACCTGCCCATCGGTCATCCGGGAAGGGACCTAGTAAACGGGGACATAGTGAGCTATACACGGCATTGGGGTTTAAAGGGCTGGTATGCCCTCAATGTGTCCATCGTCAGCGACCCCGTCCCCGACGCTGGTAACGTCAACACTACCGAAGCGTCCCCGTCTCGAGCGCCCACAGCACCAAGCCGTACTCCAGCATCGCCCCCTGCAGGCCCATCGCAATCTATGTCGCAATCGGCATCGCCTCCTGCTTACTCAACGCAAACCAAGTCACAATCTGTACAGCAGCCCAGGTCTCAGCCAGCGCTGCCGCCTAAACCGCAAACTGCGACCAAATTAGTATCGCAAAATGTTGTGGCACCTGTAGCGACGCAATCGGCGTCTCACAAGGAGGAAGCACCCGGCGTGCCCCTAGCGGTTCGCACAAGAACTATTGCGACCCAAACCCTGATAGCAGGTCACGACCTGTTTGTAATGCGCTCTAAGGAGCATCACGTGGTTCCAGCCCCCGGGGTGGAAGACGTAATTGAAGTCTGCAAGAAAATGTGAAGACCGGTAGGACCCAGACAGGGGTTTACCGTATTGAAGCATGTATAAAGTTGAAAAAGAAAGTTCGCATAATTGCACTTGAAATGTATGTAATGTTTACATAAATTGCCATTTTTGCACTTTAGTATTATTGTATACTGATGTTTGATATATGGAATAGAATACCCGGCTGGGTACTAGGAAGAGAAATGAAGGTTACCTATTTTGCATAGTTTTGCATAAAATACCCTGTTTGGGTAAAGTGAAGTTGAAGTATATATATAGATATATAATGTCAATATGAGAGTTAAATTATAATTTGGATATATGTCTTTAACCCTTCATGGACTGAGAGGCTGAGGACTGTGCCAGCCCAGAACTTATCCTGTAAATAGTTGCGCTTCGGTGCATTATCTTGGTTTTACATAAAGCCACTACAATTAACTACCTCAGAAGAAAAACCCGTGTGGTGGGGCCCAGAGTGAGGTCTGCAATAAAGTCCTGCAGCCCACCCAGGACCCACGTGGGAGGTTTTTGGTGCGGGTCCTCCACAAGTATCCTGTATATATGAGAATGTTTGATATTTCTATGTTTTGATACTTTTGTATTTTCCTACTGTACAAATTGTAACGTTCAAGAAATCCTTACCTCCCGGATGGGAAGAGTTATAATGTTTATTGTTAATGCAATACAAAATATTCTTTTTGTCTTTTACAGCCCGGGAGTGCTGTGTTTTACCAAGGGGGGATGTGTAGCCCAGCTACGCAGGCACACATGAAAATCCAGGAAAGTGCACTGGAAGGTAACAGCTAAAGCTTGATATGCATTCACTCATGTCACTCACATTTAGACACACCCATAGGGGTATATAGGTTTGGTGAGTGTCAGCATAGTTGGTCAGTGTGTTTCAGCTTCCTGTCTTAGGACAGTGATTCAGTCAGTTAGCTCCGGGAGGCTCAGGAGTGAGTCATCCCTTGGATAGTTACCTGTCTGAGTTAGTGAGTCAGATTTGTTTCCTGCTGAGTTCAGAGCAGAGACTTCAGCCGCCTGTCCCAGGACAGTGAAGTTCAGTCGACAGAGGTCCTGGACTAGGAGAATACTGAGAGCTGCTCAGCGAGCCCAAACAGGGAATCTGTGATTCGACTTCTATGCAGCAGTGCTTATGTTAAGAGCGGAAAGCAGGGCGAAGGGCACAGTGGAGAAGACAGAGCAGTGCCTTAGGTATTGGATTACCTGCACTAAATCACCGGTCACTGGGGACCGAAGCGTTGCTATTGTTTCAAGCATAGTGACAAGAAAACCAGAGGCATCTGGACTATAGGTCGCAGAGTGCAGCCCAAAGCGTCAATACGTAACCGGAGTCAGGTGGAACAGGGACTTTGAGCCTTATCAGCAAAAGTAAGGACTTAGTTTCATCATTAGAAGGCTCCACCACAACGTTGGCCGGGCAGTACAGCTATAGAGAAAGCTGGAGTTTCAGAGTTAACTTTGCTTCAGGCAAGTTGGACTCACATGTACATTGAAGTTAAGGAGGCCTCTAACCTGCTCGGCTGCTACCTGAAAGTGCACTCTCCACCCCGACCAGCTTCCCGGGATCTGCTTGAACCATCATCAGTAAAAGGTATGAAAAGGAGCTACCTTGTGTGTGACTGAATTATTACTACACCCTGCATCATCTCCACCATAGACTTCCAGGGACCCGTCTCACCTGTGGGAGACTTACTATCAAGCTGCCCCATAACATCCCCTGTGAAAGTCCTTAGAGCAGCGCTGGTACAATTTACCAGAAACCGCAGGTGGCGTCACGAACTATTTCAAATCCCCTGTAAATATCCCCTATCGCATTGACCGCCAGGGCCACGGACCGAGCCACCGCTACCAGTGACAACTCCCATAGATGCCCATGGGCTCGGCTCCGAGTACCCCATAGCCCTGGTATCCACAATTGTGGTGCGTGGTCAGAACAGAGACACTAGTCTCCGCAAGAGAAATTTCACCCATACAATGTATTGGATGCGGTGAATCCGCAAGGTTCAGTGAACACATGCGGATTCACCTGCATTCAATAGAAAGCAGCGCTTTGGACACAGTGAACATGTACTGCGTCCAAAGCGCTGCCAGTTCCGGATCATGGGCACATAGCCTTAATGTAACATTTGTATCAAGGCACCAATTTACGAGTTATAATACTAGTATACATGGCAAAAGTGCCTTCTGGGCCCCTTTAAAGCACCATGAACAGTGTAATATTGCTAACTTGGCACCCCTTTTAGTATACCCTAAAATCCTACTCAGTTAATTTATGGACAATGGTGAGGATATCCATTTGAATGAACATGCTCTTTTGGAAAGGAATGAATAGAAGTAGAGCACAGGAGGGAATGCAGTCTAGCCTGTTAAATGACTTATTACCGTATATTGAATAACAAAAAGGATATCAAAATCTTCTTTTATTTTGGCAGAAGAAGTACATTAGGTAAAGAAAAAACAAAAAACGCCACTTTCATACTAAATACCTGTACAACATATCCAGAGAGACATTTGAAGTTTGGAGGCTGTGGCTTTCCATCTATTAGCACCTCACCAGAAAGCCCGTGAGGATCCTTCCTGGCAGCAAGAACATCCAAAAGCCTTCATGAGGAACATAAACAAGTTGTGTCAGTTCATATAAAGATGGTTTGGTTTAAACAGGATTTGGTTTTCGTTAGTCAATTGCAAATGTGATACTTACGATGACTTGCCGCTGCCAGTAGGACCCAAAATTGCATTAAGACCAGGTCTCATAATCCCACTACAAATATAAAGAGGGTAACATGGTCACACCGTAAAATGTATATACAGATTTAAAACATATGTAATAATAATAATAATTTTATTTTCTATAGCGCCAACATATTTATCAGCACTTTATAAATAAGTGGTGACATAAACAGACAATAAATTCAATACAAGGTAGGACAGTAGTAGGTGTATGGGCCCTGCTCCAAGCTTACAATCTACCAGGAAATAGGGGGGACACAATATGTGAAAAGTGCTTGTTATTTCAGATCCAGCAATTGTAATAAAAAAGAGTTACCATTAATAAAAAAGAGTTACCATATAAAGCTGCATGATCCGGTCATCAGCCAGTGTGTTTAAATGAAATTTTCAGGTACAATGATCATGTACATGGACTGTGTGGAGACGAATAGGAGGGAGCAGATTATGAATAATGTTTAGGAGGGAACAGAGAAGAGTTAGCTTAGTGAGTGGAGGTGATAGGCTTGTTTAAAGAGATGGATTTTTAATGCACACTTAAAAACATGGAGACAAGGTAACAGTCGGATTGTTTGGGGTAGTGCATTCCCAGAGAACTGGCACAGCACGGGAGAAGTCTTGGAGATGGAGGTGCGAGGTTTGAATTATAGAGGATGTTAGTCTTAGGTCAGTTTCAGAAGGGAGAGAACATGTAGGGTGATAGACCAAGATGAGGGAGGTGATATAGGGTGGTGCAGAACTGTGGAGGGCTTTGTGGGTGAGAGATAGGAGTTCATATTGTATTCTATATTGAATGGGTAACCAGTGTAATGACTGGCACAAGGTCGAGATTTCAGTGAAATGACCGGACAGAAATACGGCCCTGGCTGCCGCATTCAGGACAGATTGGAGAGGAGAAAGTTTAATAAGAGGGAGACCGATCAGAGGAGAGTAGCAATAGTTTAGTTGAGAGTGAATAAGAGCAACAGTAAGAGGTTTAGCAGTTTGAAAGGTAAGAAAAGGACGGATTTTGGAGATGTTTTTAAGATGCAGGTGACATGAGCGAGTGAGTGATCGGATACAGGGAATAAAGGAAAGTTGAGTGTCAAATATAACCCCAAGACAGCAAACGTGCTTCTTGGGAGTTATGGTTGAACCCTCCAAAGTAAATTCAATGTCAGGTAGAGTAAGGTTAGTAGAAAGAGGAAACTTAAGAAGTTCAGTTTTGGAGAGATTCAGTTTCAGAGAGAGGAATGACATTATATTAGAGAGAGTGGACAAACAATCCTTGGTACAACTTGAACACTAGTGAAGACCATATATCACAGAGTATGGTGTGCTTTATTACTTGTCTAATTTCATAGTGATAAGCATATATTACACACATTAAAAATCCAATCCATTACAACTAGAACGGTGCTTGGTAAAACACTCTTACTCTTTACCTGAAAGGGACACAGTCTTGCTATGTACTATCCAACAAGGTTACCAACATACTGTACATTTTAGGTTTTTTTTCTAATTAACTTTGCCAAAAAGCCAGACAAAATAGATGACTAAAAAAGGACCAAAGATTACTAAACAATGTTTATAGCTCAGATAATAATCACAAGCTCCTTCAGCGTCAAGCAAGCCACAGACACATTTATTTTTCCTACACCATTGGTGCAACCTGTACAGCTGTGCAGGGGCCCAAGAGGTAACAGGGTTCACTACCACCTCCAAAGCAGGTTATATTGTGAATGATGATAAGTTATATGACTATAAAGGGCCCATATATTGTTCATCTATCTATGTCCGCTCCTGCAGACACTGGACCTTTCATAAGATCCCAAATCCAAAATTATGAGATGTTTAACCGTCACATAAGATATGTATGAAGACATTAACCTTGTAGAAAACACTATGTGGTATAAAATGTCCTTATAAGTGATGAGCGAACTTGCTCGGATATCATGTTAACTGAGCACGCCCGGGTGTTATCCGAGTATCTCGGGTGTGCTCGAATAATATGTTCCAATCCCCACAGCTGCATGTTTTGGGGTTGTTTGACAGCCGCAACACATGTGGGGATTGCCTATTTGGCATCCTCGCATGTGTTGCGGCTGTATAACAGCCATGAATCATGCAGCCGCTTGGACTCGAACATATTACTCAAGCACGCCCGAGATACTCGGATAATACCGGAGTATGCTCAGATAACACAATATCCGAGCACGTTCGCTCATCACTAGTCCTTATCCTTCAGAAAAAGTGTAATAAATGAATCAGTTTATTGCATTCAATAGCATTAGGTCTCCTCCCAGGTATACAATTTCTACATAGCATAGTTGATTACAACACTGATATGATACCTCTCACCCAGTAAGCAATTTTCACTAATTGTTGACTACTGAAACCATTCACAAGGTCATCCTGGTAGACGTCACTCACCTATATAAGACATGCTACACCACAATCAAGCCCAGTGATTTTCTATCAACCAAATTATTGTCATTAAGATCTAAAACAATTTAGGAAAATGGAGGAAAACGTATGAGCTACTAAAATGTATAAAAGTAATCATACTTATGTGAAGTGAGACTTTCATGTTTCTGTTTATATTTTTTAAAAGAGCACAAAATTTAATGTCACAGTGGTCCGTTACAATTATGCTTGATATACAGTCCTGGTTGTACAGAAAGGATCAATCCAGTTGAAAAGGGGCTGTTCTTTCTAAAAATGAGGCAGCAATGAGCTATTATCAAGAAGGAGTACATGAAAGGCCCTCCATTTATTAAATTTTTGGGGTCTTATACAGTCACAGAGGCACCACTGTGGCTCATAGAGGGGTTACAGATAGTAAAGGGCATGACGACAGGCACTTTCCTGATGAAATAACTACATTAATTATGGAAGAAGATAAGGTACGGATTTGATATATTTAGGATCTGATTCATGAATTAAGACATAATCATGCTACTAAATGAATGAATGAGTCATGACAAAAATACAACCTAAAAAAAGGAAGTCGCACATTAACAATGCCGAGTCACATACACAACGTGACGGTGCAGAAATCTGTATGACACAGCAATTTTAGGATCATAGCCATTTAGAATGCTTACAATAAAATGAAATATATATATGAAAGTTAGAGAAACAAGCACTGTGCTCTTCTCTTTGGGAAAATTCTACATATCAAAAAATGTTTGGAGTGATGGGCATATTGATCTATGAACCGAGGCATTTGGTAACCTTCAAACAGTAGAGGGCGAATATGAGCCCATCTAATGGACATAGGCTGATTAAAATTATTCAAGAATAATACAGTCGTGTAATGAGTAACAAGGGGAATAAATCAGGTAAAAACATCATTACTATAAACAGTGTTCCCCAGCTCCGGTCCTCAGGAGCCACCAACAGTTCATATTTTCAGAATTTCCTTTGTATTGCACAGGTGATGGAATTATCCCCTGTGCAATACTAAGGAAATCCTGAAAACATGACCTGTTGGTGGCTCCTGAGGATCGGAGTATAAGACAATAACATAAAACAGTAAAATAAAAAACAAGAATAGGTAACAGAGTAACCTATAACGGTAATAAAAAAAATAGTTATGAAATAAATTAATAGCCTAAAAGTATTTATCAAGTGATTTAAGAGACTTTTCCTCTAAAGAAGTGCCCCATATTTAGGAATTGTACAAGTGTCTAAAATATTTTTTCTGCAGTCACCCCACGCTTGGCACCCTGCTAATTATCAACACAATAAAATACTATGGGGAGGGTTGTAATTAATCAAGACTTATAGGAGTTTTCTGGTGTAAAAAGTTGCAATTTTTTTTGTAATGCATAATCGCAAATTTTGTATTAATTTATTTTATTACGCTCGCGTGCCTCTTTTCTTAACAGTGGGATGTGATTAGCAGAAGCGGCGTGATCAAATGCTGCTCGTAGTGCAAGCCGCAGTCCGAACGATGCTCCAAATTCATTGAAAGGTGTGCACCTCCTACATCATTTGGCACTACACTAGCTGACGTTAAAAAAATATTGTAGGGAGTTTGAATCCCAAACCAAGAATTGATCCTAAGGCCGGCGTCACACTGGCGAGTTTGATGCGAGTTAGTCGCACGACTTTCTCGCATCAACACCCGGCACGGCCGCCCGCTCTCGGACCCGAGTGTGCGGCTGCATGTATTTCTATGCCGCCGCGCACTCGGGTCTGAGAGCGGGCGGCCGTGCCGGGTGTTGATGCGAGAAAGTCGTGCGACTTACTCGCATCAAACTCGCCAGTGTGATGCCGGCCTAAAAGTAAATATTGTATATACAAAAAGGTTTATGATATTTTAGCTCCGGTTTTGTCTGTTTAGGATAAAAAAAAACCCATAAAAAATGCACCAAAACTAGTGTGAACGTGGCCTTACAATATAATAGCTATAGAAATCTTTCCATCCAATGTTCCTCCTGCTGCTTTGTGATGAGCTTTTATGAAGACCCGTCGGCCTCCATAGTGACAGATAAGAGACAAAGCCTTCATACACTTAGTCAGGGGTCCAATGAGAGTATGAAAAATCAGATAATTTTTATCCAGAAAACAAGGAGGATTTTCATCCACATTGTCATCCCTGCCGCCATCCATTTTATGCATCAGCATTTTAAAATGTACATGACCCAATGCAGCTTCCTAGGTTAACAATGGCAATGTATCAGGAAAATTGGCTGCAATGTGGATGTTCTGTGTGGGATCCGAACGGCTGAGATTCCTCCGTGACTAGGAAGAGCATAGTGCACGCTGTGAGTGTGATTGATGTGTGACTACACAGGGGTTTGTTGCTAATCTGTAACCATGGAAACACATAAGTCCAAATAGGAGCTGTAGACACAAAACATAGTTGGTTCATTTTTTTGCTTCATTTTTAAATGTATCTATTTTTTTATTTTAGATATGAAATATTTGTGATGGCGGACATAGCCTATAAATTAATTGTGCAAGTAAAAATATGGGGTTTTATTTGCATTGGTTAAAAGTACTAAATGAAAGCTGTGTAAGGAATCCATAGGTTTATCTGGTTTAGGAACCGAACCCTCTGTTGGATTAACAGGATGTAAGCGATTCCTTCCTTTCATATATTTTCCATGTACTATATTTGGGAAAATGTGTCCATCAAAAGAACTCGGACCATACGACTATGCTTTCCGCATTAGCTACTCCTTTTTTTTTTAACCCCTTCACCTCTAGGCAATTTTAAGTTTTTGCGCTTTTTTCCTCCCCTTCTTCCAAGAGCAATAACTTTTTTATTTTTCCATAGACATAAACATATGAGGGCTTGTGGTTTCATGGGGTGAGTTGTACTTTTGAATTATAAAAGTTATGCACTGGAAAGAGGAAAAAATCCAAACGAGTTGAAATTACAAAAAAAAAATGCAAATTCACATTTTTTTTTTTTATTATTTACCATGTTCACTATCAAAACTGGCCAAGCAATATGATTCTCCAGGTTAGTGTGATTACACAGATACTAAACATGTATATTTCTTTTTTTATTTAACAGGTAAGGAAAAAAAAAACACCTTGTGTCACCATTTTCCGAGACCTGTAGCTCTTTCAGTCTCCGGGATATAGGGCTGTGAGAGGGCTTATTTTTTGAGCCCTGAGCTGATGTTTTTACTGATACCATTTTGAGGTAGATACCATGTTTTGATCGCCTGCATTTTATAGTAGTATTATCATTGCCAAAAATTCTGGCTTTTTAATTTTTTTTTCTCGTTAAGCCATTTACCGATTAGATTAATCTATTCTATAATTAGATAGATTGGACTTTTACGAACTCAGCAATATCATTCTATCAATCTGACATACATGTGTCATGTTGTGAAAGGGTTAAGGTCACTATTGTTTGAAATGCTTTTTATATTGTTAGACTTTGTAGGTTAAAGTACTTTTCATTGTGCATAATTTGTCAGAAACGTTCATTATTTAATCAGTAAATACAACTAATCCTGTCAATTTTTTTTTTTAGACAGCGCCAACTTAGACTAGATTGTCTAAAAAATGTGCCAAATTTCTCACAGTGGCTTATGCGGTTTGGTGCATCTTGGTGCAAAATCTTGTTGCATGCTGTCACATTATAAGTTACAACTAGAGATGAGTGGTTCACTGGTCCACGGTTAAGGTAAGCGTTTTCTGGCCAAGTGCAAGAGCTGCACCAATTTCCTTTCCCTCCGGGATCCCAAACTCAGCTTATGATTAACTGGGCTGGCAAGACATAGCCTGTGCATCACAAAGATGATGTGCCAGGTTGGCAAATCAAACATGCCGCTGAGGAACCTGGAAGCTCAGAAAGTTAGTGCAGCTTCTGTCCATAGCTAGAGAGCACTGACCTGGACCGGGGACCGGGGTTGCAAGAAGCAATGTGCTCATCTCTATTTACAACAACTTTCGATCTAAGGCCAGGGTCACACTTGCGAGAAACTCGCACGAGTCTCGCACCTCAGTACCCGGCACTGCCGCCGGCACTCGGACCGGAGCGTTCAGCTGCATAGAAATATATGCAGCCGCACATTCTGGTTGCGAGTGACGGCGGCAGTGCCGGGTACAGAGTTTCTCGCAAGTGTGACCCCAGCCTAAGTCACAGCCACTTGTAGAGCAAGGTAAAAAAAGTTACAGGGGTTGTCTAGTTAAAACAAATGAACACCTATCCAACGGAGAATGAGAACCTGCAGCTCAGTGGGTGTCCCGCCACTGGGACCCACTCCAATCAACAGAATGGGGAACTTTTATAAACTGTCAGTTTGATCTCTCGATTGCTGTTCCATTCATTCTCTGTGGGGTTACTGGAAAAAACTGAGAGCAGCTTTCGGCCGCTCTCTCTTACCTTGCAAGTGAACACGCTCTCTCCTGAGGAAACTAGCCACCTCTGAGGTGATCAGGTGGCTGGTAACCCATGGCAGTGAGTTGTAAACTATGGAATTATAAATCTCTGCATTCTTGAGACCAGTGAGAATTTTTAATAGGAAGGGAATTGCAAGATTGCTTGATTTTACAAGCGCGTTGCAATTTTACCCATTCTAAAAGATGAGACAACTAAGTTGAGAAAAGTTATGGAATAGTACAATGGAATCTATGCAATGAAATATAATTTAAGAAAAATAGGAATTCTACGTACTGTTCACGTTTTTTCACAATGGGACCCCATGAGCAGTGTATTCCACTGTATGATTATGCAGTGGGATGTGTTGCTGGCCTCTTCTATAATCCGCCTTATCATAGAAGTTGCCAATTTTTACAAACTTACTATAATGATGTATTGAAAATCTGCAACATTTAGGTGACGAGATGAGGCAGAATAGCCATAAATCATAGAGTTAAAAATTAGGTATCAATAATAAGTTGTCTTAGTCCTCAAAAGCAATTACAGACAACAATGACTTACTTGACATCAGTCAGAATCTGTCTGCCAACAACCTTTCTACAACATATCAATCCAGTCTTTATCTTCACTTTGTAGTTGACATTATGGAAGCTGAGGGTTGCACCTTGTAATGATTTCTTTGGGTTATCTGCGCGGAGGCCATTGAGTACTGGTTCCATCATGTGAACCACAGTATGAGAATTCTTATCTGCCATGGCAATGTGATCTTCTTCCTGCAGAATAGGAAAGGTACGGAACATAAAGCATTACAAATAGTGAAAAAAGGATTTCAATGATTTTTTTAGTTTTGCATCAACAAGCAGTAATTTTAATAATTATATAGAAGCTAACAAAAAAAAAAGATTTTTTTGCTTGTTGGTTTTAGTTTGTTGAAGAACTTGTGAATTAGAACAATACTGCCCAAATAATGTCATATGAAAATATTACCATTGTGAATTTACTGTAAAGCCTACATAACATACAAATCCAATAATAACCAAATTAAAGAAATATTGATGCATCCACACTATCATTTTTTAAAATTGCACAATAGAGAAATGCGGCTAAGAGACAGAAAACGGTTCCACGGGAAGTGATAGTCTATTGGCCACGCTCTTAATCATCAGATCTTCTAATTACATCCTGGCAGCCCAGACCCTTCATGTAACCTCGGGGGTAACATTTGTCGCTCTTACTTTATTCTTCAAAAAGTGCTGGAGAAAGCTGAAGGTTGTCATGCGACTGTGTTAATTATAGTGGTAGCCATCAAGTTTTAGGAGAAGTGAAAATGCCAAAGGATCTGCCTCCAGCAATGACACCATGATTCAGCAGAAATGCTCTATACATCCTCCTCTAAAACTCAGCATCTTCTGGGTGATATAGGCAATACTTCCGAACAATGATCAAAACCCAACCATAAAATGTAACAGGGTTACAGCAAACTCCACTGTTGGAGACATCAATACTTCACATTTCTAGAAATAAGAAATGGCAGAAAGGTGATCAATCTGTAGATCGTACGTACACAAAAGTGAAAAACTGTTAATAATTAACCACTTCCTATGTGCGTTTTCTTTCACTCTATAAAACATGACAGTCTGCACATAAACAACTGAACATTACCAACATTCCACTTTTTGCAAATAATATATATTGTTTTACAGAAAAAAAACATTTCTATATCTAGATTCTAGAGGACCATTTCTCAACTATAATTTTTTTTCTATATTTTTCATCTCATCACTAGAGTTGAGCGATACTTTCCGATATCCAAAAGTATCGGAATCGGAATGGTATCGCCGATACCCAAAAAATATCGGCGATACCCGATACCGATACCGGAAGTCCCATGTAAGTCTATGGGAACAAAATATCGAAATTAAAAAAAACCCCATTCTTGCCTTGTTGGTTAATTGTACATGAAGGAAAACAAGAAAGAGTAATGTAGAATGTATTGGGGAAGGTTGAGGAGACATTAAAGGCATAGATGTTTAACCCAATCAAATGGAATAGCATAAATATTTTTTTTTTTAAAGATGTTCGGATTGACGAAGAAATTGACAATGTTGTTAACGTTTTTTTCTATTTTGGCAAATATGTATATTACACAACTTCCATGCTCTTCATCTTCACCTTTTTAACTTTTCACACACTTTCTCCTTCATAATCTTCTGCAGCATCATCTTTTTCATCAAATTATTCTTCATCTTCACCTTCTTTATCTTCTTCTTAAACTTCTTGCTATTCATCTTTGTTAACATTACTCATATTCTTCTTATTAAACTATTATTCTTATTCATATTCTGCTTCATCTTCTTCATCATATTCTTATTTGTGACAGAGAATCCTGTACTTGTAATCTGTCAAAGTATGAATTTTTCATCCTTCCGTTCTTGCTGTCACAAAAGATTTAAATTACAACAGTATTTGTCCGTGTTCAGTTTAGCCTGCAGAAGCAGGCATTTTCCAGGGCACCACGAGGAGGAACGGACTCACCCCCATACACTGCTTAGTCTTCTTCTGCTTAGAATTTAGAGCATATATTTTGCTCTTCATTTTGGTCTTATACTTCATGTTCTTCTGCTTTTTGATCTTCTGCTTATTGTTCTTGTGTCTCTTGTTCTGTATCTTGTATTTGTAGCACAATCTTGTACCAGCTGATGTTACTGGGACACGGTTACTAAGCAGGAGGTACCTGTGCTCCAAAGCACTACCAAGGACCAGCAGACGTTGCTGGAACTCGGATACCGAGATGGAGGCACCTAGGCCAAAGGCACTGCGGAGAACCAGCTGACGGTACTGGAACCCGGAGGGGCAGCAGAAGGAAAAGAGCCAATGGCACAACCGAGGACCAGCTGACGTTACTGGGACACGGTTACTAAGCAGGAGGTACCTGTGCTCCAAAGCACTACCAAGGACCAGCAGACGTTGCTGGAACTCGGATACCGAGATGGAGGCACCTAGGCCAAAGGCACTGCGGAGAACCAGCTGACGGTACTGGAACCCGGAGGGGCAGCAGAAGGAAAAGAGCCAATGGCACAACCGAGGACCAGCTGACGTTACTGAACCCCAGTAACACAGGAGCAAGTGTTGACTGTGCTAACAGCACTTCCGAGCAACAACTGGCGGTGTTGGAGCCCAGGGTCAAGGAGGATGTTTAAATACTGAATCAAGTAATTTCCTTGTTACCTGTCAATTTTAAATGTCTATACTTCAAACAAGAGAAAGATAACCTTTACTACCATAAGATGATGATTTCATTTAAACTAATATCTAGATAAATAAAGAATTGACAAACATAAACACATACATTAACATGTTGAACAGCAATGCAAACCACAAAATAAATTAGTTAAGGAATCTGCTATACGGTTGTACATAAAAGCATACAAGTACATATCTGAATCCATTAATGATGGATAAGTAACAGTATGTACACCATTTTTATTGTATAGACAATGAATGTCTGACTTCAAAACATCATCAGCATTACAAGTTATCTGTGATATTACTAAAATGTTCCATTTGCTGAATAATGTCACTAAATAGTTTATACAAAATTATACAATTTCCATCATGTAATACTCATAATATGTGGCAATAATCATTTTTATTAACAAACATAACCTTTAAAAAGTGCATAGTGCATAGTGAAAATTGCTATTTATGGCTGACTGTCGACTTGGAAGCATGACAACAGATAGATAAGGTATATATAGATGACACTGCATAGCCACAGATGGTGAATGGCGATGTAATACTGTACCTCAATAAAGTGTGCGTCACTACTACATAATTTTTTTTATATAGCTTTATAAACAGGGTACATGGATGTATGCTTGTGCCTTTGTTTTGACGCACAGACTGCCTTCCTGCTGAGACGCGTTGGGTAGTGAACAGTTGTGTGCAGTGTTCACTGCAGTCTCTGCGGAATAACCACACTTAGACCTTATAACTTTTCAGACTTTCTTTATCAATCTACCAAGATGAAGAAGGCAGGGAGTAAGGCACGTGGTCGTGGAGTTTCTTCAGGGAGAGGACGTGGGGATTCTGTGGCTGCTGCGGCCCCCAGTGACACAGCATCCACCAGTTTTCCCCGTGAGCGTTCCTTTATGCGCACTTTTGTAGGAGCTCGGAGTACCCCCCTGCTGCGGGAAGAACAAATTGAAGCCGTTGTTGTTTGGATGTCAGCCAATGCATCGACTTCAATTGCTTCCACCTCCTCTCAGGACCACAGCACTGTTGGGCAACCATCTGTCTCTTCACCGCCTGGCAAATTGCCCAGGCAGTCAGAGAGTTCTGTACAGGAGCCAGCTGAGTGTCTGCTTCTGTTCTCAGAATCTATTGGCTTGCAAACAGGGGCCCAGCCAA
This sequence comes from Oophaga sylvatica, assembly GCA_033576555.1. Classification (NCBI taxonomy): domain Eukaryota; kingdom Metazoa; phylum Chordata; class Amphibia; order Anura; family Dendrobatidae; genus Oophaga; species Oophaga sylvatica. Next base: position 282,635,815 of record JARQOD010000001.1, read on the forward strand.
GCAGCATTCTGTAATGTGAAGAGGGAGTATGCAGTGATGCGCAACAGCTGTGTCTCTCTGAATCTGAAGAGGCGGGTGAGACAGTGCCGATGGTCAGCACACCGCAGAACGCATCTGATGATGATGAGACCCAGGTGCCAGTTTCTGTTGAGCATGGTGCTGGGCAGACCACCCAACAGCAGGTGTTGGAAGAGGGTAAAGAACCACCCAGGGTGTGGAAGGGAAAGCCTTGTTGGAAGAAGAAAAGAAAAGGAGGCCAGGAGCACAAAAATAAGAATAATAATCTTTATTTAATCAAACAAATAAGGCTCAAACAACGATGATAGAACCAATTATAAAAACATGTTAATAACAAAGACACGTCACAACTGATACAATAAAGTGTTAATATATTAATACTATATCAACTAACGTTGATTTAAATAGGCATATACCGTATGTAAACAATATAAGCTCAGATATAATAACCAGGAGGGCAATAGATGAAAAAAATGTACATGTAAAGTAATATGTTGTGCACTGTCACAAATAAACACCAAAGTGTGTGCAGGCAAGAACAAGAAAAAATACTAAAAAATAAATATAATAAAATAATATACAATAGCGTACAACCTACACCAGTGCAAGCGTGTATAACGATGCACAAAGCACAAAAAACTAAAAAGAAAAAAATTATATGTAAATAAAACTGTGAACTAAGATCACAATAATCTGAATGGTGTAATAAACACGTGATCCTAACAAAGTGCTGCACTAACGTGTAAAATACATAAAGAAAAAATATATATGTATATATATGAAGAAAGTGCACACCAGAGAACACTAGCGGTCTGTGTGCAAACCGCTATAAGCAAATGAGCTAATACACAACATAGAAGAAAATTGCCACTATACCTGGGAGCCGAAAATCAGTGTGAGGTGTCAGAACGCGCCCCATGACACCTCACACTGATTTTCGGCTCCCAGGTATAGTGGCAATTTTCTTCTATGTTGTGTATTAGCTCATTTGCTTATAGCGGTTTGCACACAGACCGCTAGTGTTCTCTGGTGTGCACTTTCTTCATATATATACATATATATTTTTTCTTTATGTATTTTACACGTTAGTGCAGCACTTTGTTAGGATCACGTGTTTATTACACCATTCAGATTATTGTGATCTTAGTTCACAGTTTTATTTACATATAATTTTTTTCTTTTTAGTTTTTTGTGCTTTGTGCATCGTTATACACGCTTGCACTGGTGTAGGTTGTACGCTATTGTATATTATTTTATTATATTTATTTTTTAGTATTTTTTCTTGTTCTTGCCTGCACACACTTTGGTGTTTATTTGTGACAGTGTACAACATATTACTTTACATGTACATTTTTTTCATCTATTGCCCTCCTGGTTATTATATCTGAGCTTATATTGTTTACATACGGTATATGCCTATTTAAATCAACGTTAGTTGATATAGTATTAATATATTAACACTTTATTGTATCAGTTGTGACGTGTCTTTGTTATTAACATGTTTTTATAATTGGTTCTATCATCGTTGTTTGAGCCTTATTTGTTTGATTAAATAAAGATTATTATTCTTATTTTTGTGCTCCTGGCCTCCTTTTCTTTTCTTCTTCCAACAAGGCTTTCCCTTCCACACCCTGGGTGGTTCTTTATTACCGGATGGTCTGCCATCCTTTTTGGTTCAGGGTATAGAGTCACAGATTGGTGGTATTATTTAATATATTGGATATATTTCACATTTAATCATTTATTTTCTATAGCACTTGAACTTTTCTTGTTGGAAGAGGGTAGTGGAGATGATGAGGTCCAAGACCCAACATGGCATGAGGAACAGGAAGGTGGTGGGAGCAGCTCAGAGGAATAATAATAATATTTATTTATATAGCGCCATCATATTCCGCAGCGCTTTACAGTTTAGCAGTTTCAGAACACAAGTCATAAGTAACAACGTTAACAATACAATAATTTAAGTTAAATAAGTCGCCCCTGCTCGTGACAGCTTACAATGTACAATGAGATGGGGGAGATACAAAGTATAGGTGTTTATATACAATGGTGCATTTACAATGATGTTCCAGCCATCTTAAGGGACTGAGGGATGGAGATAGTGAATGGGCTAGAGACACACACACACTTACACAGAATACATAGAATGACTTTGATTAGTGAATGTGATAGGCCGCTCTGAACAAATGTGTTTTGAGGGAGCGCCTGAAACCATGCAAATTGTGGATAGTCCTAATTTCTTGGGGTACAGCATTCCAGAGGATTGGCGTAGAGCGGGAGAAGTCTTGGAGTCGGAGTGGGAGGTACGTATTAGTGCAGAGGTTAGTCGAAAGTCGTTTGCAGAGCGCAGCAGTCGGTTAGGCCGATAGATAGAAATGAGGGAGGAGATGTAGGAGGGGTGCTGCACTGTGGATAGCTTTGTGGCTGAGAACCAGTACTTTGGTTGAAAGCTGGGAGAGGCCTAGAGAAATGGTTAGTGATAGAAGGAAGATAGAGGAAGACATTGCCCCAACGGTACAAACAGGAGGGAGAGTTAGGCTGCAGACTCGGTTGCCTGTAGCCTCCAGTTTGGCACCTGTTCGGAGCAGTTGTCTTCCAAAAGTCAAAACGTGCGCTCCCAGGACTTGCACTGCGTGGTCCTTTTTTCACACACTTGCACATGATATTTGCTATGTGAAATGCAAGCTGTGTAATCAAAAATTAAAAATAGCTAAAAGTGTCAGTCACCTCAATACCACAAATATGTGGAAACATGTGCGGACAAAGCACGTAGTTGAGTTACAAAGACACACTGGAGATGTAGGCCAACCTACAGCAGCACCTACATCTTCAGGTTGTGTTGAAGCCTCTTCATCGAGCTCACACACAGCTGGTTCTGCTTCCTCACAGGATCGCCATGGAAGAACCTCGGCCACTGTTGTCCAGAGACAAACTGTTATTCCACACACAGCAGCAAGTTCCCTGTCATCCTCACACTCCCAGGCCACAAAACAGCCATCGGTAGCACAGGCATGGGATAAAAGACGGCCATACTCCGCAAACCATGCACGAGCACAGGCTCTGAATGCTGGCATTGCAAAACTCCTGTCCCTTGAAATGCTGTGATTCAGGCTGGTGGAGACAGACAGTTTCCGTAACTGAATATCATTGTCAGTCCCACAATACAATGTGCCAAGCCGATTTCATTTCAGCAGGCAAGCCGTCCCTGGTCTGCAAAAGCATGTTGAGGGAAAAATTAAACATGCGCTACTAAAAGCCCTCAGTAGCAAGGTCCACCTGACCACCGATGCGTGGAGCAGTACCCATTGTTATGATCTGCTACAACCAGTAAGGAAAGAAGGGAATTCTGTCCCTACAATACAACTAAGCTGAATCCCTACGATGTAACGGGGAACCTGATCCTGCGACCAGACCCGCTAAAGTCCTCATCTAGTGTGAACGAAGACCTATAGTTGCGAGGGAGTAATCCCTACAAGATCTAGGGACTGGGAGAAAAGGTGGACACCTCCTAACATAAATTGTAGCATGGATAATTAAACAGAAAAATAAATACTTTGTGATCCTAACATCAAGCAAAACTGACAGATTAAGGCACCTAAGCACCCGGCTAGCTTAACAGTAGATAATACAATGAAGTCAAGCAAAGCCAGAAGGGCGGAGCCAGACTAAATAGGGAAAAAAGGTCATGTGACCAGCAAACTGAAACAAAACCTAACAAGAGGGTTCTAACACCCATGGCCAGGGACAATACCTTTCCCTCACTGCCCATTGGGTCAATGTTGTGCAGCCGGGTACTGATCTTGCGAGTGGCGCTGTACGTGTTCTGCCAACTCCAAGGATTGCAGGAATCAAGTCTGTACACATTGATTCCTCCTCCTACTCCAGTTCCTCAGAATCATCGCTGCAGGAGCTGTCACGGTCTACCTCCACATTGACCCGTGAACGTTTACCTGTTGCGACCGATATGAGCACAGCCGTGTCCAAATGTCAACAGGCCGTCCTGAAATTAATTTCCATGGGGAATCTTAGCCACACAGCGCAGGAGCTCTGTAATGCCATAAAGCAGGAGAGCGACGTGTGGTTTTTGGAAGAGAATCTACAGGCAGGCTTGGTAGTGTGTGACAATGGCCGAAATCTGGTGTCAGCTCTGGGCCTTGGCAACCTCACTCACATACCATGTCTGTCATATGTGCTCAACTTGGTCGTGCAGAGTTTTTTGAGGGACTATCCGGATCTTGATGCACTGCTGCACAAGGTCCGCCTAGAGTGCGCTCACTTGCGACGTTCCAGCATGGCCAGATCGCTGATTGCAGCTCTGCAACGCAGATTTCACCTTCATGAACATCGC
>JARQOD010000001.1:282640280-282686899 GCA_033576555.1 Oophaga sylvatica
GACTGTAACCAAGGGAAACCCAGCACTATAATGTCATGCAGATTATATAGAACCAAAAATTTGCAGCACTCCTGGTGATCAGGTTCAACCCTCATTATCACCTGAGTAGAAAACTGGGGTTTATTCTCAGCCAAAGGGGTAGAATCGATCCCCAGTAAAGGAATAGACTTCTGTAGGGGTATCAAGGGAAACCCACAACGTTTAGCAAAATCATAATCCATCAGGTTAATAGCTGCTCCAGAATCAACGAAAGCCTGAGCAGAAAATGAGGACAGAGAGCATATCAGAGTGACAGTTAATAAAAACTTAGTCTGAACACTACCCAAGACAACTGAGCGTGCAAAATGTCTTCCCCGCTTAGGGCAGACTGAAATAGCATGAGAGGCATCACCACAGTAGAAACATAACCCATTGCGCTTTCTAAACTCATGACGCTGTGCCCCAGACACCACTCCATCACACTGCATGGGCTCAGCAGCTGGCTCACAAGGCAACACCACTCCACGCATACTTCTCCGCTCACGCAAACGTCTGTCAATTTGAATCGCTAATGACATAGAATCATTGAGACCAGAGGGGACAGGGAATCCCACCATAACATCCTTTACATTATCCGACAGACCCTTCCGGAAAAGGGCCGCCAAAGCGTCGTCATTCCACTTGGTCAGGACTGCCCACCTACGGAATCTCTGACAGTATAACTCAGCGTCATCAAGCCCCTGATTTAATGCCAACAAGGCTTTTTCAGCTTGATCAGTGACATTAGGCTCATCGTACAATAACCCCAAAGCCTGAAAAAACGCATCAACATCACTCAAAACAGGATCCCCAGGTATCAGGGAAAAAGCCCAATCCTGAGGATCGCCGCGCAGGAGAGAGATGATAATTTGAACCTGCTGCGCTGCGTTTCCTGAGGACTTAGATTTTAAGGCAAGAAACAATTTACAATTATTTTTGAAATTCTGAAACTTAGCTCGATCCCCTAAAAACAAATCTGGCATGGGGATCCTAGGTTCCACAACAGGCAACCTAGCAAGATATGCAGCAATACTCTGAACCTCAGTGGCAAGCTGATCCACACGGCCAGACAACTGTGCAAACTCCATTGGGAGAAAAGATCCTCCCCAGCACCCAGAGATACAGAGGAAAAAAAAAAAAAAAAATGCAACAAACAGAAAAATATCTCTGACAACTTTTCTTCCTTCAAAATATTTTTTCCCTTCTGTGAGTACCATACAATTTTTATGGCCGGTGATACTGTTATGTTACGGTAGCTGAGGAGTGCAGGTAAAAAAGGAAATACACCAGAGCAGTTGGAATCTATGAGATTGCAGTACCCTGACTAACCACCGCAACTAGAGGCAGCCGTGGAGCGTTCCTACGTTGGTCCTAGACGCCTCGTCACAGCCTGAGAAACTAACTACACCTAAAGATAGAAATAGGAAAGCTATCTGCCCCGGAGCAGAACCCCAAAGATAATAGAAAGCCCCCTAACATGTAATGGCGGTTAGACAAGAGGAAATACTGACACAGAAAGAAAATAGTATGAGCAAACGCTGGGTCCCAAACTATCTAAATAGAAAAGGATAGGAAGGGTACTTACTGCAATCTCAGAAAACCCTGAAAAAACACCAACTCTACTAATTTCAAAATCACCTGAGATCACACGACCTCTACCACCTAAATTAGCTCTCTGGTGTAACAAAAATCAAAACAGCAGCCACTGAAAAAAAACTGGAAAAAGCAAAAGTACAAAACACAGTGGCTGGACTAAACTGAGAGGGCAAAATCCCCCGGAGGGGACCCTGAAGGCCCCCACAGAAGTGCAGGACAAAATGCAAAAATATAGCAAAAACACAAAATAAGAAATTGTCTTATCTGATAGCAGGAGATGCAGACACGACACAGCAGGCTACAAGGGAAACTGGAAAGAAGGATTCAGACCAGAACAATTGATCACCGGCAACCCTGATGGGAAAATGACTCCCTTACATAAGACCAATCAGTAACACCTGATTCCCAGTCCTCACAATCCTCACTAGTACCGCTTGTAACCACCAGAGGGAGCCTCCGCTCAGAACTCATCTCAAACCCATTCACAACACATTCCTATCTGTGGTCTGCATGAAGGTTTCACTGGCAACTCCCCAAGCAGACAACCAGGAATTTAAAGGAAACCAATCAACAAATAATCAATTGCAGCCGGGAGAAACTGCACCCAGTCCCAGCACCAAGCACAGACAGAATTAACTCCCTAGCTGCCAAACACAAAGAAACAGCAGCTCAGCTGTGAGAAGTCAAAATGTGCAACCGCGACGATCTTCGTGGCAATGCACACATGACAGTACCCCCCCTTCTACGAGGGGCCTCCGGACCCTCAGGGCCAGGCCTGCCCGGGTGAGTTCTGTGGAAGGTCCGAACCAAACGATCTGCGTTAACATCAGACGCAGGGACCCACGTCCTCTCCTCTGGACCATACCCCTTCCAATGCACCAAGTACTGAAGGGACCGGCGATTCAGACGTGAGTCAATGATCTTTGATACTTGAAATTCCAAGTTACCATTGACCAACACAGGAGGAGGAGGTAGAGGTGACGGTATGACTGGTGCCACATACCTTTTAAGTAATGACTTGTGGAACACATTATGAATTTTAAACGTAGGAGGGAGGTCCAGACGAAATGCCACAGGATTAATTATGGAACTGATCCTGTACGGCCCGATGAATCTGGGACCCAGTTTCCAGGAGGGCACTTTAAGTTTTATATTCCTGGTAGACAACCATACCAGATCGTTCACATTCAGATCTGGACCAGAAACTCTCCTCCTATCAGCCATACGTTTGTAACGGTTCCCCATCGCACTCAGATTATTCAATACACCTCTCCACACAGAAGCAAGTGACGACGAGAAACGCTCCTCCTCAGGAACCCCAGAAGGGCCCCCCCCATTGAAAGTACAAAACTGGGGATGGTAACCATATGCCCCAAAAAACGGGGACTTACCAGTGGACTCGCTCCGCCTGTTGTTAAGAGCGAACTCTGCCAGAGGCAAGAACGAAGACCAGTCCTCTTGGTTCTCTGAGACAAAACACCGGAGATATGTCTCTAAGCTCTGATTCAGACGCTCTGTCTGACCATTGGTCTGCGGATGAAAAGCCGAGGAAAAAGACAATTGCATCCCCCGACGTAAACAAAATGCCCTCCAAAATTTGGACACAAACTGAGACCCCCTATCTGACACCACATCAGAAGGCAACCCATGAAGTCTAACGATCTCCCTAATGAACACCTGCGCCAGAGTTTTAGCATTAGGGAGTGCAGGAAGAGCAACGAAATGTGCCATCTTACTGAACCTGTCAACAACCACCAGTATGACAGTATTCCCTGACGACGGAGGAAGGTCCGTAATGAAGTCCATAGATAAATGAGTCCATGGACGCTCCGGAAGTTTCAAGGGTAAAAGGGTCCCAGACGGACGGGTATGAGGGGTTTTAGAGCGAGCACACACCCCACATGACGCGACAAAAGTTATAACATCTTTATTAGCATTAGGCCACCAAAACCGGCGAGAAAGGAGATCTAAAGTAGCCTTACTCCCTGGATGTCCTGCTAGAGCAGAATTATGATGTGCCTCAATAACCTTTTGTCTCAACAGATTTGGGACAAACAGTCTCCCTGGAGGTCCTGCAGGGGCGTCCCCCTGAGCCTCTAACACCTCCTCCTCAAGCTCAGAAAATACAGCCGACACTACCACCCCCTCCTGAAGGATAGGACTCGGGTCATCCGTTTTCCCGGCCCCTGGGAAACTGCGAGACAAGGCATCAGCCTTTACATTCTTAGACCCCGGGCGATAAGTGACGACAAAATTAAACCTGGTAAAAAACAACGACCATCGAGCTTGTCTGGAATTCAGACGCTTAGCGGATTCCAAATACAACAGGTTCTTGTGATCAGTAATAACGGTAACCGGGTGGACTGCCCCCTCCAAAAAGTGACGCCATTCTTCAAAAGCTAACTTAATGGCCAAAAGTTCCCTATTACCGATATCATAATTCCTTTCGGCGGACGACAATTTCTTAGAAAAGAAAGCGCACGGATGCCATTTACCAGGGGACGGACCCTGGGACAATATAGCACCCACCCCTACGTCAGACGCATCCACCTCCACAATGAACGGCTGAGATGCATCTGGTTGGATGAGAACGGGTGCCGAAGCAAAACATTTCTTCAAAGAGGAAAAGGCTTGGCAAGCTTTGTCCGACCATTTAGAAAAATCCGTCCCTTTTCTTGTCATGTCAGTGAGAGGTTTGACGACAGATGAGAAATTACAAATAAATTTCCGGTAGTAGTTAGCAAACCCCAAAAAACGCTGCAGAGCCTTAAGATCCCCTGGCTGATCCCATTCAAGCACTGCTCTCACCTTTTCAGGGTCCATACGGAAACCGGAGGCTGACACCAAAAAACCCAAAAACTGAAGTTCCTGTACGGCAAATACACACTTCTCCAGTTTGGCGTATAGTTTATTGTCTCGCAAGATCTGCAACACCTGTCTCACATGCTCCTGATGAGGCACAAGATCTGGCGAGTAAATTAAAATGTCGTCCAAATATACAACCACAAACAGCCCCACAAGGTGACGAAAAATGGCATTAACAAAATGTTGGAATACTGCTGGTGCAGTAGTCAGACCAAAAGGCATGACTAGGTTCTCATAATGTCCCTCCGGCGTGTTAAACGCCGTTTTCCACTCATCCCCCTCTTTTATCCTAATCAGATTATACGCCCCCCTGAGATCCAATTTAGAAAACCATTTGGCGCCAACAATTTGATTGAAGAGATCAGGAATAAGGGAGTGGATACGGATCTCGAACAGTAATCCGATTAAGTTCGCGGAAATCCAAGCAACGGCGTAGGCCTCCATCTTTCTTCTTCACAAAGAAGAACCCCGCGGCTACTGGGGAAGATGAAGGTCTAATATGCCCTTTGGCCAGACTTTCAGAAATATAATCTTTCATAGCCTGCCTCTCAGGACCAGAAAGATTATACAACCTAGCTTTAGGCAACTTAGCATCAGGAAGGAGATTAATAGAGCAGTCATACACGCGATGAGGAGGCAACTCCTGACACCCCTCCTCAGAGAAAACATCCCCAAAATCCTCCAAAAAAGGAGGCAATGTACTAGGCACGACCGCACTGATGACTGTGTTCAAAACTCACCCCATTGGCTTATTTCTCTGGACTGCCAATTAATCACAGGGTTATGTTTAACCAACCAAGGAAGTCCCAACACAATGGGAGTAGGTAGACCCTCCAACACATAACAAGATAATTGTTCCCTATGTATTGCCCCTACCCGAAGGTCAATGTTATGAACCTCATGAACAAAGCTACCTTGGCCGAGAGGCCTGGCGTCAATGGAGAATATAGGGATCGGTTTGACCAATACACTCAGATGCATACCTTGAGCCTGAGCAAACTGAGCGTCAACCAGATTAGCCCCGGAACCACTATCAAGAAGAACAGACAATCTCTCCACTCTCGTACCAACTACCACCTCCACTGGTACAAGGAACTGAGAAGAACTGGCGGATGAAATACATACTCCCAGGTTGTCGTCCACCACACAACCTGGGATTAACAGTTTTCCGGCGACTTTTGGCTCAACAAGGCACGGGATGGACATTCTCCAACAAAATGTCCCTCTTTCCCGCAGAAAAATCATCTTCTAGTCCTGCGGCGTACCGCCAATCCCCTCCTACGAAATGATGTCCCTCCCAACTGCATAGGCTCATCCGAACAGACAAGGGGAACCTCAACATAAGGGACTTTAGTGGTAGGTGGAGAAACAACAGGGAGTGGGGTTACCTCACCCCTCTCCCGAAGCCGTCTATCAGTACGGATAGCTAAGGCCATAGCAGCCTCCAGAGAAGGAGGAGACTCATACTGAGCCAAAACGTCTTTTAATTTATCAGAAAGCCCATGACAAAACTGGCTCCTAAGAGCTGGGTCATTCCACTGAGTATCTGTGGCCCATCTACGAAACTCAGAAGCAAATTCCTCTGCCGGACGATCTCCCTGCTGTATCTTACGTAATTTTGTCTCAGCAAGAGAGACCCGATCTGGGTCATCATATACCAATCCCAGGGCAGTAAAAAACTGATCTACAGACAGTAGAGCCGGGGATCCCGGAGGAAGGGAAAATGCCCAGATTGAGGGTCCCCTTGCAGAAGTGAGATAACAATTCCCACTCTCTGCTCCTCACTCCCTGATGATCGAGGCCGAAGCCGAAAATACAATTTACATGCCTCCCGGAAGGTGAAAAATTTGTCTTGCCCACCAGTGAACCTGTCCGGGAGAGCTACTTTAGGTTCAACTCTGGTTTGCTCCAGGGGAGACAAAACTTTGGACTTAATGTCCGTCAGCTCCATGGATAATCCCTGCAACTGCAGAGCCAGCTGGGCTACTGGATCCATGGTAACTGGAGATAATTTTTATGGCCAGTGAAAATGTCACGCTGTCTAATGATATGTATACAATGTCAGTAAACTATTAATACAGGAACAACACTCTATACAACAACTAGTATAGCAACATCAGCATGTAAGTATAAAATAGATTTACCTGACACGATATCTGCTGAACTCAGGGTTAATCTTGAGGACTTGATGAGCTGAAACAGGAAAGAGGTGGACCGGGATCTAACCTGACCCTAAACTGGGGTCCTAACTAATCCCTCACCTTGGAGGTACTGATAATGGTTCAGAGGTCCAAGTCTCCAACCTAACCCTGTCTCCTATCAGACCCTGAACCCTGTAATCAGTCCTAAGAAGGATCCTGACTGCCACCAAAGGGATATGGGCTGATCTCAGCTAAATACACAGATTAGACATATAAGACAGACAGGATAACACTCGCTTGCATACACACTCAAACACCAAAGGAACATAAATGGTCTGGGAAATAAACTCTAACCAAGTTGAGCTTAGAACAACTAAGGAGCTCACAACTAAAGTCTATACAGATTCATTCCTATCTGTGGTCTGCATGAAGGTTTCACTGGCAACTCCCCAAGCAGACAACCAGGAATTTAAAGGAAACCAATCAACAAATAATCAATTGCAGCCGGGAGAAACTGCACCCAGTCCCAGCACCGAGCACAGACAGAATTAACTCCCTAGCTGCCAAACACAAAGAAACAGCAGCTCAGCTGTGAGAAGTCAAAATGTGCAACCGCGACGATCTTCGTGGCAATGCACACATGACACCCGGCACTTTAACCCCTTTCTGTCATTGGACGTACTATCCCGTCCATGTGCCCTGGGACATAATTCCCAAGGACAGGATAGTACGTCATAGGCGATCAGCTGCGCTCCCGGGGGGAGCGCAGCTGATCGCGGTTGGGTGTCAGCTGATTATCACAGCTGACACCCGGCACTATGTGCCAGGAGTGGTCACGGACCGCTCTCGGCACATTAACCCCTGGCACACTGCGATCAAAGATGATCGCAGTGTTCCGGCGGTATAGGGAAGCATCGCGCAGGGAGGAGGCTCCCTGTGTGCCTCCCTGAGACCCTCAGAACACCATGGTGCATCGTGCTGTTCCGAGGGACCCTCCTCCCTGCAGGGAGGCGGCTTCCTCAGTGCCTGCTGAGAGCAGGCGCTGGCAAAGCCTGCAGCAGTGCGAGTGAGATCGCTGGTCTGACAGAGTGCTGTGCACACTGTCAGACCAGCGATCTGATGTTATACAGTGATGTCCCATCCTGGGACAAAGTAAAAATGTAAAAAAGATAAAAATAAACATGTGTAAAAAAAAATTCCTAAATAATGAAAAAAAAAAATATTCCCCAATAAATTCATTTCTTTAACCCCTTCATGACCCAGCCTATTTTGACCTTAAAGACCTTGCCATTTTTTGCAATTCTGACCAGTGTCCCTTTATGAGGTAATAACTCAGGAACGCTTCAACGGATCCTAGCGATTCTGAGATTGTTTTTTCGTGACATATTGGGCTTCATGTTAGTGGTAAATTTAGGTCGATAATTTTTGCGTTTATTTGTGAAAAAAATGGAAATTTGGCGAAAATTTTGAAAATTTTGTAATTTTCAAATTTTTAATTTTTATTCTGTTAAACCAGAGAGTTATGTGGCACAAAATAGTTAATAAATAACATTTCCCACATGTCTACTTTACATCAGCACAATTTTTGGAACAACATTTTTTTTTGTTAGGAAGTTATAAGGGTTAAAAGTTGACCTGCGATTTCTCATTTTTACAGCAAAATTTACAAAACCATTTTTTTTTAGGACCACCTCACATTTGAAGTCACTTTGAGGAGTCTATATGGCAGAAAATACCCAAAAGTGACACCTTTATAAAAACTGCACCCCTCAAGCTACTCAAAACTACATTCAAGAAGATTATTAACCCTTCAGGTGCTTCACAGGAACTAAAGCAACATGGAAGGAAAAAATGGACATTTTAATTTTTCCAACAAAAATTTTCTTTTAGCATCAATTTTTTCATTTTTACATGGGCATCAGGATAAAATGGATCCTAAAATTTGTTGGGCAATTTCTCCTGAGTACACAGATACCTCATATGTGGTCATAAACCACTGTATGGGCGCACGGCAGGGCTCAGAAGGAAGGAGCGCCATTTGACTTTTTGAATGAAAAATTGCTGGAATATTTAAGCGGTTGCCATGTCACATTTGAAGAGTCCCTGTGTGCCTAAACATTGGAGCTCCCCACAAGTGACCCATTTTGGAAACTAGACCCCTAAGGAACTTATCTAGATGCATAGTGATTACTTTGAACCCCAGGTGCTTCACAAATTGATCTGTAAAAAAAGAAAGTACTTTTTTTTTCACAAAAATTTTCTTTTAGCCTCAGTTTTTTCATTTTCACATGGGCAACAGTATAAATTGGATCCTAAAATTTGTTGGGCAATTTCTCCTGAGTACACAGATACCTCATATGTGGTCATAAACCACTGTTTGGGCGCACGGCAGGGCTCAGAAGGGAAGGAGCGCCATTTGACTTTTTGAATGAAAATATGCTGGAATATTTAGCGGTTGCCATGTCGCATTTGGAGAGTCCCTGTGTGCCTAAACATTGGAGCTCCCCCACAAGTGACCCCATTTTGGAAACTAGACCCCTAAGGAACTTATCTAGATGCATAGTGAGCACTTTGAACCCCCAGGTGCTTCACAAATTGATCCGTAAAAAAAAGAAAGTACTTTTTTTTCACAAAAATTTTCTTTTAGCCTCAGTTTTTTTCATTTTCACATGGGCAACAGTATAAATTGGATCCTAAAATTTGTTGGGCAATTTCTCCTGAGTACACAGATACCTCATATGTGGTCATAAACCACTGTTTGGGCGCACGGCAGGGCTCAGAAGGGAAGGAGCCCATTTGACTTTTTGAATGGAAAATATGCTGGAATATTTAGCGGTTGCCATGTCGCATTTGGAGAGTCCGTGTGCCTAAACATTGGAGCTCCCCCACAAGTGACCCCATTTTGGAAACTAGACCCCCTAAGGAACTTATCTAGATGCATAGTGAGCACTTTGAACCCCCAGGTGCTTCACAAATTGATCCGTAAAAAAAGAAAGTACTTTTTTTTCACAAAAATTTTCTTTTAGCCTCAGTTTTTTTCATTTTCACATGGGCAACAGTATAAATTGGATCCTAAAATTTGTTGGGCAATTTCTCCTGAGTACACAGATACCTCATATGTGGTCATAAACCACTGTTTGGGCGCACGGCAGGGCTCAGAAGGGAAGGAGCGCCATTTGACTTTTTGAATGGAAAATATGCTGGAATATTTAGCGTTGCCATGTCGCATTTGGAGAGTCCCTGTGTGCCTAAACATTGGAGCTCCCCCACAAGTGACCCCATTTTGGAAACTAGACCCCCTAAGGAACTTATCTAGATGCATAGTGAGCACTTTGAACCCCCAGGTGCTTCACAAATTGATCCGTAAAATAAAGAAAGTACTTTTTTTTCACAAAAATTTCTTTTAGCCTCAGTTTTTTTCATTTTCACATGGGCAACAGTATAAATTGGATCCTAAATTTGTTGGGCAATTTCTCCTGAGTACATAGATACCTCATATGTGGTCATAAACCACTGTTTGGGCGCACGGCAGGGCTCAGAAGGGAAGGAGCGCCATTTGACTTTTTGAATGGAAAATATGCTGGAATATTTAGCGATTGCCATGTCGATTTGGAGAGTCCCTGTGTGCCTAAACATTGGAGCTCCCCCACAAGTGACCCCATTTTGGAAACTAGACGCCCTAAGGAACTTATCTAGATGCATAGTGAGCAACTTTGAACCCCCAGGTGCTTCACAGAAGTTTATAACGCAGAGCCGTGAAAATAAAAAATCATTTTTTTTTCTCAAAAAATGATTTTTTAGCCCACTATTTTTTATTTTCACAATGGTTACAGAAGAAATTGGACTCCAAAAGTTGTTGTCCAGTTTGTCCTGAGTACGCTAGTACCCCATATGTGGGGGGAACCACTGTTTGGGCACACGTCAGGGCTCGGAAGGGATGTAGTGACGCTTTGAAATGCCGACTTGATGGAATGGTCTGCGGGCATCTTGTTACGTTTGCAGAGCCCCTGATGTGCCTAAACAGTAGAAACTCCCCACAAGTGACCCCATTTGGAAACTAGACCCCGCAAAGAACTTATCTAGATGTGTGGTGAGCACTTTGAACCCCCAAGGGCTACACAGAAGTTTATAACGCCCGGGCATGATAAATAAAAAAATCATATTTTTTCCACAATCAGGATCTTTTAGTCCCCAATTTTTTTATTTTCCTAAGGGTAACATGAGAAATTAGACCCCAAAAGTTGTTGTCCAATTTGTCCTGAGTATGCTGATATCCCATATGTGGGAGAAAACTACTGTATGGGCACACGTCGGGGCTCGGATGGGAAGTAGTGACGTTTTGAAATGCCCACTTGATGGAATGGTCTTCGGGCGTCATGTTACGTTTGCAGAGTCCCTGATGTGCCTAAACAGAAGAAACTCCCCACAAGTGACCCCATTTTGGAAACTAGATCCCCCAAGGAACTCCTATAGATGCGTGATAAGCACTTTGAATCTCCAAGTCCTTCACAGAAGTTTATAACGCAGAGCCGTGAAAATATAAAATCATTTTTTTTCCACAAAAATAATTTTTAGTCCCCAATTTTTTTCCCAATGTTAACAGGAGAAATTAGAACCCCCAAAGTTGTTGTGCAATTTTTCCGAGTACGCTGATACCTCATATGTGGAGATAAACCACTGTTTGGGCATACGTCGGGGCTTGGAATAAAGGAGCACTGTTTGACTTTTTGAACGCAAAATTTGCAGGAATCAATGGTGGCGCCATGTCACGTATGGAGACCCCCTGATGTGCCTAAATAGTGGAAACCCCTCAATTCTAACTCCAACCCTAACCCCAACACACCCCTAACCCCAACCCTAACCCCTACACACATCTAACCCTAATACAAACCCTAATCATAACCCTAACCCCAACACACCCCTAACCCTAATCCCAACTCTAACCATAAACCTAACCACAACCTAACCCTAATTCCAACCTAACCAATTCCAACCCTAACCGTAATTCTAACCTTAACCCTAATGCTAACCCTAACCCTAGTTCTAACCCTAAGGCTGGGTTCATATTGCGTTTTACCAGCCCGTTCAACACGTAGCGTTGACCGGCTGGTAACGGTATAGCATAACGCGATCGCGTTATGCTATACCCGCTAGCGCAGATGAATCAGCAGATAATCAGCCGCGGATCCGCAGCAAAATCAGTCGCGGATCAGCAGCAAAATCCGCCGCGGATCAGCAGCAAAATCAGCCTCGGATCAGCAGCGAAATCAGCCGCGGATCAGCAGCGAAATCCGCCGCGGATCCACAGCGAAATCTGCCGAGGACCAGCAGCGAAATCCGCCGCGGATCAGCAGCGAAATCCGCCGCGGATCAGCAGCGAAATCCACCGCGGATCAGCAGCGAAATCCGCCGCGGATCAGCAGCGAAATCAGCCACGGATCAGCAGCGAAATCCGCCGCGGATCCACAGCGAAATCTGCCGCGGATCAGCAGCGAAATCAGCCACGGATCAGCAGCGAAATCCGCCGCGGATCAGCAGCGAAATCCGCCGCGGATCAGCAGCGAAATCCGCCGCGGATCAGCAGCGAAATCAGCCACGGATCAGCAGCGAAATCCGCCGCGGATCCGCAGCGAAATCCGCCGAGGACCAGCAGCGAAATCCGCCGCGGATCAGCAGCGAAATCCGCCGCGGATCAGCAGCGAAATCCGCCGCGGATCAGCAGCGAAATCCGCCGCGGATCAGCAGCGAAATCAGCCGCGGATCCGCAGCGAAATCCGCCGCGGATCAGCAGCGAAATACGCCGAGGATCAGCAGCGAAATCAGCCGCGGATCAGCAGCGAAATCAGCCGCGGATCAGCAGCGAAATCCGCCGCGGATCAGCAGCAAAATCCGCCGCGGATCCGCAGCGAAATCAGCCGCGGATCCGCAACGAAATCCGCCGCGGATCAGCAGCGAAATCCGCCGCGGATCAGCAGCGAAATCAGCCGCGGATCAGCAGCGAAATCAGCCGCGGATCCGCAGCGAAATCCGCCGCGGATCAGCAGCGAAATACGCCGAGGATCAGCAGCGAAATCAGCCGCGGATCAGCAGCGAAATCAGCCGCGGATCAGCAGCGAAATCCGCCGCGGATCAGCAGCGAAATCCGCCGCGGATCCGCAGCGAAATCAGCCGCGGATCAGCAGCGAAATCCGCCGCGGATCAGCAGCGAAATCCGCCGCGGATCCGCAGCGAAATCAGCCGCGGATCCGCAGCGAAATCCGCCGCGGATCAGCAGCGAAATCCGCCGCGGATCAGCAGCAAAATCAGCCGCGGATCAGCAGCGAAATCAGCCGCGGATCCGCAGCGAAATCCGCCGCGGATCAGCAGCGAAATCCGCCGCGGATCAGCAGCGAAATCCGCCGCGGATCAGCAGCGAAATCCGCAGCGGATCCGCAGCGAAATCAGCCGCGGATCAGCAGTGAAATCAGCCGCGGATCAGCAGCGAAATCCACCGCTATTGCAGCATCGGCCATGGCTGGATTGTAATATTTCACCAGTTTCATTGGTGAAATATTACAAATCGCTCTGATTGGCTGTTTCACTTTTAACAGCCAATCAGAGCGATCGTGGCCACGTGGGGGTTAAGCCAACCCCCCTGTGGTGATGCAGTAAGGGTCCTGTTACTGCCGGTCGGGTGACCTTTCAGTGACCCCGGTCTCCCGGTCCGCAGGAACATGATTTATAGCATGACGCCGACGTCGGCATCATGGGTCGGGATGGCACAGGTTTTCATGACGCCGACGTCGGCGTCATGGGTCGGGAAGGGGTTAATGTAAAAAAAAAACAACAATAAAAAGTACACATATTTAGTATCGCTGCGTCCGTAACGACCCGCCCTATAAAACTGTCCCACTAGTTAACCCCTTTAGTGAACCCCTTAAAAAAAAAAAAAAACAAGGGAAAAAAATACTTTATCATCATACTGCAGAAAAAAAAGTGGAATAACACGCGATCAAAAAGACGGATATAAATAAACATGATACCGCTGAAAACGTCATCTTGTCCCGCATAAAACAAGCCGCCACACAGCATCATCAGCGAAAAAATAAAAGTTATAGCTCGCAGAATAAAGCGATGCAAAATAATTATTTTTTATATATAATTGTTTTTATTGTATAAAAGCCCAAAACCAAAAAAGATGATATAAATAAGGTATCGCCGTAATCGTACTAACCGAAAGAATAAAACCACTTTATCGATTTTATCACACGTGGAACAGCATAAACACCCCCCCAAAAGAAATTCATGACTTGCTAGTTTTTGTTCATTCTGCCTCCCAAAATTCGTAATAAAAAACTATCAAAAAATGTCATGTGCCCAAAAATGGTAACAATAAAAACGTCAACTCATCCCGCAAAAAATAAGACCTCACATGACTCTGTTGGCCAAAATATGGAAAAATTATAGCTCTCAAAATGTGATGATGCAAAAACTATTTTTGGCAATATAAAGCATCTTTTAGCGTGTGACAGCTGCCAAACATAAAAACCCGCAATAAATAGTAAATCAAACCCCCCTTTATCACCCCCTTAGTTAGGGAAAAATAATAAAATTTTAAAAATGTATATGTTTCCATTTTTCCATTAGGGTTAGGGTTAGGTTTGGGGCTAAAGTTAGGGTTGGAGTTGGGGCTAAAGTTAGGATTAGGGTTAGGGTTGGGATTAGGGTTAGGGGTGTATTAGTGTTAGGTTTGTGGTTAGGGTTATGGTTAGGACCAGTGTTAGGAGTGTGTTGGGGTTAGGGTTGGAGTTAGAATTGGGGGGTTTCCCTGCTTAGGCATATCAGGGGCTCCCCAAACGTGATAAGGCATCTAATCTCAATTCCAGTCAATTCTGCGTTGAAAAAGTCAAACAGTGCTCCTTCCCTTCTGAGCTCTGCCGTGCGCCCAAACAAGTAGTTTATTCCCACATATGGGATATCAGCGTACTCAGTACAAATTGCACAATAACTCCTGGGGTCCAATTTCTTCTGTTACCCTTGGGAAAATAAAAAATTGGGGGCGAAAAAATCATTTTTGTGGAAAAAAATATGATTTTTTATCTTTATGGCTCTATATTATAAACTTGTGTGAAGCACTTGGGGTTCAAAGTTCTCACCACACATCTAGATGAGTTCCTTGGGGGGATCTAGTTTCCAAAATGGGGTCACTTGTGGGGGTTTCCACTGTTTAGGCACATCAGGGGCTCTCAAAACGGACATGACACTCGCAGACTATTCCATCAAAGTCTGCAATGCAAAACATCACTGTGACTTGCCTTCCGAGCCCCGACGTGTGCCCACACAGTAGTTTTCTCCCACATATGGGGTATCAGCGCACTCAGGACAAATTGGACAACAAGGTTTGTGGTCCAATTTCTCCTGTTACCCTAGGGAAAATAAAAAATTGGTGACTAAAAGATCATTTTTGTGGGAAGAAAATATGATTTTTAATTTTCATGCCCAGGCATTATAAACTTGTGTGAAGCACTTGGGGGTTAAAAGTGTTCACCATAGGTCTAGAGAAGTTCCTTAGGGGGTCTAGTTTCCAAAATGGGGTCACTTGTGGGGAGCTTCCACTGTTTAAGCACATCAGGGGCTCTATAAACTGAACATGACACCCTTCAAAGTCTGCGTTCCAAAACGTCATTACTTCCTTTCCGAGCCCTGCCATGCGCCCAAACAGTATTCCCCCACACATATGGGGTATCAGCGTACTCAGGACGAATTGGACAACAACTATAGGGGTCCAATTTCCTTGGGAAAAATCAAAAATTGGGGACTAAAAAAACATTTTTGTGGAAATGTTTTTTTTTTTTCACACCCAGGCATTATAAACTTTACTGAAACACTTGGGGGTTCAAAGTGCTCACAACAAATCTAGATAAGTTCCTTCGGAGGTCTAGTTTCCAAAATGATGTCACTTGTGGGGGTTTCCACTGCTTAGGCACATCAGAGTCTCTCCAAACGCGACATGGCGTCCAGCCAATTCTGCATTGAAAAAGTCAAACGGCGCTCCTTCCCTTCCGAGCACTGCCATGCACCCAAACAGTGGTTTACCTCCACATATTGGGTATCGGTGTACTCAGGACAAATTGCACAATAACTTTTGAGGTCTTGTTACCCTTGGGAAAATAAAAATTGGGGTGAAAAGATCATTTTTGTGGAAAAAATATGATTTTTTCATTTTACGGCTCTACGTTATAAACTTGTATGAAGCACTTGTGGGTTTAAAGTGCTCACCACAGATCTAGATAAGTTCCTTATGGGGTCTAGTTTCTAAAATGGGGTCACTTGTGGGGGTTCCCACTGTTTAGGCACATCAGGGGCTATCCAAACGCGACATGGCGTCTAATCTCGATTCTAGCCAATTTTGGATTGAAAAGTCAAATGGCGCTCCTTCCCTTCCGAGCTCTGCCGTGCGCCCAAACAGTGGTTCCCCCCCACATATGGGGTATCATCGTACTTAGGGTAAATTGGACAACAACTTTTGCGGTCCAATTTCTCCTGTTACCCTTGGGAAAATAAAAAATTGGTGATTAAAAGATTTTTTTTGTGGGAAAAAAATGGGATTTTTTATTTTCATGCCCAGGCATTATAAACTTGTGTGAAGCACTTGGGGGTACAAAGTGCTCACCACAGATATAGATAAGTTCCTTAGGGGGTCTAGTTTCCAAAATGGGGTCACTTGTGGGGGGGTTTCCACTGTTTAGGCCCATCAGGGGCTCTGCAAACTGAACATGATACCCATCAAAGTCTGCATTCCAAAACGTCATTCCTTTCTGAGCCCTGTCGTGCGCCCAAACAGTTCCCCCCCCCACATATGGGGTATCAGTGTACTCAGGACAAATTGGACAACAACTTTTGGGGTCCAATTTCCTTGGGAAAAATCAAAAATTGGGAAAAAAAAAATCATTTTTGTGTAATTTTTTTTTTTTCACACCCAGGCATTATAAACTTTAGTGAAACACTTTGGGGTTAAAAGTGCTCACAACAGATCTAGATAAGTTCCATAGGGGGTCTAGTTTCCAAAATTGTGTCACTTGTGGGGGGTTTCCACTGTTTAGGCACATCAGGGGCTCTCCAAACGCGACATGGCATCCAATCTCAGTTCCAGCCAACTTTGGTTTGAAAAAGTCAAACAGCACTCATTCCCTTCCGAGCCCTGCCGTGCGCCCAGATAGTGGTTTTCCCCTACATATGGGGAATCGAAGTACTCAGGAGAAATTGCACAACAACTTATTTGTCCATTTTCTCCTTTTACCCTTGTTAAAATAAAAAAATTGTTTGTAAAAGATCATTTTTGTGACTAAAAAGTTAAAAGTTCATTTTTTCCTTCCATGTTGCTTCAGCTCCTGTGAAGCACCTGAAGGGTTAATAAACTTCTTGAATGTGGTTTTGAGTACCTTGAGGGGTGCAGTTTTTAGAATGGTGTCACTTTTGGGTATTTTCTGCCATATAGACCCCTCAAAGTGACTTCAAATGTGAGGTGGTCCCTTAAAAAAAATGGTTTTGTACATTTTGTTGTAAAAATGAGAAATCGCTGGTCAACTTTTAACCCTTATAACTTCCTAACAAAAAAAAATTTGGTTCCAAAATTGTGCTGATGTAAAGTAGACATGTGGGAAATATTATTTCTTAACTATTTTGTGTGACATATTTCTCTGTTTTAAGGGAATAAAAATTCAAAGTTTGAAAATTACAACATTTTCAAATTTTTCGCCATATTTCCATTTTTTTCATAAATAAACGCAAGTAATATCAAAGAAATGTTACCACTATCATGAAGTTCAATATGTCACGAGAAAACAGTCTCAGAATCACTAAGATCCGTTGAAGCGTTCCAGAGTTATAGCCTCATAAAAAGACAGTGGTCAGAATTGTAAAAATTGGCCCGGTCATTAACGTGCAAACCACCCTTGGGGTTAAGGGGTTAATCCCCTAAATATTGCGATCCAACTCGATAACAGAAATTCAGGATTAGGCAGAGTGAAGAAAGTCCCTCTGCCCTTGGATCGGAGACTCCGCACTTCTCAAAAGAACTCTTATGTAGTTCTGAAAAGAAGGACACCGTTGAACAGAGGCCAGATGGAGACCAGAATAACTCTGCTGCCTCATTGTAGTGAATGGATCCATCGGGGTTTTATCTGAATCACGTTACTCAGAGATTTAGATGGAAACCCCAATGTAAGTGCTCAGCTTAGATCGCTGGATAATTGTGATCCCAAATGTTATGTAAAATGTTCCTAACAAAAACTTCAACTCAATCCACAAAAAAGCAACATCCCACTTAGTTCCATCATGTGTTGACTAAAATATAGGGGCTTCCATATTACTGGTAGCACAAAGGCTCTGAACAGCAAAATGGCCCTCGCCCCTCAAAAGAAATTCAGCAAATTCTGTGCTCCCAAATCCAAATGCCCCCCTCCCATCTGAGTCCCACAGTGTGTCTAAACCACATATAGCATCCACATGTTTGGCATTTCAGAAGCGATGAGAGCCCGACTAACTTAAGGGTGCATGTTTCCAGGAGCACGAGCTATGCATAACGTTCTGGTCACTATAATGGACATGCTGTTCCAGTAGCTTTGAGGCAAAGGGGAGAAGTGATATGGGGCGATAGCTAGATACAGAGGATGGGTCAAGAGAGGGCTTTTTGAGGATGGGTGTGATTGAGGTATGTTTGAAGCATGAAGAAAAAACACCAGTTGTTATTGATAGGATGAAGAGATGGGTTAGAATTTGGATGAAGACTGTGGTGAGGTTTGGAATGAAGTGGGCTGGGATCGGGTCAAGGGCACAGGTAGTGAGATGTGATCTCGAGAGTAGGGCAGAAAGTTGGTCTTCTATAATGGTTGAGAAGCTGATTTTGGCGGAGGAGGGCTGAGTACTTAGAAAGAGGAGTTGTCTATAAGGGCTCTTTCACATGTTACGGAGTTCCATTTGTTTTTCCACATTTAGGAACAGACAACTGAAATTTGCTAACCTTGACATAACTAGCATCTTAGGGATGTGATTGTATGGAGTGGGTTCAGGAGCTGAGCCTGCTCCATGCCAGGCAGATGTTGGCTGTGATACATAGCTGGCATCTGCTTGTAACAGCAGTGATTAGAGCTCACCTTGATTGCTGTTTTAAGCATTTAAATGCCCTTATCAATCACTGACAGTGGCTTTAGATGGCCGGTGCATGCACTCACCTGCACCCATTAGCCCCCCTGTGACGCAGTTGTGGGCAGCTTTTGGGCTGTTATGTGTTGCTGCCATGTTAGTTGTTTAAAGAAGCCCAGCCTGAGGTTTGGCTTCTTGGATGATGTCACAATCACAGTGCCGGGACGATATTACAGCACAATCACTTTACAGTTAGCAGTGAATGTAATGTCTCCCTCCTTGCACCGACCCTATGACAGGAAGTGAATGGTGGCACATCAGGGGCTCTCCAAACACAACATGGTGTCCACTCACGATTCCAGCCAATTTTGCGTTCAAAGCATGAAACGGCGCTCCTTCCCTTCCGAGCCCTGCCATGCGCCCAAACAGTGGTTTTCCTCCACACATGGGGTATCGGCGCACTCAGCAGAAATTGCACAACAAATATTGTGATTCATTTTCTCCTGATACCCTTGAGAAAATAAGAAAAATTGTGTCCAAAGTAAATTTTTTGTGAAAAAAAGTTAAAAGTTCATATTTTCCTTCCACATAGCTTCAGTTCTTGAGAAGCACCTGAAGGGTTAATAAACTTCTTGAATGTTGTTTTGAACACCTTGAGGAGGTGCAGTTTTTAGAATGTTGTCACTTTTGGGCATTTTCTGTCATATAGGCCCCCAAAGTCATTTCAAATGTGAGGGGGTCCCTAAACAAAATGGTTTTGTAAATTTTGTTGGAAAAATGAGAAATCGCTGGTCAACTTTTACCCTTATAACTTCCTAACAAAAAAAATTATGTTTCAAAAATTGTGTAAATGTAAAGTAGACATGTAGGAAATGTAATTTATTAACTATTTTGTGTGACATAACACTTTGATTTAGAGGCATAAAAATTAAAGGTTTGAAAATGGTGAAATTTTCAAAATTTTTGCCAAAATTAAGAAGGTCGGTAGGTTAGGTAAACAATACCTATGGAGTAAACATATAGGCAGACACATAGTTGTATAATGGTGGTTACCTATGGAGTCATAAGCAGAGTGCAAGAACGCGCCTACTGACCTTCTTAATTTTAGCACGTGATGCACAGCTCTTTAGTGCATTTATTATATTCCTCTATAATTGCTTCCTTTATTTAGCTGCGCATCTACACATGTATTTTTGTGCTGCATTTGCTGTCATAGTCTTTTCTCATTTATTTTTTCACATCATACTCCTTCCTATATGACAGTCCTGGGTCCAGCAGTGATTCCTACTTTAAATACTTCATCTTCCATTATTATTATTTTTTCACTTTTTCATGGATATATGCGTGACGGGAGGCTGTGGGAAAACAAGACATAAGGAAGCTGGGCCCCTGACGTGGGCACTCATTATGGGTGGAAGAAAGGTGATTCTGGCAGCTAAATAGGAAAGGGTTCTTTACAGTTACACCATTGAGAATGTGGAATGCCCGACCACAAGAGGTAGCAATGGCCGACACTAACAGCTTTAAAAAGAAGGGCTGGATGATTTCCTCAGTACACATAACATTGCTGGTTATGGTTTATTTAGTGACAAAATATATAATTGGTGAAGAAAGGTTGAACTTGATGGGTCTAGGTCTTTTTTTCAACCTATGTAACTATGCAACTATTTAGTCTAACCGAATGTTTGGCTGCAAGCAGAATATGAAGATATATTCTCACTGGAGCCATTTTCTTCCAGTCAAGTGGGTAGCACCGAGGTCTGTGAGCAGTGAATGCTATGTATATAGTGAACGCACTGCAATCACGCCTCTGCTCCTTGATTTACATCCTGTATGGCTTGACCAGGAAGTCAGCCAATGTGTAGAGGGTGTGAAAACGGCGCGCTTACTATATACATGTATTAATGGACCCTTGCGGCACTCACTTGACTGGAAGTAAGCAGCTTCAAGGAGATTATAACTTTATTTTCTCTCCGATAAATTCTATTTACTGCAGATTAGCACTGTGTATATGTTTAGTGTGTTATGGAATGTTAGGCACATATAGCATCCCATATAACATCACATTTAGCATGTTAGGTAAGCATGGCAGGCAGTGTCATTTCATAAGCTGTTCCTCAATTCCATGATGGTATGAAGGCAAAGGTGAGTCCAGTTACCTGCACTGCCGTCTGCTTACCACTCCCAGGAAGAGATAAGCTTTGTGAAAATGACTTAACAAAAGTGCTCAAACCAGCTAATACTGCTGAATGTACAGCAATGTACAGACATCCCTTGCTATAATGTACGTCACGGTGTAGCTTATATGTCTCAACATATGGCTATTCATACAACGTACAGCTTTTATAGAGTAGGTACCATTTCAATACTCTTTTAGGCTGGGGCTACAAGGTGACTTTGGATGTGATACAAGTTGCTAAACCAAAGATTGCTCTATGTTGCTGCTACCTGCAGTGTAATGCAAAGAAATGGGTTTACATTGTTAATCAAATGGTACCAAAACTGTGATTATCTGTCTCAGAACTTTGGGATTCGACCACATCACTTGCATTATACTCAGAGATATCGGCAACATACAATAATCATATTGCTATGCGCCATCTGCTGGCCAATATTTGTTACTCATGATATCTGTCATTCTAATTTAGTATTCATATGGGTGTGTCTTCACTGCAGTTCATGTGTCACTTCCTCTCAACAGCCATTTTCTTTTCATAATGCTGTGAGACTAGACCCATTTCCTGGGCTTGTGAATGCATCAATTTCTGACCACCACCATCAACACCTCCAAACATCAGCAAACAACTGCAACCTATGCCAGCGACTTCAGAGAAAGTTACTGCATTGCACCCACAAGTATTGCACTGTATCCAGGTTGTAAATAAACCCAGATTTGCATTGTACCAACGCCGTGGTTCTACATTCAAGCCTGCGGACTCTGAGTATGGACTTGGTTCTATCTGCTCCTCATCTAGGAATATGGAGGTAGGAATTCTCTCGCAGCTTCATATCAAACAGCTAAACCTGCATTCACCTTATGTGGAGACAGAACTGTAATTATGATGCATTATTATTTTCAGAAAACATACATTTGTTACTCCATTTTTACTTTCATTTGTAACAACAGAATTTATGGTATAGGTGACAATGCCATAAAATTAACTTGAATCCACATCTAGGCCAATATTAGGCATAGTAAGTTTTCACAACAGGCATCATAACTAATGTCCAATCTGAGAGAAGATCTCAATTAAGAGATTCTTCCACGATGTCAAATGAGAAGCCTCTTTAAAGGGGATTCTGCATTACTGGACAACCCATTTCCAACTGCTAAAAAAACAACTTACCTCCCAAAGCGGTACAGTGTCGGCTTTGGGTCTCCGATGGGTCATTGCACTCATTCGGGATGTGACTATATATATATATGTATATATATATATATGTTTTTTTGTTATGGAAAATGTAGCTGTTAAAAAGAAGATTTCAAGTAGTGGTCAACCCCTTTGAGCTCCTGACTTTAAATCACAAAGCGTCACTATTACCGTAATTGTGGCAATTTGAAGACTTTTCTAATCTCCGCAGTTAGGAGGAAAATATAGCGGCATTTGAGTGCCTAATCTCGTCCAAATTCTGGGCCCCATTTCAAAATCTCTAACAGAACCACCTCACCAACTATCATGAGCCGTTTATAGTACTGATGTCTTGTTATGTGAAAGTAGGGCTTATAAGTCAACTCAGGCACTTGGTGTAACTGCTACCTTGGCAGTCCCAATTAAATGAGTGACGCCTGATTTCTCTGACACTCTAATACTAGATAATGCATTTGGTGGGTTAGGTTTTTTTCTGAAATCATCTATTAGGCCGGTGTCACACTAAGGCCGGGGTCACACTGGCGACAGAATCGGACGACTGCAATACGATGAAATATCGTATTGCAGTCTGCCCTATGTTGATCTATGGAGCAGCTCCCAGTATCCGATTTTTAGTGGTCCGTTTTAATCGTCCGAGTGCAATCGCAGCATGCTGCGATTGTCACCGATTGTGGGTCGACTATCGCCAATGCAAGTCTATGGGAGCGATGAAAAATCGGATTACAAACGGACCGCATGTGTGACTTGCGATTAAATCGCATCGGTGTCCTTTAGAAAAGCCGGCAATTCATCCCCGGCTATACTGTAAAATCACACTGACAGCTTTAATAAAGAATAGAAAGAATAGATATACACACATAGAATACATATATATATATATATATATGTCATTGTGACATATATATATATACATATATTTATAGTTCTTACACTTCTACATACTGTAATAGCCGCTAATTCAATTGCCGGCTTTTGTGAAATCAAAGAAGCCGACATGAAATGATACATTGTTTAGACACAGTTAACCATGTCATTTCCTGTATTTTGATATATGGTTTGAACTTACAATTACATAAGTGTATGTGTGCAAAATTTCAGACATGTTGGGGTTAATTAAAGGTGTAAATTCGTTGAAAAAAAATGCGTGGGCTCCCGCTGTATTTTCTCCACCAGACAGACAAAGCAAGCGAGTGGGGGCAGATAATAATAGCCTAGGGAGGGTACATTTTTTTGGTGCCCCCCCTGGCTACTAACATCTGCCCCCAGACACCCCAGAAAGGGCAAATCTCTAATTAGATTTGCCCTTTCTGGCACTTTGCCCGTCTATTCCCATTGCCCTGTAGCGGTGGTGAATGGGTTAATAAGGGGTTACAGGCACCTTGCAATTGAAAGGTGACTGTAAGCCAGGTTAATAATTGAGAGCTGTCAATTAGACAACTATCAATTATTAATCCTATTGAAGTAAATAAAAAAACACACACACTTTAAGAATAAATAATTTTAATGAAATAAAAACAAATTTTTTTGACCATCTTTTATTTTACTCTTAATCCGTCCGAAGCCCTTGATCTCCTAAAATAAATATAAAATAATAAAACAACATTATTCTTACCTATCTGGAGATCTGTCACGTCCCACGATGTAATCCTTCACAAAGGGTTAACTAGCAATCAGCTAAGCAGCGCATCTAATGCTGCGTGCTCAGCTGATAGCTCCTGAATGAATGAGCTTATCTCCTGCCGACAGGAGAGGATGTGATTAATGAATGAAGCTTAATTGATTGTGTCCCACTTTCACTTTAGGTCAGGTCACTGAAGTGAAAGTGGCAATAAATCAATTAAGCTCCATTCATTAATCTCTTCCTCTCCTTTCGCTGGGAGAGTAAGTTATTCATTCAGGGTGTTACAGCTAGGAGACAGTATTAGCTCTCTGCTAATAACTGTAACCTGTTAACCCTTTCTGATGGATTACACCGTGGGACCTGACTGTACATCGGATTGGTAAGAATAATTTTGCTTTTTTATTTTATTTTTATTACAGGAAATGGTTTTAGCAGGAAAAAAATATGGTCAAAAACTGTGTGATTATTTCATTAAACTTCTTTTTTATTAAACTGTGTGTGTTTGATTTTTCTTTCATACAATAGGATTAATAATTGATAGTTGTCTAATTGACAGCTCTCAATTATTAACCTGGCTTACAGTCACCTTTCAATTGCAAGGTGGCTGTAACCCCTTATTAACCCATTCGCCACCGCTACAGGGCAATGGGAATAGACGGGCAAAGTGCCAGAAAGGGCAAATCTAATTAGAGATTTGCCCTTTCTGGGGTGTCTGGGGGCAGATGTTAGTAGCCAGGGGGGCACCAAAAAAATGTACCCTCCCTAGGCTATTATTATCTGCCCCCACTCGCTTGCTTTGTCTGTCTGGTGGAGAAAATACAGCGGGAGCCCACGCATTTTTTTTCAACGAATTTACACCTTTAATTAACCCCTACATGTCTGAAATTTTGCACACATACACTTATGTAATTGTAAGTTCAAACCATATATCAAAATACAGGAAATGACATGGTTAACTGTGTCTAAACAATGTATCATTTCATGTCGGCTTCTGTGATTTCACAAAAGCCGTCAATTGAATTAGCGGCTATTACAGTATGTAGAAGTCTAGGAACTATAAAATATATATATATATAAATGTCACAATTACATGTATATATATATATATGTGTGTTCTATGTGTATATATCTATTCTTTCTTTTGTAATTTAAATACTATTCTTTTGGATCCATTATATGTCAGTTTTGCAAGCCTGCGAGAAATTCTCGCAAGTCGGATGAAAATCGGATGTTACAAGCTACACACACATGCGACTAAATCGCATCTTTGAAGGAAAATCGGATGCCAGGCGGATGTGTGATGCTTTCATTTTGTTCCGATAATCGACCGACTAAAACGGTCCGATTTTTTGTAGTTGTGTCTGACCCCGACCTAAGGAGGAATACGGACGAGTGAGACCACGCATTACACACGGACCAATATTTCTCTATGGGGCAGCTCTGATCAAGCGTGTTTTTCTCGGCCGTATGTTACGGTGCGAGACACCCGCAGCATGCTGCGATTGTAGCGTATTACGCCCGTTGTACGCCAATGAAAGTCTATGGGTGCGAGAAAACAACAGATTACACACGGACCAGACGTTTGACTTGCGAGAAATACGCAAGACTTCTGCAGCTCACAGGAAATGGTGCAACACATGCAGGAGGAAGCTGACACATGTAAATTAGCTCAAAAAGAGCGCCAGACATCCCGGAAGAACGCCTCCACGGAGTCAGCCATGATGTCAACCCTCATCAATGTCGAGATGTTGATTGTGTTGGTGCAGGAGAGGCCCGAAATTTGGGACCAATGAGATGCACATTATGCAGACCACTCAAGGAAAAAGGCGGGATGGAGGCGCATCTGTGGGCAGATGTTTCCCCACTTTGGGGACAGCCCACGAGAGGAGCAGCAGCGAATCAGTAAGTTACTTGATTTATTTGCAAACTTCTTCACGGTCAGAACGTAGTTATAGTGATGATTTCCTCTAAAATATTTTTTTTTTTTTTATGCGCCAAAATGTTAGGATAGTCACATCCGACTAGGCCCCCATGACTATATGACGTGTATGTAGAACAATTTGGCATTGTGCAGCTAGGTAATTTCTTACATTATATGTCACATTGCAGTGGATGATGTTATGAGAAAATGAAGAAGCATCCGTGATCAGTACCGGCGGGAATGGCAGCAGAGGTCCAGGAGCGGGTCTGCAGCGCCCACAAAACGAAAATATGTTTATTTTTACCGCCTTTCTTTTCTGGCTCCTATTCTGGATCTCAGCCTGTAAGTTCATACATCACACCACATAACACATATGCAGTTTAGTGTCACCTCTCCAACATCTTCTACTCCCATTTAATTTCCTAACAGAACTCAGTCCAACCTCACTGAGAGGGAAACAGGCTCCGACTCAGAGGCCATTATTGACCCGGTTGGGGGAGGTGAAGAGGTGGCTGGCCCATCTTGTGACCCTCCCATCAGCATCCCCCAAGGTTCCCAAGCACAAGGACCTCAGCAACCACCACCTCTTCTACCTGTACCAGAGGCACCAGCTGCAGCAGCATCCGCCATTGGTGATGAAGCAGGAAACAGCAGCAGCCCCACTGTACCTCTGGGGGGCTCCCTCCAGGCTGCTGCAATATCCCGCCATGGGAGAAGACGGCGAGAAATAACAGACTCTAACACACGTAGGCATGTGGACACTGAGGTACTCAATTACCTTTCAAGGGCAGCTGTGGATGAGGGTGAGGAGGCCTATGCCCATAGCCTTGCCCGCTACCTTCGTCCCCTACCCCGTGAGATTAAGCTCCGTGTGCGAGGATCAATTCCGTCCTAATTGATGCATACACACCCCCCAATACCCCATATGAGGTATTTGAATTCCTTGAGAGGTGGCAGTTCTCACCCCGTAACTTTCTGCGCCTTACAGCCCAACAAAATGTGCATGCTCAATTAGGATCTGAGGATCCTCCTGCACGGGCGCCTACACCTCAACCCATTCCCCCATAAAACCAAACTTGGCAGCAACAGGGTCAAATGGCAGGCTATAATCCCACTTCCCAATATGGAACACTTGTACAGATCCTGTGTTGGAGGATGGTCCCAACCTGGATGTGCACAACATGGTCATATTGGGGGGTATGAGTCTCGGGGGTACCATCTTACACAGGAATATAATCTCCCTTATCTGTATGGCAATGTGCCCACACACCAACCTGACCGTGGGCAGATGTTAGCTCAGGGCCCAGAAAATCCACCCCAATAGGGTGATGGTCAAGGTTCTCATCATAGCCAACCACCCAGAGACGCTGGGCACCTGCCAACCCCACCACCCACATACCACCAGCTGTGATTTTTTATTTTACTTATATATTATGATTTAAAAAGCTGTTTGTTATTTTTTTTTATATTTAGTTGACCTCATGTTGAGTCAAAGAAATTTGCACTAATCTAAATGCCTGAAAACAACATATGTTACCAATATGCTCTTCAGTAGGCATAGTCAAAGTTTGTTATTTTCATTATCTCTTATTATTTATACAAAAGTTTGTTATTTTGTTATATATTTATTTTTACCACATGTTGTATAAAGCATATTTTCACTAATGTGAATGCCTACAAACAGCATATGGTACAGAGATGGTAGGAAATGGGCTGCCTGAAAGTTTGTTATTTTCTTCTATTTCATTTTAACACATGTTGGCTAATGCATAATTGCAATAGTCTAGTCTTACAACTCAACCATATGGGTCAGATATGGTGCTCACTAGTGATAGTGAAAGATTGTTATTTTGCTTATGTATTATTATTTATGCAAATGTTTGTTATTTTTTTATGCCTTATTTTAGAACTTGTGTAATAATGCACACTTACAGTATGCTGCAATGATGACATATACCATATGACTAAAATATGGTTGTCACTACCTCAAGTGACAGTTTGCACATATAAAAATATATTTTTGTAGAAAGTTTGGTGTCTTATTTCATAAGTAAGTTCTACTACATCACCAACACATGTGCTATGAACTGTAACAGCACACACATACTATGTCATAGAAAAATACCATTTATGTATACACACACAAATACATTACAGCATAGATAATGCATCATCTTGCCATGTTGTAGTACCTTCAGGTGACACAAAATATTGGGTAAAGATATCACGGGTTTTCAGTCCTGACAGTGGGCGACGTAAAGGGATGACATGGGGCGTAGGCATATCCCCATTGGTCACCACACTTTCACCAACGTCAGATGGGCCACAATCATGAATTCTGGTGAAATTATGTAGAACAACACATGCTTTGATGACCTCATTGACGTTGGCTTCACTCAGCTGAATAGCAGACTGGAGAACCCGCCATTTAGCACACAGAATGCCAAAGACACACTCCACCAGGCGCCTGGCCCGTGATAGCTGCAAGTTGAAGATCCGACGACGGTGGTCAAGGTGTCGTCATGGACATGGCCTCATCACATTCCTTGATAGCTGGAAGGCCTCATCCCCAACTACAACATATGGGACAGGTTCTAGATTGGAGCCAGGAAGTTGGCGTGCTGGTGGTAGTTGCAACTCGTTATTGCGAAGCCGCCGACCCATAATGGAAGAATTGAAGACTCTAGAGTCTCCAGTTCTTCCATAGGCCCCAATGTCCACAATTGTAAACCTGTAGTTACTGTCAACCAGAGCCAACAGCACAACAGAAAAATATTGTTTATAATTATAGAATTGGGACCCTGAGTTCGGCAGCTTACGCACACAGATGTGCTTCCCATCAAGGGCTCCTATACAATTTGGGAACTGGCATTGCTCCTCAAATCCCCTGGCAATCCTCTTCCAGTCTTCCGTCTTTGGCTCGGGCATCACCAGTTCATGAAGTCTGTCCCAGAGTTGTGAGCATGTATCACTCACAATGCCAGATATGGTGGACCTCCCAATCAAAAACTCCAGATTGAGTGCGGCATAGGATATGCCAGTAGTTAGGAACCTACAAGTAACCAAATGTAGAGAGAGTAATCATTACACATGCACAAAGGTAGAACAAACGCACTAGACATAACAGTTCAATCTTTTCATTCACAAACAATCTGTTGTGAATACTCTGTAGGCGACTTCTGAGCTGGGGCTCCCTCCGGTGGTTGCTGAGGGTAATGAACCAATTGCTGAATGGCCTTCAGCTGGCTCTGAATGGTCTGATATAAGTGACCTGAGTTCCCATCAGCCTTGCCGGTAATCAATTGTTCTTCCAGGTCTTGCTTGGATCTCAGCTTGCATTCCTGCTCTCATTCAGATAAGTGATTTGCTGTTTTTTTTTCCTCTGGTTGGATTTTCCTTGCTGGTTTGCTGCTTAGCAGTAGACTTCAGCCTGGTCCCCTTTTGGGGCCTGGCGCTGCAATTGTGCTCAGTTTGTGTTTGCACTTTTGCTCTGTTCCTGTGGCACTTTTATTTGCTGAATTGCTGTGCGTTACACCAGAGATCTGATTTAGGTGGTAGAGATCGTGTGATTTCAGGTTTTTTGTTAATCAGAAGTGTTGGTATTTTTGTCAGGGTTTTTTTGGGTTGCAGTCAGAATTCTTTCCTTTACTTTTCTATCTAGACAGAATTGGGCCTCAGCGTTTGCTCATTCTATTTTCTATCTGTGTTCGTATTTTCTTCTTGTCTAACCGCCATTAAATGTTTGGGGGCTTCCTATTTCTTTGGGGGTTCTGCTATGGGGCAGTTAGTTTTCATCTTTCTGCCTTTAAGTGTAGCTATCTCTCCGGCTGTGACGAGGCGTCTAGGATCACCGTAGGTACGCTCCACGGCTACTTCTAGTGTTGCGGTTAGTTTAGGGTCCTGCAACCCAATAGTTTCCAGCCTCTCTGGTGTATTGCTACTTAGGATCTCCATACCAGATTTATTTTTGGGGGATCGGTCTAAATTTCTGAATTTCAAAAATAACTGTAAGTTGTTTTTTGCCTTGAAGCCTAATGTCATGTATAGTGTACAGTTCCTATAGCGTCTTGTGCTTGGGTGCGAGGAAAACACAGGAGACATAGGTTGAAATGAAATGACTTGTATTACTTCATACAAGCATGCTGAAAAGTTCACACAGTTTGCAGGAATAGAGACAGGAGACACAGCAGGCCAGAGTAACTTCAAGCACTACAATAAATCTCCAAAGCAGGTTCAGGATCTCTTCTCTGTACCGTAATTCCTCTGCAAACATGGATTCACCAAACAGCAGGTTTCCAGAGTCCAAAAGTGTTCCAAGGTTCCTCAGTAGGGAATAGCTGGAGTACAAGTCCAAGGTTTCCAGAAGTCAGGTCACAGACTGACTGAGGCTTGATTCAGGAGCACTGATTGTTCAGCTGAGGCTGCTTAAGAAGCAAGAGGGAAGAATCAGGGCGGGAACATGAAAACTGGAAACTCCATATTAACTGAGGGCAAGAGCTGCAGAAAGACAGAAAGCAAAATGGCCGACGGAAAACTGAGTTTCAAGGAACATGTCAACAGAGACAAAGAACCTTACACCTAAGTACTCAGGGAAAGCAGCACAGCAGATTCAAATTGTCATCTCTCTGCTGCGCGGCGACCCTCAGGATTGGGCTTTTTCCCTGACACCTGAGGATCCTGTTTTGAGTGATGTTGATGTATTTTTTCAGGCTCTGGGGTTATTGTACGATGAACCTAATGTCACTGATCAAGCTGAAAAGATCTTGTTGGCATTAAATCAGGGTCGTGAAGACGCTGAGCTATACTGTCAGAAATTCCGAAAGTGGGCAGTCCTGACCAAATGGAATGATTATTTTTTGGCAGCCCTTTTTCGGAAGGGTCTGTCAGAAAATGTAAAGGACGTTATGGTGGGATTTCAAATTGACAGACGTTTGCGTGAGCGCAGAGGTATGCATGAGATAGTGTTGCCTTGTGAGCCAGCTCCTGAGCCCATGCAGTGTGATGGAGTGACTTCTGGGCTCAGCGTCATGAGTTTCGAAAGCGCAATGGGTTATGTTTCTACTGTGGTGACGCCTCTCATGCTATTTCCATCTGCCCTAAGCGGGGAAGACGTTTTGCGCGCTCAGTTGTCTTGGGTAGCGTTCAGACTAAATTTCTGTTGACTGTTACCCTGATTTGCTCCCTGTCCACATTTTCGGCTCAGGCTTTTGTTGATTCAGGAGCAGATATTAACCTGATGGATTTTGATTTTGCCAAACGTTGTCGTTTCCCATGATACCCGTGCGGAAGTCTATTCCTATACTGGGCATTGATTCTACCCCTTTGGCGGAGAATAAAACCCAGTTAAATATCAATATCCGTTACCCTTGATTTCTGACCTATTTTCCAGAGTGAAAAGTGCTAGTTGGTTTACCAAGCTTGACCTCAGGGGGCGTATAACCTTATTCGCATTAAACACGGGGATGAATGGAAGACGGCGTTTAATACCCCAGAGTGTCATTTGAGTACCTAGTGATGCGTTTTGGGCTTACTAATGCCCCTTCCGTTTTCCAATCCTTCATGAATGATATTTTCAGTGATTTTGTGGATAAATTTCTGATTGTTTATTTGGATGATATCTTGATTTTTTCCAACGACTGGGACTCTCATGTGAAACATGTTCGGACTGTGTTCCAGATTTGGAGAGAGAATGCACTGTATGTGAAGGGATCAAAGTGTCTTTTTGGCGT
The DNA here is from genome assembly GCA_033576555.1 of Oophaga sylvatica. Taxonomy (NCBI): domain Eukaryota; kingdom Metazoa; phylum Chordata; class Amphibia; order Anura; family Dendrobatidae; genus Oophaga; species Oophaga sylvatica. The sequence continues at coordinate 282,671,666 of JARQOD010000001.1, forward strand.
ACAGAAGGTCTCATTTCTGGGATTCATTTTGTCTCCGTCTGTTATTGAAATGGACCCGGTCAAGGTTCAGGCCATCTGTGATTGAGTTCAACCTACTTCATTGAAGGCTCTTCAGAGATTTTTGGGTTTTGCCAATTTTTATCGTAAATTTATTGGTAATTTCTCCGGTATTGTTAAACCATTGACTGATTTGACCAAAAAGGCTTCCAATGTGGTGAATTGGCCTCCTGAGGCAGTTTCTGCGTTTCAGGAACTTAAGCAGAGATTCATTTCTGATCCTGTTCTACGGCAGCCTGATGTTTCTCTGCCGTTTCAGGTGGAGCTTGATGCCTCTGAGATTGGGGCAGGTGCCGTTTTGTCCCAAAGGGATTGTAATGTGTATAGTATAGTTCATATAGCGTCTTGTGCTTGGGTGCGATGAAAACACAGGAGTCACAGGTTTGATATAGAAAGTCTTGTATTACTTCATATAAGTTGGCAAAAATAGTCACACAGTTTGCAGACACAGAAGCAGGAGACACAGCAGGCCAGAGTAATCTAAGCTCAGCAATCACTCTCCACAACAGGTTCAGGATCTTCTTCTCTGTTACCGTAAGTCCATGCAAACGTGGGTCTTTCAAAGAGCAGGGTTCAGAGTCCACAAGTGCTTCAGAGTTCCTCAGTAGGAATAGCTGGAGTACAAGGTCCAAGGCTTCAGGAGTCAGGTCACAGGTTCACTGCAGGCTAGATTCTGAAGCACTGATTGCTCAGCTGTGGCTGCTTAAGAAGCAAAAGGAGAGAATCAGGGCGGGAACATGCAAGCTGGAAACTCCATATTGACTGAGGGCAAGATAGCTGCAGCAAGACAGAAAGTAAAATGGCTGATGAACAAACTGAGTTTCAGGAACATGTATACAGAACCTTACATTACTCCCCCCTTAGGGACAACCTCCGGATGACCTCAGACCAGGCTTGTGTGGGTACCTCTGATGAAACTGACGGAGCAAGCGAGGAGCATTAACGTTATTGACTGGTTCCCATGAGTTGTCCTCCACTGGGTAGCCCTGCCATTTAATCAGATATTGTAACTGATTTCTATACAACCTGGAATCTAAAATCCTTTCCGCCACAAATTCTTCCTGACCATCGACTAGCACTGGGTCAGGGCAAGGAGAAGAACGTCCAGGAAACGTATTGGGTGTCGCAGCCTTAAGTAGGGATACATGAAAGACAGGGTGGATTCTCATAGTTCTGGGCAGTTGAAGACGACAAGCAACGGCACTTATAATTTTACTGATTTTATAGGGTCCAATGTACTTATGTCCCAACTTAGATGATGGAATCCTTAACTTAAGATTTCTGGTTGACAGTCAGACCAAGTCTCCTACCTTGAAAGCTGGTGCAGGTTTACGAAATTTATCTGCTGCTTTCTTGTACCTTTCCTGAGCCGATTCCAGATTCTCCTTTAGAAGATCCATATTCTTCTGTAAAGACGTGATTCTTTCGGCCACTGCTGGTAAAGGCGTTTCTATGGGAAATCGTGGTAGAATGTTAGGATGATAACCTAGATTAGAGTAAAAAGGAGACTGCTTAGTGGAGGCACTCTGAGAGTTGTTATAAGAGAACTCAGCTAATGGAAGTAGATCCACCCAATCATCCTGTAGATGGCAGATAAAGCAGCGGAGATACTGCTCCAGGGTTTGATTGGTTCGTTCGGTCTGTCCATTAGTCTGGGGATGAAAAGCAGAAGAAAGGTTTACTTTAATGTCCAATGCTGCACAGAAATTTTGCCAAAACCTAGAAGTGAATTGCACCCCTCGATCCGAAATAACCTCATCCGGTACTCCATGTAAGCGAAACACATCTTTAATCATCAAATCTGATGTCTGTTTTGCAGTGGGTAAGCCGACACAAGGGATAAAATGAGCTGCCTTTGTTAGACGGTCAACCACCACTAGAATGGTGTTCTTCCCTTGAGAGGTTGGTAACTCCACAATGAAGTCCATAGAAATGGATCCCCACGGGCGGGACGGGGTGGGAAGAGGCTGTAACAGACCAGTTGGTGAGGAGCGAGGTGTTTTGCATCTTGCACAGACTTCACATGAAGTGACATAGTTTAAAACATCCTTCCTGCAAGTGGGCCACCAAAAGAAACGAGAAAGAAATTCCTGTGTCTTTAGAATTCCTCTATGCCCAGCTATCTTAGAATCGTGAATGAGTTGCAATACTCTCAATCTGACTGTTTCAGGAATATACAGGCGTTGTCCCTGAATCCACACACCATTCTTAAAGACAAGACTTACGTCCCTTGGGGGTTGTGCCAAAAAGGAATCCGCATGGTATGCTTCCTTGATGTCCTTAAGTAGGTCTTGATTATGAATCACTCCTAGGAATCTAGAGTCAGGAAGAATAGTCTTAGGAGGAGTAATTGGACGTGTCTCTGCTGAGTAAATCCTAGAGAGTGCATCAGCCTTTCCATTGCGCGATCCTGGTCTATAAGAAATGATAAAATTAAATTGGTTTAAGAAAAGATTCCAGCGAGCCTGGCGAGGAGTCAGGCACTTAGCCGACCTGATAAATTCAAGGTTACGATGGTCTGTCAGGACGACTATTTGCTGTGCAGCTCCCTGAAGAAGGTGTCTCCATTCTTTGAAGGCGGCAATAATGGCCAACAACTCTCTATTGCCCACATCGTAGTTCCTCTCAGCCGAAGACAACCGCTGGGAAAAGAAGGCACAGGGATGCAAGACATTCTTCTCACCTGTTCTCTGAGAGAGTATAGCTCCAACGGCACAGTCTGAAGCATCCACCTCTATTATGAAGGCAAGCTCGGGGTTGGGATGTACTAGGATAGGTGCAGTGGTAAATTTATCTTTTAGACGGGAAAATGCTTCCTGGGCTTGGGGAGTCCAGGAGAACCTAGACTCTTTCCGGGTAAGTTGGGTGATAGGTGACACTACCTCAGAGAAATTTCTAATGAAACGTCTATAGAAGTTGGCAAACCCGATGAAGCGCTGTACCTCCTTCACATTTCTAGGACTTGGCCAATCCTTGATGGCTTGGGTTTTGCTTCCATCCATACTAATTCCTTGTGTAGACAGTACATACCCCAGAAATTGAATTTCGGTCCTATGGAATTCACACTTTTCAAGTTTGATGTAAAGATGATTTTGTCTTAGACGTTCCAAGACCATTCTCACATGTCCATTATGTTCCTCTGTGGAGTTAGAAAAAATTAGAATATCATCCAAATAAATCACCACGAATGTATCTAGGAGATCCCTGAAGATGTCATTCACCAAGTGTTGGAAAGTGGCTGGGGCGGTACTCAGACCAAAAGGCATAACTAGATATTCAAAGTGTCCATAGCGTGACCTGAATGCAGTCTTCCATTCATCCCCAGGTCTAATACGGACTAAGTTATAGGCCCCACGAAGATCTAGTTTAGAGAAAATTTTGGCATGTCGCACTCTCTCCAATAACTCAGGGATTAAAGGCAATGGATAACGGTTTCTAATAGTAACCTTATTGAGTTCCCTATAGTCTACGCAGGGTCTCAGAGATCCATCTTTCTTCTTTACAAAGAAGATGGGTGCACCTGCAGGAGATGAAGAGGGGCGTATGAAGCCCTTGGCTAGATTTTCGTCTATGTAATCCTTTAAAGCCTTTAGCTCGGGCCCCGCCAGGGGGTAGATCTTACCAAAAGGTATCTCTGCTCCAGGCAATAATTCAATTGGACAATCATATGGACGGTGAGGAGGAAGCTGGTCAGCGTTCTTCTTGTCACATAAATCCACATAGTCCTGGTATACAGCTGGTAGTTCAGGGACTGACATGGTTCCTTTAGGAACAGAGCAAGCTGAAACTTTTGGACTCATCTGTTTCTCTGGAAAGTGTAATTCCTTGGTCTCCCAGTTAATGGTAGGATTCTGAGCCTGAGGCCATGGTAGCCCTAGAATAATGGGAAAGTGGGGAGAAGAGATAAGCATAAAGGACAGTTTCTCTTGATGATCTTTACCCATAAGAACCCTCAAAGGCTCTGTTTCCTGATCCACTGGTCCAGAGGTCAGCAGGGAGCCATCCACAGTTTCCATCTGTACTGGAGTAGCCTTCTTCACTGAACGTATCCCCTGTTTCAGAGCAAAGGAGACATCCATAAAATTTCCACTTGCCCCTGAGTCGATCATAGCAGAGCTAGACACCCAAGCTGAGTCAACCCAGAGTTTGATGGAAAGAAAGCAATGAGAATTGTTTTTCTTACAACTCAGCTGGGACACTGCTGAGGAAACTTGAAAAATGGCAGCGTTTACACAGTCAACGTCCTCAGAGGTAACGGAGTTTAAGTCCAGAAATCAAGATCTGTTGCTGCAGATCTCTCTGGAGCTTGAGGCTCGGACCTGACAGATCCCCTCTCGCAACACTCACAGTGAATGAGTGCTGCAGTAGTCTTACGAGAACGGCTGGGGCAGTCTATAATGAAGTGCCCTGACTTACCACAATAGAAACATAGATTCTCCTTAAAACGATGTTCCTTGCGTGCATCACTAACCCGTCGTTGTAAAGAGTCTACCTGCATGGGTTCAGGTTCAGGTTCCCGTGTAATCCTACTCAAAGGTTCCTTAGCTGGAGAGGAAGGTAGGAAAAGGTTAGTGCGATTGCTTTCGAACCATCTCTCTTGCCTGCGTTCAGTCAGACGAGTATCAATACGGATGCAGTAGTTAATAAAGTCACCTAACGCAGTGGGAGGGTCGGCACGAGCAAGTTATCCTTAATCAGTGGAGATAACCCCTTTCGAAAAATAGATTTTTTGGCGGAACTGTCCCAGGTGGTATCAAGGGCCCATCTCCTGAAATCCTAAGCATATTCAGCTACCGAGTGCTTACCTTGGCGCAAAGCTAACATGGCTGCTTCAGCTGTTGCACCTCGATTGGGGTCATCAAACACCTGCCCCATGGCTGAAATAAAAGCATCAAGGTGATTCAAACAATCATCCTCAGTCTCAATCAGAGGGTTTGCCCACATCAAAGCCTTGTTGGTAAGCAACATAATTATAGTAAGCACCTTAGATCGTTCAGTGGGAAATTGTGAAGCATGTGCAGAAAAAAAAAAGATTGCATTGATTAATAAATCCCCTGAATTTCTCACGTTCACCGCCAAAACGAAAAGGGGGCAACTTGGGAATCCCAGAACTCGGGGCTACGGCAGGAGCCTGGACTCGCCCCTCTAGAACCTCAATCCTGGCTCGCAAATCCTGGGCAGTCTGTCCAAACACTTGCATATTGTGATTAGTGAGGTCCTGTAGGTTTGTAAAATGGGTCTTTATATTCTGCAAATCTGCAAGGATATTATCAGTCACTCCGCAAAGTTCCTTTATGCGGGCCTCCATTTTCCAGATCTTTTAAGACAGGAGTACTGGAAGGAGAGGAGAAGAAAAAAAAAAAAAAACAATAGTGTTTACCTGTGGTAACACTGCAGAGAGAAAAATAAATTAAGGGAACTGCTCACCTGGAATGGTTGTGAGAAGTCACAACCACTATCATCACAGAAAGTTCAACCGGACATCTGATATCCACAGTTACAGCAGACAAAAAAGAGAAAAGGAAAAAAAAAAAAACAATAGTGTTTACCTGTGGTAACACTGCAGAAAAAAAAACTTAAGGGAATTGCTCACCTGGAATGGTTGTGAGAAGTCACAACCACTGTCATCACAGAAAGTACAACCGGACATCCGATATCCACAGTTACAGCAGACACAGCCTTTCCAGACCCAGCAGACACTAACGTTTGGCTTCAGAATCTTGTAATGTGTATAGTATAGTTCATATAGCGTCTTGTGCTTGGGTGCGATGAAAACACAGGAGTCACAGGTTTGATATAGAAAGTCTTGTATTACTTCATATAAGTTGGCAAAAATAGTCACACAGTTTGCAGACACAGAAGCAGGAGACACAGCAGGCCAGAGTAATCTAAGCTCAGCAATCACTCTCCACAACAGGTTCAGGATCTTCTTCTCTGTTACCGTAAGTCCATGCAAACGTGGGTCTTTCAAAGAGCAGGGTTCAGAGTCCACAAGTGCTTCAGAGTTCCTCAGTAGGAATAGCTGGAGTACAAGGTCCAAGGCTTCAGGAGTCAGGTCACAGGTTCACTGCAGGCTAGATTCTGAAGCACTGATTGCTCAGCTGTGGCTGCTTAAGAAGCAAAAGGAGAGAATCAGGGCGGGAACATGCAAGCTGGAAACTCCATATTGACTGAGGGCAAGATAGCTGCAGCAAGACAGAAAGTAAAATGGCTGACGAACAAACTGAGTTTCAGGAACATGTATACAGAACCTTACAGGGATCCAGAGAACCTCTAAGAGTAAACCCTTGTGCCTTTTTCTCTCGAAAATTTTCTCCAACTGAACGTAATTATGACGTGGGTAATCGGGAGTTATTGGCCATGAAGTGGGCCTTTGAAGAGTGGAGACATTGGCTGGAAGGAGCCAAACATCAGGTGGTGGTCCTCACGGACTATAAGAACCTGGTTTATCTCGAATCAGCCAAGCGACTTGATCCTAGACAGGCCAGGTGGGCCTTGTTTTTCACACGTTTTAATTTTGTGGTTTCTTTCTTGCGGGCACTAAGAATGTTAAGGCGGATGCCCTCTCAAGGAGTTTCTTTGCGGATTCTCCCGAGTTATCTGATCCTGCTGTTATTTGAAAGAGGGTGTAGTTCTTTCCGCCATCTCGCCCAATTTGAGACTGGCTCTGGAGGGGTGTCAGGAGGATAAACCTGAACGCTGCCCTGTTGGGAAATTGTTTGTCCAGACCAGTGGAAGAAGAGTGTGATGTCTGAGATTCATTGTTCCGCGTTGGCTGGTCATCCCGGGATTTTTGGTACCACAGACTTGGTGAGTCGGTCCTTTTGGTGGCCTACTTTGTCTCGTGACGTCAGGGACTTTGTGCAGTCCTGTGGGACTTGCTCTCGTTCCAAGCCTTGCTCTCGTTCTAGTGGTTTTTTAATGCCATTACCTGTACCCAAGAGGCCATGGACCCATATTTCTATGGATTTTATTTGCGACCTCCCTGTCTCTCAGAGAATGACCGTTATCTGGGTAATCTGTGATAGGTTTTCCAAGATGATACATCTTGTGCCATTACCTAAGTTGCCTTCCTCCTCCGAATTGGTGCCTTTGTTCTTTCAGCATGTGGTTCGGTTACATGGCATTCCGGAGAACATTGTGTCTGACAGAGGAGTCCAGTTTGTTTCCAGATTTTGGAGGACATTTCGTTCTAAACTTGGTGTTCAGTTACTTTCTCCTCTGCATTTCACCCTCAGACCAATGGACAAACCGAGAGAACAAACCAGACCTTGGAGACTTATTTGAGATGTTTTGTGTCTGCTGATCAAGATGACTGGGTCTCTTTTTTGCCTTTGGCTGAGTTTGCTCTTAATAATAGGGCTAGCTCTGCCACTTTGATGTCTCCATTTTTTTGCAATTCTGGGTTTCACCCTCGATTTTCTTCAGGACAGGCGGAGGCTTCTGTCTGTCCAGGGGTTGACTCTATTGTGGAGCGTATGCAGCAGATTTGGGACCAGGTAGTGGAGAGGTTGTCTCTCTCTCAAGAGAAGGCCCAGCGGTTTGCCAACCAGCATAGGACTGATGGTCCTCGTTTTAAAGTGGGGGACTTGGTTTGGTTGTCCTCAAGAAATATCCCTATGAAGGTTGCATCTCCAAAATTTAAGCCAAGGTTCATTGGACCTTATAAGATCATGGAAATTATTAATCCGGTTTCCTTCCGTTTGCTTCTTCCAGGGACATTTAAGTTCCATAACGTGTTCCACAAGTCCTTATTGAAGAGGTTTATCGAGCCAGTGGTTCCTATGGCTGCGCCTCCTGACCCTGTTTTGGTTGAGGGCAATTTGGAGTATGTGGTTGAGAAAATATTGGATTCTCGTTTTGCTAGACGGAAACTCCAGTATTTGGTTAAGTGGAGAAGTTATGGTCAGGAGGACAATTCTTGGGTGTTTGCTTCGGACATCCATGCTGGGAGACTGATCCGTGCCTATCATCGAGCTCATCCTGATCGGCCTGGTTGCGCAGGTGAGGGTTCGGTGACCCCTCCTCAAGGGGGGGTGCTGTTGTGAATACTCTGGAGGCGACTTCTGAGCTGGGGCTCCCTCCGGTGGTTGCTGAGGGTAATGAACCAATTGCTGAATGGCCTTCAGCTGGCTCTGAATGGTCTGATATAAGTGACCTGAGTTCCCATCAGCCTTGCCGGTAATCAATTGTTCTTCCAGGTCTTGCTTGGAGCTCAGCTTGCATTCCTGCTCTCATTCAGATAAGTGATTTGCTGTTTTTTTTTCTCCTCTGGTTGGATTTTCCTTGCTGGTTTGCTGCTTAGCAGTAGACTTCAGCCTGGTCCCCTTTTGGGGCCTGGCGCTGCATTTGTGCTCAGTTTGTGTTTGCACTTTTGCTCTGTTCCTGTGGCACTTTTATTTGCTGAATTGCTGTGTGTTACACCAGAGATCTGATTTAGGTGGTAGAGATCGTGTGATCTCAGGTTTTTTGTTAATCAGAAGTGTTGGTATTTTTGTCAGGGTTTTTTTTGGGTTGCAGTCAGAATTCTTTCCTTTACTTTTCTATCTAGACAGAATTGGGCCCCAGCGTTTGCTCATTCTATTTTCTGTCTGTGTTCGTATTTTCTTCTTGTCTAACCGCCATTACATGTTTGGGGGCTTCCTATTTCTTTGGGGGTTCTGCTACGGGACAGTTAGTTTTCATCTTTCTGCCTTTAGGTGTAGCTATCTCTCCGGCTGTGACGAGGTGTCTAGGATCACCATAGGTACGTTCCACGGCTACTTCTAGTGTTGCGGTTAGTTTAGGGTCCTGCAACCCAATAGTTTCCAGCCTCTCTGGTGTATTGCTACTTTGCTATTTTTGCTATTTCTCCTCAGCTACCGAAACATAACACAATCCTAAGTTAAATTTACCACAAGTCAAAGGTTTGTGACATTTATACATACACATAATAGTTCTGGTAGTTCTAGGTGATATATGGGATACATTATGAGGATATTTCAGCAACAGCCATAAGGGTAAAGGGAAACTTGTGGGAAAACACATCATCAACAGACAGTATGTAGGTGAGGAATACATACCGTAGCGTAAGGAGAAGTTGCTCCTCTGCAGAGATAGCTTTGCGCATCCTGGTATCCTGGTAGGTGATCCCAGGGCGCACAATCTCCAACAAAACATCAAATGTGGGAATGGTCATCCGACAAAACAGAAAAAACTTGTCTGGATGAGTCTGCAGAGATGCATACAGCCGGTGAAAATGGCCTTTATTGAGGCGTTGCCTCAAATGTGGATGCACCCACATTCGCCTCCTCCTCCGCAGATCAACGATCACTGGGTAAGGCTGGCCAAAGCGGCGGGACAAAACCCAGTTGTACAACACTCGATCAGTTGGGGTGAACTGAAGAGTGTCAAACATGTTGGCAACCAAGCAGCAGTACTCCAACACAAGCACACCACCAAAATGGCAAGATTGGGGGCTGCCACCTGATGCAGAGCCAATAAATAGGCTTGCTGATGATGGTTTGAATGAGTTTCAGGCCTAAAAACCGTTAAATGTCCATTTTGCAAGGCTGCGAGAAAATACGCTATACGAATGCCGTACGGATTGCATACGGATGCTTACATGAGCAAAACACTCAGACGCACCCTGACAATGGATGAAATACGGATTATTGTGCCGGCAACATTTTGGCGTATTATGCTTGTACAATACGGTCCGTATTTTTCTAAGGTGAGTGTGACGCCGGCCTAAAAGCCTTGAAAGGGGCATTTGTCATCAGGTTTTACCAGATCAGACTATTATGCTAAACATTGCCTACTGGATGTTATTGTGTGAAGTGACAGCAGTAAGACAAAGGTAAGTCATGTTTCCATGCACTCTCCAAAGAAGGAACAAGCTTTCTAAAAACGAATTTATCGTACCTTACATACCTGCAGGAAACCATACAAATACCATATGTAAAACAATGCAAGGGTACTCTTTGGGATACTAACAAATATAGGTATTAGGCTGGAGTCACATAACTTGTGTGAGAATCGCATTGCACTGCACGGACTCGCCAGTACCTCTCCTGACCCGAGCATGACAGTGTGATGGATTACTATGCAGCTGTCAAGCTCAGGTCAGGAGAACGGACAGCCAGTACAAGTTTTAAGATGAGATTGATACTCACACGAGAAATATGGCAGTGTGTCTCTGCCCTAAAGGTAAATTCCTCTTAGGTTGCTATTCAAGGTGAATTAGAGCCCAACATTAGGTTAAAGGACTACAAAACCTCACAACAGGTTTGTGTAAACATGGAGAACAATTAAACTGATGTAAAATGATCACTTTTAATTTATTAAATTTATTTTCAACTATGTGTCAAAACTGTTCCAAGTGATTTTATTTGTGAACAATCACCAATGTGTTTCATGGCTACATTGATGACTTAGCATCTTGTAAGCAAGCCGAACAACTAGGCTCGTAGACATTGCTTCAGGTAGTAGTGCAGCAGGATTGGTGCAAAGTGACAGACAGGCAGTGACCACAGGAAAGTCCAAGACAAAGTGTCTTTAACCCCTTTCTTCCATCTGACGTACTATTCCGTCCATGTGACCTGGGACTTAATTCCCCAGGACGGAATAGTACGTCATATGCGATCAGCTGCGCTCACGGGGGGGGGGGCATGGCTGATCGCGGCCGGGTGTCATCTGATTCTCACAGTTGACACCCAGCACTAAGTGCCAGGAGCGGTCACGGACCGCTCCAGGCACTTTAATCCCCGGCGCACTGCGATCAAACATGATCGCAGCATTCCGGTGGCATAGCGAAGCATCTCGCAGGGAGGGGGCTCCCTGCGTGCTTCCCTGAGACCTTCAGAACAACGCGATGTGATCACGTTGTTCCGAGGGCCTCTTCCCTCCAAGATGACTGCGGGGTCCTTTTGGGCCCTGCAGGGAGGTGGCTTGTCAGTGCCTGCTGAGAGCAGGCGCCGCAAGCCTCCTGCACTGCCTGTCAGATCACTGATCTGACACAGTGCTCTGCAAACTGTCAGATCAGCGATCTGACACTATATAGTGATGTCCCACCCAGGGACAATGTAAAAATGTAAAAAAAATAAAATAAACGTGTAAAAATATTTTTAAAGAAATTCCTAAATAAATAAATAAAAAAAATTTCCCCAATAAACACATTTTTATGTAAATAAAAAAAACAATAAAAGTACACATATTTGGTATCGCCGCATCTGTAACGACCCACCCTATAAAACTGTCCCACTAGTTAACCTCTTTAGTGAACCCCTTAAAAAAAAAATAAACCAACGAAACAATGCTTTATTATCATCATACCGCCGAACAAAAAGTGGAATAACACGCGATCAAAAAGACGGATATAAACATGGTACCGCTGAAAACGTCATCTTGTCCCGCAAAAAGCAAGCTGCCATACAGCATCATCAGGGAAAAAATAAAAAAGTTATAGCTCGCAGAATAAAGCAATGCAAAAATAATTATTTTTTATATAAAATAGTTTTTATTGTATAAAAGAGCCAAAATATAAAAAAAGATATAAATGTGTATCGCTATAATCGTACTAACCCGAAGAATAAAACTACTTTATCAATTTTACCACATGCGGAACAGTATAAACGCCCCCCTAAAAGAAATTCATAAATTGCTGGTTTTTGTTCATTCTGTCTCCCAAAAATCGTAATAAAAAGTGATCAAAAAATGTCATGTGCTCAAAAATGGTACCAATAAAAACAACTAGTCCCGCAAAAAATAAGACCTCACATTTCTCTGTGGGCCGAAATATGGAAAAATTATAGCTCTCAAAAATATGGTGATGCAAAAACTATTTTTTGCAATAAAAAGCGTTTTTTAGCATGTGACAGCTGCCAATCATAAAAACCCGATATAAAAACCCACTATAAATAGTAAATCAAACCCCGTTTATCACCCCCTTAGTTAGGGAAAAATAAAAAATATGTATTTACAGTGCCTACAAGTAGTATTCAACCCTCTGCAGATTTAGCTGGTTGACACATGCAGAATTAACTTGGCATTGTGACATTTGTACTGTAGATCAGCCTGGAAGTGGGAAATCCACTGCAGCAAAAAAAAAAATTTTTAATTTTTTTTTTTTTTTAAAACCGTTAAAAGTTAATTCAGAGTGTCATTTATTATTCAACCCCTCAAACCACAAGAATTCTGTTTGGCCCCCTAAAGTTTTTAGAAGTAGTTCAGGCACCAAGAATAATGAGCTTCACATGTGTGGATTAATGATCTCTTTTGCCAGCCTTTTCTGACTATTTAAGACCCTCCCCAAACTTGTGAACAGCACTCATACATGGTCAACATGGGAGAGACAAAGGAGCATTCCAAGGCCATCAGAGACAAGATCGTGGAGGGTCACAAGGCTGGCAAGGGGTACAAAACCCTTTCCAAGGAGTTGGGCCTACCTGTCTCCACTGTTGGGAGCATCATCCGTAAGTGGAAGGCTTATGGATCTACTGTTAGCCTTCCACGGCCTGGACAGCCTTTGAAAGTTTCCTCCCGTGCCGAGGCCAGGCTTGTCCGAAGAGTCAAGGCTAACCCAAGGACAACAAGGAAGGAGCTCCGGGAAGATCTCATGGCAGTGGGGACATTGGTTTCAGTCAATACCATAAGTAACGTACTCCACCGCAATGGTCTCCGTTCCAGACGAGCCCGTAAGGTACCTTTACTTTCAAAGCGTCATGTCAAGGCTCGTCTACAGTTTGCTCATGATCACTTGGAGGACTCTGAGACAGACTGGTTCAAGGTTCTATGGTCTGATGAGACCAAGATCGACATCTTTGGTGCCAACCACACACGTGACGTTTGGAGACTGGATGGCACTGCATACGACCCCAAGAATACCATCCCTACAGTCAAGCATGGTGGTGGCAGCATCATGCTGTGGGGCTGTTTCTCAGCCAAGGGGCCTGGCCATCTGGTCCGCATCCATGGGAGGATGGATAGCACGACCTACCTGGAGATTTTGGCCAAGAACCTCCTCTCCTCCATCAAGGATCTTAAGATGGGTCGTAATTTTATCTTCCAACAAGACAACGACCCAAAGCACACAGCCAAGAAAACCAAGGCCTGGTTCAAGAGGGAAAAAGTCAAGGTGTTAGAGTGGCCTAGTCAGTCTCCTGACCTTAACCCAATTGAAAACTTGTGGAAGGAGCTCAAGATTAAAGTCCACATGAGACACCCAAAGAACCTAGATAACTTGGAGAAGATCTGCATGGAGGAGTGGGCCAAGATAACTCCACAGACCTGTGCCGGCCTGATCAGGTCTTATAAAAGACGATTATTAGCTGTAATTGCAAACAAGGGTTATTCCACGAAATATTAAACATAGGGGTTGTATAATAATTGACCCACACTTTTATGTTTAAAATTTATTAAAATTCAACTGAGCAACATAACTTTTTGGTTTGTAAGATTTATGCTTCTGTTAATAAATCCTACTCTTGTTTGCAGTTTGAAGGCTCTAACTTATTTGCATCTTATCAAACCAGCTAAATCTGCATGGGGTTGAATACTACTTGTAGGCACTGTATTTCCATTTCCCTGTTAGGGTTAGGGTTAGGATTAGGGATAGGGTTGGGATTAGTGTTAGGGGTGTGTTAGGGTTAGGTTTGTGGTTAGGGTTGGGATTAGGGGTGTGTTGGGTTAGGGTTGGAGCTAGAATTGGGGGGGTTTCCACTGCTTAGGCACATCAGGGGCTCTCCAAATGTGACATGGTATCTGATCTCAATTCCAGCCAATTCTGCGTTGAAAAAGTCAAACGGTGCTCCTTCACTTCTGAGCTCTGCCATGCGCCCAAACAGTGGTTTACCCCCCACATATGGGGTATCAGTGTTCTCAGGACAAATTGCACAATAACTATTGGAGTCCAATTTCTTCTGTTACCCTTGGGAAAAAAATTGGGGGCAAATATATCATTTTTGTGAAAAAAAATATGATTTTTTATTTTTATGGCTCTACGTTATAAACTTCTGTGAAGCACTTGGGGGTTTAAAGTTCTCCCCACACATCTAGATAAGTTCCTTGGGGGGTCTAGTTTCCAAAATGGGGTCACTTGTGGGGGTTTTCACTGTTTAGGCGCATCAGGGGCTCTCCAAACGCGACATGACGCCCACAGACCATTCCATCAAAGTCTGCATTCCAAAACGTCACTACTTCCCTTCTGAGCCCCAACTTGTGCCCATACAGTAGTTTTCTCCAACATATAGGGTATCAGCGTACTTAGGACAAATTGGACAACTTTTGGGGTCCAATTTCTCCTGTTACCCTTGGGAAAATAAAAAATTGGCGTCTAAAAGATCATGTTTGTGGAAAAAATATGTTTTTTTTTATTTTCATGCCCGGGCGTTATTAACTTCTCTGAAGAAGTTGGGGGTTCAAAGAGCTCACCACACATCTATATAAGTTCCTTGGGGGGTCTAGTATCCAAAATAGGGTCACATGTTGGGGATTTCCACTATTTAGGCACATCAGGGGTTCTCCAAATGCGACATGACGCCCACAGACCATTCCATCAAAGTCTACATTCCAAAACGTCACTACTTCCCTTCCAAGCCCCGACGTGTGCCCATACAGTAGTTTTTTCCCATATATGGGTTATCAGCATACTCAGGACAAATTGGACAACAACTTTTGTGGTCCAATTTCTCCTGTTACTTTTGGGAAAATAAAAAAATTGGGGACTAAAAGATCATGTTTGTGGAAAAAATATTTTTTTATTTTCATGCTCGGGCATTATAAACTTTAGTGAAACACCTGAGTGTTCAAAGTTCTCATCACACATCTAGACAAGTTCCTTGTGGGTCTAGTTTCCAAAATGGGGTCACTTGTGGGGGTTTCCAATGTTCAGGCACATCAGGGGCTCTCCAAACGCTACATGGCGTCCGATCTCAATGCCAGCCAATTTTGAGTTGAAAAAAGTCAAACGGCGCTCCTTCCCCTCAGTGCTCTGCCATGCGCCCAAACAGTGGTTTACTCCCACATATGGGTTATCAGCATACTCAGCACAAATTGGACAACAACTTTTGTGGTCTTGTTACCCTTGGGAAAATAAAAATTTGGGGTGGAAAGATCATTTTTGTGGAAAAAATATGATTTTTGAATTTTATGGCTCTACGTTATAAACTTCTGTGAAGCCCTTGGGGGTTCAAAGTGCTC
>JARQOD010000001.1:282686999-282724105 GCA_033576555.1 Oophaga sylvatica
ATTAAATAATTCAATGAAAAAATTCAGATAGAGTATATATAGAGATCTGCGATCTATATGGAAACAATCCCCCACTGAGCACATCTTTAGAATATATTTATTACATGACAGATGTGTTCAGACATTTCAAAAATGACAACTGATCCCTAGAAAGTTTTCTATAAGTATATGGAATTTCCCAGAACCCATTCCGATGGATTGACATCCCAGAAATTTCAGCAGCCACCTGCCTTTCTCAGAAATCTGGTGGAAGCGGAGGATGGCTTCCCTTTTCTGCCATGTCCAGGGAGTGTAGTCAGTGTTCCTTTAACTTTGAACTTGTGAACTCTGTTTCATACCATATCTCTAGTGGGCGTACTATGCAGAAATATATCTTATAAGCTTAATTTGGTGGAAAATCTCAGCCCTTAAAGTGATCCTCAACCCTAGAACCTAAATGTGATTATATATTTCTCATGTATCGTCACTATACCTGAAACCAACCTTCTGCAGCTACTACCTCCTTTAGTCAGATGGGAAGCACATTCTCCTCTTCTCCAAAATATCCACAGCAGAGGCATGGAGAGCATTGCAGAAAGTCTACACAACGCATCGCCCTTGCCGTGGAATGGGCACAGCACTGTTATTGGCACTAGTCCATCCCACAACTCTAGTACTAGTGTAGGTACTAGGATGATGAAAGGATAGGCATTCCAGCTCCTTAAAAAACTCAATTTTTATTAATCCATGATAAAATAAGCGATAATGACGAACTCCTCAACTGATGTGGACGAAAAAAGGGGGAGAAAAGAGGTGTCTAGCGGCGCATTTCAATCTACAAATAGATATCAAAGGTACTAGGAACATCAATTTCTCATGTAACATAGTAACATAGTAACATAGTTATTAAGGCTGAAGGAAGACTTTAAGTCCATCTAGTTCAACCCATATCCTATCCTAACCTGCCCTAACATGTTGATCCAGAGGAAGGCAAAAAAAAACCCAAGTGGCAAACAGTAAGCTTCACATTGGGGAAAAAAATTCCTTCCCGACTCCACATACGGCAATCAGACTAGCTCCCTGGATCAACGCAGTATCTAGGAAACTAGTATCATCACTATACATGGTTACAACCTTCTGCAGCCACTACCTCCTTCAGTCAGATCTGTGGCCCGCGATTCTGCAGCAGTCTGACGCTGCAGTGCGATGATCACACTCCCTTCCCAGGCTGGTGCGGCAGCATTCGGCGGTGCGCAGTGGAGCGGGGCTCTGCCAACATTTTCTGTAAGCCTAAAGCCCCCGAACTTCTATAGCAGTGATGGGTGGCCGCTGGGAAAATGGCTGCCGGAAGCGGTGCATGATTTCGGCAACGAGATCTCATTCAGAAATTTCAGAAGACGAGATCTCGCTTATGAGATCTCAATCTGCGCATGCGCCAACCCGGCAGCCATTTTCCAGGAGGCCACCGCATCGCAGCAGTGGGGATGTGCGGGGCTCCAGGCTTTCACAAAATGTCGGCGGAGCCCCCTGCACCACTGAGCACCGACGAACCTGCCGCACCAGACTGGAATGGGATTTCCCAGAGGCCACCGCTTCACAGCAATGGATGTGCGGTGGCTACAGGCTTTCATAAAATGTCTGTGGAGTCCCCGCACCACGAGCACCGCAGAACCTGCCGCACTAGTCTGGGATGGAAGTCATATCATCGCCTGACCACCGAACACCCCCTGTGACCACTCTCCACCAGCGTTACTGATTTCCCTCAGTAAGCTGAATTCGGCTGTAAGATGGACCCCCATTTGACGCATTAATATTTTTCCCCTATTTTCCTTCTAAAAAATTTGGGGTGCGTCTTATGGCTGTCTGCACACTAGAATTTTTTAATATGCATTCAATAAATGTTTTTAAATTTAAAAAAAAATAAACATCATCTTATGTTCCGGTGCATCTTATAGTCCGAAAAATACGGTAATAAAACAAGTGGTCTCTACCAATTCATCACGAATTGCCAATTTACTGACTACTGCAGTCTCAGAATTATTCACCCCTTCTTGATAACGATGCTTGGTACTTAGTAGAGGCTCTTTGGCTGTTATGACCTGCTGAAAACATGACGCATAGTCATCCACCAGGTTCTGGCAGTATTCTTGATGTGTCTTAGAACATTACTCAAGGGCAAGGACCTCCAGTTTACTAATATTCTTGGTTTTATGGGCTGTAACCACCATCTTCAAATTTCAGCAAAGATTTTCTATGGGGTTCATATCATGCTACTCACAGCCACTCCAGAATCTTCCAGGATTTCTTCTGAAACCAAGCCTAAGGCCACCTGCGCACATTGAGTGTTTGGTGACTTTTTTACCTCAGTATATGTAATCCAAAATCAGGAGAGGAACAATCAGAGGAAAAGTATAATAGAAACATGTCACCACTTCTCCATTTTTCACCCACTCCTGGTTTTGGCTTACTAACACTCAGGTAAAAAACTGACCAAATACTAAACGTGTGCATGTGACCTAAATTAAAGAACTTTAAGATCTCCATATGATCATTGTCCCATTGGAAAGAAACATAACTCCTGAGTTTCAGATTAGATAGGCTTGATGTTTTTCTCCTAGGAATTCCTGATACTTAATTGAATCCTAAAACCTTAGTGCCTACTCACAATAAATCTTGCTGCATGTCTTTTGCAGCCACTTATAGCAACCCTCTATTCTTGAAAACTAAATATGACTATATTTCCATATTTCTCACAGGAGAAGGAGGTGTGGTGGCTTCTATGGAGTCCAAAATCTGTAATCCACATAGGTTGAGCCAATCATGAAGCAGGTGGGTGCACGTCCAGGCTGGTAAGCATAGCAGAGGAAGACAAAGGAGGTGACGGCACACCAAATCATAAAATCCAAAACCTGTGCCGTCACCTCCTTTGTCTATATTTCTCACAGTCATGGCAGAAAGTGCTGGCACCCTTGATATTGTTTCAGAAAATGAAGTATTTCCCCCAGAAAGTTATTGCAATTACACCTGTTTTGTTATACAAATGTTTATTTCCTTTGTGTGTATTGGAACAACACAAAAAAACGAGAAAAAAAGGCAAAAATGGGCCGGACAAAATTGTTGCCACCCTCAACTCAAGACCACTCTCCTTTTGCAGACTGCTTCAGGTTTCTCATGTCTGAACGGTGCCTTCTCCCAAAATAAATTTTAAGATTTCTCCACAGAAGTCCAATGGGATTTAGATCAAGACTCATTGCTGGCCACTTCAGAACCCTCTAACGCTTTGTTTCCATCCATTTCTGGGAACATCTTGAAATATGTTTGGAGTTATTGTCCTGCTGGAAGACCCATAATCTAGTTCACAAACCCAGCTTTGTGACACAGGACACTACATTGTAATCTAAAATGCTTTGGCAATCTTCAGATTTCATGATGCCTTGCACACAGTCAAGACACCCAGTCCCAGAGGCAGCAAAGCAACCCCATAACTTCTTTGAAACTCCATCATATTTGACTGTAGCTACCGTATTCTTTTCTTTGTAGGCCTCATTCTGTTTTTGGTAAACAGCAGAATGATATGCCTTTCCAAAAAAAAAAAACCTCTATCTTTGTCTCATCTGTGCACAAGACGCTTTGCCCATGTACATCTTAGCAAATTGCAGTCTAGTTTTTTTTATGTCTCTTTGTCAGCAGTGGGGTCCTCCTGCAATAGCATTTCATTTCTTTCAAATATCAATGGACAGTTTGCGCTGACACTGATGCACCCTGAGCCTGCAGGACAGCTTAAATTTCTTTGGAACTTGATTGGGGCTGCTTATCCACCATTCAGACTATCCTGCGTTGCAACTTTTCATCGACTTTTCTCAGCCATCCACATCCAGGGAGATTAGTTACAGTGCCACGAGTTGTAAACTTCTTGATTATGTTTGGCACCGTGGACAAAGAAACGTCATGATCTCAGGAGATGGACTTGTAACCTTGAGATTGTTGATCTTGTGCAACAATTTTGATTCTCAAATCCTCAGGCAGTTCTCTTCCCCTCTTTCTGTTCTCCGTGCTTAGTGTGCAAAGATTGAGTCATCTTCTCCCCTTTTTATCTAGTGTCAGGTATGATTTTGTATTGCCTAAACCTGTTCCTTGCCACAGGTGAGTTTGAAAGAGCAATACATGCTTAAAACAGAGTTTTTTAACCACAATTTTGGAAAGGTGTCAACAATTTTGTTCTGTCCATTTATGGGATTGTGTGTCGAATAATGCCCAATTTGCTTTTTTTCTCAATTTTTTTGTGTTGGTCTAATACACAGAAAGGGAATAATCATGTGTATAATAAACCATGTGTAATTGCAATAATTTTCTGTGTGAAATACTTTTTGAACAATTTCGAGGGTGCCAACACTTTTGGCCATGATGATACCTTCACTATACCTGCTGTCAACCTTCTGCAGCCATTAACTCCCTCAGTCAGATCGCTGGCCTTTTCTCCTATTCTCAAAAATGGCCACTACAAAGGCATGGGGAGCACTGTAGAAAGTCTGAACCACTTATCCCCTTCCTGTTCTCTCCTGTGAAATGGGCACAGCAGTTTTCTTGACACTGATCAATTCCGCATCTCTAGTGTGGGTACTACGTTCAGTGCTGTTTCTATCTTTTTGTATGCTTTTCTTTATGTGTGCAACGCGATGATCTTTCCTGGTAACTTTTTGGACCACTCTCTTGAAAACTGCTAATATCAAGTAGAAATGACTTGCTACTTGCAAAAAGGGTTACTAAGAAAGATTGGTAAATGCGACCAACTTGGACCTCCTATATTATCACAATATAGGGTCACCAAATATGCAGCGGTTCACCAGTAGCAAATAGTGTAACAAGGATATAAAAAAAAGCATTGCATGTGCCTACTTTCAACTTGCTGCTGCAGCCAATGCGTAAAATGCAGTGTTAGATGTTCAAAGTAGTCGCCTTCTTTTGAATCCTTCCAATAGGGTCACTAAATCTTGTGTTTGGAGGTGCGTCACTCGGTGCGTCAAGGTCAGGAGGTTTCAGGATGTGCTTCAGAGGCGTCACTCTGAAGGGTTGCTTGAAAGTGAAAGCACATGTAAATCCGTTAGCTCCAGTGATGTGATACTAGGTATGGATGCTCAGTGTGGACACTTCCTTCCAACGCATTTCCTATGAATCACCTTCCTTCATCAGACAAGACCAGCTGCGTATTGAGTGGCCTTGTAGTATGATATCCTAGGTGGTCCAAATTGGTTGAATTTACCAATCTTGCTTATTAGACATTCTTGTAATTTAGACGTCATATATACTTTACACTAGTGAGTGCAGAGATCTAGTTAGCTTTTTTTTCATATTTGGCAAGGGCACATGCAGGTAACACGTTTCTCTGTAGTTGCACATCTAGACAAATTGCGACCAGATTTAGCATCAGGGACTTTTTTGTATTTTGTTTTATTCAAGAGTATTAGTGAACTAGAGACAACTGCCTATGAACAATGAGCTTAGATTCCTGGCTAAAGATCATGTTTTCAGCAGGTTCACAGCCTACTAGATACTAAACGTGCTTGTCTTGAAGTGGTTGAATAACTGCAGAAATCATTAAAAGTGGCATTTTGTATTGTATTGAATTTATAATAAGGACTGAATAATTTTGATTTTGCAACTGTTTATGCCCTGGAAAAAAAACAATAAAGGCTTTTATGGAATGACAGCAGAGATTTTGTTTAAATTTGAAAATCATGATAAATTGATACAAAGGTATAATATGTAGTATTACAGAAAAGTATTGTCTGAAACTGAAATGCCACTTCAACAATTTGGTATTTAAAGGGAACATGTCATCTGATTCATGGTGCCCAAATGCCAGGAACCATGAATCAGAACCTGACTGCACAATTGCAGCTTGGTATACTGTATATTTCTCTAAAATGATTGAATCAGAGGGAGAGATGAGACTGGTCCACCATCGACCAACTTCACCTAGCACTTCTAGAGGTTATTGACAGGTCACTCCCATAGCAAGAGATCTGTCAATCACTTACAGCAGCACTGGGAAGAGACATTTGGGGCTAGAGCCAGAGTAGTCTTGCCTCTGACTATAATCACCGGCCAGATTGTTTCAGAAAAATACAGTGGATGTAAAAAGTTTACGTGCCCCTGTTAAAATCTCAGATTTCTATCATGCACAAAAATCATAACAAAAAGAATCATTTCATCTATTTCTCCACCTTTAACGTCAACCTTAATATCTAAAATTGAATTGCAAAATAATCTGAAATCTTTTCAGCTGGAAAAAGAAACACAGAGTTAAAATAATCTGGTTGCATAAATATGCACACCTTTAAACTAATAATTTGGTGAAGTATCCTTTGAGTTTATGACAGCATTCATTCTTTTTTGGTTGGGAATCTATCACTATTGCATATATAGAATTGGCAATCTTTACCCACTCTTCCTTGCAGTTGTGCTCTAAATCTGTCAGATTGCGCAGGAATTGCCTGTGTACGGCAGTGTTCAGGTCAATCAGCAGATTTTCAATTGGATTCAGGTTTGGATTCTGACTGGGCTGTTCTAAAACTTTGATCATCTTCTGGTAAAGTAATTGTTTTGTTGATTTCGAGGTACAATATGCTTCAGTTCTTTGTTGTGCTGAAAGGTAACATTCCTCAATGTATTCTTAGCAGAGACATGAAAGTTCTGATTCCCAATTTACCTGATATTTGGAACTGTTCATAATTTCCTCCACTTTGACTAAAGCTCCAAAGCATAATGTTGCCTCCACCATGCTTCACTGTGGGCATCATGTTCTTTTGGCAATGCGCAGTATTGGGCTTGTGCCAAACATACTTTTTGGAATCATCACATAATAACAGACCATAAAACATTTTCCCATATGCTTTTGGCATACTTGATGTAGCTAGACTTGGATGTTTTCCTTTGTAAGAAAAGACTGCTGTATAGCCATTCTACTATACAAACCAGGCATATGAAGAATATGGGACATTGTTCTCATATGAAGCACACAACCGGTACTTGCCAGAATTTCCTGCAGCCACTTTAATGTTGCTGTAGGTCTTTTGGCAGCCTACCAGAACAATTTTCTTCTTGTCTTTTCAGCAAATTTTGAGGGGCGTTCAGTTCTGGGTAATGTCAGTGTTGTGCCAAATCACAATTTCATTGTAAATCTAATGGCTTGAAAATTGTTTGGTACCCTTTTCAGGACTGATACATTTTTAGTATGAGATCCTTTTGCTTTGCTTTAAGAAGTTTATGGAACATGACTTTTGCCGTAAAATGCAACTAAGAAAATGTCAAGAAAATCCCACTCTCACTTTAAATGATGGCATATCATTTAGTATATCATTTAGTATACTCACTACTAAATAGCATGAGTTTAAATGTGATTGGCTAGTTATGAATACAACATACCCCCAATAAAAGAGCGCGTTCACACTTATGCAACTACATTATAATAGTTTTGTTATTCTACCCCCCTATCAAAATGATTTCATCCATTGATGCTTGTTTCTGAAAAACAGTCATGGAGTCAAAATTGTCACTACACCTGTATATAAATAGGTGTAATTTCCACTTGAGGAGGAAAATCTCCTCTTTTTGCACTTAGGGGATCTGTATATGAAGTCCTCAAACTATTCTATATAAATAGCGTTCCTTAGTCGCGCCGTGTGACTAAGCAATAATGTACAGCCACATATAGGGTATTTCCATATTCAGCAGAAATTGTATCACAAAATATATTGCTATTTTTACCCATAGTCCCAGCGTGGGGAGCAGTGAGTATTCCTGCAGCTGTCCTCTGCTTGTAGGCAGCTCATGATGTCACTGCCATGCGCTGCTTACAAGCATAAATCAGCTGCTGGCATCGGAACAGGACGCTGCAAGGGAGTACAGGAAGGTAAGTAGGATGGTTTATGGTTTTTTTAATGTTTTTCTGATGGGGGCCATTCATGATGGGGATGGGGGCCATTCATACCAGGATGGGGATGGGGCCATGCATACCAGGACGGAGATGGGGGTCCTGCATACAAGAATAGGGATGAGGAGGCTATGCACACCAGAATAGGGATGAGGAGGCCATGCATACCAGGACAGGTATGAGGAGCCATGCATACCAGGATAGGGATGAGGGGGCCATGCATAGCAGGATAGGGATGAGGGGGCCATGTGTAAGGTTCAGCAGGTACGCGGGATGCAGTGACACGCAGGAGGCAGATCAAGAGTTAACGGGGGTTTATTACAGGGATACTCCACGCAGGGAGATAATAACAAGGGAATGGAAGACAGGGTTCAAACAAAGAACAAGCGTTCAATAAACCGATGCCCTTATCAGTCAGATGTTTCCAGGGGATGGAGGCAAGGAGGTCCCGCGATGGTGCCGTAGGTGACGTGTGAAGTCTCTGGCCTGGTCCTGGAGGAATGTGAGGCACTGGCTCCTGACAGCCGCAACGTATCCTGGCGCTCCTGAGTGTGGTCTGATGATTCCGGAGCGGAGTTTCAGTGGAGGAGGAATAGGGGTGGAAGGGTCATGAAGCACTGGAGAACCCGGGGGTGAGCTAGCCGACTCCGAGTCGGCTTCCTGGTCCATTCCACAGCAAGCACCGCCAGCAGTCAGCGGAACGGTACGGAATGTCTCTCCAGTCTCAGGGGTTGGAGCCGTAATGGGCACATGCTGTAAACAGTCTGTCTGTGTGTGTGTAGACAGTCGACAGAGCAACATGGCTTTCTAGAGTCGTGCTGATTAGAGCAAGTCAACTTTCTCCTGATGTGCGCTCTGTCTTCCCGTCGAAAGTCCTGTTTTCCCGCACTTCGCCCCTTTTATCTCCGACCTGCCCCTGCAGTCAGGTGCAAAGGTCGGTCCAGGTCAGAAAGTGTTCCCTCTGGCAACAATGGTGAGAGCCCCAACAGTTCCGGCCCTGATATGAGAGGAGCACCACGGGCCCGATCCACCTCCTTACACTCCCCCTCCTCTTTTGCTTGCCATTCCATGGGCGAGTGTTCTGGTAACAAACATGGGCAGTTTTTTTTCTCTACTTGAACAGTTTGCCGCCACACAAATTGGTCCTGATTGTAACGATTGGGGGGTTTTCCAGCTGTGGTTCGCTCAGAGCTCCGTAAGTCAGAGAGAGCAGTGGAGTCACCTAGAGTAGTCGAGTCAGGCTGCATAAGGGTGGGTGATGGTGTGTCGTCTCCTGCCGGAGCACTTTCTTTAAGGACATCAGGGGCTTGTCACTCTGGTAGTTGCTTGGAGTCATCTTCTTCATATTCTATTACAACTGGCGCAGATTTTTCCAGAGTCTCACAAACCTCTTCTTGTTCAACAGGGTTTTTTGACAGACAGGGCAGAAGCATGTTTCAGTGGACCACTCGAGTAAAGAGACGCTCCACACCTTCGGGTTGAATTTCGTATACAGGGCTCTCAGAGTTGATTCGCCGTTTTACCCGATACGGATTGGTCTCCCACCGGTTCTCTAGCTTGTCTCGAGGATGTTTCTCTCATACTAATGCATGGTCCCCAACTTGGAGATCGGTCCCCCCGCAGCGGAGTTCATTCCACATGTTCCAACTGCTGAAATCGGGTTTGCACCAGGCGATGCAGAGTTTGCAAATGATGGCAATGTTCCTGGACCCAGGTCGATACCCGCGTCAGTGGGTAGTCCTCTTCTAGGTCCAACTCCAGCTCGATGATTTCTTTTCCTGCACAGACAAACAGCAAGGTGTTTGGGGTATACCAGGTGGCTCGGTGTACCCGGTTATTGTACACCTAAACTAATTTGGCCACATATTCAGGCCATCAGGCCTTTCGATCTTCCTCTAGAGTCCTCAACATTTGTATTAACGTCCGGTTGAACTGCTCACACACTCCATTACCCTGTGGGTGGTACGGTGTAGTGCGTAACTTCTCGATTCGGTACATTCGATGCAGTTCTTCCATCACTTTCCCTAGAAAGCAGGCCCCCTGGTCTGAATGAATACGCTTTGGACAACCGTAGACTTGAATTAAATTTTTGCAGATGGCATGAGCGGCGGATTCTGCGGTCTGATCTTGAGTTGGGGTCACAACGGCGAACTTTGTGAAGTGGTCCACCATTACCATGCAATGTTCATACCCTTGATGGGCTGGCCCGATGGTCAAATAATCTATCATTAGCAGCTCCAGGGGGGTGGATGTCACGATCGCTTGAATGGGAGCCCTCTGCTCTGGTAGCTTCTTCTACCACAGTTTTTAGTCGTGGATGGTAAACAAATCGTTGCAGCCACTGGAAGGTCTTTTCCTGCCCAAAATGAGCTCCCCTTTGATGTGCTTCGGTGGAGACCTTTAGCAACAGTGTCCCGGGAATTATCACCTGCCAGGTGACCCCTAACTTTTTTTGTAATTGGACTTTCCGGTATAACAATCCATTCTTCATCTGGAGACGTTCCCACTGCCGAAGAATCCATAGGGTTTCTGGAGAGAGGTCATTCCTTTCCTCTTGTCTGGGAAGTATTTTTGTCATCACCCACTCTTATTAGGGCAAGCTTCCCATCCTCCTGTTGCAACCTGACCCACTCATCACGTGTTCACCCCAGAGTACCTTCCGGGGCCTGCACTTGTGTCTGCTCTTGCGTAGCTTCCACCTTCCTGGCAGCATTCTGGAACTTGGAGGTCTTCTCATCTTCTAACTCCTCATCCCTACTGTGACCTGGTTTGGCATGTTTCATCCTGGATAATACATCGGCATGAGTATTCTCGGCCCCACTTTTGTAAGTGATCTTATACCGGAACTTGGCCATCCGGGCCACCCATCGCTGTTCCAAGGCCCCTATCTTCACATTTTATAAGATATGCCAGTGGGTTGTTGTCGGTATGCACTAGTACTTCAGACCCGGATAGGTACTCTGCGAATCTCTCCGTCATAGTCCACACCAACGCCAGTAGCTCAAGCTTAAAGGAACTGGAACATTAAGCTGACATGCAAATATAGTCAGACCAGCATTGACTTTCTTGACATCTTGATTACTAAAGGTGAAAATGGTTTTTTACAAACTAATGTACATCGGAAGGAAACTGCAGTAAATTCGGTCCTACATGCCACCTCTTCGCACCCAAAGTCATTAATAGAGGGCATTCCAACTGGCCAATTTTTGAGGGCAAGACATATTTGTTCAAGCGAGGAAGCGTTTGAGGAACAAATTATTGATCTGTCCTCTAGATTTTCGGCAAGAGGGTATTCAAAACGGAGCATCAAAAGAGGGATAAGAAGGGCCAAACAGGCTGCACTAAATGACCTGTTAATGCCTAAAAACAAAAATGTAGATCAACAAAAGGTGAGATTTATATCCACCTATCATGACAAATGGTGGGAAGTTAAAAAAGCCTTAGAGAAATACGGCCACTACTTCTAACAGATAAAACCTTAGAGAAGTTTGTTCCTAAATTTCCCTCCATCACGTATAGGAGGTCAAGTAACCTTAGAGACACCTTGGTACACAGTTACCATGGGGGCCAAAAACCAGAAAAGACCTTCGGATCTACAGGTCAAAAATGGGGTTTCTTTCCATGTAATTCGTGTATTTCATGTGTCATGGGTGCATCGCCACGAAGATCGTCGCGATTGCACATTCTGACTTCTCGCAGCTGAGTTGCTGTTTCTTTGTGTTTGGTAATGAGGGAGTTAATTTTACCTAGCTCTTTGCTAAGACTAGGTCCAGCCTCGCCCGGCTGCTTTTGATTATGTTCTAATTAGCTTCCTTTATATTCCTGCCAGTCTGTGTGTTAGATGCCGGTGAAAGCATTCATACATACTGCAGATAGGATCGGTTCTGAGAAGACTTAAGCTAAGAGCTCCTTTGTTGTTTTTCCTCTCCTTGCTTACAGTTTATCTCCTAGACCTTTGGTGTTCCCTCTGTGTTTATATGTTGTATGCAAGACAGTATTTACTTTATCCCCTGTCTGTCTCGTTTGTCTGTACTGTTTGTTAACCTTTACCTGTCCATTCCCTATGGTGGTAATCAGGGTCCTTCTAAGGACTAGATTACAGTGGTCAGGGATTTATAGGAGACAGGGTTTACGCTGGCGGCCTGGACCTCTGTACCATTAACAGTACCTCCAGGTAGAGGGACTAGTCAGGACCCCAGTTTAGGGTCAGCATAGACCCCGGTCCACCTCTAGCCAGAGACAGCGTGAAAAGGATTCAGTATTGACCCACAGGATATTATGTCAGGTAATACTATGCTATATATACATGTTAATGTTACCTATTTATTTGTTATATAGAATGTTGTCCCACTTGATAGATTACTGACATTATTTATATATATATCTGCTAGACAGCGTGACATCATGTCCCAATATGATGTGTGCTTCTTCCTTTAACTCTAGTGATGGAAGTAAAACATTTAGCATTACCCAGCACATTACTTGTAACTCAACTGGAGTAATTTACTATGCCCTGTGCCCGTGCACTAAAATATATGTAGGCATGACCTCCAGACCCCTAAAAACTTGGGTCAGAGAACATTATAGGGACATAAAAAATGCTCGGGAGGTAAATGACGTTGCCCTCTTAAAGCCCATACCTAAGCATTTTAAAATTCATCATGACTCCAATCTGAAATTGCTGAAGGTAATGGGCATAGACAAAATCTTTGTGGACCATAGGGGAGGTAATTGGAAAAAGAAATTGGCTCAAGTAGAGACACAATGGATTTTCAAAATAGGATCCCTTCAACCAGAGGGACTCAATGAGGTTCTGAGTTTTGCCCCCTTTCTATAATTTATTTTAGTGGTATTTATTCCCTGTCTTTATATATCCTTTTTTTAGTTCACATTAGGTTACTTGTATATATGTGATTTCTCCGGTGCGGATGTGGTGGATACTTTTGACGTTGATGAAGTCCTCAAGTTGGAGATGTCTAAATCTACAGAGAAGAATGCAAAGAATTCCAATCGACTTGTTCGAGGCACCTGGTGGATTTATAACCCTTTATGGAATCTACAGAGAAGAATATAAAGAAATTCCTACCGACTCGTTTGGGACTCTCTAACCTTGAAATACTTTTTTAGCATCCATAGCTCCGCTATTATACTTATAATATAATATATTTGATATATATAGTGTGTTTTTGATTTTTATTTTTCAATTCATTATTTACTTTATTATTTTCATTTTTTGGTTATGCTTTTATATGGGATATAGAGCTATATATATACTGGGGATCGTAAGCGGTTTTTTGTAATGATGCTTCATTTAGCATCCAGCATATTTTACATCTACCACTTGACAACCTACATAATGGCATTACATTATCTTATTTAGGTCTAATTTAGGCATATATTGCATCATTATTTAACATAACCCGTTCTGCCATTTATGTATGTGAAGCTACTTAGTCCCTCCAGCAAAGCATCGCTGGGACGCTTTCGTCAGGTTGTTGTGGCACAGCCCCTTGGTCCTGACACGTCAGACGGGGGCGTGGTCCAATGGCTGATGACGCAGTCTCGCGATGCTGTGCGTTGCCATGGTGGCACGTCCAGCCGGGCTCGATGCAGGTTCCTCCCTATTCTGACGTGTCGGATGGGGAGTGGCTGCATGGCCGGCGGAGGTGCCTCTATGATGCGTCACACGCTGGAAGCTGGATTATTTTGCTCACATGTGGGACATCAAGCCGGTAATTTTTATGACTGGGAAATGTATATAAGGGCACATTATACTCCATATCACATCTACACACCCCCCCAAGACGAAGCTAACGTGAAACGCGCGTCGGGGAATCCAGGCTCTACCTAAGGTCATATGTGTTCTATCATAATGTCTGTAATACCATGTTTGTATTGAATGGTGACTTCTAGGATTGGAATCACTGTGTTAAGTTATAGTGGCCATAATGGGCATTACTATATATTACATGTTATTTAACACAGGGTTATTGTAAACTGAGGTCTTCACACAGTGACCACTATGTTTATTATCATATGCTATATGTTATTATACACAGTACTATTGTGAATTGCGGTTCATATGCACGCTCTTATGCAGCAACTGACATTGGGATACCATTGAA
The DNA here is from genome assembly GCA_033576555.1 of Oophaga sylvatica. Classification (NCBI taxonomy): domain Eukaryota; kingdom Metazoa; phylum Chordata; class Amphibia; order Anura; family Dendrobatidae; genus Oophaga; species Oophaga sylvatica. Next base: position 282,701,037 of record JARQOD010000001.1, read on the forward strand.
TTTTCATATTCAATTATCCAAATACTTGAGGTATATATCGCACATCTGTGTATTATCAATTCTTTAAAACCATTCCATTTAGCATTTGTGGTACACTGTGTTAGCGTACTTTCAAGATATCAGACCTTATTACATAGATTTGCTATAGTTTGCATATGTACCTATGGGAGCATGCTGGATATATATCCCGTTTTTATATACCGTATATTTTTTTATTTGTTTGTTGTTATTTGTGTGAAGGTTTTTCTAATAAAGAGTTGTATTTATGGCTACATGCTCCCAGTGCTTTTTGGATTTATATTTTTAACCCCTTAACGACCAAGCCATTTTGTAGGTTAAAGACCAGGCCAATTTTTACATTTCTGACCACTGTCTCTTTATGAGGTTATAACTCTGGAACGCTTCAACGGATCTTGGCGATTCTGAGATTGTTTTCTCGAGACATATTGTACTTCATGATAGTGGTAAAATTTCTTCAATATAACTTGCGTTTATTTATGAAAAAAATGGAAATATGGCAAAAATTTTGAAAATTTTGCAATTTTCAAACTTTTAATTTTTATGCCATTAAATCAGAGAGATATGTCACAAAAATTAGTTAATAAATAACATTTCCCACATGTCTACTTTACATCAGCACAATTTTGGAACCAAAATTTTTTTTTGTTAGGAAGTTATAAGTGTTAAAAGTTGACCAGCAATTTCTCATTTTTCCAACAAAATTTACAAAATCATTTTTTTTAGGGGCCACCTCACATTTGAAGTGAATTTGAGGGGTCAATATGACAGAAAATACCCAAAAGTGACACCATTCTAAAAACTGCACCCCTCAACGTGTTCAAAGCCACATTCAAGAAGTTTATTAACCCTTTAGGTACTTCACAAGAATTGAAGCAATGTGGAAGGAAAAAATTAACATTTAACTTTTTTTCCCAAAATTTTTCTTTCGACACAATTTTTTAAAATTTTGTCAAGGGTATAAGTAGAAAATGAACCACAATAGTTGTTTTACAATTTCTCCTGAGTACATCGATACCCCATGTGTGGGGGTAAACCACTATTTGGGCGCATGGCAGAGCTCGGAAGGGAAGCAGCGCCATTTGACTTTTTTGGCTGGAATTGAGATTGGACGCCATGTCGCATTTGGAGAGTCCCTGTGTGCCTAAACAGTGGAAACCCCCCACAAGTGACCCCATTTTGGAAACTAGACCCCCCAAGTAACTTATCTAAATGTGTTGTGAGAGCTTTTAACCCCCAAGGGCTTCACAGAAGGTTATAACGTAGAGCCGTAAAATTAAAAAAAACATGTTTTTTCCACAAAAATGATCTTTTCATCCCAATTTTTATTTTCCAAAGGATAAAAGGACCCCAAAAGTTATTGTGCAATTAGTCCTGAGTACGCTGATACCCCATATGTGGGGGTAAACCACTATTTGGGTGCATGGCAGAGCTCGGAAGGGAAGCAGCGCCATTTGACTTTTTTGGCTGGAATTGAGATTGGACGCCATGTCGCATTTGGAGAGTCCCTGTGTGCCTAAACAGTGGAAACCCCCCACAAGTGACCCCATTTTGGAAACTAGACCCCCCAAGTAACTTATCTAAATGTGTAGTGAGAGCTTTGAACCCCCAAGGGCTTCACAGAAGGTTATAACGTAGAGCCGTAAAATTAAAAAATCATGTTTTTTCCACAAAAATGATCTTTTCATCCCAATTTTTATTTTCCAAAGGATAAAAGGACCCCAAAAGTTATTGTGCAATTAGTCCTGAGTACGCTGATACCCCATATGTGAGGGTAAACCACTATTTAGGTGCATGGCAGAGCTCGGAAGGGAAGCAGCGCCATTTGACTTTTTTGGCTGGAATTGAGATTGGATGCCATGTTGTATTTGGAGAGCCACTGTGTGCCTAAACAGTGGATACCCCCCACAAGTAACCCCATTTTGGAAACTAGACCCCCCAAGGAACTTATCTAGATGTGTGGTGAGAGCTTTGAACCCCAAGGGCTTCACAGAAGGTTATAACGTAGAGCTGTAAAATTACAAAATCATATCTTTTCCACTAAAATGATCTTTCCACCCCCAATTTTTATTTCCCAAAGGGTAAAAGGACCCCAAAAGTTATTGTGCAATTTGTCCTGAGTACACTGATACCCCATATGTGAGGGTAAACCACTATTTGGGCGCATGGCAGAGCTTGGAAGGGAAGCAGCGCCATTTGACTTTTTTGGCTGGAATTGAGATTGGACGCCATGTCGCATTTGGAGAGTCCCTGTGTGCCTAAACAGTGGAAACCCCCACAAGTGACCCCATTTTGGAAACTAGACCCCCCAAGGAACTTATCTAGATGTGTGGTAAAAGCTTTGAACCCCCAAGGGCTTCACAGAAGGTTATAACGTAGAGCAGTAAAATTAAAAAATCATATCTTTTCCACAAAAATGATCTTTCCACCCCCAATTGTTATTTTCCAAAGGGTAACAGGACCCCAAAAGTTATTGTGCAATTTGTCCTGAGTATGCTGATACCCCATATGTGGGGGTAAACCACTATTTTGACGCATGGCAGAGCTGGAAAGGGAAGGAGCGCCTTTTTCAAATGCAGATTTTGATGGAATGGTCTGCGGGTGTCATGTCACGTTTGGAGAGCCCCTGATGTGCCTAAACAGTAGAAACCCCCCACAAGTGACTCCATTTTGGAAACTAGACCCCTCAAGGAACTTATCTAGATGTGTGGTGAGCACTTTGAACCCCCAAGTGCTTCACAGAAGTTTATAACGTAGAGCCGTGAAAATAAAAATATCATATTTTTTTCCACAAAAATAATCTTTTTGCCCCCAAATTTTTATTTTTATAAGGGTAACAGGAGAAATAGGACCCCAAAAGCTATTGTGCAATTTGTCCTGAGTACGGTTATATCCCATATGTGGGGGGGAACCACTATTTTGACGCATGGCAGAGCTCGGAAGGGAAGGAGCACCGTTTTTAAATGCAGACTTTGATGGAATGGTCTGCGGGTGTCATGTCGCGCTTGGAGAGCCCCTGATGTGCCTAAACAGTAGAAACCCCCCACAAATGACCCCATTTTGCAAACTAGACCCCCCAAGGAACTTATCTAGATGTGTGGTCAGCACTTTGAACCCCCAAGGGCTTCACAGAAGTTTATAATGTAGAGCCGTGAAAATAAAAAAATCATATTTTTTTCCACAAAAATTACCTTTTTGCCCCAAATTTTTATTTTTCTAAGGGTAACAGGAGAAATAGGACCCCAAAAGCTATTGTGCAATTTGTCCTGAGTACGCTGATATCCCATATGTGGGGGGGAACCACTATTTTGACGCATGGCAGAGCTCGGAAGGGAAGGAGCACCGTTTTTAAATGCAGACTTTGATGGAATGGTCTGCGGGTGTCATGTCGCGCTTGGAGAGCCCCTGATGTGCCTAAACAGTAGAAACCCCCACAAATGACCCCATTTTGCAAACTAGACCCCCAAGGAACTTATCTAGATGTGTGGTCAGCACTTTGAACCCCCAAGGGCTTCACAGAAGTTTATAATGTAGAGCCGTGAAAATAAAAAAATCATATTTTTTTCCACAAAAATTACCTTTTTGGCCCAAATTTTTATTTTTATAAGGGTAACAGGAGAAATAGGACCCCAAAAGCTATTGTGCATTTTGTCCTGAGTACGCTGATACCCCATATGTGGGGGGGAACCACTGTGATCGCCTTACTGCGATCTTTGGGAGGCACAATGAACAAATCCACAAAAGGTGAAGAATTGGTTTTATTTTTTACGCCGTTCCTCGTGCGGTATTAGTGATTAGGCGACTTTATTCCTCGGATCGGTGCGATTACAGCGATACCAGATTTACATCCTTTTTTCATGTTTAGCTTCTGTCACACACTAAAAGATGCTTTTTCTTGGAATAATTTTTTGTAAGAAATTTTTGCATCGCCGTATTTTGAGAGCTATAATTTTTCCATATTTCGGCCGACAGAGTTATCTGTGGGCTTATTTTTTGCGGGACGAGCTGACGTTTTTATTGGTACCATATTCAGGCACATAACGTTTTTTGATCGTTTCCTATTCCGATTTTTGTGGAATCAGAATGAACAAAAACCAGCAATTGTTTTTTTTTTTTTTTTTTCCTCCGTTCCGTGTGTGGTAAAATTGATAAAGCAGCTTTATTCTTCGGGTCACTACGGTTACGGCGATTCCTCATTTATATATTTTTTTTTATGTTTTGGCGTTTTTTACACAATAAAAAATTTTATAGAAAAAATAATTATTTTTGCATCAGTTTATTCCGCGAGCTATAACTTTTTTATTTTTTTGCTGATGATGTTGTATAGTGGCTTTTTTTTTGCGGGACAAGATGACGTTTTCAGCGGTACCATGATTATTTATATCTGACTTTTTGATCGCGTGTTATTGCACTTTTTCCAAGCGGTATAATGATACCGCTTGGAAAAAGTATAATTTACTACTTTTTTGTGTTTTTTTTACGGCTTTCACTGAAGGGGTTAACTAGGGTTACGCTTTTATAGATGGGATTTTTACGGACGTGGCGATACCTAACATGTGTATGTTTTTTGTTTTTTATTTTTTTTATTACATAAAAATGTGTATTTTTTAGGGGATTTTTTTTTAATTATTCTTTAATGATTTTTTTTAACTTGTCCCTTTATGGGACTTTCACTTTTTTTACTTTTTATTGCAGTTACAATGCATTGCAATGCTCTGGCATTGCAATGCATTGCAACTATAGTGGAAGCTGCTGTGACAATGATCACAGCAGCTTCCCGTAGCTAAATGACCCGGAGGTTGTCATGACAACCCCCGGGTCATCAAGGCAGAGATCGGCCCCTGCAAATACATTGCAGGGTGCTGATCTGAGGCAGAGGGAGTTCCCGACCCTCTGCCTCCCCCCTGAGCTCTGCGATCGTGCTCGATCGCAGCAGTCAGGGGGTTAACAGCCAGGGGCGGTGGGGGCTCCGCTCCTGGCTGTCAGTGCAGGAAGCCTGGCCACTGCAGCGCCAGCTCCTGCACTGATTGCGCTGGGGAAGCTGAAATTTCAGCTTCTCCTGCATGATCGCTGCTGTGTTTGGTCAGTCAGATTGACTGACCAAGCACAGCGCTGTAGGTGCGGGGACCGACGGCAAAGGTCCCCGCACCGCTTGCCATGCCTGTCAGCTGTCTGTGACAGCTGTCGGCACTGATCTACCACTGCGTGTTTACACGCAGTGGTAGATCAAAGCCATGACGTGCAGAGTCCGTCCTGGTGCCGGAACTGGCACCTTGCCATGACGGACTCTGCACGTCAGTGGACATTAAGGGGTTAAAGGAACTGTAGTTGTCCGGATTTTGTTCAGTATTATGAAGGGACTGACTTGCATACACGATCACCTTCTCTCTCCAGTCCTGTATCTGCGACAGCACAGCCCCAAGCCCGTGCAGGCTCCCGTCAGTGTGGAGAATGAATGGTGGAGAAAAATCCACATAAGCCAATACCGGGGCTTCAGTCATTGCCCTCTTTAGATCTTGAAAGGATTTCTCTTGACGTTCTCCCCATTGGATGGTTCGGTTCTTTGCGCCTGAGGACACTCCCTTCAAAAGTTCCAGTAGCGGGTTCACCATGTGGGCAAAATTTTCACAAAGCGCCGGTAATATCTGGTCAGCCCTAGAAAGGCTCGGACGTCTTTCACGGTCTCTGGCGTGGGCCAGTCCTGTATTACAGCAATTTTCTCTCTGGATGGTTTTATTCCCTCAGCAGAGACAACGTGGCCCAAGTATTCAATTTGGGTGCAGAACAAATGACATTTTTACATTTTTACTTTTAGTCCATGCCTCTGGAGGCGACTTAACACCTGTTCTAGTCTTTGTAGATGCTCCTCGAAGGAAGCGGCATAAACTATAATATCATCTAAATAATAACCATGGCCTCAAAGTTTAAATCGCCCAGGCACCTTTCCATCAGCAGTTGAAATGCTCCTGGAGCAGTGGCTAACCCGAACGGCATCCTATTAAATTCAAACAGACCCATTGGGAGTATAAAGGTGGTCTTGGGCCTGTCCTGCTCTGACACCGGCACTTGCCAGTATCCCTAGCCAGGTCTAATGTTGAAAAGAATTTGGCTTTCCCCAACGCTGACAAGGATTCTTCAATTCTGGGCAATGGATACACATCTTTCACAGTACAGGCATTGAGCTTGTGATAATCTACACAAAAAAGTAGTGTACCATCCTTTTTCCTCACCAGTACTATAGGGGCAGCCCACGGACTTTGACTCTCCTTTATAACACCCTTCTGCAGCATCTGGCCAAGCATACTTTTCACCTCTTGGTACAGTTGTGGAGGAATTTGTCGGTATCATTCTCTTATGGGCGCGGGGCCCTTTGGTAATTCGTGGGTAATGGCAGTGGTGCAGCACAAGTCATCCTCATGATGGGCGAAAACGTCCCGATATCGCCCCAGTAGGGCCTCCACTTGTTGGATTTGTGGTGAAGTAAGGTCGGACAGCTCAGCCCGCATCTGCTCCAATATCTGCCGCCCTTCCTAAAGATGCTGAGGCTCTGGCGCCAGAGAAAAATCCACCGCCACTGTCCATGGATCTTCCTGTTTTACCATCAGTTGTAGAGCCTGAGGTGGTATTACTTCTTCAGGCATGCCCATAATCCGATCTACTTCACTCCAAGGGGAATTTGCAATGTCCTGTTTTCCTAGGTTGACACAGCGTACTGGGACCATCCCATCCCGGACTATGGTTAGTGAACGGACTCTAAGGACCCCAGTTATTCAGAAATGGAAGGGTCAACTTGAATCTCCACCCCTTGAAGTGGTATGCAGTCCCGACAGGCAGGGTTAGCACGGTCTGCCCTGGCGGCAGAACAAGTTTAATCGAGCCAGGAACGATCACTTTTCCTAACGTTCCTCCATCACTGTAGGACACTTGTGCCTGAGCCATGCGAATTAACTGTTGGAGCACTCTCCTCTGTGGGGTGTGCAGACTCCACTGCTTCAGGATTGCTTCAGACGACTCACTGACAAGGAGGTTCCCAAAGTCTTTTAAGACATTCATCTCCAGAGTTACGGCATGTCCACTGCTTACTTCACCATGGGTCAATACCACACCCTTCCGACCCAGGTCTTTGCCACAAATGGTTATATGCATCCACACCCCTCCTGTGACCCGAATGGGCAAGTGATTGGCAGCCGTCAACTTTATCACCGGGCTCCACTCAGGCCACATTGCTTTGGGAAAATGTAGCCAGAAATAGGTCTCTGGCATCGTAGTCACCTGTGAGCCAGTATCTACCAGACAACGTATGGTTCGACCATCAATTTCAACCCAAACTAGAAGGCACACTGAGACTAAATTTGTGGGACTTCCACTACTCCCTCGTGACTGTTCAGGCCCCGGGCGGCATCCCCCAGGCTCAGAGCCTTTTAGATTAATGGACGAAGGGGTTGAGGCCTTCCCCGACGTGGATACTCCCTAACTGTATGTTCATTCTCTCCACAATTAAAGCAAGTGAGAGGTCTCTGTCTACGGAACATTCTGGACTACCGTTGGAAGTCCGATTCACTCCTTTCCCCAGATCGATTTGAGGTACTCCCAGACTTCTTTACTCAGCCAACTCCCCCTAATATCTTGAAGCTTTTCCGCAATTCTTCCAATCATTGGGGGTTCGGAAATCTGGTTTACAGATACCTCACTGTTATGAATGTGCTGGAGATGATTTCTGAGCAGAGGCTCCCTCTGGTGGTTGCAGACAGTACTGAACCTCACAGCAAGGAATGGCAATCTGGGATCACGGACTGGACTGATATAAGGGAGGTTCCCTCCCACGATGGTCGCCAATGATCAATTGTTCTTGTCTCAATTGTGGTTCCTGGTTCATTAGGAAGTTTGCTGAGTCTTGCTTGCATCTTCTGCTTTCAGATAAGATATTTTCTGCTTTTATTTTTGTGCTTGCTTTTTGCATAGTTCCCTGCACTTCTGTGGAGGTCAGCTGGGTCCCCTCCTGGGGGCCTGTGCTCCTCTCAGTTTATCTGAAGCCACTGTTATTTGTTCATTTGCTTTTTCCTGTTTTTTCAGTAGCTGCGGCTTAGTTTTGTTACACCAGAGATCTGATTTAGGTGGTAGAGATCGTGTGATCTCAGGTGTTTTTGCAATCAGAAGAGTTGGTATTTTTTAGGGGTTTTTTTGGATTGCAGTGAGAATCCTTTCCTGTACTTTTCTGTCTAGACAGATTGGGCCCCAGCGTTTGCTCATTCTATTTTCTGTCTGTGTCCGTGCTTCTTCTTGTCTAACTGCCATTACATGTTTTGGGGCTTCCTATTTTCTTTGGGGATCTGCTCCGAGGCAGATAGCTTTCCTCTTTCTGCCTTTAGGTGTAGTTATCTCTCAGGCTGTGACGAGGCGTCTAGGATCAACGTAGGAACGCTCCACGGCTACCTCTAGTTGTGTGGTTAGTTCAGGTTACTGCAATCCAATAGGTTCCAGCCTCTCTGGTGTATTACTGTTTTTGCTTTTTCTCCTCAGCTACCTAAACATAACAGTATCACCGGCCCAGCTAAAATTATATGGTACTCACAGAAGGGAAAAATAGTGTGGAAAGAAAAAAAAAAGTTGTCAGAGTTGTTAGAGATTTTTTTTTTCTGTTTTTTGCATTTTTTCCCTCTTTTTCTCTGGGTGCTGAGGAGGATTTTTTTTTCTCTCAATGGAGATTGCACAGTTGTCTGGCCGTGTGGATCAGCTTGCCACTGAGGTTCGGAGTATTGCTACCTATCTTGCTGGGTTGCCGGTTGTGGAACCTAGGATTCCCATGCCAGATTTGTTTTTGGGGGATCGGCCTAAATTTCTGAATTTCAAAAATAACTGTAAGTTGTTTTTTGCCTTGAAGCCTAAGTCCTCAGGGAACGCAGCACAGCAGGTTCAAATTGTCATCTCTCTCCTGCGCGGCGACCCTCAGGATTGGGCTTTTTCCCTGACACCTGGGGATCCTGTTTTGAATGATGTTGATGCATTTTTCAGGCTCTGGGGTTGTTGTACGATGAACCTAATGTCACTGATCATGCCGAGAAGACCTTGTAGGCATTAAGTCAGGGCTGTGAAGCCGCTGAACTGTACTGTCAGAAATTTCGAAAGTGGGCAGTCCTGACCAAATGGAATGATGATGCTTTGGCAGCCCTTTTCGGAAGGGTCTGTCAGAGAATGTAAAGGACATTATGGTGGGATTCCCTGTACCCTCTGGTCTCAATGATCCTATGTCTTTGGCTACTCAAATTGACAGATGTTTGCGTGAGCGCAGAGGTATGCGTGAGATGGTGTTGCCTTGTTGGCCTGCTCCTGAGCCCATGCAGTGTGATGGAGTGACTTCTGGGGCACAGCGTCATGAATTTCAAAAGCGCAATGGGTTATGTTTCTACTGTGGTGACGCCTCTCATGCTATTTCCATCTGCCCTAAGCGGGGAAGATGTTTTGCACGCTCAGTTGTCTTGGGTAGTGCTCAGACAATTGTGGTTCCTGGTTCATTAGGAAGTTTGCTGAGTCTTGCTTGCATCTTCTGCTTTCAGATATGATATTTTCTGCTTTTATTTTTGTGCTTGCTTTTTGCATAGTTCCCTGCACTTCTGTGGAGGTCAGCCGGGTCCCCTCCTGGGGGCCTGTGCTCCTCTCAGTTTATCTTAAGCCACTGTTATTTGTTCATTTGCTTTTTCCTGTTTTTTCAGTAGCTGCGGCTTAGTTTTGTTACACCAGAGATCTGATTTAGGTGGTAGAGATCGTGTGATCTCAGGTGTTTTTGCAATCAGAAGAGTTGGTATTTTTTAGGATTTTTTTTGGATTGCAGTGAGAATCCTTTCCTGTACTTTTCTGTCTAGACAGATTGGGCCCCAGCGTTTGCTCATTCTATTTTCTGTCTGTGTCCGTGCTTCTTCTTGTCTAACCGCCATTACATGTTTTGGGGCTTCCTATTTTCTTTGGGGATCTGCTCTGGGGCAGATAGCTTTCCTCTTTCTGCCTTTAGGTGTAGTCATCTCTCAGGCTGTGACAAGGCGTCTAGGATCAACGTAGGAACGCTCCACGGCTACCTCTAGTTGTGTGGTTAGTTCAGGTTACTGCAATCCAATAAGATCCAGCCTCTCTGGTGTATTACTGTTTTTGCTTTTTCTCCTCAGCTACCTAAACATAACAGTATCACCAGCCCAGCTAAAATTATATGGTACTCACAGAAAGGAAAAATAGTGTGGAAAGAAAAAAAAAAGTTGTCAGAGTTGTTAGAGATTTTTTTTTTCTGTTTGTTGCATTTTTTCCCTCTTTTCTCTGGGTGCTGAGGAGGATTTTTTTTCTCTCAATGGAGATTGCACAGTTGTCTGGCCGTGTGGATCAGCTTGTCACTGAGGTTCGGAGTATTGCTACCTATCTTGCTGGGTTGCCGGTTGTGGAACCTAGGATTCCCATGCCAGATTTGTTTTTGGGGGATCGGGCTAAATTTCTGAATTTCAAAAATAACTGTAAGTTGTTTTTTGCCTTGAAGCCTAAGTCCTCAGGGAACGCAGCACAGCAGGTTCAAATTGTCATCTCTATCCTGCGCGGCGACCCTCAGGATTGGGCTTTTTCCCTGACACCTGGGGATCCTGTTTTGAATGATGTTGATGTATTTTTTCAGGCTCTGGGGTTGTTGTACGATGAACCTAATGTCACTGATCATGCCGAGAAGACCTTGTAGGCATTAAGTCAGGGCTGTGAAGCCGCTGAACTGTACTGTCAGAAATTTCGAAAGTGGGCAGTCCTGACCAAATGGAATGATGATGCTTTGGCAGCCCTTTTCGGAAGGGTCTGTCAGAGAATGTAAAGGACATTATGGTGGGATTCCCTGTACCCTCTGGTCTCAATGATCCTATGTCTTTGGCTACTCAAATTGACAGATGTTTGCGTGAGCGCAGAGGTATGCGTGAGATGGTGTTGCCTTGTTGGCCTGCTCCTGAGCCCATGCAGTGTGATGGAGTGACTTCTGGGGCACAGCGTCATGAATTTCAAAAGCGCAATGGGTTATGTTTCTACTGTGGTGACGCCTCTCATGCTATTTCCATCTGCCCTAAGCGGGGAAGATGTTTTGCACGCTCAGTTGTCTTGGGTAGTGCTCAGACAATTGTGGTTCCTGGTTCATTAGGAAGTTTGCTGAGTCTTGCTTGCATCTTCTGCTTTCAGATATGATATTTTCTGCTTTTATTTTTGTGCTTGCTTTTTGCATAGTTCCCTGCACTTCTGTGGAGGTCAGCCGGGTCCCCTCCTGGGGGCCTGTGCTCCTCTCAGTTTATCTTTGTCACGCTGTATAGCAGATATATATATGTGATGACAATAATCTATATCAAAGGGCAACATACTATATAACATGCGCATAGCTATATGATAACATAGATTTACCTGACAGAAAGTCCAGTGGGTCAGAACGGAATCCGTTATACGCTGTCTCCGGCTAGAGGGTGACCGGGGTCTAAGCTGACCCTAACTGGGGTCCTAACTAATCCCTCAACCTGGAGGTACTGTTAAAGGTACAGAGGTCCAGGCCACCAGCGTAAACCCTGTCTCCTATCAATCCCTGCCAACTGTATTCTAGTCCTAAGAAGGACCCTGAATACCACCAAAGGGAATGACCAGGTAATGGTTAATGAACAGAAAGACAAACAAGAAAGATAAGAAATAAAGTAAATAAAGTCTTACATACAACACTCACACACAGTAGGAACACCTTAGGTCTCAGAGATAAACTATAAGCTGTAAGAGTAAAAACAACTAAGGAGCTCTTAGCTTAAGTATTCCCAGAACCGATCCAGTCTGCTAAACTATATGAATGCTTTCACCGGCATCAAACACCCAGACTGGCAGGAATATAAAGGAAACTAATTAGAACATAATCCAAAGCAGCCGGGCGAGGCTGGACCTAGTCTTAGCAAAGAGCTAGGTAAAATTAACTCTCTCATTACCAAACACAAAGAAACAGCAGCTCAGCTGTGAGAAGTCAGAATGTGCAATCGCGACGATCTTCGTGGCGATGCACCCATGACAGTACCCCCCCTTCTACGAGGGGCCTCCGGACCCTCATGACCAGGTCTGTCCGGGTAAATTGTGTGAAAGGTCCGAACCAATCGATCTGCGTTATCATCAGACGCAGGGACCCACGTCCTCTCCTCAGGACCATACCCCCTCCAATGAACTTCCACGTTATCATTGACTACCACTGAAGGAGGAGGTAGAGGTGACGGTATGACTGGTGCCACATACTTTTTAAGTAATGACTTGTGAAACACATTATGAATTTTAAATGTAGGAGGGAGGTCCAGACGAAATGCCACAGGATTAATTATGGAACTGATCCTGTATGGCCCGATGAATCTGGGACCCAACCTCCAGGAGGGAACTTTAAGTTTTATATTCCTGGTAGACAACCACACCAGATCGTTCACCCTCAGATCTAGACCAGAAACTCTCCTCCTATCAGCCATCCGTTTGTAAGGGTTCTCCGTAACCTTCAGTCTTAAGCGATCTGGAACTATCAGTCTCCCTGGAAGTCCCACAGGGGCGTCCCCCTGAGCCCCCAATACCTCCCCCTCAAGCTCAGAGCATACAGCTGACACTACAACTCCCTCCTGAGGAATAGGAACCGGATCATCCGTCTTCCCGACCCCTGGGAAAGTACGAGATAAGGCATCAGGAAGCAACTTTATTGAGAAGTCATATGTGCGATGAGGAGGTAACTCTTTACACCCCTCCTCTGAGAACTTCTCCCAAAAGTCCTCCAGAAAAGGAGGCAAAGTCCTAGGCACAACCGCACCGATGACCGTGCTCATGCAGTTATTCTTGCAAAATTCACCCCACTGGCTTATCTTTCTGGATTGCCAATCAATCACTGGGTTATGTTTAGCCAACCAAGGAAGTCCCAACACAATAGGAGCAGGCAGACCCTCCAACACATAACAAGACAATTGCTCTTTATGTATTGCCCCTACTCGAAGATCTATGTTATGAACAGCTTGTACCAAGCTACCTTGACCAAGAGGTCTAGAATCAATAGAGAGTATAGGGACCGGTTTGGCCAATACACTCAGTTGCATACCATGCACCTGGGCAAACCGAGTGTCCACCAAATTAGCCCGGACCCACTATCAAGAAAAACAGAAATCCTCTCAGTTCTAGTACCAATCACCACCTCCGCAGGCACGAGAAACTGAGAGGGATTTGGGGACGAAATACACACTCCCAGGTTAACTCCTTGGTTCAAAGAGGTCCGGGATGGACACCCCCAACATAATGTCCCTCTCTCCCGCAAAAGAAACACCTTCTAGTCTTGCGGCGCACCGCTGATTCCCTCCTACAAAATGATGTCCCTCCCAACTGCATGGGTTCCTCAGAACAGACCAGGGGAACCTCAGTATAAGGGACTTTAGTAGTAGGTGGAGTCATCACGGGAGGCGGAGTTACCTCGCGTCTTCCCCGAAGACGTCTATCAATGCGAATAGCGAGGGCCATAGCAGCCTCCAGTGATGGAGGAGAATCATACTGAGCTAACACATCCTTTAATTTGTCAGACAACCCTTGACAAAACTGGCTCCTAAGAGCTGGGTCATTCCACTGAGTATCTGTTGCCCATCTACGGAACTCAGAAGAATATTCCTCCGCTGGACGATTTCCTTGCCGTATTTTACGTAACCTTGTTTCAGCAAGGGAGACTCGATCCGGATCATCATATACCAGACCCAGGGCAGTAAAAAATCGATCCACTGACTGGAGATCTGGGGAGCCTGGAGAAATAGAGAACGCCCAAGATTGAGGATCCCCTTGTAAGAGCGAGATAACAATTCCCACCCTCTGCTCTTCACTCCCAGATGACCGAGGCCGCAGCCGAAAGTACAATTTACATGCCTCCCGGAAAGTAAAAAATTTGTCCCGCCCACCAGTGAACCTGTCCGGGAGAGCAACCTTAGGTTCAGATCTGGTTTGCTCCGGGGGGGACAAAACCTTGGACTTAATGTCTGCCAACTCCATGGACAATCCCTGCAACTGCCGGGCCAGCTGGGCTACTGGATCCATGATAGCTGGGGAGAATCTTTAGTATGGGCCGGTGAAAATGTCACGCTGTATAGCAGATATATATATGTGATGACAATAATCTATATCAAAAGGGCAACATACTATATAACATGCGCATAGCTATATGATAACATAGATTTACCTGACAGAAAGTCCAGTGGGTCAGAACGGAATCCGTTATACGCTGTCTCCGGCTAGAGGGTGACCGGGGTCTAAGCTGACCCTAACTGGGGTCCTAACTAATCCCTCAACCTGGAGGTACTGTTAAAGGTACAGAGGTCCAGGCCACCAGCGTAAACCCTGTCTCCTATCAATCCCTGCCAACTGTATTCTAGTCCTAAGAAGGACCCTGAATACCACCAAAGGGAATGACCAGGTAATGGTTAATGAACAGAAAGACAAACAAGAAAGATAAGAAATAAAGTAAATAAAGTCTTACATACAACACTCACACACAGTAGGAACACCTTAGGTCTCAGAGATAAACTATAAGCTGTAAGAGTAAAAACAACTAAGGAGCTCTTAGCTTAAGTATTCCCAGAACCGATCCAGTCTGCTAAACTATATGAATGCTTTCACCGGCATCAAACACCCAGACTGGCAGGAATATAAAGGAAACTAATTAGAACATAATCCAAAGCAGCCGGGCGAGGCTGGACCTAGTCTTAGCAAAGAGCTAGGTAAAATTAACTCTCTCATTACCAAACACAAAGAAACAGCAGCTCAGCTGTGAGAAGTCAGAATGTGCAATCGCGACGATCTTCGTGGCGATGCACCATGACAATCTTAAGCCACTGTTATTTGTTCATTTGCTTTTTCCTGTTTTTTCAGTAGCTGCGGCTTAGTTTTGTTACACCAGAGATCTGATTTAGGTGGTAGAGATCGTGTGATCTCAGGTGTTTTTGCAATCAGAAGAGTTGGTATTTTTTAGGATTTTTTTTGGATTGCAGTGAGAATCCTTTCCTGTACTTTTCTGTCTAGACAGATTGGGCCCCAGCGTTTGCTCATTCTATTTTCTGTCTGTGTCCGTGCTTCTTCTTGTCTAACCGCCATTACATGTTTTGGGGCTTCCTATTTTCTTTGGGGATCTGCTCTGGGGCAGATAGCTTTCCTCTTTCTGCCTTTAGGTGTAGTCATCTCTCAGGCTGTGACAAGGCGTCTAGGATCAACGTAGGAACGCTCCACGGCTACCTCTAGTTGTGTGGTTAGTTCAGGTTACTGCAATCCAATAAGATCCAGCCTCTCTGGTGTATTACTGTTTTTGCTTTTTCTCCTCAGCTACCTAAACATAACAGTATCACCAGCCCAGCTAAAATTATATGGTACTCACAGAAAGGAAAAATAGTGTGGAAAGAAAAAAAAAAGTTGTCAGAGTTGTTAGAGATTTTTTTTTTCTGTTTGTTGCATTTTTTCCCTCTTTTTCTCTGGGTGCTGAGGAGGATTTTTTTTCTCTCAGTGGAGATTGCACAGTTGTCTGGCCGTGTGGATCAGCTTGTCACTGAGGTTCGGAGTATTGCTACCTATCTTGCTGGGTTGCGGTTGTGGAACCTAGGATTCCCATGCCAGATTTGTTTTTGGGGGATCGGGCTAAATTTCTGAATTTCAAAAATAACTGTAAGTTGTTTTTTGCCTTGAAGCCTAAGTCCTCAGGGAACGCAGCACAGCAGGTTCAAATTGTCATCTCTATCCTGCGCGGCGACCCTCAGGATTGGGCTTTTTCCCTGACACCTGGGGATCCTGTTTTGAATGATGTTGATGTATTTTTTCAGGCTCTGGGGTTGTTGTACGATGAACCTAATGTCACTGATCATGCCGAGAAGACCTTGTAGGCATTAAGTCAGGGCTGTGAAGCCGCTGAACTGTACTGTCAGAAATTTCGAAAGTGGGCAGTCCTGACCAAATGGAATGATGATGCTTTGGCAGCCCTTTTCGGAAGGGTCTGTCAGAGAATGTAAAGGACATTATGGTGGGATTCTCTGTACCCTCTGGTCTCAATGATTCTATGTCTTTGGCTACTCAAATTGACAGACGTTTGCGTGAGCGCAGAGGTATGCGTGAGATGGTGTTGCCTTGTGGGCTTGCTCCTGAGCCCATGCAGTGTGATGGAGTGACTTCTGGGGCACAGCGTCATGAATTTCGAAAGCGCAATGGGTTATGTTTCTACTGTGGTGACGCCTCTCATGCTATTTCCATCTGCCCTAAGCGGGGAAGATGTTTTGTGCGCTCAGTTGTCTTGGGTAGTGCTCAGACTAAATTTCTGTTGACTGTTACCCTGATTTGCTCCATGTCCACATTTTCAACTCAGGCTTTTGTTGATTCAGGAGCAGCTATTAACCTGATGGATTTCGACTTTGCCAAACGTTGTGGCTTTCCCATGATACCCCTGCGGAAGTCTATTCCCCTATTGGGCATTGATTCTACCCCTTTGGCGGAGAATAAACCCATTTTCTACTCAGGTGATAATGAGGGTTGAACCAGATCATCAGGAGAGTTGCAAATTTCTGGTGTTGCATAATCTGCATGACATTATTGTTCTGGGTTTCCCTTGGTTGCAGATTCATAATCCTGTTTTGGATTGGAAATCTGTGTCTGTGACCAGTTGGGGCTGCCAATGTGTGAATGTAGGCACTCCTGTTTTTTCTGCCTCTCCCCAGTCTCAGGATGCTCCTGACTTTTTGACTGATTTTTCTGATGTGTTTAGTGAAAGTAAATCTGCATCCTTACCCTCTCACAGGAGCTCCGATTGCGCTATTGAATTAGTGCCTGGTGGTAAATTTCCTAAAGGTCGCCTTTTTAATTTATCTGTACCTGAACACAATGCTAACCGATCTTATATCAAGGAGTCATTGGAGAACGGTCATATCAGACCATCCTCTTCACCCTTGGGCGCCGGTTTTTTCTTTGTGGCCAAGAAGGATGGTTCATTGAGGTCGTGTATTGATTATCGCCTCCTGAATAAGATCACTGTGAAATAGCAATATCCGTTACCCTTGATTTCTGATCTGTTTTCCAGAGTGAACAGTGCTAGTTGGTTTACCAAGCTTGACCTCAGGGGGCGTATAACCTTATTCGTATTAAGCACGGGGATGAATGGAAGACGGTGTTTAATACCCCAGAGGGGCATTTTGAGTACTTAGTGATGCCCTTTGGGCTTACTAATGCCCCTTCCGTCATCCAATCCTTCATGAATGATATTTTCAGGGATTTTGTGGATAAATTTCTGATTGTTTATTTGGATGATATCTTGATTTTTTCCAATGACTGGGACTCTCATGTGAAACATGTTCGGACTGTGTTCCAGATTTTGAGAGAGAATGCACTGTATGTGAAGGGTTCAAAGTGTCTTTTTGGCGTACAGAAGGTCTCTTTTCTGGGATTCATTTTGTCTCCGTCTGTTATTGAAATGGACCCGGTCAAGGTTCAGGCCATCTGTGATTGGGTTCAACCTACTTCATTGAAGGCTCTTCAGAGATTTTTGGGTTTTGCCAATTTTTATCGTAAATTTATTGGTAATTTCTCTGGTATTGTTAAACCATTGACTGATCTGACCAAAAAGGTTTCCGATGTGGTGAATTAGCCTCCTGAGGCAGTTTCTGCATTTCAGGAACTTAAGCAGAGATTAATTTCTGCTCCTGTTCTACGGCAGCCTGATGTTTCTCTGCCGTTTCAGGTGGAGGTTGATGCCTCTGAGATTGGGGCAGGTGCCGTTTTGTCCCAAAGGGATTCAGAGACCTCTAAGAGTAACCCTTGTGCATTTTTCTTTCGAAAGTTTTCTCCAACTGAACGTAATTATGACATGGGTAATCGGGAGTTATTGGCCATGAAGTGGGCCTTTGAAGATTGGAGACATTGGCTGGAAAGAGCCAAACATCAGGTGGTGGTCGTCACGGACCATAAGAACCTGGTTTATCTCGAATCAGCCAAGCGACTTAATCCTAAACAGGCCAGGTGGGCCTTGTTTTTCACACGTTTTAATTTTGTGGTTTCTTTTCTTCCTGGCACTAAGAATGTTAAGGCAGATGCCCTCTCAAGGAGTTTCTTTGCGGATTCTCCTGAGTTATCTGATCCTGCTGTTATTTTGAAAGAGGGTGTAGTACTTTCCGCCATCTCGCCCAATTTGAGACTGGCTCTGGAGGGGTTTCAGGAGGATAAACCTGAGCGCTGGCCTGTTGGGAAACTGTTTGTCCCAGACCAGTGGAAGAAGAGTGCGCTGTCTGAGATTCATTGTTCCGCGTTGGCTGGTCATCCCGGGATTTTTGGCACCAGAGACTTGGTGAGTCGGTCCTTTTGGTGGCCTACTTTGTCTCGTGACGTCAGGGACTTTGTGCAGTCCTGTGGGACTTGCTCTCGTTCCAAGCCTTGCTCTCCCTCTAGTGGTTTGTTGATGCCATTACCTGTGCCCAAGAGGCCATGGACCCATATCTCTATGGATTATATTTCCAACCTCCCTGTTTCTCAGAAAATGACGGTTATCTGGGTAATCTGTGATAGGTTTTCCAAGATGATACATCTTGTGCCATTACCTAAGTTACCTTCCTCCTCCGAATTGGTGCCTTTGTTCCTTCAGCACGTGGTTCGGTTACATGGCATTCCGGAGAACATTGTGTCTGACAGAGGAGTCCAGTTTGTTTCCAGATTTTGGAGGACATTTTGTTCTAAACTTGGTGTTCAATTATCTTTCTCCTCTGCATTTCATCCTCAGACCAATGGACAAACCGAGAGAACAAACCAGACCTTGGAGACTTATTTGAGATGTTTTGTGTCTGCTGATCAAGATGACTGGTCTCTTTTTTGCCTTTGGCTGAGTTTGCTCTTAATAATAGGGCTAACTCTGCCACCTTGATGTCTCCATTTTTCTGCAATTCTGGGTTTCACCCTTGATTTTCTTCGGGACAGGCGGAGGCTTCTGTCTGTCCGGGTGTTGACTCTGTTGTGGAGCGTAAGCAGCAGATTTGGGACCAGGTAGTGGAGAGGTTATCTCTCTCTCAGGAGAAGGCCCAAAGGTTTGCCAACCGGCATAGGACTGATGGTCCTCGGTTTAAAGTGGGGGACTTGGTTTGGTTGTCCTCAAGAAATATCCCTATGAGGGTTGCATCTCCAAAGTTTAAGCCTAGGTTCATTGGACCTTATCAGATCATGGAGATTCTTAATCCTGTTTCCTTCTGTTTGCTTCTTCCAGGGTCATTTAAGATCCATAACATGTTCCACAAGTCCTTATTGAAGAGGTTTGTCAAGCCAGTGGTTCCTATGGCTGCTCCTCCTGACCCTGTTTTGGTTGAGGGCAATCTGGAGTATGTGGTTGAGAAAATATTGGATTCTCGTTTTTCTAGACAGAAACTCCAGTATTTGGTTAAGTGGAGAGGTTATGGTCAGGAGGACAATTCTTGGGTGTTTGCTTCGGACATCCATGCTAGGAGACTGATCCGTGCCTATCACCAAGCTCATCCTGATAGGCCTGGTTGCACAAGTGAGGGTTCGGTGACCCCTCCTCAAGGGGGGGTACTGTTATGAATGTGCTGGAGATGATTTCTGAGCAGAGGCTCCCTCTGGTGGTTGCAGACAGTACTGAACCTCACAGCGAGGAATGGCAATCTGGGATCACGGACTGGACTAATATAAGGGAGGTTCCCTCCCATGATGGTCGCCGGTGATCAATTGTTCTTGTCTCAATTGTGGTTCCTGGTTCATTTGGAAGTTTGCTGAGTCTTGCTTGCATCTTCTGCTTTCAGATAAGATATTTTCTGCTTTTATTTTTGTGCTTACTTTTTGCATAGTTCCCTGCACTTCTGTGGAGGTCAGCCGGGTCCCCTCCTGGGGGCCTGTGCTCCTCTCAGTTTATCTGAAGCCACTGTTATTTGTTCATTTGCTTTTTCCTGTTTTTTCAGTAGCTGCAGCTTAGTTTTGTTACACCAGAGATCTGATTTAGGTGGTAGAGATCGTGTGATCTCAGGTGTTTTTGCAATCAGAAGAGTTGGTATTTTTAGGGGTTTTTTTTGGATTGCAGTGAGAATCCTTTCCTGTACTTTTCTGTCTAGACAGATTGGGCCCCAGCGTTTGCTCATTCTATTTTCTGTCTGTGTCCGTGCTTCTTCTTGTCTAACCACCATTACATGTTTGGGGGCTTCCTATTTTCTTTGGGGATCTGCTCCGGGGCAGATAGCTTTCCTCTTTCTGCCTTTAGGTGTAGTTATCTCTCAGGCTGTGATGAGGCGTCTAGGATTAACGTAGGAACGCTCCACGGCTACCTCTAGTTGTGTGGTTAGTTCAGGTTACTGCAATCCAATAGGTTCCAGCCTCTCTAGTGTATTACTGTTTTTGCTTTTTCTCCTCAGCTACCTAAACATAACACCTCACCACTCTGGACCTACCCTACCGGAACTGTCACCCCTTTTTCTTGCTCCCACATACGTGCTTCACTCCCTATCTCAGAGAAGGTCAGGTGAGGGTTCACCCGCAAGCACTCCTGTAGGGCCTGTTTTGTCACTACATCCCGCAAGCCCATTGCCAATGGGTCCCGCAGCATTATATCAGTAGGTCCTACGCCTATGCCGCCTTTTCTAACAATGGCAGTGTGTAACTCCTGCAGAGCATTCATGTACTGTGTCACATTCTCCCCCTCCCTCTGCATTCGGCTAAACAGACGCATCCGCAGCTCCCTTATGTCCGTGGGGTCCCCATGAGTTTCCTCCAAAATTTGCAGAACCTTATTTAAGGTATCCCGTTCTCTGGGGGGTCGTAACATAATCGAGTTCCTAGCTTCCCCATCCAACGCCATTATGGCCACCTCGGCTTTCAATGCAGGGGTCATGGGTGCATTCTCAGCATCCCCCTCATGCGTTCAGTCCAGCTCCATAACAAGATATTGTTCCCCAAGAACTTAGGAAGATTGTTCAACATTGCCCCCAGGGTTGTACATCTGCCAGTACCTGTGCTGCACTTTATGTGTGCTGTTCTGCTATATTTTATGTTGGGATGTACTAGGGTCCCAAGGGAAAGCCGCCGAGGAGCAGAGGCGCCAAATCGCATAATCTAAGGTGCCAACCTCTGTCGGCAGGCAGGGAATCCATTAGAGAATTCTAGGGTTATATAGTCCCTGCACATTATACTATACAATTTTTTCCTTGCTTCCTTTGGAGACCACCTTTTTTTCTTTTGTATGTATTGTAGTTAGTGAATTGTGTGTACACCTCACTAACATGGACTTGCAAGGATTTTTGTTTTAACTTTCTCAATAAAAGTTACATTTTAGGGGCCCATGTTTTTGTGTTTTTTTGAAGTTGAATGGGGCCCCATTCCTAATTAGTCTTTCAGGTTTTGTTACGAAAAAAAGTCTCAAAATCAGTGGGATCCGTTGTAGCGTTCCACAGTTATTACAGTACCTCATAAAGTGACACTGGTTAGAATTGTAAAAATTGGCCTGGTCATGAAGGTGAAAACAGGCTTGGGGAGTGAAGGGGTTAAAAATCAGCAGTAAGTCAGCAATGGCTCTGAACCTACCATCTGTGGGTACTGCCTGATTGGCCAAATTGTAAACTTGTCCTTACAAATACAGCAATAGAACTTGCTTTATGAAGTAAAAAATGAATGCTTTAGGTATGTAGTGACAGAGCGTTTCTAGCTTGTGGCGAGCTAACAGACAAAACAGTAAGTCAAGATGTTGGGTTATTTATTATCTTTAGGCAGGTGGAGAATCTCAATTCATTGTTCCTGAACATGCAGGCTTGGTGTGGCACAGACCCTCTGTCCTTAGTACACAGGAAATAAACTGCGGGAGACTTCCATCTTCTGTGTTCTCTGCTTATCAAGATATTTCACCTTACACTTGCATCCTGTTCACAGGGAGCTAGAATCCGACAATAGGAATATGGTTATGAAACCATCTTCACTCTTCATAAACATATTATACAAGTATTATTATGGAATGTTCCTGATTATTTAACAAAGTCTATCTTAGTTATGACAAGTGCTAGATCAGATCTTTGCCTTTTCTTGTAAATATTTTTGTTGCTGTTACTTCAGTCTCATTTTTACTTATAGGTATGTTAAATATAAAGGTAAGCAACCATAGGGCCCAATTCATCATTGCATTTTCACCAGTCTTTGAATACTTCTCAATGAGTGACTGTTTGATTTATAATAATAATAATCTTTATTTTTATATAGCGCTAACATATTCTGCAGCACTTTACAGTTTGCACACATTATCATCACTGTCCCGATGGGGCTCACAATCTAGATTCCCTATCTGTATGTTTTTGGAGTGTGGGAGGAAACCGGAAAACCCGGAGGAAACCCACGGAGAACATACAAACTCCTTGCAGATGTTGTCCTAGGTGGGATTCGAACCCAGGACTCCAGCGCTGCAAGGCTGTAGTGCTATCCACTGAGCCACCTTGCTGCCCTGACAAATTCATCAAACGATATGTGCCTTCGTTCAAGTTGTCTTTTGTGGTTTAGTTTGTTTTTTGATTATTCCATTATTGTGGCTTTTCCAGATGTTTTATACAGATTCGTGAAATGCAACATTTTTAAAAACAAAGAGTCTCAAAATTTTACTCCAGTTATTTTGCTGCATTTTTTGTGAAATTTTGCAAGACAAGCGACTTTTCTAATAAGAAACCACTCAAAGGCATAAAAAAAGACCAATTTTGGGTTAGCACAAAATCATATATTGCATGTGTCATTTTGATGAATTTGACCCAAAGAAAGTCTGCGAAAACTACAAGTCAAAAAATAAAAAATTTGCAAATTACGGTATGATGCCGTTCCTTAGACGCTTTCATTGCCAATAAAGCAATAATAATTTTCTGAGTTGATACAAAACAGCCTGTACTCAGCTTACTGGTCAACAAGAATATCTGGAAAACCTACCTGTTATGGCCCAAATGGCAATCGCCCAAATGGTCAGTTGTGCAAACATTCAGTCTTGATCCTAGTGTGCCAAAATAAATGATAATCCATGTGTTGTATAGGCACAAAAG
>JARQOD010000001.1:282724205-282781036 GCA_033576555.1 Oophaga sylvatica
GAGCAGAGCACCTTCTTCCACATGCTAGCTGTGTCCCCTACATGGCTTTTTTCAAACTGCAAATTATACGTCTTATGGTTTGCTTTCAAAAATGTCTCTCTTCTTGCCTCTCTTCCATAAAGAATTGTGGACTATACGGCTAATAGTTGTCCTGTCGACTGATTCTCCAACCTGAGTTCTGAATCTCTTCAGTTACTCCAGAGCAACCATGGATCTTTTTTCTACCTCTCTAAGTAGTCCTCTCCTTGCTTGGGATGTCAGTTTAGGTGGATGTCTTGATAGGTTTGCAGTTGTGCCATACTCTTTCCATTTTTGGATGATGGATTGAACAGTGGTCCGTCAGATGTACAGCGCATGGGCTATTGTTTTTTTTATAACCTAACAATGCTTTACTCTTCTCCACAACTTTATCCCTGACCTGTCTGGTGTGTTCCTTGCTTTTCATAATGCTGTTTGATCCCTAATATTCCCCAGCACATTCTGATGCCTTCAAAGAACAGCAGTAGTTATACTGAGAATAAATGACATAGAGGTGGACTCAATTTACTAATTACTTCTGGAGGTCATTGGTCACTCAGGATTTTATTTAGGGGTATCATTTTATTTAGGGTGCTGAATACAAATGCTCATCAAAATTTTGAGATTTATATTTTTTAAAAATGAGAAAACCATGTAACATTTCCTACACATGCCACAAATACTTGCTACTTTGTGTTGGCAAATATAAAATTCCAATAGATTACATTTAAATTTGAGGGTGTAATGTAAACAAATGTGGAAAAATTCACAGGGTATGCATACTTTTTGAAGACACTGTACGTGCTGGAGAAAATGAGTCAAGTTTGGTACACTGCTTCACATTAAATACAAGTGTGATAACATAAAACCATTTTGGGAGAAGATCTTTGACCTTTATGCAGTTGTGAGAAAATATAACTGCTGTACAACTGAATCGACTACCAAACTGGAGCCAAAGGCCACCTCAGGAGAATAGAAAGTTGTCATCTGAGGGCTCTGTGAGCTGTACAAATACAGTTTGATACAAACTTTCCAAAAACTTGTATCATATTTTAATCAGTTATATAGTATGTCCTGAAGCTTGATGCATAAGCAACTAGTCCACCATCTTTTATTTCTTTTTTAACCCCTTAACGACCGCCGATACGCCTTTTAACGTCGGTCATTAAGGGTACTTAAACCACAGCGCCGTTAATTAACGGCGCTGTGGAAAAAGTGAACAGCGCCCCCCAGAGGCGCATTTTCTCCGGGGTCTCAGCTACCGGGGGTAGCCGAGACCCCAGAGAACATGAATCGGGTCGGTTTTTACCGACACCGATGTTGCGATCACCGTTATTAACCCTATAACGGCGACCGCAACAACAAAAAAAAAAAGTTGTGCCATTTAATTTTTCTGTCCTCACAGTGATATCACACTATCACACTATCACAGTGATCAAAATAAAAAAAACAGTACATAACCCCCCCATTTATCACCCCCTTAGTTAGGGACATATAATAAAAAATAGAAATTATATTTATTTTCATTTTTCTGTTAGGGTTAGGTTATAATTAGGGTTAGGGTTAGCATTAGGGTTAGGGTTAGCATTAGGGTTAGGGTTATAATAGCGTTAGGGTTAAGCTGGGTTCATACTGCGTTATGGCAGTCCGTTAGAGGACTGCGTTACACCGCGGTATAACGCGGTGTAACGCAGTCCGTTAGCGCTGCCATTCACCCCCATTTGAGGGCGCATCGCGACGCATGCCGTAAAGCGGCATGCGTTTGCGACGTGCCATCATTCATTGACGGAGCTTCGGATGCGGGCTGCAGCGTCTGGGCTCCGTCACCGCTAGCGCAGATGAATCATCTGCTGATTCCTCTGCGCTAGCGGGTATAGCATAACGCGATTGCGTTATGCTATACCGTTACCAGCCCGTCAACGCTATGTGTTGAACGGGCTGGTAAAACGCAAAATGAACCTAGCCTTAGGGTTAGGGTTATAATTAGGGTTAGGGTTACAATTAGGGTTAGGGTTAAAATTAGGGTTAGGGTTACAATTAGAGTTAGGGTTACAATTAAGGTTAGGGTTACAATTAGGGTTGGAATTAGGGTTGGGATTTAGGCTAGGATTAGGGTTGGGATTAGGGTTAGGGGTGTGTTGGGATTAGGGTTGGAGCTAGAATTGAGGGATTTCCACTATTTAGGCACATCAGGGGGTCTCCAAACACGACGTGGCGTTCAAAAAATTCAAATGGCGCTCCCTCCCTTCCGAGCCCTGCCGTGCGCCCAAACAGTGGTTTACCCCAACATATGGGGTATCAGCGTACTCAGGACAAATTGCACACCAATTTTGGGGTTCTAATTTCTCCTGTTACCCTTGGGAAAATAAAAAATAGCTGGCCAAAAAAATCATTTTTGAGAAAAAAAATGATTTTTTATTTTCACAGCTCTGCGTTTATAAATTTCTGTGAAACACTTGGCGGTTCAAAGTGCTCACCACACATCTAGATAAGTTCCTTAAGGGGTCTAGTTTCCAAAATGGGGTCACTTGTGGGGGGTTTCCACTGTTTAGACACATCAGGGGGTCTCCAAACACGACGTGGCTTTCAAAAAGTCAAATGGCGCTCCCTCCCTTCCGAGCCCTGCCGTGCGCCCAAACAGTGGTTTACCCCAACATATTGGGTATCAGCATACGCAGCACAAATTGCACACCAATTTTGGGGTTCTAATTTCTCCTGTTACCCTTGGGAAAATAAAAAAGAGCTGGCTAAAAAAATCATTTTTAAGAAAAAAAATGATTTTTTATTTTCACAGCTCTGCGTTTATAAATTTCTGTGAAACACTTGGGGGTTCAAAGTGCTCACCCCACATCTAGATAAGTTCCTTAAGGGGTCTAGTTTCCAAAATGTGGTCACTTGTGGGGGGTTTCCACTGTTTAGACACATCAGGGGGTCTCCAAACACGACGTGGCTTTCAAGAAGTCAAATGTCGCTCCCTCCCTTCCGAGCCCTGCCGTGTGCCCAAACAGTGGTTTACCCCAGCATATGGGGTATCAGCGTACTCAGGATAAATTGCACACCAATTTTGGGGTTCTAATTTCTCCTGTTACCCTTGGGAAAATAAAAAATAGCTGGCTAAAAAAAACATTTTTGAGAAAAAAAATGATTTTTCATTTTCACGGCTCTGCGTTTATAAATTTCTGTGAAGCACTTGGGGGTTCAAAGTGCTCACCACACATCTAGATAAGCTCCTTGGGGGGTCTAGTTTCCAAAATGGTGTCACTTGCAGGGGTTTCTACTGTTTAGGTACATCAAGGGCTCTGCAAACACAACATGACGCTCGCAGAACATTCCATCAAAGTCTGCATTACAAAATGGCGCTCCTTCCCTTCCAAGCACTCCCATGCGCCCAAACAGTGGTTTCACCCCACATATGGGGTATCAGCGTACGCAGGAAAAATTGCACAACAACTTTTTGGGTCCAATTTCTCCTGTTACCCTTGGGAAAATAAAAAAAATAGCGGGCTAAAGAATCATTTTTGAGGAAAAAAATGATTTTTTATTTTCACGGCTCTACGTTTATTAATTTCTGTGAAGCACTTGGGGGTTCAAAGTGCTCACCACACATCTAGATAAGTTCCTTAAGGGGTCTAGTTTCCAAAATGGTGTGATTTGTGGGGGATTTCGACTGTTTAGGCGTATCAGGGGCTCTCCAAACGCGACATGGCGTCCAATATCAATTCCAGCCAATTTTGGTTTGAAACAGTCAAACGGCGCTCCTTCCCTTCCAAGCCCTGCCGTGCGCCCAAACAGTGGTTTACCCCCACATATGGGGTATCGGCATGCTCAGGACAAATTGCACAAAAACTTTTGGGGTCTTGTTACCCTTGGGAAAATAAAAATTGGGGTGAACAGATCGTTTTTGTGGAAAAAATATGATTTTTTATTTTCACGGTTCTATGTTATAAACTTCTGTGAAGCACTTGGAGGTTCAAAGTGCTCACCACACATCTAGATAAGTTCCTTAGGGGGTCTAATTTCCAAAATGGGGTCACTTGTGGGGGTTTCCACTGTTTAGACACATCAGGGCCTCTACAAACACGACATGACGTCCAGCCAATTCTGCGCTGAAAAAGTCAAACGGCGCTCCTTCCCTTCCAAGCTCTGCCTTGCACCCAAACAATGGTTTACCCCCACATATGGGGTATCGGCTTAATCAGAGAAATTGCACAACAAATTTTGTGGTTCATTTTTTCTTTTAACAGTTGTGAAAATAAAAAAAATAGGTTCCGAAGTAAAGTTTTTGCAAAAAAAGTTAAATGTTAATTTTTTCCTTCCACATTGCTTCAGTTCCTGTGAAGCACGTAAAGGGTTAATAAACTTCTTGAATGTGGTTTTGAGCACCTTGAGGGGTGCAGTTTTTAGAATGGTGTCACTTTTGGCTATTTTCTATCATATAGACCCCTCAAAGTGACTTCAAATGTGATGTGGTCCCTAAAATAAAAATGGTGTTGTAAAAATGAGAAATCGCTGGTCAACTTTTAACCCTTATAACTTCGTAACAAAAAAAAATGTTGGTCCCAAAATTGTGCTGATGTAAAGTAGACATGTGGGAAATGTTATTTATTAAGAAATTTGTGTGACATATCTCTCTGATTTAAGGGCATAAAAATTTAAAGTTTGAAAATTGTTAAATTTTCAAACTTTTCGCCATATTTCCATTTTTTTCATAAATAAACACAAGTCATATCAAAGAAATTTTACCACTAACGTGAAGTACAATATGTCACGAAAAAACAATCTCAGAATCAGCGGGATTCGTTAAAGCGTTCCAGAGTTATAACCTCATAAAGTGACAGTGGTCAGAATTGTAAAAATTGGCCCGGTCATTAAGTTGCAAAATGGCTCTGTCACTAAGGGGTTAAACCTCTTTCTATAGCTTCTGTCTTGTTTCTCTGTGTGTCTCAAACCTTCTTCATTGTCCCTCCTTTACTGTATTGCTGAAGGTGGCAGTAAGCTAGCTCTGCACTTAGGCCGGGGTCATACGGCAATTCGATTCGCTCTCAATACGAGTGTGTCACTCAAGGCCAGTAACAGTCTGGTCAAGTTCTGGCCAGAAGTATAGATATCGCATACTTGCAGTCACATGGCCGCCATTCCTGGCGGTGACACTGACATAGAGTGACTGTGACTTGTCATTTTAGACCTGACAACCCTTTTAAACTTTTTGGACTTCATGTGAACCGTTCATACTTCATATGTTGGACATCCATTAGCCAAGCACTACAAGTTGCTACATAATAGGAAATTAAAAGGCAGTTTATTCTGGGGAATAGAAAAAATACAAAAACATTGGAGAGGAGGCAATTATATACACCAGATGTCCGAAGCCAATGAATTTTTTAATTCAACACCTCATACCAACGGGATTAAATAGCGAAATAGAGCTATTCACTTTTACAGATAAATGAAAGCAGGAAACACTAATAAATATAGATCAGCCAATCATTACCTAGATCCATCTATAAAAGACTGCCATGCGCCTAGTAATGGTAATCCCTGAGGAAGGAGGACGTTATCCTCCAAAACATGTAGGATTGGAATTACCTCCTGTCTAGGTATCTGTCACTGCAGCACAGGGTGGCGTTTTTTTGTGGCAAGCTTGATCCAGTGTGACCGGCCAGAACGCTGAACGGATCCATAGCACCACGTACAACTATTTGATTTATCCACCAAACAGAGTGCAGTGGAACCCATATCAGCACATAACCTATTATTCAAAACTACATAAATTACAAGTTATTCCACAACAAAGAAGCCCTCATATGGCTATGTCGATGGAAAAATGAAACAGTTTTGGCCATTGGAACAATGGGATGAATAAACAAACGCAAAAAAAAACATGAAGAAATCTATAAGGGTGATTTCACACTGCGTTTTAGCACCCATTCAGTGGCCTTGTCGAGGATTACATCTGAACCCCCGGTCTGAGTGTCCGCCTCCAGTAGGCGTATACACCCGTAAATGATTCACTTCAGATCACGTTCGCTTTGCCAACACTATTATACTGTATGGCCCCGTTGGAGCATATGTCTGAATCCTGTTTTGCGTGGGGTTCAGACGTAAGCCCCGATGGGGCCACTGAACGGTTGCCGGAACGCAATATAAGGGGTTAATTAGCAAGTCAGCCCACAAAACAGCAATGTCCTTAACAATCAGCTGCCCAGCGATCATTGTTTGTGGCCTTACTCCAGGGAATGGACACAAATAGCCGAAAACCCAACCTTATTAAAGGTGTTCACATGTCGCCAAGAAGTTTTTGGCAAGGAATAATAAAAATGCTACGATATCCAGCCCTATTTATACAATGGCGACTGATGTAACTGTTGTGTAACCTGATGTTGCATGTCTTACTAGTGTGCCATGAAACAATACTGAAACATGCTATTACACAAGTCACAGAGTCCACAGATCACCCGGCTGCCTCCCGCTGATGTGTGTATACACAGAGTACGTGTTTTGTAACAGTGACTTTTGCAGCCACTATCCAAGTTATAAATGTCACTTGTCTTTGTTCTTCGCACGCAACAGACGATTTACTTGTTTGAATGAATGTTGAGAATCCCTGAGCTGTGACAAGTTTTCCGCCCTGAAGTTACAGTGTTGTATAATAGCACAGTACAGTAGACTATATGCCTTTATATTGCTCCATTGTGATAACTGATATAACAGCTTTTTAATCTTTTATGAAAACTGACCTCAATCCCAATTACCTTAGTTATACAGCCATTCCAACATGTATTTTCATAGCAAGTACACCAGCCTCACTGGGTCTGAGAGGTTTGCTTAATAATGTATATAATTTGTATTGTGAAATCAGGTGTCAGAATCACTTTAAATATTATCCACAGCAGTATTTTTAGTGCTACGAATACAGCAATACGACCTAAGTGCTGATGAAACGTTTCTTTACCCTGCCCAATGAAAGACTAATATTTCAAGGCCTTGTGGGATTGAGAAACACAATGACTCAGTTGTACTGTTGCTTTACAGGGCTGGAGTCCTTGGTTAAATCCCACCAAGGACAACATCTACAAGGAGTCTGTATGTTCTCCTTATGTTTGTGTGGTTTTCCTCCAGGTACTTCCCACTCCCCAAATACATTATAATAGGGAATTTAGTACATAAGCCCAATGATTATGTCTGTAAAGTGCTGTGGAATATGATGGAGCTATTTAAGTAAATTAATTAATACATGTCCCAAAGTTCAGTTCTATGGCACTAGCTACTGAGCACACTGATTGCCTGCAAAGCTTTTACTATGACTCAAAGCTGCTGACAAACAAGAAAGACCAGAGCAACAGCAAAGATAGCTTTTTTTATATACAGTAAACTGCACCTGGGGACAGTAGTTTGAGAAATGAGAAAATCCCTTTAAGGCCGGAGTCACACTTGCGAGAAACTCGCATGAGTCCCGCACCTCAATACCTTGCACTGCCGCCGGCACTCTTGACCAGAGTGTGCGGCTGCATGTATTTCTATGCAGCTGAACGCTCCGGTCAGCGTGCAGGTGGCAGTGCCAAGTATTGACGTGCAAGACTCGTGCGAGTTTCTCGCAAGTGTGACCTCGGCCTAAGAGGGAATCTGTCAGTATGATCCAGACCCCAAGCTGTTTTTATGGTCATGTTCCTCCCTGAAAGAAAATGGCATCCACTCCTTTTCTTAGTTGATCTGTTGCACTCTGACTGAAAAAGAAAACCACTTTTAATTGATATGCAAATGAGGCTTAAGTGCTCTGGCAGTGTGAAAGCACTTCCCCAGCCTAGCTTCCCAAGCCATTGCCTCCCAAGCTCTATTCCCTGCCCAGTCCCATTTTCCTCTGCTTCTCCTATATCCTAAGCAGAGTGGTCAGTAAATGACTCCATACACATTAGATTACAGTTGGCTGAATTTGTCAATTTTGGCTTGATCACCAATCAATTAACAGGTATATAGGAGGCTCCCTGTTGTAAGCATGTTGGAAATGACTTCTGAGTTGGGGCTCCCTCTGGTGGTTGCTGAGGGTATTGAACCAGTGTTGAATAGTAGAAGTCCATCACCTGCGAGCGATGACTGGCAATCAGGAGAGACGGACTGGGCTGATATAAGTGAGCTGCCTTCCCATGATCCTCGCCGGTGATCAATTGTTGTTTCCTGGTTCATTTGGAAGTCAGCTGGTGTCTTGCCTTCATTTGCTACTTTCAGATAACTTATTTGTTGCTTGCTTCTATCATGTTTGCTATTTCCATTTTTTGCCTGCACTTTTGTGGGAGGTTAGCCGGGTTCCCCTCCAGGGGCCTGTGCTACTCTCTGTTTTTCAGTAGCAACTGTTTATTTGTTCCATTGCTCTGTCCCTGCTATTTGAATGGCTGCGGGTTAGCCGCTTGTTCACACCGGAGATCTGATTTAGTGGGTGTCAAGATCATGTGGTCTCAGCATTTTTTGGAGTCAGAAGTGTTGGAATTTTTCTAGGGTTTTGCTGGGTTGCAGATAGTGTTCTGTCCTGTCCTGTCCTATCTAGGTTGTATTTGGCCCCAGCGTTTGCTCACTCTATTTTCTGCCTGCGTTTGTGTTTCTTCTTGTCTAACCGTCATTATATGTTTGGGGGTTACCTAATCATTTGGGGTTCTACTCCGGGGCAGTTAGCTTTCCTGTTTCTATCGTCAGGTGTAGCTAATCTCTCTGGCTGTGCCGAGGCGTCTAGGTCACCGTAGGTACGTCCCACGGCTGCTTCTAGTTGTGCGGTTAGCTTAGGGATCTGCAACCCATTAGTTCCCAACCTCTCTGGTGTTCGGCTGCCTTGGCTGTTTTTTGCTCCTGTCCTCCTCAGCTACCAAATCATAACAGCTCCCAGAGAGAGAATGATCCGACCAAAGGAATGTGAATGGCAGAATCTTAAGTTCTGCATTGAGATAAGCATCTGCCACATGATTCTGAGAGCGACTTTCTCATAGACAACAGAGAAACACTTGCCCATGTTGATCACTCCTGTGTATAAGGGAGTTGGGAGAGATATGTATGGGTGCCTTTAGATAGCATTACTGCTACCATAGACCTCCTAAATCCTAACCTGGGAAACATAACCATGAAATTTGCCTGATGTCTTTGTATGTGTCTGAATTTCCTCCTGCATTCCCAAAATACTGGATAAGACTCATACACAAATTTACCAGGCCTTACATGTATGTTTGGATTATAAAAATATGACAGCGAGAATGACTGGATGGAATGATGTGAACGATTAAAATACTGAATATGTACAACACTGTAGTTTGTTAGAATTATGTAAGAAATTAATAATTTTACCTTCCAATGCCCTTTAGCGCCTAAATTCTCATTTGTTTACTCATGTATTTACTGCCTGGTCTTTGAACTGTTTACCTAGAAATAGGCCATGTTTAGGCACATAAGGTTATATACTGTCCTTAGATTGGTCTTCTCTTCGGTACTTAGAGGGGTTTACTGTGCATCACTGTGTAAACAAAAACTTATATGAGTAAGCTACCAATATACGTTAAGTTTCAATCTCTCGCCATTTGTAAGATATTTGCTTGTAGTCAATGAATGAAAACATTGTTAGCATCTACAGATCTAGTCCAGTTCTCAGCTGTAAAGGAGCAGACCTGGTAAAGGGTTGGCCTTTGTATAATCAAAGTTTAAAAAAATGTGAGTTTTTATGACTAATTGCAACTTAAAGGCTTGTCCGCTACTATGACACTGATAACTTATCTTTAGGACAGGTCATCAAAACCAGATTGCTGGTTGTGTTATAACTAGCACCTTCACTAATCAGCTGTTACTAGGCTGGATGTACACACTGAACAGAAGGAAACACTCTAGCACTTTCACACTACTTAGTGGCTGTTCCCAGGTACTGCAGATCTGGCAGATGCAGTGAAGTCAATGTGCCAGCCTTCGCCAAGCTGCCAACTACACAGGATATGAAATGCCGGCAAAAATGACCTGTTCTATTCAGCATACAATACCAGTCAAAAGTTTGGAGACACCTGTCATATACCAGTTCTCTTTGTTCTAATTAGAATGTCCACGTTGTAGATTCATACTGAAGGCAGCAAAACTACAAAGTAGCATATATGGAAACAAGAAGTAAAGAAACAAATGTGAAACAAACTAGACTAGAATATTTGTTAAACCTTAGATTCCTCAAAGTACTTTACTTTGATGATAACTTTTCACCCCCTTGGCAATTTCTTAAGCAGGTTCATCAAGTCATGACTTGGAATGACTTTCCAACATTCTCAAACAAGTTCCCAGAGGTGTCAAGCACTTGTTGGCTGTTTTGTCTTCACTCTGCGGTCCAACTCATTCCAAACCATCTCATGAGCATTGAGGCCAGGTGATTGTAGTGGCCATATCATTTGATGCAGCACTCCACCCCTCTCTTAAGGGTATGCCACACTAAACAATATCGCTAACGGGATCGCTAAAAAACGTCACTATTTAGCGATCCCGTTAGCGATATTGTTCAGTGCGGCAGCTTCCAGCGACGAGCTTCCTGCTGTGATCTCGCTCGTCGCTGGAATCGCTCCGGACCCTATTTCATCGCTGGCGCTCCCGCTGGGTAAGTATCTAATCGCTGTGTGGCACCTTTTCTTAGCGATTTAGCGGTACTTTTGTACCGCTAAAGTCGTTAAGAAGATCGCTAACGGCGATAGCGTCGTTAACTATATCGCTAAATGTGACTGCATTTAGCGATATAGAAACAATCCTGCTAGCGATCTCATTAGTATGCAACGCTAACGAGATCGCTAGCGGGATAGCTTAGTGTGGCAGTACCTTTAGTCACAATTAAAGCCCTTACATAGCCTGAAGGTGTGTTTTTGGTTATTGTCATTTTGGTCCCAGTTGATGGAAAAATGGATGATGCGAAATACAGGGATATCCTTGAGCAAAACCTGTTTCAGTCTGTCAGTGATTTGAGACTGGGATGCAGGTTCCTCTTCCAACAAGACAGTAATCCAAAGCATTCTGATAAAGCAACACTCAAGTGGTTTAAGGGAAAATGTATAAATGTTTTGGAGTGGCCAAGTCAAAGCCAAGACCTTAATCCAATTGAGAATCTGTCAGACTTGAAGTAGCTGGATGTTATGTGCTACGCAGAGAGACCCAGCAAAACTGGCACCAAACCAGCAAAGGTGCAGCCACAGATGCACTTGATACAAGTTGCCCAGCTAGGCAGGCCTTTGAGGGCCGGGAATACTCTTCACCCAGCTCCCAGAGATGGAAGGGGGACTTTGGCAGAGATGTTCCTAGGCTCACTGTCAACTGGCAGATGGTGTATGGTGATGCGGTCGGTGCCTAGTCAAGAACCAGGTGGGCACCTCTTCAAGAACCCCTTGAAGTTTAAGACAAAAAGATCAGGAGAACAACTCTAAGGAAATCCCTGAAAAGACAGCTACCAATATTGCCAGCACCACTCACCTCCAAATTAAAAAGGAACTATAATAAACAGCAAAGAACTGAGCAGGGAGCAGGATTAAATAGCCCACCTTATGCTGAAGGAACTGATCAGGTGTTGACTACCTCCCAA
The DNA here is from genome assembly GCA_033576555.1 of Oophaga sylvatica. Taxonomy (NCBI): domain Eukaryota; kingdom Metazoa; phylum Chordata; class Amphibia; order Anura; family Dendrobatidae; genus Oophaga; species Oophaga sylvatica. The sequence continues at coordinate 282,735,793 of JARQOD010000001.1, forward strand.
TCATCCTCAGATCCTCAGGTTATACACATGGGAAGAAGGAATCAATATCACCATTACACACTGAACGGAAAACCACTGGGTAAATCTGACATGGAGAAGGACTTGGGGATCCTAGTTAATGATAAACTTACCTGGAGCAGCCAATGCCAGGCAGCGGCTGCCAAGGCAAACAGGATCATGCGATGCATTAAAAGAGGTCTGGATACACATGATGAGAGCATTATACTGCCTTTGTACAAATCCCTGGTTAGACCGCACATGGGAGTACTGTGTACAGTTTTGGGCATCAGTGCTCAGGAAGGATATAATGGAAGTAGAGCGAGTACAAAGGAGGGCAACAAAATTAATAAAGGGGATGGGGGAACTACAATACCAGAGAGATTAGGAAAATTAGGATTATTTAGTCTAGAAAAAAGATGACTGTGAAGGGATCTAATAACCATGTATAAGTATATAAGGGGACAATACAAATATCTCTCCGAGGATCTGTTTATACCAAGGAAAGTGACGGTCACAAAGGGGAATTCTCTGCATCTGGAGGAGAGAAGGTTTTTTCACCAACATAGAAGAGGATTCTTTACTGTTAGGGCAGTTAGAATCTGGAATTCCTCGCCTAAGGATGTGGTGATGGCGAACTCAGTCAAGGGGTTCAAGAGAGGCCTGGATGTCTTCCTGGAGCGTAACAATATTGTATCTTATAGTCCATTAGGTTCTTTGGAAGGATGTAGATCTGGGGATTTATTCTGACAGAATATAGGCTGAACTGGATGAACAAATGTCTTTTTTTGGCCTTGCTAACTATGTTACTATAGAACTCAGATAACCACTTCCTGCTAACTTTCACAACAGAACAGACACAATCCCACCACTGCCTAGGGTCATAATCCAGGCTGGATTTTGTAGTCCTGTCTTCCTCTTTCCCGGTCTGGTCATGTCAGGGGTTAACTTTTCTCTGCCTCGTTCTGGTGTCAGGTCTGCTATTTCTCTCCACTGCATCCAGCAGGCGATGTCAGTTATATTTTCTGCCTACGGCGTGAGTAGCTGACTCTGGTGATTCCCTGATTTGCCCTGCTGTGTTTTGCTGACTATGCTCATGTCTGTTCATTCCCCTATTCCCGTCCTGACTCAGTGTTTCCCTTCGTATTTGGACTCCCCGGTACCTGACTCTGCTTTGACTCTGACCTGCTCTTGCCTCTTGCTTCTGGTATTTCTGCTCCTGACCGGTACTGACCTTTTTGGCGCTCCTCTAACTCTGTGTTTAATATTTCTCTTTGTACTGCACTACCCTCTGGAATCGGCCCGGCTTGTTTGACTATTGTGCTGTCACCTTGTGGTAGCCACGCTGCAGTGCTGCTGGACTGCTCTGAGCAGTATTTCAGGCTCCCCTCCACTCTGCTGCCATCTTGTGGAGTTTGCATTTACCTGCAGAACTGCAGTGTGACACCTAGTGTCAGACACAACAGCGTCCTGCGTTGCCTTGCAACTGGGGAAAACAGTGTTCCATGTTACCTGGGCAGTGAAATCTGTGGGAGATACGGTGTCCCGTATCCCCACACAATCATCTACTCCAGAACACAATGCTCCAAGAGATGGGAACGGTTTCCCTGTGCGTGTGGTAGCTTCACCTACAGGGTTAGGACAATGGTGGTGCTTGAGACCAGAGCTGCGTTGCACCAGACCTGAACCATTCCCAGGTGGGTGCACAGAACCACACTTCCTAACACTGGAGCAGTGTTGCCTTGAGGGATGGGAAAAAATCCCACTAGCAAGATGTGGAAAGTTCATAGGGACTCATCCAAAGTGACTTGAAGCTGTAATTAAAAAGGAGGCTCTATCAAATACTGAATTTAGGGTGGTGTATACTTATGCACACTGAAGTTTTCAGTTATTTTATCCTATTTGTTGTTTGTTTCACAAAAAAAAGAAAAACAAATGTTCACATTTGTAGGCATGTTCTTTAACCCCTCTCTGCCATTGGACGTACTATCCCGTCCATAAAACCCGTGCCAATCTGCCCATGGATGGGATAGTACGTCCAAGGCGATCAGCTGATTATCACAGCTGACACCCGGCACTATGTGACGCTGAGGAAGCGTCCTGCACTGCCTGTGAGATCGCTGGTCTCACAGAGTGCTGTGCACACTGTGAGACCAGCGACTTGGTATTATACAGTGATGTCCCACCCTGGGACAAAGTAAAAAAGTTAAAAAAATGAAAATCAAAAGTGTAAAAAAAAAAAAATCCAAAATAATGGAAAAAAAAAATTCCCCATAAATTCATTTCTTCCTGTAAATAAAAAAAATAAAACAATAAAAGTACACATATTTGGTATCGCCGTGTCTGTAACAACCCCCCCTATAAAACTGTCCCACTAGTGAACCCTTTTAGTGAACCCCTTAAAAAAAAAACAAAGCAAAAAATCAATGCTTTATCATCATACCGCTGAACAAAAAGTGGAATAACACGCGATCAAAAAGACGGATATAAATAAACATGGTACCGCTGAAAACGTCATCTTGTCCCGCAAAAAACGATCTGCCAAACAGCATCATCAGCGAAAAAATAAAAAAGTTATAGCTCACAGAATAAAGCGATGCAAAAATAATTATTTTTTATATAAAATTGTTTTTATTGTATAAAAGCGCCAAAACATAAAAAAATGATATAAATGAGGTATCGCCGTAATCGTACTGACCCGAAGAATAAAACTGCTTTATCCATTTTACCACATGCGGAACGGTATAAACTGCTGATTTTTGTTCATTCTAACCTCCAAAAAATCGAAATAAAAAGCGATCAAAAAATGTCACGTACTCAAGAATGGTACCAATAAAAACATCAAATTGTACCGCAAAAAATAAGACCTCACATGACTCTGTGGGCCAAAATATGAAAAAATTATAGCTCTCAAAATGTGGTGATGTAAAAACTATTTTTTGCAATAAAAAGCGTCTTTTAGCGTGACAGCTGCCAATCATAAAAACCCGCTATAAATAGTAAATCAAACCCCCCTTTATCACCCCCTTAGTTAGGGAAAAATAATAAAATTAAAAAAATGTATTTATTTCCATTTTCCAATTAGGGTTAGGGTTGCGGCTAAAGTTAGGGTTGAGGCTAAAGTTAGGCTTAGGGTTAGGGTTGGGATTAGGGTTAGGGGTGTGTTAGGGTTAGGTTTGTGGTTAGGGCTATGGTTAGGGTTGGGAGTAGGGTTAGGGGTGTGTTGGGGTTAGGGTTGGAGTTAGAATTGGGTGGTTTCCGCTATTTAGGCACATCAGGGGCCCTCCAAATGTGACATTGCGTCTGATCTCAATTCCAGCCAATTCTGCATTGAAAAAGTCAAACGGTGCTCCTTCACTTCTGAGCTCTGCCATGCGCCCAAACAGTAGTTTACCCCCACATATGGGGTATCGGCGTACTCAGAAGAAATTGGACCCCAAAAGTTATTGTGCAATTTGTCCTGTTACCCTTGAGAAAATAAAAAATTGGGTGCGAAAATATCATTTTTGTAAAAAAAAAAGATTTTTTTGTTTTTACGGCTGTACGTTATAAACTTCTGTGAAGCACTTGGGGCTTCATAGCGCTCACTACACATCTAGATAAGTTCCTTGAGGGGTCTAGTTTCCAAAATGGTGTCATTTGTGGGGGTTTCCACTGTTTAGGCAGATCAGGAGCTCTCAAAACACGACATGGTTTCCAACCAATTCTGCGTTGAAAAAGTCAAACGGCGCTCCTTTCCTTCCAAGCTCAGCCGTGCACCCAAACAATGGTTTACCCCCACATATGGGGTATCAGCATAATCAGGACAAATTGCACAATAACTTTTGGAGTCTTGATACCCTTGGGAAAATAAAAAATGGGGTGAAAAGATCATTTTTGTGGAAAAAATATGATTTTTTAATTTTACGGCTCTACGTTATAAACTTGTGTGAAGCACTTGGGGGTTCAAAGTGCTCACCACAGATCTAGATAAGTCCCTTAGGGGGTCTAGTTTTCAAAATGGGGTCACTTGTGGGGGTTTCCACTGTTTAGGCACATTAGGGGCTCTCCAAATGCAACATGGCGTCCAATCTCAATTCCAGCCAATTTTGGTTGGAAAAAGTCAAATGGTACTCCTTCCATTTCGAGCTCTGCCGTGTGCCCAAACAGTGGTTCCCCCCACATATGGGGTATCAGCACACTCAGAACAAATTGTACAACAACTTTTGTGGTCCAATTTCTCCTGTTACCCTTGGGAAAATAAAAAATTGGTGACTAATAGATAATTTTTTGGGAAAAAAATAGGATTTTTTTATTTTCATGCCTTGGCATTATAAACTTATGTGAGGCACTTTGGGGTTCAAAGTGCTCACCACAGATCTAGATAAGTTCCTCAGGGGGTCTAGTTTCCAAAATGGGGTCACTTGTGGGGGGTTTCCACTGTTTAGGCTCATCTGGGGCACTGCAAACGGAACATGACCCCCATCAATGTCTGCATTCCAAAACGTTATTACTTCCTTTCCAAGCCCTGCCGTGCGCCCAAACAGTCCCCCCCCACATATGGGGTATCACCGTACTCAGGACAAATTGGACAACAACTTTTGGGGTCCAATTTCCTTGGGAAAAATCAAAAATTTGGGACTAAAAAATCATTTTTGTGGAAAATTGTTTTTTTTCACACCCAGGCATTGTAAACTTTTGTGAAACACTTGGGGGTTCAAAGTGCTCACAACAGATCTAGATAAGTTCCATAGGGGGCCTAGTTTCCAAAATGGTGTCACTTGTGGGGAGTTTCCACTGTTTAGGTGCATCAGAGGCTCTCCAAACGCGACATGGCGTCCAATCTCAATTCCAGCCAATTTTGGTTTGAAAAACATTGGTTTTCCCCAACATATGGGGTATTGGCGTACTCAGGAGAAATTGCACAACAACTTTATCTGTCCATTTTCTCCTTTTACCCTTGTGAAAATAAAAAAAAGTTTGTAAAAGATCATTTTTGTGACTAAAAAGTTAAATATTCATTTTTTCCTTCCACGTTGCTTCAGCTCTTGTGAAGCACCTGAAGGGTTAATAAACTTCTTGAATGTGGTTTTGAGTACCTAGAGGGGTGCTGTTTTTAGAATGGTGTCACTTTTGGGTATTTTCTGCCATATAGACCCCTCAAAGTAACTTCAAATGTGAGGTGGTCCCTAAAAAAATGGCTTTGTAAATTTTGTTGTAAAAATGAGAAATCGCTGGTCAACTTTTAACCCTTATAATTTCCTACCAAAAAAAAATTTTGGTTCCAAAATTGTGCTGATGTAAAGTAGACATGTGGGAAATGTTATTTCTTAACTATTTTGTGTGACATATTTCTCTGTTTTTAAGGAATAAAAATTCAAAGTTTGAAAATTGCAAAATTCACAAAATGTTCGCCATATTTGTATTTTTTTCAAAAATAAACGCAAGTTATATCGAAGAAATTTTACCACTAACGTGAAGTACAATATGTCACGAGAAAGTAGTCTCAGAATCGCGAAGATCCGTTGAAGCGTTCCAGAGTTATAACCTCATAAAGAGACAGTGATCAGAATTGTAAAAATTGGCCCGGTCATTAACGTGCAAACCACCCATGGGGGTGAAGGGGTTAAATGAACTGATGCAAACCTTAAAAAAACACACGGAAATTCCAGGTTGTGAGGTGGCTAAACATGAAAAATGGCAAGCAGGTAAAAACTTTTGCAAGCCACTGTCAGGGCAACTTTTGAGGTGCTCTCAATTTGCGGTTGCTAAGGCTGGTAACTCTTATGAAAATATCCTCTACAGCAGAAGTCACTCTTCGTCTTACTTTCTTGGCAGTGATGCTCATGAGAGCAAGTTTCATCATAGTGATTGATGGTTTTCATGACTGCACTTGAAGATACTTTCAAGGTTCCAGAAATATTGATTGACATTTGTGTCTTAAAGTGATGACGGATTGTCATTTCTCTTATCTCATTTGATTGTCTTTTGTCATACTCTGCCTTTGAACAGTTGTGTAATGGGTCTCAGCACTGTGTGCACCTGTGTACCAACACTGCCTCTCCAAAACACACCTTATGGTTGCAAAAACTTTCTGTTTCCACAAATGAACCTTTGATGAGGCATAGCTGTTCATTGTAAGCCATTGGAGGTGACTATTTGAAGAAGTCGCTTTAGAGAATGCAGACTGTACTGTATATAAACCTGTTTTCACATTAAAAGGGGGATATTTTGAGGAATCTAAGTGTTTCTTTTAGGTTTTGCTACCTTCAGTTTGAATCTACAAAGTGCACATTCAAAAAGGAACAAGGAAAACCATTTTATTAAAGGGAATCTGTCACCCCAAAAATGCCATATCAAGTAAAGATATGGCTGAATAGAGCGTCCCATAACTAAGCTAACGGTGGGTATCATATATCATGATACCCCCGTTTTCATAGCAAAATACCTTGGTAAAGTTGGTGATTGAACGTGTCAATCACTGCGGTCAGGTCAGGAGGGCGGCGGTTTTCATGTCCTCCCCCGCCCCCGCTCCTCGTCTTCTGTTGCGTATCGCGTTCGGTTCCCGCAATTGCGTGATTCAAAATTGTCCCCGGCGTATGCGCAGTATGCTTTGCCCAGCAGTGGGCAAAGCATAAAATGACTACAGCGCATGTGCTAGTCTTTCCTTGCCCCGCAAGTCCTCCAAGGCAAGCAGGATTTTCCGGGCAAGGAAAGACTAGCGCATGCGCTGTAGTCATTTTATGCTTTGCCCACTGCTGGGCAAAGCATACTGCGCATGCGCCGGGGACAATTTTGAATCGCGCAATTGCGGGAACCGAACGCCGTCTGTGGTATTCACAGACGGCGATACGTAACAGAAGACGAGGAGCGGGGGCGGGGGAGGACATGAAAACCGCCGCCCTCCTGACCTGACCGCAGTGATTGACACGTTCAATCACCAACTTTACCAAGGTATTTTGCTATGAAAACGGGGGTATCATGATATATGATACCCACCGTTAGCTTAGTTATGGGACGCTCTATTCAGCCATATCTTTACTTGATATGGCATTTTTGGGGTGACAGATTCCCTTTAACAGGTATGTCCAAACTTTGACTAGTAATTTTGATGAGAATCAATTTCTTAATTTTAAGTATTTCTGTGTGGGAAAGCTCTAGTATGGGGATACCATTTTATGGGGAGCACTAAAGTGCAAGGTTTACTGTGAGGAATGCATCAAATCAGCATTATAACTGTGTGGAGACACTTTCTTTGCCATTGTTATTTATCTGGCAGTAATGTTTTTTCGGGTATTTTCTGTTTTGTGCTATTCTTTCACTAGGAAAATATTAAAGGAGGTAGCAAGCTGAGAAGTGTAGAAGATTGGGATGGTGATAGCAAAGCGAAAAACTAAAAGAAATGGGCAGCAAAACTCAATAGAGACAAGTAAAGCGAGGAGAAGTTTTCATGATGGCCTGGGTAAGATAAAGAGAAAAAGGAAAGTTAATGACTTTAATTGAATTTAATCGCATTAAATTCACAGCATGATTATACACTGCAGACTGACAGAAATGGTAAGTGACCACTTTGTGACCATTGTATCATGATATTAGTGTTTATGGTAGTTATATTTGGCTATGGTATGGAGATATTATTTGGTTTTTAACACATAAATGAGGGATTTTGTTTTGAATAATTCCTAAATAATGTTGGAATAAAAGCACACTGTATAACCAAATATTATTATTTTTTGTGTGTGTGAATGTTATTCAGCAGAAAAGTGTGGGGTGGTAAATGTTCTTGCCACAGGTAGGGAGGGGACATTCAGAGGTTTGCTGTGGAGCACAGACTTTTGTGCTTACGGTCCTTGACATACAATATGTGTGATAAGGAGCAGTATAGTCATTATTCACTTAACTGTAATGCTTTACTGTAATTAAAAGAGAGAGCTCATCATAATTTGTGGCAAAACAGGAACTACAGACTATTAAGAGCAACCAAGCATCTAGTCTGTATAAAAAAAAAATCTAATTTGAAATTGTAGTTACCTTTATTAATGGGGTCAAGGGTTCTGTTCTCTGCAGGATCAGTTATTTAATTATGACATAATGCCAGTCCTACAATTCTGTATCCCGTGCTCACAGTTTTCAGAATTAAATTAATTGCTCTTGTTCTGATCAAAAGTGCAGCAGTCTTCAAACGTATAATGCTACTCAATTAATTATTAAGTGATAAATAGCTTTTGGCGTATATTCATTTTCTTGCCTTAAAATTGTAATATTTTGGCTCTTTACACTGGAAAAAAATGCCTTGAATTTTGTTTCTGCTTCTTAGGCCGGAGTCACACACAACTACAAAAAATCGGACAGTTTTAGTCGGTCGATTATCGCACCAAAATGTAATCAACAGACATCCGTCTGGCATCCGATTTTCCTGGAAAGATGCGATTTAGTCGCATCTGACCGTAGTTTTAACATCCGATTGACATCCGACTTGCGAGATTTTCTCGCAGGCTTGTAAAACGGACATATAATGGATCCAAATGAATAGTATTTAAATCACAAAAGAAAGAATAGATATATACACATAGAACACATATATATATATATATATATATATTATATATATATATATACATGTCATTGTGACATATATATACATATATTTATAGTTCATACACTTCTACATACTGTAATAGCCGCTAATTCAATTGCCGGCTTTTGTGAAACTGTACCCCCGACATGAAATGACACATGGTTTACATACAGTTAACCATGTCATTTCATGTAGTTTGATATCTGGTTTTCACTAACAATTACATGAGTGTATGTGTGTGAAATTTCACACATGTAGGGGTTAATTAAAGGTGTAAATTCGTTGATAAAAAATGTGTGGGCTCCCGCTGTATTTTCTCCACCAGACAGACAAAGCAAGCGAGTGGGGGCAAATAATAATACGCCAGGGAGGTTGCATTTATTTTGTGCCCCCCCTGCCTACTAACATCTGCCCCCAGCCACCCCAGAAAAGGCAAATCTATAATTAGATTCGCCCTTTCTGGCACTTTGCCCGTCTATTGCCATTGCCCTGTAAGTGGTGGCGAATGGGTTAATAAGGGGTTAAAGCCACCTTGCAATTGAAAGGTGACTTTAAGCCAGGTTAATAATTGAGAGCTGTCAATTAGACAACTATCAATTATTAATCCTATTGTATGAAAGAAAAATCAAACACATACTTTAATAAAAAATCATTTTAATGAAATAATCAAACAGTTTTTGACCATCTTTTATTTTCCTGCTAAAACCATTTCCTGTAATAAAAATAAAATAAAAAACCAAATTGATTCTTACCTATCCGATGCACAGTCAGATCCCACGCTGTAATCCATCAGAAAGGGTTAACAGGTTACAGCTAGCAGGCGGCTAATGCTGCCTGCTGAGCTGTTACCCCCTGAATTAATAAGTTCCTCTCCCGGTGACAGGAGAGAAAGTGATTCATGTGTGAAGCTTAATTGATTTCTTACCACTTTCACTTCAGGTCAGGTCACCCTGACCTGACCTGAAGTGAAAGTGGGAAGCAATCAATTAAGCTTCACACACTCATCACTTCCTCTCCTGTCGCCGGGAGAGGAACTGATTCATTCAGGGAATTACAGGTGATCAATAAAATAAGGTCCAAAACGGTATCTTTATTTCATTAAAAGGATTAATAATTAATATGTGTGTGTTTTTCTTCATTTCATTCAATAGGATTAATAATTGATAGTTGTCAAATTGACAGCTTTCAATTATTAACCTGGCTTAAAGTCACCTTTCAATTGCAAGGTGGCTTTAACCCCTTATTAACCCTTTCGCCACCGCTACAGGGCAATGGGAATAGACGGGCAAAGTGCCAGAAAGGGCTAATCTACTTATAGATTTGCCTTTTCTGGGGTGGCTGGGGCAGATGTTAGTAGGCAGGGGGGGCACAAAATAAATGCACCCTCCCTGGCCTATTAATATTTTCCCCCACTCGCTTGCTTTGTCTGTCTGGTGGAGAAAATACAGCGGGAGCCCACGCATTTTTTATCAACGAATTTATACATTTAATTAACTCCTACATGTGTGAAATTTCACACACATACACTCATGTAATTGTTAGTGAAAACCAGATATCAAACTACATGAAATGACATGGTTAACTGTATGTAAACCATGTGTCATTTCATGTCGGGTGTACAGTTTCACAAAAGCCGGCAATTGAATTAGCGGCTATTACAGTATGTAGAAGTGTATGAACTATTACTATATGTATATATATATATATATATATATATATGTCACAATGACATATATATATATATATATATATATATATATATATATATGTATTCTATGTGTATATATCTATTCTTTACATTCTTTATTAAAGCTGTCAGTGTGCTTTTACAGTATAGCCGGGGATGAATTGCCGGCTTTTCTAAAGGACACTGGTGCGATTTAATCGCAAGTCACACGTGTGGTCCGTTTGTAATCCGATTTTTCATCGCTCCCATAGACTTGCATTGGCGATAGTCGACCCACAATCAGTGACAATCGCAGCATGCTGCGATTGCACTCGGACGTTTAAAACGGACCACAAAAAATCTGATACTGGGAGCTGCTCCATAGATCAACATACGGCAGACTGCAGTGCGATATTTCATCGCATTGCAGTCGTCCGATTTTGTCGCCAGTGTGACTCCGGCCTTATTGTTGCTCTTACAACGAAGTTATTACCTAGCACTAGTGTAGAGGACACAGCTCCTCAAGAATAGAAGATCTGTCCACTGGATAGCTCGTAAACGTTACATCGGTGGTGGCGCACTTGACTATTTTCTGAACTTCCATGAAGTTTAAATGAAGCGACAGCAAGCAAGACTAGGAAAGTGGTGTCCTCCGGTCTAGAACTTGATGACTGTGGCTGAACTAATTTTTTATAACTCTTCTTCATAGAACCATGTCTACTATTTTATTTTTGCATCATGATAGCAATATGAGGGCTTATTTTTTTGCTTGATGAATTATAAAGTGGTTGTATTTGTGTCATTCAAAACTACCATAAAATGTGCTGAAAATAGTGGGGTGAGATGTAAAAAAATGCAACGCCATTGTTTTACTCGTTTGTTGTTACAGGGTGGTCATCGTAATTGCAAATATTTATTTTATACTTTTTGGTTTGAAATGTTCAAAACTATTGAAAAAAAAAGTAGTTTGTGTTACTGTTTTTTTGGTTCCATTGTGCAGCAAATGCAGAAAGTTTGATGTTATTTTTTTCTTTTCATTTTTTGGGGAAAATGCAGTGATTAAAAAATGGCATTTGATTTTTTTTTTTACCTTAAAAGTTAATTCATTTTAGATCTTAACAAGATGCACAATAAAAAATGACCATGGTAGGCCCTCTTTAAACGCCTGTTTTTTAACCTCTTCACCCCCCAAGGCCGTTAGCACTGTCAGTTTATGAAGTGATAGCTCTGGACCGCTTCAACGAATCCCACTGATTCTAAGATTGTTTTTTTCGTGACATATTGTTCTTTTATGATAGTGATAAACTTTCTTCAAAATGATTTGCGCTTGTGAAAAAAATTGAAATTTGGTGAAAATTATGAAAATTTAGCAATTTTCAAACTTTTAATTTTTATGCCCTTAAATCAGAGAGTTATAGCACACAACATAGTTAATAAATAACATTTCCCATATGTCTACTTTACATCAGCACAATCTTTGAAACATAACTTCCTAACCCTAAAAAAAATTTAAGGATTTAAAGTTGACCAGCGAATTCTCATTTTGCCAACAAAATTTACAAAACCATTTTTTAGTTACCACATCCCATTTGAAGTGACTTTGAGGGGTCTACATGACAGAAAAACATTACCCCATTCATGCTGCTCGTGGTTTGGGCAGCAGAAATCTCTTAACAGGTTCCCTTTGAGAACTCCTTTTCAATGTGATTTTGTCTGGTTGTCTTAGAAAGGTTTCCCAGTGTAGGCTCGTGCACAGTATTTTCAATTCAATGCGATCCGACAAAACATTGCTGCATTCCTGAGTTGAATGTGATTATCGGATCGCACTCGACAATGCAAGTCAATAAGTCCATGGAAAACATTGGACTGCACTCGGATGACATCTGAGTGTAGTCTGATTTTCACTGACAGAATGAAAAAGATTGAGAAAATGTTTCCGTCATCTTCTCCTCATCCAGGAAAATCGAATCACACTGTAATCACAATCTGATCAAACTCTCATTAGAGTTTTATCAGAGTGTGATTTGCATAATTGGCCGATTCTCTTGGATCAGGGAATATATGTTGGTGTGATCCTAGCCTATCACACATAGATCAGCAACTAGCAGCACACTATCAGATCATGCTGGGAGTTGTAGTTTCACAACAGTTAATATCCCAGATTGCTGACCCATGAGTGTGTCCATCTGCTAATGCTAAATATTTTCACAATGGTTTCTGTCTCCATCTAGTGGTAAAACACAGATTTTTTTCTCATCTTGTGGGTTGTTTAGAATTTGATTTAATATGCAAATTGCCTCTTAAGAGAAAAAGAGGACTTGTACTCTATAGCGCCACCTATTGGAAGTAGCGATCCTACAAGTCACAATCAACTCTTTAACGAGTCTTGGAATACGACTTAGGATAAAAGCCAAATCATATCTCAATTTGCAGACACGGTGTTTCGGACTATTGGTCCTCATCAGTGCAAAGTATGAGATCTGATTTGGGTAGATGAGAGGCTCTGGACTGAGGTCTAAGGGGTAAGGTTTCTCCTTGTGGAGAGTGACATACCAGCTCCGGCTGGTCAAGGTAAGGAGGCTTATTCGCCGTGCAATGCTCCTCTGGGAAATTTAATATGCAAATTGCCTCTTAAGAGAAAAAAGAGGACTTGTACTCTAAAGCGCCAGCTATTGGAAGTAGCGATCCTACAAGTCACAATCATCCCTTTAACGAGTCTTGTAAATAGTCCGAAACACCGAGTCTGCAAATTGAGATACTGATTTGGCTTTTATCTTAAGTCATATTAAAGACTCGTTAAAGGGTTGATTGTGACTTGTAGGATCGCTACTTCCAATAGGTGGAGCTATAGAGTTTAAGTCCTCTTTTTCTCTAAGAGGCAATTTGCATATTAAATTTTCCAGAGGAGCATTGCACGGCAAATAAGCCTCCTTACTTTGACAAGCCAGAGCTGGTGTGTCACTCTTCACAAGGAGAAACCTTACCCCTTAGAATTTATAAAATAAAAATATTCTAGTTTGCTACCATTCACCAAAACTACATACAGTATCCCATCTAGACAAAAATAGTAGGAGATAAATCACAGGGTGAAAAGGGCACCCTAAACATATGCAATTTGCGCCCCGCTCAACGTAGACTAACCCTGTTATTCGCTATTAAACCTTATATGTTGTGGTATAGTGACCAATGCTGCAGCTAGGGGGTGCTATATATGCTCCTCAAGATATGCATGGAGGCGTGATTTGGATGGAAAGACAGTTCCCGGAATTGTTGTAAATGGCAGGTATGTGTTGCAGAGCTCCTGTGCGCTGTAAGCCAAAGTAATGCTGTTCTGGGACTTGTAGTCCCATAAGAGTTGTGATTATTTTCTAGGGTGGCTTACAGGGTAAGCTGGAGAGCTGGGTGGGACTGGCTAACCACACATACACCGCCCACTGGTGGTTGTGAGTTTTTTGAGGACCTGTGATGAGGTCATGTGCATGTGACCAGACCTTGTGCTCCATACCTCACCTGGGGGAGTGGCTACAGGTATGTAAGGAAGTGTTTGGCACATGGAGAGAGAGTGTAGTCTGAGACTGTGAAGAGTCTGTGTGGAGCCCCAGCTGTGCTGGGATTCCCACATCTCCTGGAAGGGTACACTAAAAGAGTTATCCACTAGAGGTCCTAATGCACCCACACACCTTCACCCATCCCCTAAGACCACCAGAGGGAGCCAGATAGGCATAAAAAAGGAGGGTGAAGACAGGAAGAGAGTTCAGATTTGAGAGACTGCAGAGTAGTGCAGCTCAGCAGAGTTGAGCAAAAGGCAGAAGGCTGCAGTCTGCAGCAGAGTGAGTTCAGCTCAGTTCAATAAAGAGCTAGGAGCGTGCCAACGCTCAGAGAGCGGCAGAAGAGGCAGCCCACCGACTGCCAGTGTGTATAATCGTGTGAGGGCCTGAGTAGGCCGAAGGCAAGTGGAAGGAGTAGTAAAAGGGGCAGAGAAGCCTTACCAGCTCACCTCAACAAGTAATTACCGGATACCGGGGTCCGAGCCTATAGGGATCTCCATGACCCATTAGGAGAACACCGGAGTTCCTGGAGGACTATAGGTCCCAGGAGCACCACAGAGCTGATATGTAACCGGGCCAGGAGGACGGAGTCCGGCAGGCAGGGCGCTGCAAGCAGGGACTGTGTACTTCAAGAAAAGGTCCAACCACAAGGTCAGCCGGTGAAGAACGGAGATTAAGTTAGGCCCAGCTACATGCAGGCCAGGACTTCATTACAGAAGGCAAGGAACAGGAGGCCACACACCTACTCAGTGGGAAAATCTGGATGTGCACCCTTCACCCTACAGTGCTCCGGGATGTGCCTGCAACATCTTCAGTAAAGGTACCAAAGTGACTTGTGTGTGTGTCCAACTTCTTACCCCTAACTGCTGGGTTCCCCTCTGTCCTGCTCCCCTATACAACTACCTGTCCTGAAGGACTTAGCCTCACCTATGGGAGGCCTAACATCTAGCTGCACAACACCAACCCTTCAGTGGATCTGCACAGCAGCGCTGGTCACCCTGACCAGGTACTACAGGTGGAGTCACGAATCCCCATACCAACATTCATTCCCCTGTAAATATCCCCATTAAGGGTGAGCACCCAGGGCCACAGACTGAGCTGTGTTGCCGTGACATCCCCCATAGAAGTCGATGGGCTCGGTGCCGAGTACCCCCACGGCCCTGGGAGGGTGGCTCATCTAACTTGGCGTCACGAACAGGATCGCGTGCCCTGCAGCAACGGAGTAACTTGTGCCCATTGCCACTGGGTACTGTGTGACACACTGAAAGACTGTGTTTTGTATCGTGGTGAAGATTTCCCGCCATTGCCCGCCATTTACAGCGTTATCGTGCGAAAAACTAGAAGGTGTACCTGCAAAAGTGCGCTGAGTCTTGTACACGCCCCCAGCGCTGATGTGGCGGCAGGTCCTACAGAGAGCTTCGGTGAATGCTCTGACGTAAGAGCGCCGGCGACGCAGGTCCTGCAAGCAAGTGTACCCAGCGAGAGCTGCGGCCTACAGGAGAAGGTAGGCCACATTTCACTAGGGGGGGCGCAGAGATGTCGCAGCAGCAGGCCGATAACTCCAATAACGTACCCACGGGCGCTGGCCCCGATAGTACCGCTGACACTGCCATACATGCCCGGAGCAAAGTGGCTTCCCCAGTACAGCGGCAAGCCAGACACCCTGTCAGGGTTCCAGCGGAAAATATGCAGCATACTGGACATGTACTCAATGTCAGAGAAGCAGAAAACTGCAGTGGTAGTGGGACAATTGACTGGTGCTGCAGAACGAGAGGTAGAGACTTGGTCAGCTGCAGACCAGGAGTCGGTGCTTGCAATTTTCTTAAAGCTACAGACTATCTTTGAGGACCGCACCAAAACAGACCTCCGAATGAGGTTCTACCAATGTTCTCAAAAACCGGAGGATAGCATTCGGGACTACGCTTGCCGACTACAAGGGGCCCTGTGAGCTCTCAGGCAGGTTAATCCCATGAGCGTCACTAATGAAGATAAAATGTTAAAGGAACAATTTGTATGGGGACTGAGGTCCCAAGCAGAAAGCAGGACTGTGCGTTGGTGGTCCTTGGATCATCCTGATGCTACTTTCGATGCTCTTAAAGATATGGCTATAAAAGGACTGCGGCCCCTGGAAACGCCCGAGATGGCAACCCAGCGTCACCCGGGTGAGGCCACTCTAACGCCAGCAGCATCCACCTTTCCCTCGCTGGTTGCTGAAGCCAAAACGCAGGCGGCGCCCCCTACTGAGCTGGACTGTCTACGTTCAGAAGTGCGCCAGCTGATCAAAAACCTGGCCACTGTAATGAGTGCCCTGCAACTGCGGACGGAACCGGAAACAGAAGGAAAGATCCTGCTAGCTGATTGCAGTGAGTATGTCCCCTGGATGAGCCGGAGGAGAAAGAGGACATCGCCACCCCAGAGGAGGACAACGCCACCCCCAGGAAGGACCAATGACCAGCCCCATCCTCACCGAGGGATCGTCTGCTACCGCTGCCAGAAGGAAGGTCACATCGCACGCCAGTGTCCTTTAAACTAGCAAATCCTGGGTCCGAGGGCCAGCACCCAGGAATAGACTCATCAGGCCTCTCAGACTGGAACCGCAGGTTTGTGGGAGGACAACCTTTCCTGTCCATCATACTGGACGGGATCGCAATCCCTATCGCAATCCCTGCCCTGCTGGACAACGGATCTCAGGTAACCATCATACCTGATCTCCTTTTTAATAGATACTGGTCCATGGACGGTCTCCAACCCCCAAACCCCGATTTTGCAGTATACGCCTCTAATGGCCTCCCTCTTGACTTACTGGGGGCTAAAAACGTAGACGTAAAAGTGGGGAGAGTGGAGCTAAAGGATCAGGGACTTCTTGTAGTGAAGACTGTTAATGAGGAAAATGGGTTGAATGTGGTTTTAGGCACTAACATTATTAGTAACTGTTTGGAGGAGGTTGTGTTTTTACTCCAACAGCTTGCCGATGTTGCCAGGCCAAAGCAAAAGGGAGCGATCCAGAAGGAGATCCGGGCCCTGATGTGCCAGCAGCAAGTGAAACTGACCGGTGGTGAGATTGGTAATGTACGGGTGACAGACCCGAACCCTATTGTGATACCCCCAATGAGTGAAATGCTTATTTGGTGTAGAGCAGCCATAGGTCTGAGAGGACAAAACTACCAAGCAGTAGTAGAACCCCATTGTTCAGAACACAGACCTACACTCTTAACTACCAGAGGGGTAGTGGAGGTACGCAATGGGAGGGTGCCAGTGCGTCTTCTCAACTGGGGAGAGGATGAAGTCAAATTACCACGTTATGCCACTGTTGCCAAGTTACATGCTGTGGATAATAACTCCATTCACCCGACGAAGCCCTTAACTTCCCCACCATCAGTGGAGGATAACGGCCCGGCCACCAAGGTGGAGGATTGGTGTCAACAGCTCCATGTCGGGACAGACACCACTCCAGCCCACCAGAAACAGGGAGTACATCGAGTAGTTCAGGAGTACGCACAGGTATTCAGCAAACACCCACTTGACTTTGGGAACATTAAAGGGGTCCAACATCACATCCCCACAGGCAATCATCCTGTCATGGAAATATATATGTATTCCACGTATTCAATGTATATTCATATATATGCATTTACAGTAAGATAGATCTCACTTGCTAAAAATCCTGTGCTCAGCATATCTATGCAAGAGCTGATGCTAGATATACGACCCTGGCCTACATAAATCAGGCTATTGCAAAAGAACAGAACGTCCGGAAAGATATCTCTTGTTTTCTTTACTAGTCATGCAGGAAAGCTGGGGCAAAGAACAATAAACAATAAATCTGCA
Source organism: Oophaga sylvatica (assembly GCA_033576555.1). NCBI lineage: Eukaryota > Metazoa > Chordata > Amphibia > Anura > Dendrobatidae > Oophaga > Oophaga sylvatica. The sequence continues at coordinate 282,753,389 of JARQOD010000001.1, forward strand.
ACTTCAGCCCTTTTATCATAATTATCATAATTATCATACTTACACTAAAACAGCCAATAATCTAGCAGCTTTTAATTGTATGCTAATTGACTAACCAGCCCCTTTTTGTAAACGTATAAAACCTTGAATGAATAATAAACTGTTGGTCTTGACGAACTGTTATACTGACACTTCTGTTGTGGACAGTCCTCATTTCGTTCTGAGCGCTCAAAAAGACATTCAATATAAAATTGGGAACAGAAGCAGCAAACACTGCAGGATAGATTTATCCTAATTAAATTTTCATAACAGCTGGCGCCCAATGTGGGGCAGTGGACGAAACGCATGGGGACCTGCTGACCGGAGAGACAGAGGTGTTGGCCATGGCCTTGGCTCACCGGACGGAGACTGCGCAGCTCCATAAGTAAGGTAAGAAAATCTTGTCATCTTACCTGAAAGTCCCTTGTGTCCAGACCAGGTCTTACACCTCTTGCCGGTCAGGTGTGGTCACCACCGCATTCCCAGGTAGTGTAAAAAGTCCACACCCTTATCCAAAACCCTGGGATATAAGTTGTTTGCTGCTGTGCTGTGTATGTGTTTCATGTTTTATGTGAACCGGGAGAAAAGTTTGAACGGTGACTGTGTTTTTGCTTGCTGATTTCTGGGAGCTGTATAGCAAAAAAACAAAATGCTGGATAAGTTCCCGCAGTAATCCTTCATACATGGGAGGGAGGTCATCCCAGTAAAATCCAGGTGTGAGGGGCGGGAGCTTTGATTGGATAAGTCCACGCAGTAATCCTTCACACACAGGAGGGAGGTCATCCCAGATCAATCCAGGTGTGAGGGGCAGGAGCTTTGATTGGATAAGTTCTCACAGTAATCGTCCACGCAAGGGGGGAGGTCATCCCAGTTAAATCAGACGTGGATGGTGAGAATTTTGATTAAGGCTATTACAGATTACTGTGACCGGCGCACCGGCCAGGGCGAACGGTTTTCAGAGTAATAGACCTGGAGCATTGCCGTGCTCAGTGCAATTGGTGAGTTATCAGTTACCAGAGCAGCAGGTATGTGTCACAGATCATCTAAAAGAGGGATTCGTATTCTCCCGGGTGTCTGTCTCATTGTACGTGTCCCTATCTGTATCAGGTACTGTCGCTTTAAATCTCATTCAGAGCAGAATAGACTCTGTCACTAGAGTTGAGCGATACTTTCCGATATCCTAAAGTATCGGAATCGGAATGGTATCGCCGATATCACTAAAATATCGGCGATACCCGATACCGATACCGGAAGTCCCATGTAAGTCTATGGGAACAAAATATCGCAACTAAAAAAAACCCATTCTTTCCTTGTAAACACTAAATATACACACATAGAATACATATATATATATATACATGTCATTGTGACATATATATATACATATATGTATAGTTTATACACTTCTACATAGTAAAATATCCTCTCATTCAATTGCCGGGTAAAGCCGGCTTCAGTGAAAAGACAGAAGCACCCGACATGAAATGACACTTGGTGTACATAGGGTTAACCATGTCTTTTCATGTCGTTTGCTATCTGATTTGCACAAACAATTAAATCAGACTATGTGTGCAAAATTTCACACCTGTAGGGGTTAATTAAAGGTGTAAATTCGTTGTAAAAAAAACGGACTTTTTTTGCTATGAATTTACACCTTTAATTAACCCCTACAGGTGTGAAATTTTGCACACATAGTCTGATTTAATTGTTTGTGCAAATTAGGCTGGAGTCACACACAACCACAAAAAATCGGTCCGTTTTAGACGGTCGACAATCGGATCAAAATAAAAACATCACACATCCTTCTGGCATCCGATTTTCCTTCAAAGATGCGATTTAATCGCATGTGTGTGTACCTTGTAACATCCGATTTTCATCCGACTTGCGAGATTTTCTCGCAGGCTTGCAAAACTGACATATAATGGATCCAAAAGAATAGTATTTAAATGCCAAAAGAAAGAATAGATATATACACATAGAGCACATATATATATATATATATATATATATGTCATTGTGACATATATATATATACATATATTTATAATTCTTACACTTCTACATACTGTTATAGCCGCTAATTCAATTGCCGGCTTCAGTGAAATCACAGAAGCCGACATGAAATGATACATTGTTTCCACACATTTAACCATGTAATTTCATGTATTTTTATATATGTTTGAAACATACAATTACATGAGTATATGTGTGCTAAATTTCAGACATGTAGGGGTTAATTAAAGGTGTAAATTCGTTAAAAAAAAATGCGTGGGCTCCCGCTGTATTTTCTCCACCAGACAGACAAAGCAAGCGAGTGGGGGCAGATAATAATAGCCTAGGGAGGGTACATTTTTTTTGTGCCCCCCCTGGCTACTAACATCTGCCCCCAGACACCCCAGAAAGGGCAAATCTATAATTAGATTCGCCCTTTCTGGCACTTTGCCCGTCTATTCCCATTGCCCTGTAGCGGTGGCGAATGGGTTAATAAGGGGTTAAAATGACCTTGCAATTGAAAGGTCACTTTAAGCCAGGTTAATAATTGATAGCTGTCAATTAGGCAACTATCAATTATTAATCCTATTGTATGAAAGAAAAATCAAACACACACACTTTAATAAAAAATAAGTTTAATTAAATAATCACACAGTTTTTGACCATATTTTATTTTCCTGCTAAAACCATTTCCTGTAATAAAAATAAAATAAAAAAGCAAAATTATACTTACCAATCCGATGTACAGTCAGGTCCCACGGTGTAATCCATCAGAAAGGGTTAACAGGTTACAGGTCGCAGAGAGCTAATAATGCTGTCTCAGACCTGTATTCCCCTGAATGAATAACTTCCTCTCCCAGCGAAAGTAGAGGAATAGATTCATGAATGGAGCTTAATTGATTTATTGGCAATTTAACTGTAGTGACCTGACCTAAAGGGAAAGTGGACACAATCAATTAAGCTTCATTCATGAAACACATCCTCTCCTGTCGCCAGGAGAGGAACTTATTCATTCATGAGCTTTGAGCTGAGCATGCAGGATTACTTGCACTGCTTGGCTCAAAGCTAGTTAACCCTTTGTGAAGGATTACAGCGTGGGACGTGACAGATCGGCGGAATAGGTAAGAATAATGTTGTTTTATTTCTTTTTCTTTATTTTAGGAGATCAATGGCTTTGCACGGATTTAGTGTAAAATAAAATATGGTCAAAAAAATGTGTTTTTATTTCATTAAAATTATTTATTCTTAAAGTGTGTGTGTTTTTTTATTTACTTCAATAGGATTAATAATTGATAGTTGTCTAATTGACAGCTATCAATCATTAACCTGCCTTAAGGTCACCTTTCAATTGCAAGGTGACAGTAAGGTGAGATTAACCCATTCGCCACCGCTACAGGGCAATGGGAATAGACGGGCAAAGTGCCAGAAAGGGCGAATCTAATTATAGATTTGCCCTTTCTGGGGTGTCTGGGGGCAGATGTTAGTAGCCAGGGGGGCACAAAAAAATGCACCCTCCCTGGGCTATTATTATCTGCCCCCACTCGCTTTGCTTTGTCTGTCTGGTGGAGAAAATACAGCGGGAGCCCACGCATTTTTTTTCAACGAAATTACACCTTTAATTAACCCCTACATGTCTGAAATTTTGCACAAATACACTCATGTAATTGTATGTTTCAAACATATATAAAAATACATGAAATTACATGGTTAAATGTGTGGAAACAATGTATCATTTCATGTCGGCTTCTGTGATTTCACAAAACCCGGCAATTGAATTAGCGGCTATTACAGTATGTAGAAGTCTAGGAACTATAAATATATGTATATATACATGTCACAATGACATGTATATATATATGTATGTGTTCTATGTGTATATATCTATTCTTTCTAGTCTTTATTAAAGCTGTCAGTGTGATTTTACAGTATAGGCGGGGATGAATTGCCGGCTTTTCTAAAGGACACCGATGCGATTTCATCGCAAGTCACACAGTGTGGTCCGTTTGTAATCAGATTTTTCATCGCTCCCATAGACTTGCATTGGCGATTGTCGACCGACAATCGGTGACAATCGCAGCATGCTGCGATTGTACACGGACGTTTAAAACGGACCACAAAAAATCTGATACTGGGAGCTGCTCCATAGATTAACATAGGTCCGACTGCAATGCGATATTTCATCGCATTGCAGTCGTCCGATTTTGTCGCCAGTGTGACTCCGGCCTTAGATAGCAAAGGACATGAAAAGACATGGTTAACCCTATGTACACCAAGTGTCATTTCATGTCGGGTTCTGCATTTTCACAAAAGCCGGCAATTGAATTAGCGCTATTATACTATGTAGAAGTGTATGAACTACAAATATAAATATATATATATATGTGTCACAAATTCAATGACATGTATATATATATATGAGGTGTAAAATTGCTGAAAAAAAATGCGTGGGCTCCCGCCCTATTTTCGCAACCAGACAGACAAAGCCAGTGAGTGGGGGCAGATAATAATAGCCCAGAGAGGGACCATTATTTTTGCCCCCCCCGGCTACTAACATCTGCCCCCAGACACCCCAGGAAAGACAAATCTATAATTAGATTCGCCCTTTCTGGCACTTTGCCCGTCTATTCCCATTGCCCTGTAGCGGTGGCGAATGGGTTAATATGGGGTTAAAGCCACCTTGCTATTGAAAGGTGACCTTAAGCCAGGTTAATAATTGAGAGCTGTCAATTAGACAACTATCAATTATTAATCCTATTGCATGAAATAAAAATAAAACACACACACTTTAATTAAAAATCATTTTAATGAAATAAAGACACATGTTTTTGACCATCTTTTATTTTACTGCAAAAACCATTTCCTGTAATAAAAATAAAATAAAAAAGCAAAATTATTCTTACCTATCCCATGCACAGTCAGGTCCCACGGTGTAATCCTTCAGAAAGGGTTAATGTTTACTGCAGGGACCGCAGCTAATGCTGCAGCCTCACAGTAAACCCCAAATGAATGAGTTCCTCTCCTGCCTGACAGGAGAGTAAAGGCTGGGTGTCACATAACGATACACCAGCGATCCCGACAACGATATGCACTTGTCAGGATCGCTGGTGTATCGCTACATGATCGCTGCTGAGCTGCCAAACAGGCAGCTCAGGCAGCGATCTGGGACAGCGACACTGCGGGTAACATCGCTTAAGGGCCCGTCTCACATAGCGATATCGCTACCGAGATCGCTGCTGAGTCACTAGTTTTGTGACGCAGCAGCGAGCTCACCAGCGATATCGCTGTGTGTGACATTCAGCGACGATCAGCCCCCTGCCGGGTATCGCTGATCGTCGCAGAAATGTCAGGACCTTTTTTTGATCGCTGGTTTCCCTCTGACAGGCACGCATCGCTGCGTGTGACAGGCGGGAGACCAGCGATCCGCTGGTAACCAAGGTACACAGCGGGTTTCCAGGCACCGCGCAGCGCTTGGAAACCCGCTGTGTACCTTGGATACCAGCTCCCTGCATCAGGGCGCTGGTATCCAAGGTACACAGCGGGTTTCTAGGCACAGCCCCGCGCCTGGAAACCCGCTGTGTACCTTGGTTACCAGCGGATCGCTGGTCTCCCGCCTGTCACACGCAGCGATGTGTGCTGTCAGCGGGAAACCAGCGATCAAAGGTCCTGACATTTCAGCGACGATCAGCGATACCCGGCAGGGGGCTGATCGTCGCTGAATGTCACACACAGCGATATCGCTGGTGAGCTCGCTGCTGCGTCACAAAACTAGTGACTCAGCAGCGATCTCGGTAGCGATATCGCTATGTGAGACGGGCCCTTAAGTGGAAAGCTTAATTGATTGCTTTCCACTTTCACTTCAGGTCAGCCAGGGACACAATCAGTGACGTCAGAGGGAACTGATTAACAAAAATAGGGGTTCCCTTCGAAAAAAAAATGGCGTGGGGTCCCCCCTATTTTTGTTAACCAGCCAGATGAAGCAGACCGCTGAGGCCTGGATTTTCAGGCTGTTAAGGAGCCAAGATCCATGGACCTTGCCAGCCTGATAATACCAGGCCACAGCAGTCTGTATATCTTGGCTGATTAACAAAAATAGGGGATCCCCTCGAAAAAAATTGGCGTGGGGTCCCCCCTATTTTTGTTAACCAGCAGATGAAGAAAACCGCTGAGGCCTGGATTTTCAGGCTGTTAAGGAGCCAAGATCCATGGACCTTGCCAGCCTGATAATACCAGGCCACAGCAGTCTGTATATCTTGGCTGATTAACAAAAATAGGGGATCCCCTCGAAAAAAATTGGCGTGGGGTCCCCCCTATTTTTGTTAACCAGCCAGATGAAGAAAACCGCTGAGGCCTGGATTTTCAGGCTGTTAAGGAGTCAAGATCCATGGACCTTGCCAGCCTGATAATACCAGGCCACAGCAGTCTGCATATCTTGGCTGATTAACAAAAATAGGGGATCCCCTCGAAAAAAATTGGCGTGGGGTCCCCCCTATTTTTGTTAACCAGCCAGATGAAGCAGACCGCTGAGGCCTGGATTTTCAGGCTGTTAAGGAGCCAAGATCCATGGACCTTGCCAGCCTGATAATACCAGGCCACAGCAGTCTGCATATCTTGGCTGATTAACAAAAATAGGGGATCCCCTCGAAAAAAATTGGCGTGGGGTCCCCCCTATTTTTGTTAACCAGCCAGATGAAGCAGACCGCTGAGGCCTGGATTTTCAGGCTGTTAAGGAGCCAAGATCCATGGACCTTGCCAGCCTGATAATACCAGGCCACAGCAGTCTGCATATCTTGGCTGATTAACAAAAATAGGGGATCCCCTCGAAAAAAATTGGCGTGGGGTCCCCCCTATTTTTGTTAACCAGCCAGATGAAGCAGACCGCTGAGGCCTGGATTTTCAGGCTGTTAAGGAGCCAAGATCCATGGACCTTGCCAGCCTGATAATACCAGGCCACAGCAGTCTGCATATCTTGGCTGATTAACAAAAATAGGGGATCCCCTCGAAAAAAATTGGCGTGGGGTCCCCCCTATTTTTGTTAACCAGCCAGATGAAGAAAACCGCTGAGGCCTGGATTTTCAGGCTGTTAAGGAGTCAAGATCCATGGACCTTGCCAGCCTGATAATACCAGGCCACAGCAGTCTGCATATCTTGGCTGATTAACAAAAATAGGGGATCCCCTCGAAAAAAATTGGCGTGGGGTCCCCCTATTTTTGTTAACCAGCCAGATGAAGCAGACCGCTGAGGCCTGGTTTTTCAGGCTGGTAAGGATCCAATATCCATGGACCTTGCAAGCCTGATAATACCAGGCCACAGCAGTCTGCTTAGCTTGGCTGGTTAACAAAAATAGGGGATCCCCTCGAAAAAAAAAACGGCGTGGGGATCCCCCCTATTTTTGTTAACCAGCCAAGTAAAATGCAGACTGCTGCGGCCTGGTATTAAAAGACTGTCAAGGCCCATGGATTTTGGCCCTCAACAGCCTGATTATACCAGGCTACAGCAGCCCCACATTTGGCGCATCAAAAGATGTGCCAATTGTGGCACTTTACCCGGCTCTTCCCACTTGCCCTGTAGCGGTGGCAAGCGGGGTAATAAGGGGTTATTGTCACCGTTGATTGCACGGTGACAATAAGCCCGGTTAATAATGGAGAGGCGTCAATAAGACACCGATCCATTATTAATCCCAAAGTTATTAAATGTATAAAAAAAAGACACAGCAAGAAAAAAGTCTTTTAATGAAATAAAAGAGACAACACAGTTTTCATTTCTTTATTACTCTCTCATTCCTGCGACGCCATCGATCTCCTGTAAAAAAAGAAAAAAAACAAACCAACAGTATACCACCTGTCCGACGCAGTCCATAACGATAGTCCCACGACGATCCAGCTCTGCTACATCGCAATGACAGGCAGAGCCTGTCATTGCAACGCAGCACAGCTGCTTACCAGCTTCCCCGGCGGTGACGTCATCGGACTGACTGCTTTACGGCCGCGATTACCCAGCAGTCACTGCAGTTATCGCGAGAAACTGCATGTGACCGCCGGGGAAAGAAGATGGCGGCCATGAAGCAGTGCAGGACGTGACCGCCGGAGATCTTCTGCCGGGTAAGTGCCGCTGACTCCTGACAGACCCGACCGACGGACACTGACAGTGACAGTGACAATCCCGATTCCGGTATCCGATAAGACGAAAATATCGGAACTCGGAATCGGAATTCCGATACAGCCAATATCGGCCGATACCCGATATTTGCAGTATCGGAATGCTCAACACTATCTATCACTATCTCATTCACTGCTGGCTGCAGCAGCGAGAAAACCCCTTTGACCCCCCCTCTGCTAATCACGTTGTCACATCTGTTTCCTGGTTTTGATCTTTTATGAGCTAGTTTTTGGCTATAGGCTGTAGCGTGAAAATTCTCAGGCATTCAGACTGAACTGTATTAATTTTTTTCTATAGGGATAACCTTTTTTTTTTGATACGTGATTTCAGTATCTGTAAGACACAGCAGGCAGAGATATAAGGGAGGGAGGAAGTGCCAGCAGCAGCAGACAGAAAAGACATTCCAGAGGGCGGGAGGGTAAAGCCTACGCTACCAGACAAAAGTTTTAAAGTATTTTTTTTTTGTTGTTTTTATCATTTTACAATCAGTTTTTCCACCTCTTTTCTGTTTTTAATTAGCTGTTTTAGTAACAAGGGTTTTTTTTTCTTCTTGTTAACCTTGTTGTTTTTCAGAGTTTTACTATTAACACATTTTTTTCCCCTCCCCTTTTTGATCAGCTTTTTGCTTTTAGAGTTTTTCACTAAACTGTGTAGGGTTTTTTCTTTTTTCTTTTTAAATCTAACTTTCAGCAGCAGATGGAAGGAAGGGAGACACATTCATTACCAGTGGGTAGGCGGAGCCCACACAGGATAGAACACCTCAGATTAAAAAAGAGTGTTGACCGGCCCCTCCAGCTTGGGCTCCTCCTACTCCAGCTCTCCAGTCTAAAATTTGAGGTCACAGAGGATAGTCGCTGCTGGAGCAGCTCCTCAGAAATTTTTTTTATTTTTATCGGACAGAGACTTGGACCCCCGTGGTCTAGAGGTCTCAGGGGTCTCAGCGCTGCTGGACCCCCACCTCTCCCTTGGCGGATCTGTATTACCCTTTAAGGAGGTCCCTGCAGAACCCTGCCGGCCCTGGGGGATGAGGATTGCTTCCCTGGCGGGGACGCAAACCGCGCTTCTGGGGTCACTGCGTTCCCCGCCCTGAAAGCTACGGGCACAGCGCCACAAATCTCTGGGGGTCCCTGTGGCGCTCAGCTGGGTGAGTACTCAACATTTTAATAATGTGTTTGAGTGCTTCAGCGGCTGCTGCGGCAGCCGCTGCTACATGTTTTCAGTGTAGTGATTGTGTACTTTTGTCCGCAGGTGGATGCCTGCAGGACATGGGAAACGGGGGGATCGGAGAGCAGAGTGAGTCGCGCGCCTTTTTTGAAGCTTTCACGGGCAGGAAGCGCTCTGAGCGCGCGCTTTACCCTGCCTCTCCTCTTCCGGCTTCTCTCCTCTAGCGCGGCCGCCATTACTGACGGCCTCCTCGGGCTCCTCACTCTCCGCTCCCCCCGACCGACCAAAGGACACTGCACCGCGGCCAGCTGGGTGAGTCGCTTCTGCCTGTCGGGGCAGAAGCTTAACACCCTCACCCCCACAGCGCAGGAGGTACTGCCACACTGAACGCTCCCGCTAGCGATCACAATATTGACGCATACTAATGCGATCGTTTTTTGTGATCGTTTTAATGTCGTTGGTAGCGGCCACAGTGGACGATCTCATTAACGACGCAAAGTGGTTAGCGATCTCCTTAACGACTTTGGCGGTCATTGCGATGTACAATCAGCGCAATATGTTAGCGTTCTTGTTTAGTGTGTCATACCCTTGAGACACTGTCCTGCAGCTGCTACCTCATAAGAGGCACCTGGGGCTCGCACACCCTTTTCATTAACAGGGGTTGTGGGGAGTCTGCGACATTAACCCCTTCTTAGGCGGTTAACCCTTAATTGGGGGACAGCTGGGGTAGCTCTCTCTTTAAGAGCTTTAACCCTTCAGCGTTCGTTTTGCCTTTAAGAAACCACACTGTTCTAGTTGCTGACAGGTTTAACCTGCCATATACTGTGTGAGGGCATGTCAGATCAGGGTCCAGGAGGTGCGGACCGTCTCCCAGATCCGCTACAGGATCAGTCTCGCGTATCTGACATGCAGACCTCGACGGCGTCAAGCGCAGCGGTCGGAGGTGTCAGTGATGTCAAAATGGAGGCCCTCGCTCGTTCTATTGATGGCCTTCTAGGTTATTGGTGTCAGCTAGATCCTCTCATGGTAGGAAGCGACACAGGCCGGTGCCATCCTTCCCGCGTAGCGACTCGGAGATCTCGGGCATGGAGGGTTCCCCTTCAAGCTCGGATGGGGAGATGTCCGATTCAGATAAGGAGGATCGGCAGGGACACTCTGCCTCTCTTTTGGGCCGTACAGAGGCTTTTATTGAAGCCATGAGGGAGGCGTTACAGTTATCGGAGGAGGTAACTAGACGTCCTGGTAAGTCGGCCCGGATGTTTCAGGAGTCGCATAGGTCGCGATCAACATAACCATCTCTGGATGAGCTTAATGGGACAGTGGAGAAGGAGCGCCTGTGCCCAGATAAACGTTTTCAGGGGACACGGTTTTTTGAGACGCTGTATCCGTGTACGACGGAGTTGATTGATAATTGGATTCCTTCTCCTGAAGTGGATGTCCCTTTATCCCAGCTTAGCAAATCCTCATTACTTCCTGTTAAAGGAAAGGCGAGTCTGCAGGATCCGCTGGACAGAAAAACGGAGATGGCGGCGAAATCCATCTACGAGGCTGCGGGTCATGGATTCAGAGCAGTACTAGGGTCCATGTGTGCTTGTAAAGCTTCCCTAAGCTGGTTAGACCGTCTACGGACGGCGTGGCAAGATGGATCCCCACTATCCGAGGTAGATGGGCTTTTCAAGTTGTTGGAGGATGCAGCCCGATATGGCAGTGATGCAGGTTTGGATACTGCGTCACTGCTGTCCAGGGCGCAATCCTCGGCGGTCACAGTCAGAAGAGCACTGTGGCTTAGACAGTGGACCGGAGACGCGGTTTCCAAGCAAGGTTTGCTATCTTTAGCTTACAAGGGTGGTCAGCTATTTGGATCTGACCTCACGGAGCTGATTGCCAAGGCAAAAGCAAAAGAAACGGCTTTACCACAGCGAAGAGCTGTGACTTCTGCGTCTGGCAGGCCTAGTGCCGGTAGTAGTCGGCGGTCCTTTCGGTCCAGGGGACGGTTCGGTCAGCCCTCTTGGGGATCGGGTCGTTCCTCTTTTTCAGGAAAAAAGAACGCTCAAAAATCCCGCACTCCCTGGAAACAGAGCTTCCGCCAAGACAAGCGGGAAGCTGACAAAAAGCCCGCTAAGGCGGACTGACGCCAGGGTCTCACTCGAGGGCTCTCGAGTGGGAGGTCGCCTGCTCCAATTCGAACCGACTTGGGCTTCCTGGGTGACGCGGGTTGTGTCGGCAGGCTACTTCATAGAGTTTCTGTCTCGACCCCCAGATAGTTTTTGCCAATCTCGCATTCCGTCAGAGCCCGAGCTCTTTGCCGCTCTACTGCGAGAGGTCGATTCCCTTCTGCAGAAGGGTGTGGTGGTACCGGTTCCGCCGGAGGACCGGGGAAGAGGGTTTTATTCCAACCTCTTTGTGGTCCCCAAAAAGGAGGACAAATTTTGCCCCATTCTGGATCTCAAAAGATTGAATCGGCATGTCCGCACCCAAAAATTCCGCATGGAATCACTCAGCTCCGTTGTGGCGGTCCTGTCGCAGAACGATTTTTTGGTGTCAATCGACATTCGCGACGCTTATTTGCATGTTCCCGTCGGAAGGGCCCACCAACGCTTCCTTCGTTTTGCCATAGGTCAGGACCATTACCAGTTTGTGGCCCTGCCATTCGGGTTGGCCTCAGCACCCAGAGTTTTTACAAAAATTCTGGCACCTCTCATGGCGATTCTGCGAAGACAGGGGGTTACGATTCTTCCCTATCTGGACGACCTTTTGATTGTGGCGTCCTCAAAGGAGGAGGCGGTGACGGCTCGCAATCTATCCCTTCAGCTCCTGGAGGACTTCGGGTGGCTGGTCAATTGGGAGAAGTCGTCTCTGGAACCGTCGCAGTCAATCCTGTTTTTGGGAATGCATTTCGACACGGTACGAGCAGTGGTGTCTCTGCCTCCAGACAAGCAAGCGAGTCTTCTTCGACATGTACAGGTTATGAAGTCTTCGACAGCAATGTCCCTTCGAAGGTGTATGCGCCTTCTGGGTTTGATGGTGGCGTCGATGGAGGCAATTCCGTTTGCCCAATTTCATTCCAGGGCTCTCCAAATGCTCATCTTGAACCGTTGGGATCGATCGCAGTTTTCACTGGATTGCAGTGTCATCATCTCCCACAGGGTGCGAGAGTCTCTAGGATGGTGGTTACGTCCGGAAGTGTTATCCCTGGGGAAGTCCTTCCTCCCTCCGAGGTGGTCGATCATAACCACCGATGCCAGCCTGACGGGCTGGGGGGTGTCTGGAACGATCTCTGGATTCAGGGAGTATGGTCGTCGGAAGAGTCTGTCCTGCCGATCAACATCCTGGAATTGAGGGCAATTTTCCTTTGCCTCCAACACTGGACGGTCCCTTTAAGCGGTCTACCAGTCCGAGTGCAGACAGACAACGCGACGGCGGTCGCGTATATCAACCATCAAGGTGGGACGAGGAGCTTCAGGCTCATGATGGAGGTGTCTCGGATCCTGGTATGGGCCGAGGCCAGGGTGCCAGCCATCTCTGCGATTCACATTCCAGGAGTTCAGAATATCACAGCGGACTTCCTCAGTCGCGAAAAGATGGATCCCGGAGAATGGAGTCTTCATCCGGAAATTTTTGCACTGCTGTGCTCCCGTTGGGGGACTCCCCGAGTGGATTTGATGGCATCCAGGTTCAATGCCAAGTTACCGACGTTCATGTCCAGGTACAAGGACCCGAAGGCTGTGGCGGTGGATGCTCTGGTGGCTCCTTGGGACCAATTCGAGCTAATCTATGTGTTCCCGCCAATATCCTTACTTCCTCTGGTGTTGCGTCGGATCAGACTGGAGAGAGTCCCGGCTATGTTGATAGCCCCAGATTGGCCAAGGAGGACGTGGTTCTCGACACTGGTGTCGCTTCTGGCAGCGCCTCCACTTCCACTCCCTCTTCGCTCGGACCTGTTAACCCAAGGGCCCGTTCGTCACCCGACATGAAGTCTCTGCGTTTGACGGCGTGGCTCTTGAGCCCGAAATCTTGATCCGTCAAGGTTTTTCAGCCGAAGTCATTGCCACTCTTTGAGCTGCCAGAGGTCCGGCTACTACTAGGATTTATCACAAGACTTGGGAAGCCTTCTTTTCGTGGTGTTCGGGTTCTTCTAGGAACCCGAGGATTTTTTCCATTCCCAATTTGTTGGCCTTTTTACAGTACGGGCTGGACAAGGGTTTGGCAGTTAGCACTCTGAAGGGGCAGGTTTCTGCTCTGTCCTTGCTGTTTCGGAAGGCTATCACCTGCGTAGGGACGTACGTTCCTTTTTTCGCGGGGTAACCCGTCAGTTTCCGCCGCGGAAGGCGCTTGTGTCTCCTTGGCGGCTCAATATTGTCTTGGAGGCTCTTCAACATGGGCCTTTTGAGCCTATGGACTCTGTTAGCCTTTCTTTGCTCTCTTGGAAGGTTGCCTTCCTAGTGGCGGTCACTTCTTTGAGAAGGGTTTCTGAGTTGGCGGCTCTTTCTTGCTCGCCTCCTTTTCTGGAGTTTCACCCAGATCGCGTAGTGCTTCGCACACGGGGCGACTTTCTACCTAAAGTGGTGTCACAATTTCATGTTAACCAGGATATTGTGTTGCCCTCGCTTTGTCCGGAGCCGAGGAATGCGAAGGAACGGGCCTTGCACACATTGGATTTAGTGCGGGCTTTAAAGTTCTATTTGTCTATTACTCAAAGTTTTCGGAAGTCGGATTCTCTGTTTGTGATTCCAGCAGGTCGTCGACGTGGGCAACGAGCTTCCAAGGACTCTATAGCTCATTGGATTCGGTCGGCCATTTTAGAGGCTTACCGACTTAAGGGCGAACCTTGCCCGATTAAGATTCGAGCTCACTACACGAGGGCTGTGGGTTCATCGTGGGCCTTTCATCAAGGGGCATCGGCAGCTCAGCTCTGCCGGGCGGCGACCTGGCGTTCCGTCCACACATTTACGAAATTTTATAAGGTGGACGTCAGTGCTTCCGCTGATGCGGCCTTAGGACGTAGGGTCCTGCAGGCGGCTGTAGTTTAAGTTCTTGTGAACTTGTATTTAGCGCTAGTTGCGCATTTATTTAAGTTGTTGGGAATCTGCCTCTGTTGGTTTTTTGCCCACCCTTAATTTCTGGACTGCTTTGGGACGTCCCACTGGTAATGAATGTGTCTCCCTTCCTTCCATCTGCTGCTGAAATACGGATTTTGGTAAGACCTTACCTGTAAAATCCTTTTCAGCGAAGGAAGGAAGGGAGACACAGATCCCTCCCATGGCAGAAGTGTGTTGTTGTGTTTTCAGATGCGGCGTGACCCTTCTCTGATAGCGATTATCTGGGCTGAGGTCGGCGCGCTAAGGCTCTTTTCCAGCATTGCCAGCTCATCGCAGTGGTCAGGTTCAGTGAGTAGTACCTGGGACTGTGTGTTTTTTTCTGTTATATGCATAACCTATCTTCTTGTTTTTTCTCTGAAGTTCTTCAGAAGGGGTTATGTTGCTCCGCTGGTGATTTTTGCTCTTCCTTAGCTTGTGTACGGACTGGAGAGCTGGAATAGGAGGAGCCCAAGCTGGAGGGGCCGGTCAACACTCTTTTTTAATCTGAGGTGTTCTATCCTGTGTGGGCTCCGCCTACCCACTGGTAATGAATGTGTCTCCCTTCCTTCCTTCGCTGAAAAGGATTTTACAGGTAAGGTCTTACCAAAATCCGTATTTTGTTTTTAAAGTTTTTTCTTTTAAGTAAATTTTTAAATAATTTTGGAGAGGTTTTTCTAATCAACTTATTTTAGAGTTTTATTCTCCAACCATTTTTTTTTTTTTTTTTTTAAAGCACAAGATCTACTAGCGTGCTTTAGACCAAGGTCAGAAACACAGATAAAGAAATTGCAGGCTGAGGGAGAACACACACAAACAGTTGCGCAGCGGCTTCACTCACCCCTCCCATCAGGCATTCAGCGAAGACAAGAATTTCAGTGTCCTTGCACACAGAACCAGAATGCAGCAGTTTTCAGATTTTTAATCACCTTTGTTGAATAGACACAGTACGTGAGAATCGAAGGGCTAGGCATGTGAATAGAAGGTCAGAGTACGTGAGAAGCAAATGGACAGGCAGACTTTACGCTGCACAATGAAATGTTTTTTTTTGTTTTTGTTTTTGTTGAAAGGCACAGGAAAGTTTGTTTATAGATTGCCGTCTGCTATAAAAGAGCAGTGGTAGTTTGCATCGTGTAGAAGGTACAGCAAGTTATTTGAATGGACCAGGAAGTGATTTTTATGTGAATAAGATTGAAAAGGTGTTAAAGAAGCATTGAAATCATCTGTGAGGAAATGATCACGGACATGTCACAAGAGCAGAATTTAGAGTCACACACATCACATGTCCATCATGTGGAGACACGGGACAGGTGTAGGCTGCTCTCATTGAATAAGGAGCCTTGTACAGGGAAAAACGCTCCCCGCCTCTCTCCACATGGAGAAGGCATTTTTGTTTCAACGGTCCCCTCTCAAGAATGACAGGGGGACACCCTCTCCTCTTTCTTCTCTCAGTCCCTTTCTCCTTCTTCTTCAGACTTTTCTCCTCTTTCCTCGCTGCCATCCCCTCTATCCTTCTTTCCCTATCATTCCTTCTTTCCCCTCCCCACATCTCTGACACATCCATTTTCTTCCTCTTCCTCTTCTTCACCCTCTCCTCCTTCATTTTCTCCTCTCCCCCCTCCACCTCTCTCCCCTCCATCTCTCCCCCTCCTCTTTCCCTTTCTCCTCCCACACCACACCCACCTGCTCGTGCTCGCTCTCCTCCTTCCTCCTCATCTCAGGCACATCCCACCGCTCCTCACTCACACCTCCCTTCTCTTCCTCTTTTTTCTACTTCGCTATCAACTGGGTCAATGCCCAATCAAAGCAATGTGGTGTCCCTGTATTCAGTGCCTCCAGCACAGGGCACCCTGTCTATCCCAAGCACAGTACAAACATTGCCAGTCATTATATCAGGAGAAGAAAGTGCAAATCTCCCTACACATAACGCTGCAGGTAGCCCCCAGACACAACAGCCCACAGCCGGGGCTTCACAGGGGGGAGGTGTAGCTACATACACAAATGAGGAACCTCAGTGCCGAGCAGGGCTGCCAGCATGGAACAATGACACTGATCCACTGCAGCCTCAGCAAGGAAGAGGGAAATCCCCATGCAGCAAGACAACTTTTAAGGCCAAATTTCAGCCAGTGTATGCACCAAGCACACCATGTCACTTCTCATCTGATGAAGATGAAGACACAACGTCATACATGCTGCCCAATACTAGGGAAGAAAACACACAAGCACCAATAGGGCAGGGACAGGTAGAGGCACCATCCTATGAGCCCTTCATCCCAAGCCAGGTGATCAGTATGCTGCCAGACCCAGGGATACACCCCATGCCATTTTGCCAAAAAATGCAGCAGATCCAGCGAACGTATGCAGCAGCCTGGATTGATCTCTGGACCGTAATGGAAATAAAAGCAGGTGATGCATTCTGGCCAATTATGAGAGAACAGTTCAAGCTTCCAGCAGAGTTAGATGCGTATGCCTGGGAGACAGGACCAAAGCTAATTGAGCAGCTCAGAGAATGGGCCAAAAGCAGACTGACAGGACAAACTCTCAGCCTACATGTCACGAGCCAAGACCAGACAGAGTCTGTAGAGGAGTTCCATGACAGAGTGATGCAAGTGTTACAAGATTTGGGCCTCATTACCCACGATCAGACACACAGACGGATGTTGGCACAGGCTTTTGTGCATGGACTGAGAGAACCAATTAGGAAACCACTGGTAGTAGCCAGGCCTGAGTACACGTCAATAGCAATGGATACCCTGCTCGCAGTAACAAAAAGGATTGAGTCCCGCCGGCACAGAAGGGATGTCCAGTGTTACAACTGTGGCGAGTTTGGTCATTTCCGGAACCAGTGCAGAACACCGACTTCGCCCAGAAGAAGAAGAAACACAGAAAGCAGTAAAGAACCCCGTCCATAGGACAGGAGCACGCCAAGTTCACAGGGAACCCCACCAGTGGGACCAATATCCTGAGAGTGTATGCCGTAGTCAGATCTTTTCTTGTGGAACTCCGCAACCTCACCTATCTATCAGAATCTTCTGCGTCCATTATGGGAATTGATGGTCAAGTCAGATATTTCCAGAATATGAAGCCCCTGAGTGTGTGGACTCAGCCAGAACACTCCATCATGTCCCAGTTTGTTGTGTCAAAGACCTGCACCCTCAACCTATTAGGAGTGGACCTACTGCAGAAGCTGAAAGCGACCAGAGTGTTCCAGGAAGATGGGACCATGACACTTTCTTCACCCCTGACCCAAGAAGAAACAGGAACCTCAAACAACCACATTGCAGACCCATCACAGGAGATGCTGGACATAGTACCAGAAAAGCCACTCCATCACCCAGAGTCAAGATGTCTCTGACCAACTGAAGATCTAAGTGAACTCGCCTAAGAAGATGGCCTGAGAACTTTGACATTGGCCAGGAAATTCAACTCAAGAAGGACCCTACTCGCTTCATGGAATGGCAACACCACATCCGGCTCCAATGCCAGAGGTTCATCTTTTGCAAGCACCAGGAGGTGCCCCCTGCAATCAACCAGTTCACCCAGGCCCTAGACCGGCAAAAGGCCACTCAGCTCTTCAAACTTGTGCACAAATACTGACCTGAGACCGAGCTGGAGAAAAAGAAACAACTGATGGCCCGTGCTGAGAAAAAAAGCAGCCGGTTAAGGAGATGTCCCAACAAGAAGACCCCCTGTGACCAGAGCAGGTGCTAACACAGTGACTGCCTTGGTGGAGAACAAGAAAGCCAGCTGGTCGTCATCTCTCGTGATGTGGATCCTAGTAGACGGCTTGTTTTCCCGCCAGCTCTGTGCCGGGAGATGGGAGTCCCCTGCCGCATAGTGAAGGACAAGGCCAAACTGGGCTGCCTCGCCCATCGGAATCAATCCCAGCTTTCCACAGTGAAGAAAAAGACTGTAAACCTCACTGAGTTCAGAATGGTGCAAGGCCTGGAGGCCGTGAAAGAGGCTACGGTATTTGAAACCCCAACAGTGCTGAACCCGCACACTCTGCTCTCAAAAGTCCCAGTCACCGCAACGGTATTCACGGTGATCAACCTGGCCAGTGCCTTCTTCAGTGTTTCCCCTCCACCTGGATGACCTGTCTGCCTTCACGCACCAGTGCAGTGCATATGGACAGTGTTGCCTCAAGGTGCTCAGAACAAGTCCTTCAAGTTTCACCAAGACAATGTCCTCCATCCTCGTCAACTGGATTGCAGAATATGCAGGAGTCACTCTTCTACAACACGTGGATGAGCTTCTCTTTTGTGTGGTTGACATCGATACCTGCACAGTCCATTCCCTGTTCCTTGAGGAACAGCAACGCAAGGTCTGGAAGAACAAAGTCCAGCGGTGTCAGAAGCAAGTTACATCCCTGGGTCACTGTATTGCCCACCAGACGAAACACCTGTCAAATGACTGGAAGACCACCGTGGAGAAGATGGCTCCCCCAACAACTCCGAAGATGCTGCAGGCCTTCCCTGGTCTAGTGTCGTATTGCAGAACCTGGATCCCTGATGCCTCAGTCCTAATGCAGCCTCTGTGCGCTTGCATCAACGCAACCCCGCTCCTTCTATCAGATGCAGCCTTCAACCCATTCAGGAGAATGGAAGAACTCCACAGTCTCAGCGCCAATACCAGGCCTACCTGACTGCGAGAAGCCTTTCCGTCTACCTGGTGGAAGAAAGAAGGTCATGCTACTGGAGTCCTGACACGGATTCATGGGGGAAAACAGAGACTTTTAGACTGCCTCTCAGCCCGCTTGGATCCAGTTGCAAGAGGAGCACCCTCCTGCCTGATGGCAGTATCTGCAGCACACACCTTCCTGGACAAGACTGCCGACATCACTTTTGGACGGCAACTGGAAACTCTCACTCCGCACGACGTCTTGGCAATCCTCAATCAAGTTCAACCAACAATAATCTCCCCACCGCCAGACATCTTTGTGGCGCCTCTATCGCCTTTGTCTCACAATGTCACCGTCTCCAGACCTACAGTCCTCATCCCGGCCACTCTACTCCCACTCCCAAGGGAGGATACAATATGGACTTTTCAGAACAAAAATTTACAGAATTTATCCTCTACTTGGATGGCTCCAGATTTGCAGATGATGAAGAAGTTTCCACACAGGAAGTGCAGTGACCAGCAATCAAGAAATCCTGTGGTCCAGAAGTCTGTCACTTAGCCTGTCAGCCCAGGAAGCAGAACTGATAGTGCTGACGAAGGCCTGCCAGATGGCAGAAGGCAAGACTGCAAACATCTACACCGACTACAGGTGCTCGCATGGCATAGCACACGACTTTGGTCCCATCTGGGCTGCAAGGGACTTCATCACAGCAAACGGGACAACCGTGAAGCATCATGGAGCCTTCAGGGACCTGCTACGTGTACTCCAACTTCCAAAATGGTGGCAATTTGAAAAATCAAAAGCGCATGGAAAACTGAGAACAGAAGAGGCGTGAGGCAATAACATGGCGGACATGGCAGCCAAAGAAGCAGCCAAAGGAAGACAACATGGAGAAGTGGGAGAGGTCGTAGAGCCGGACGGCTACTACATGATGACTGAAGACAAGAAACCTGACAAAAAGACGTCCTGGGATCTGCTAAAGAAGTTGCAAGACCAAGCTCCAAAAGGAGAATCATAGAATCATAGAATCATAGAATGGTAGAGTTGGAAGGGACCTCCTGGGCCATCTGGTCCAACCCCCTGCTCAAAGCAGGATTCTCTAAATCATCCCAGACAGATGTCTGTCCAGCCTTTGCTTGAAGACTTCCATTGAAGGAGAACTTACCACCTCTCGTGGCAGCCTGTTCCACTCCTTGATCACCCTAACTGTCAAAAAGTTTTTTCTAATATCTAATCTGTGTCTCCTCCCATTCAGTTTCATCCCATTGCTTCTAGTCTTTCCTTGTGCAAATGAGAATAAAGATGATCCTTCTACAATGTGACAGCCCTTGAGATATTTGTAGACAGCTATTAAGTCTCCTCTCAGTCTTCTTTTTTGCAAGCTAAACATTCCCAAATCCTGCAACCGTTCCTCATAGGACATGGTTTGCAGACCGGTCACCATTCTGGTGGCTCTCCTTTGAACTTGCTCCAGTTTGTTGATGTCTTTTTTAAAATGTGGTGCCCAAAACTGGACACAGTATTCCAGATGAGGTCTGACCAAAGAGGAGTAGAGGGCAATAATGACCTCACGTGATCTAGACTGTATGCTTCTGTTGATACATCCTAGAATTGTATTTGCCTTTTTTGCTGCTGCATCACACTGTTGACTCATGTTCAGTCTGTGATCAATTAATATACCCAGGTCTTTTTCACATGTGCTGTTACTTAGCCCTATTCCTCCCATTTTGTATATGCTTTTTTCATTTTTATTGCCCAGATGTAGTACTTTGCATTTTTCCCTGTTAAAAACCATTCTGTTAGATGCTGCCCACTGCTCCAGTTTATTTATATCTTTTTGAATCCTCTCTCTCTCTTCTCTAGTATTAGCTACCCCTCCTAGCTTTGTGTCATCAGCAAATTTGATCAGTTTACCCTCAATTCCTTCATCTAAATCATTGATAAAGATGTTGAACAATACAGGGCCCAAAACAGAGCCTTGTGGTACCCCACTTGAGACATTCTTCCAACTGGATGTGCAGCCATTTACGACCACTCTTTGAGTCCGATCACTAAGCCAGTTATGAATCCACCTAACAGTTGCCTTGTCCATTCCATACTTAGTCATTTTTTCAATAAGGATTGTGTGAGATACTTTGTCAAATGCTTTGCTGAAGTCAAGATATACTATATCTACAGCATTTCCCTGATCCCTGATTTCCCTGAGAAGAAGAGCTGAATGCGAAAAAAGCAACACGTGAAGAAAGAAGGCTATGAACAATGGACTCCAAACCCTGCCTACCACAAAGTATGCACCCTATGGTGGTCCAATGGGCACATGGACCCATACCCACATATCAAAGACACAGATGAATGATCCGATTGGTGCTTACTGGTTCGCTTCAGGGATCTCCACCCTAACAGCCAAATTCACCAGCAGCTGTCTGACCTGCGGCAAATGCAAGCCTGGACGTGTGGAAGAAAGTCCCCCTCACCTCATCTGGCAAGACCACTCTACCAGCTTCAGAGGATCCAGATAGACCACATCCAGATATCGCCAAGTGAAGGATTCAAATAGGCCATTGTGGTCAAAGAAGTGTTTTCAAGATGGACAGAAGCCTTCCAAGTCAGCAAAGACTACTGCAAAGCAGCTACTTTCGGAAAATAGTGTGCAGATACGGGGTTCCAGAAATGACAGAAAGTGATCAGGGACTCGCATTCACAGCAAATCTGACACAAGAGATCTGGTTAGCAGTAGGGTCAGATTTAGGCCTACACACTCCTTACCACCCCAGAGCAGCGGGAAGGTAGAAAGACTGAACGGAACACTTAAGAATAGGATGCTGAAAGTTGCCCAAGAGACACGCAAACCATGGCATGAGACACTCCCAATTGCATTGTTTAGCGTAAGGCACACTCCCAGAGACCCAGAAAAGCTGTCACCATACAAAATTTTGTTTGGGTCTAGTGCCAAGTTAGGTGCATTCTTCCCTCAGCAGCAGAATATGCAAACTGATATCTTGTTTGCTTATGTAATTGAATTGGTCAAAAACTAATGTCCATTCTTGAGTTTTTTCTCTTCACTTCCAGATCCAGACTCAGTGTCCGGTACGCACTCCTTGAAAGCCAGGAGACTGGGTGTTGATGAAAAAAAGTTGGAAATGAGAACACTCGATCCCAGATTTGATGGTCCTGTCCAAGAGCCCCAGATGACACCAACCTCTGTGAAACTAGAGGGAAAGCCTGCTTGGATCCACGTATCGCATTGCAAGGAAGCTCCCGTGCCAGAAGAGACACCTAAGCCATGAATGATGTCGTGGATGCTCTGACTGACCAGACAGATGACCTACCTGACGAAGAATACACACGTTTTTCTGAACATGCAGTTAAATAAAGAGACTATGATTGCAAACACATGAACCCCTGCTAGGGACAGATCTCCTGACCGCCCATTTGCGAAAAGTCTGCATCGATGAGGGGTACATGTCTTAGGCATGTGCCAGCCCATCGGCAGCACAAAAGAGTTGCAGCACTTTGGGACAGGAGCAGGTTTTTAGGGCAAGTGGTATCTAAGGGGGGACTGTCATGGAAATATATATGTATTCCACGTATTCAATGTATATTCATATATATGCATTAACAGTTAGATAGATCTCACTTGCTAAAAATCCTGTGCTCAGCATATCTATGCAAGAACTGATGCTAGCTATACGACCCTGGCCTACATAAATCAGGCTATTGCAAAAGAACAGAACGTCCAGAAAGATATCTCTTGTTTTCTTTACTAGTCATGCAGGAAAGCTGGGGCAAAGAACAATAAACAATAAATCTGCAACTTCAGCCCTTTTATCATAATTATCATAATTATCATACTTACACTAAAACAGCCAATAATCTAGCAGCTTTTAATTGTATGCTAATTGACTAACCAGCCCCTTTTTGTAAACGTATAAAACCTTGAATGAATAATAAACTGTTGGTCTTGACGAACTGTTATACTGACACTTCCGTTGTGGACAGTCCTCATTTCGTTCTGAGCGCTCAAAAAGACATTCAATATAAAATTGGGAACAGAAGCAGCAAACACTGCAGGATAGATTTATCCTAATTAAATTTCCATAACAATCCCTCCATTAAAGAACTGTACAGGCCTATACCCCCAGCACACTACCAGAAAGCCAAGGAGATGTTGCGTGACATGAAGGAAGCAGGAGAGATAAGGGATAGTTGTAGTCCCTGGGCAGCTCCCCTAGTCCTAGTCAGGAAAAAGGATGGAAGCATGAGAATGTGTGTAGATTACAGAAAAGTAAATCGCATTACACATAAACATGCATACCCTTTGCCATGTATTGAGGAATCCCTAGCTGCCTTAAAGTCTGCTAATTACTTTTCCACCCTTGACCTCACTAGTGGGTACTGGCAAGTAGCTGTGGCTGAGGAGGATCGGGAGAAGATGGCTTTCACCACCCCGATGGGACTCTGTGAGTTCGACAGGATGCCGTTTGGACTCAGCAGTGCCCCTGGAACGTTCCAGAGAGTGATGGAGTGCTGCCTGGGACATCTCAACTTTGAAACTGTGCTACTGTACCTGGACGACGTAATTGTGTACTCCAAGACGTATGAAGACCACTTGAAGCACCTGGCGGAGGTATTTGAGTCACTGTCCCAGTATGGGATGAAACTGAAGCCTTCAAAGTGCCACCTGCTCAAACAAAAGGTACAGTATCTGGGACATATTGTCAGCTCAGAAGGAGTAGCGCCAGACCCCGAAAAGGTCACCGCCATCCAGAAATGGCTGGAGCCGAAGAACCTCAAAGAGGTGCATCAGTTCCTGGGACTGACCGGAAACTACCGGAGGTTTGTGAAGGACTACACCAAGAAAGCAGCGCCTCCGCAAGACCTCCTGGTGGGACAGTCCCTAAAGAGCAGGAACTCTCCATTCCACTGGGGTAAAGAACAGGCTGAGGCATTCAAGGAAATTAAGGAGATCCTGACAGGTGACGAGATCTTAGCCTACCCTGACTACAGCCAACCGTTCCTGCTGTATACCGATGCCAGCAATGAAGAATTGGGAACTGTCCTCAGTCAGAAGCAAAATGGCCTAGAAAAAGTCATCGCCTATGCAAGCAGGAAGCTCCGCCCGACCGAGAGGAACCCAGAGAACTACAGCAGCTTCAAGTTGGAGTTCCTGGCACTGGTCTGGGCCATTACTGAAAGGTTCAAGCACTACCTAGCCTCCAGCAAGTTTACAGCCTACACCTACAATAACCCCTTAACGCATCTGGAAACAGCCAGACTGGGAGCCATGGAGCAACGATGGATGGCTCGGCTGTCAAACTACCAATTCACAATCAAGTACCGAGCGGGCCGCAAGAATGCCAATGCTGGTGCCCTGTCCAGGATGCCTCATGAGTCGGACACAGAGGAAGAAGTGGATGACCAGGAAGAGATTGAACTACCTGTCTTTCACAGGAATGGGATGATCCAAGAGCAACGAGCCTGCAGGAGGCCGCGTGGTAAGACGTTAAATCCTTTACCTCACCACAGCTAGAAGGAGACTCAGGACAGCGATCCAGTTGTCAGCCGTATCAAGGAGCTGATAACTCAAGAAGGTTCCTCCTTGGAGAAGGATGCGTCTCCAAGCAAAGCAGCTGTGGAATGAGATAAGCCGGCTGTTTATCTATCGTGAGAAGCTGTGCCGGAGGTACGTCAATCCAAGAACCCATGAGATGGTTTGGCAGATAGTAGTCCCCAGAGCAGACATCCAGATGGTGTTGGAAGCCTACCACGATCAAGCGGGGCACTTTGGCTGGAAGAAGCTGGAGACCCTGTTGAAGTGTCGTTTCTACTGGGTGGGAATGCGCAGCTCCATTGAGAGGTGGTGCCAGAACTGTGGACCCTGTGGCCTCAGAAGAAAAGACTACAGCAGTCAGAAGGCACCCCTACAACCCATCAAGACGACTCAACCCTTAGAGATTGTGGCCCTGGACCATGTCAAGTTGTCACCCAGCCGCTCAGGATACTCCTATGCCCTGACCATGGTGGATTACTACTCCAGGTTCCTGGTGGTCGCCCCTGTCAAAGATCTGCGGTAGAGACAGCAGCAAAGACGTTCCAAGTGTATTTCTGCAGACCACATGGATATCCTGAGCAGGTGCTGACTGATCAAGGCTCAGCCTTTGAGGCCGAATTGTTCAAAGAGTTCTGCCATCTGTACGGATGTAAGAAGATAAGAACCACACCGTACCACCCACAAACCAATGGTCTGTGTGAAAAGATGAATCACATCGTCATTGACCTGCTGAAGACCTTACCACTTGAGGAGAGAAATCAGTGGCCAGACCTACTACCTGATTTGGTAGATCTGTACAATCACATACCTGTGAGTTCCACCAATTGCACCCCAGCTTACCTCATGCGGGCAAGACCAGGAAAGCTGCCCATGGATCCAGAGCTTGGTGTTGTAGAATCAGAAGCGGATGTGACTACTTGAGGACTGGGACACGACCAGACAGGAGCAGTACAGAAAAGTACAGGCCTGTGTTGAAGACAGTCTCGCTAGAGTAAGAGATAAACAAGAGATACGCTACAACAAGTGTGCACCAGCAGAACCCTTCACACCTGGTGAAGTTGTGCTGAAAAGAAAGAGAAGGATGCACAAACTCGACGATCAATGGGAAAAAGAGCCCTACACTGTTGAATTCAAGGTTTGATAACCAGAAAACATGTCTAATCAGTAAAGATGGAGGAAGAACGACTACAGTCATGGCCAAAAGTTTTGAGAATGACACAAATATTATATTTTCACATGATCTGCTGCCCTCTGGTTTTTATGTGTGTTTGACAGATGTTTTTATCACAGACAGAAATATAATAATTGCAAACATATGAGTAACAAAAGCTTATATTGACAGTTAGAATGAGTTAATGCAGCAAGTCAATATTTGCAGTGTTGACCCTTCTTCTTCAGGACCTCTGCAATTCTCCCTGGCATGCTCTCAATCAACTTCTGGACCAAATCCTGACTGATAGCAGTCCATTCTTGCACAATCAATGCTTTCATTTTGTCTGAATTTTTAAGGTTTTTGTTTGTCCACCCGTCTCTTGATGATTGACCACAAGTTCTCAATGGGATTAAGATCTGGGGAGTTTCCAGGCCATGGACCCAAAATCTCTATGTTTTGTTCCCTGAGCCATTTAGTTATCACCTTTGCTTTATGGCAAGGTGCTCCATCATGCTGGAAAAGGCATTGTTGATCGCCAAACTGCTCTTGGAGGGTTGGGAGAAGTTGCTCTTGGAGGACATTCTGGTACCATTCTTTATTCATGACTGTGTTTTTAGGCAAGACTGTGAGAGAGCCGATTCCCTTGGCTGAGAAGCAACCCCACACATGAATGGTTTCAGGATGCTTAACAGTTGGCATGAGACAAGACTGGTGGTAGCGCTCACCTTGTCTTCTCCGAATGAGGCGTTTTCCTGATGTCCCAAACAATCGAAAAGGGGATTCATCAGAGAAAATAACTTTCCCCCAGTCCTCAGCAGTCCACTGCCTGTACCTTTTGCAGAATATCAGTCTGTCCATGATGTTTTTTGTGGAGAGAAGTGGCTTCTTTGCTGCCTTCCTTGAGACCAGGCCTTGCTCCAAGAGTCTCCGGCTCACAGTGCGTGCAGATGCACTCACACCTGCCTGCTGCCATTCCTGAGCAAGCTCTGCTTTGCTGGTAGCCCGAACCCGCAGCTGAAACACTTTTAAGAGATGGTCCTGGCGCTTGCTGGTCTTTCTTGGGCGCCCTGAAGCCTTTTTGGCAACAATGGAACCTCTCTCCTTGAAGTTCTTGATGATGCGATGGATTGTTGACTGAGGTGCAATCTTTCTAGCTGCGATACTCTTCCCTGTTAGGCCATTTTTGTGCATTGCAATGATGACTGCACGTGTTTCTTTAGAGATAACCATGGTTAACAGAAGAGAAACAATGATGCCAAGCACCAGCCCCCTTTTAAAGTGACCAGTGGTGTCATTCTTAATAATGACAGATTGATCTCCAGCCATGTCCTCATCAACACCCACACCCGTGTTAATGGAGCAATCACTGAAAAGAGGTTAGCTGGTCCTTTTAAGGCAGGGCTGCAATGCTGTTGAAATGTGTTTTGGAGGATAAAGTTCATTTTCTAGCCAAATAGTGACTTTGCAAGTAATTGCTGTTAAGCTGATCACTCTTTATAACATTCTGGAGTATATGCAAATTGCCATTAGAAAAAGTGAAGCAGTAGACTTTGTAAAAATTAATATTTGTGTCATTCTCAAAACTTTTGGCCATGACTGTACAACTGTATCCAGAGATCACCTAAAGTTGCGTCCAGATCTGCTAAAGCCCCAAGAAGAAGTGCCTTTCATCCCCTCAGAGGAACCTGAAGAAAAGGTAATACATACGGAATTAGGAGATTTTCAAGCGGATTGGCCTAGAATCGGAGAAGCCGTTATCATCCCTGTACTCCAATTCTATCAACAACAAGAAGAATAACTACAGCAAGTTGAGCCGGTTGCCGCCGTAGAGTCAGTTCCAGAGGAACTTGCTCCAGCAGAATCCCAAGAAGTCGAATCCCAAGAAATAGAACCTATTGAAGAAGAATCTCAGGAAGAA
>JARQOD010000001.1:282790311-282818009 GCA_033576555.1 Oophaga sylvatica
GATCTAGGTGTTTTTCTAAAAACTGCGGAAAAAAGAAAATTTAAAAAAAATAAGTCGGAAAGGTGAGGAGTCATGGCACAGGAGAGTTGATTTCTTTGGCCCGTGCTCAGGAAGCACGATAGAGCTAAAAAATTCCCTTTAAATTGTTAAACGATTAATACATTTAAAAACCAAAGGCAAGTGCAAAAACGTGTAAATTAAAACCTATTTATTTAAAATAAATTTTCTGTTTTTTGTGAATTTTTGCGTTTTTTTGCGTGAAAAAAACGCTCGGGGAAAAAAAAAAGCGCCATGATCATTATTTGGGGGGAAAACGAGCGTTTTCCTGCAAATTTGAGCTAAAATGTTGGGAAAAATTTGCGTAAAAACGGCAAAATCTGCACAAAAACGGAAAAAAAACGCTTTTTCCCGCTGAAAAAGTCCGTTTTGCCAGGAATTTTCTGAAACACCCGAAGTGTGCATTAGCCTAAAACCCAGAAATGAATGGCGCAAAGTACGGTGGATACACCTGCCCATATTTTTTGTCGGCGGTTTTTTTGATGTTTCTGAAACAGTCTTGTAAAAACCTGCGTTTAACAATATTTTGGTTGAATGCCTTGGGCGAGGGGGGGGGTTTCCCGTGCAGAATTTCTTACGTCTGATGTGGTCGTGCGGAGGGGAAATTGCTCAGTTACGGGGACCGTTCCCTTTACTTGGCTGTGGTTAAGGACTTCATTTTCTAACAAATTAAATCCAACATTGAAAAATGTAAAAAGACTTTTAATGTGAAATTAATCGAACCCACGGGGGGCCGGCAATTTGCATAGAAATCATGGGACGATCACAAAATAATGTTTTTTTTTTTTTAAAGTGCTAATATTGCATTTTTAACATCTGGGATTTTTAAACCCAACGTTTGATATAGAAAGACACATTAAAAGAGTTTAAAATTTTAATTTTTTTCGTACTACGACAGGAAGATTGTGCCAAAAAACACAGATCTTTGTGGATTTGGGGAAAAAATTTCTAATTGAAATAACTAGTGATGGAAATCGGGGCAGTGGGGACCGTATCTATTCCAGGCTGGTGAGCGAATATGTTCAGAATTGGTCGCGAATCGAATTTGACTATCGTCCCCTTTTGGTCCCCCTTTTTTGCCAATTTTTGTTTTTGATCGGTTGAACATATTGGTCTTTCGTCCACGACTCAATGACTTTGGGGAGTTTTTGGGAAAATTGCAAAATTTTTCCCCCCCCTCTTTTAATGGAAAGAATTTAAAAAAATTGCTCATGTCATCGGTTTTCATTTTTGTTACATGAAATGTTTTAAAAGCTTTGGCTGTTTTTTTGGGTCATGGTCCTGCTGCAGAACCAATGAAACGCCTCTTGTGCATTGAAAAAGGAAAAAATCTCTCCCTTTTTTTCTCAGTCGTGAAAAAAATTTTCTTTTGCAGCAAATATTTCAATTTTGACTCATCACTCCGGGCCCCCCGGTGCAATTTTCTCCCCCCAAATTCCTATGTTTTTGTACATGTTCAGTATTGGTCTTGTCCCCTTTTTCCCAAAGGGGTTGGACTTTAGAAAACCCCTTCCATGGGATCACTTCTCCCAAAAACTTCTCAACAGTAGATACTGATGAGTTCACTGGTTGCGCCTTTTTGGTGAGTTGGGAAAAAGGCGGGTATGTACTGATTTTAAAGGGGGAAGTCCCGATGCTTTTTTCATCTGATGTACTAATTTTTTTGTCCAGCTACTATTCTCTTCTGTGCCATTTTTGATGTCTTAATGTGAGGGATACTTATACTACTCGGAGGCTTGTATCTTGAAATTTTTTTCTGCAACAGACAGGGCCCCCTAAAATACACCAAATATACCTATTTCATCAAAATAAGAACAATATTCTGGAAGTGAGTTACACCCTCACAGAGCAAAGGATTTGCACAAGCCTATATCCAAAAATGTCCAAGGTTAGTTCCCAAATTCCCGGGAACACCCTTCCAAGTTCTTCAAAAACTGTGGCCGTGTCCTAAAGAACTGATACTGTTTTGAAGGAAAAAAGGTGATTACACCAAATACTGACTTGTTTCCCTGTTTTTGTTCATTGTCTGTGCATTTTGTTGATTGATAAAAAATTCACCTAAACATTACTTTTTAAAGCATTTTACTTGCAGCACTTTTTCCACTCCCCTCACATTGGCCCTTTGGCCAAACAAAGAATGGAGTGAAAGCTCCGCGTGTGGGTTACCCGGAGAGTGGTGCTGGTGGCGATGCAAAGGCAGGGTCAAGGGCTGTGAGAAGGCAGTGCTATCAGGGTGCTGGGGTCTATCACTGTATGTACCTGACCTAGGTGATACGTGGTCGTGAACACGCATGCCGCCTGCTATGTCGAGAGCGAGCCACCACCGCCCCACAAAATGTATTCACCACTGCACTGCCAAATGAACCCCAAGGTTTCAGTCCCCACTACACTCCGTGTAGGAGACAAAAAAAATCTACCATCCAAAATGTATCCAGGTAAAATAGAGAAGGATATTGGGTTTCATTCCATCTGCTTGTAGAAGCATGGATCCCCATTGTATGGGACCCGTGCTTTTATTACAAGTTAAAGGGGGCTCAGGTAGGCTTAAAGTCTGTAGTCTTATTGATGCACACTTCTGAATTTAAAGCGCGAAGAGTGCGCGATTTCCAGGAACGAGCAGGCGAGGCGTGACCGCAAAATATGCGTTTTCATAATGTGGTCATGTGCGATAGAGGTGAGGCTTGGGCAATCAAATGGGATTGAATGAGGTGGACAAGTTTTAGTCGAAATGTGGCAGGAAGTATGCAAATCTATTTGCAGTCACTGACCTGCTGGCCCCCGAGAACCGGGCAGCGCACGCTGTGAAGAAAATGAGACTTGAGCCCCAAGCCTGGAGAATCCTTTAAATAAGGTACTGTAGATAATTGACATTCCCAATGTGTAAACGCCATAAACCTGCGATATGGGGTTATCTGCAGGTAAAAAAGTGTTCTAAAATTGTTGCGGTTGCCGCACTGAAATCCCGGCTATAGAGGAAATAAAAATTTATTTTTCCTAAAGCCTCTTACTTTCAGTTATAGAGAACAGCTACAATCACCCCTAGTACGTAGTGAGTGGCGGGCTTTTCCACCAATCGTGTGTGGACTTGAGCAGCGACGTGAGCGAATACTATAATCTGTCTGTGTACAAAAATCGTGCACCCAAAGACCCGAGAGAGTATGTGTATGGGATTCTATATGTGTATTTGGGGTGCGTGTTCATATTGGGCTGGAAAGAAGGGGTATTTTTTACCGTGTTAGCCAGTAAAAAAATATTTAGAATTGAGTCCTCGTGGTTGATCCTTTTAATGGCTAACTGAAAACTTTCGAGGGCTACTCAGGTCTTTCATCGGCTAGACTAATATAAAATCTGAAGAATGACATTTTAACAAAAAACAAGCCCCCAAGCAATAGATGACAAGTGACGTAAAGCAGAACTGTCATTATGGGAGAGATGAACATAAAATTGGAAAAAGGTTCTAGATAAGGGGTGTGAAGTTTTATTGCCCTCTGTTGGGGTCTGGATTTGTTGCACCAGCAGGATGAATGTGTCGCATGGATTTTTGTCTTTTTATATCAATTAAGGATTTGCTCTTCGACTTCTGGGGGCTCCACAACAAGAACCGACCCTAACCAGAGGGGAATAAAAATTCATTCTTTTCTTGAACTTTCCTATTTATGTTCATCTCTTCTCCCATAATGACGTTGTTTCTCACTTGCTTATCTATTGCATTATTTTGTGCTGTGTTGTGTATAAATATGTGGGTTCTTCAGATTTTTTATTGTCTTTGCCTGGGAAGAGACTGAGTGTCTCGAAAGCCCCCCAATTTGTTACCTTTTAAAAAGGGTATCAACCCCGAGGACATTCCCAAATTTTAAATTATTTGATTTGAGGGTTATTTGAGGGGGGTTTATCTGAATATAGGGGCAGTGGGGGCTCACACTGTATATAGAGGGATATGTAGGTGTTTACAATGTATTTAGGGGCTATGTGGGTGCACATAACTGTATTAGGGGCTAACTTCGGGCTCATACTGTATATAGTAGGCTTGTGAGGGCTGATACACATATAGGCTATGTGTGTTACATGGTAAACAGGGGGCTTTGTGGGTGAAATACTGTGGCTTATGCAGATATATAGGGAGGCTATGTGAGGGCTCATACTGTATATAGGGGGACTGAGTGAGGCGCATATTGTATGTAGGGGGACTATGTGGGGCTCATTGTATATAAGGGGCTCATACTGCATTATGGGGGCTGTGGGGGACCTCATACTGTATATAACGACCTATGTGGGGGCTATACTGTATGTAGGGGTGTGTGGGTCATATATAATTATAGGTTGGGTGTTCAGCATACTTAATTGTTCTTAATATAAAGTGATATAACTAATATAAAATAATTATATGTTGATACTAACATTGAGTGGTATTTATTTCAGCCTATAGATTTGGTCCTCCCACAATGTAGCCCTCAAGAAATCAGTTCCCCACCTCTGTTTTGAGGGGTTACAATTACGTTTTTTTGTGCTTGGGATACCTAATCAGTAGTAAAGAGCAAAAAGTTTTTTCCATGTGGTATTAAGTCAAGGGTTCGGTCCTAACACAGAATCTCTACAATAACCATCAATGACCAGTCTATGTGTAACAGCACAGTATTTTCCCAAAGAAGTGATCTTATCTCGGAGTTTTAGGAACCAATTAGTTTTTATAGACCATTTCTCATAATCGCACACCCCAATTAGCACCTGACTACTCCAACATACCTGTCCCTGACAATGAATCAGCACTCACGTCACTCATTATGGACCATGCAATCTTTTACTTCCAGAAGTGCCCATGGTCATCATGGTCTTGAAGTTGGTGTTTTCAGTTTTTGACAACGGCGTATCCAGAAAAAGCTGTGTCATAACTTTAGTGTAATAAAACATACTGGAAAGTCACCATGCCATAGGTCACTGCAAAAAACAAGACGATCCATTTACATCAGTTACTTCTTACTAATCCCTTCAGGTCAACATTATGTGCAACCAATAATCACTGGTAAGCGTAAGGTAAGGTTAAAGTTGTACAAAACAATAATATTTGATTAACGGGGTCGTCCAACCATAAAAACAAGATTTTTGTACTTACCGTAAAATCTGTTTCTGGAGCGCTCATTGGGGGACACAGAAAACCATGGGTGTATTGCTGCTGCCACTAGGAGGCTGACACTATGCATATGCAAAAAAGGTTGGTCCTCCTCTGCAGTATCACCCACGACTAGCACCAAGCTAATCAGTTTTAGCTTAGTGTCAGTAGGAGGTGGACACGGGTCTCTCTGGAGACATATCTACCTATTGTGCGTCGTTCCTTTTCAGGTACCTTCCGGCGAAATAGGCCTTCCAGGTTCGATAGTAGACCCTGGAAGACGACGGTTTCCTGGCCTGGATCATGGTGCGAATCACCGATCTGAGAAACCCGGACTCTTCAGTACACGGTCTCAAAGTCAAATTGAGCGACCGAGAACCCTGGTGGCAGAATGGACCCTGTGTAGAAGATCTGGCTGTCTGGGAGTCTCCAGGGGGCATCCGCCAAGAGATTGACGATGTCTGCGAACCAGGACCTCCTGGGCCAATCTGGGGTGATCAGAATGACCGGCACCCCTTCCGCCTGATCTTCTTCAGCAATCTGGGAAGAAGGGGAAGCGGAGGAAAAAGTATGGGAGAGTGAACTGTAACCAAGGAATGGCCAGAGCGTCTACGTCCAATGCTAGAGGATCGCGGGACCTGGAGACGAACAGCGGAACTTTCCTGTTGAGCCGAGACGCCATGAGGTCCACATCCGGGGTCCCCATCGTAGGCAGATCTGAGGAAGACGTCCGGATGTAGGGACCATTCTCCTGCCGCGAAACCCTTGCGGCTGAGGAAGTCGGCGGCCCAGTTGTCCACGCCGGGGAATACACCGCGGATATTGCCGGAAACCGTCCCCCCCCCCCTCCGCCCAAAGGAGGATCTTGGATACTTCGGCCATCGCCAGAGAACTTCTGGTCCCCCTTGGTGATTGACGTATGCCACAGCCGTGGCATTGTCTGTCTGAATTTGACTGGCAGACCCCTGAGAAGCGATTCCCAGTGACAGAGCGAGAGAAAGATGGCCCTGATTTCGAGGATATTGATCGGCAGGGAAGATTCCTGTGCCGACCAAAGACCCTGAGCCGTCATTAAGACTTGCCAGTGGTCTGGCAGGAAGGACCGGCCCTGGAGATGGGGGGATGACAGCCACCAGCTGAGAGACTGCCTGACCTGAGAGGGAGACGAATCGGACGATCCAACGATCTGCGGACCTGTCCACTGAGTCAGAATAGCCTGTGAAGAGGTCTCAAGTGGAACAGGCAAGGGAATTGCTTCTGAAGTCGCAAAATTCTGCCCAGCACCCTCTCGCTGGAAGGAGAGAAGCTGAGGGCTCTGCAGAGACCGAGCCCCTGCTGGAGGATTGCCTCTTCTCCTTGGAAGAAAGACCTTCGCCTGTCGGGTATCGAACGCATGCCAAGAAGATCAGGCGCTGAGAGGGAACAAGGCAGGACTTCTTCCTGTTGATGATCCATCCAAACCGGGCCAGGGTGTCGAGAACGATGGACAGGCTTTCTGAGCCTGAGGCAGGGAGGAGCCTTGATGAGAATATCGTTGAGGTAAGGAATGAGCACCAGTCCTCGACCCTCAAGGTGGCCACCAAAGCCGCCATGATGTGGTGAAGACCCTGAGAGCGGTCGCAAGGCCGAAGGGCAGGCAACAAACTGAAAATGGTTCCGAATGCGAAACGCAGGAACCTCTGATGGGCTGGGTAAATCGGGACGTGGAGGTATGCATCTTGGATGTCTATGGAACACAGAAATTCCTGTGATTCCATTGTCGATATTACTGCACGAAGAGACTCCATCCTGAAGTGATGCAGGCGAACCCTCCTGTTCAGTAACCTGAGGTCCAGGATAGGCCGAACCTTGCCGCCTTTCTTCGGCACAACAAACAGTTTGAATAAAAACCTGTGAAACGTTCTTGCTCTGGGACAGGAACGATAACTCCAGCACTGAGAAGGGAATCGATGGATGCAAAGAAACCGTTACCAAGGAAGGATCTCCTGGGGGGCGGGATTCGAAGAACCGATCTCTTGGGCGGGAAGTGAACTCTATTTTGTATCCTGAGGTTTACAACCTCCCTGACCCAAGCGTCTTCCACCAAGTCGAGCCACACGTCCTTGAACAGCAAGAGACGACCGCCGAGCTTGGGACGAACGCTGGGCTCCGGGGTCCAGTCATGCCGAAAAAGATCGACCAGGTCTTGACCTGGTGGATCTACCCTGGGAGTAATTGGAACGCCAGGAGGGGGTAGGCCGAAAGGAAGCCTTCCTCTTAACCTGGCGATTCTGCGGCCTACGTTGACTGGAGGAATCTTCGATACCTGAAAACGGCGGAAAGGCCGAAAGGAGCGAAACTGTCTCCTTTGGATGGGTTTGTGAGGCTTTGACTGAGGGAGGAGGGAACTCGTGCACCCCGTTGCGTCCTTAATGATCTGATCCAACCTGTCTCCGAACAGATGTTCTCCTGAAAAGGGAGACCTGTGAGCGACTTCTTTGACGAAAGATCAGCCTGCCATGCTTTGAGCCAGATGTTCTCCGGATAGCCACGATATTGCTGGATGCCTGCGCCGCACAGGAAGCAGCATCCAGGGAGGCAGAGACTACATATTGCCAGCCTGGGAGATTTGGTCTGTGAGCTCCGCCGCTCTCTGGAAGGTGCTCGGCCAAGATGCCCTTACGGAGCTGTCTGGACCATCTGGCTATCGCCTTTGAGACCCAAGTAGACGCAAAGGCCGGGCATAGAACAGAAACGGCTGCCTCAAAGGATGATTTTGCCAGTGATTTAGAATCCTATCGTTGGCGTCCTTTAGGGAAGCAGCGCTAGCCAGAGGAAGGACCGTGTTGGTGGATAGTCTGGAGACCGGTGGGTCCATGAAGGAGAAATTGTCCAAATAGATGTAAGCTCCGGGGAAAAAAGGGTATAGTATGCCGAGGCGCTTCCCTCTTTGAAAGCGTCTGGTCGGATTCTCCCTCTCCCTCTTGAGTATGTCCGTGAACTCAGTGTGAGGGGCAAAAACCTTGGAAGGTGGTTTTGTACCGTCTGAACGAAACCGCCTGTTCTGCGGATTCCGTAGAGGTATCCTTGATGCCTAAGGTCTGATTGACAGCCACAATCAGACTCTGTACCATATCCGTCATGTCGGAGGCCTGATCTGGATCCAGGTCCGACTCATCCTCCGAAAAACGCTCTGGAGACGCCTCGCCAGATTCCTGGGAGGAGGGCGCTAGGAGGGATAACCCGAGCAGGGCCTTCCGGAGATATGGAGCGAGAAGAGGACCTAGAACTGTGTTCCAGTCTGGGTCTCTTACGGCTTGGGTTGGAGGACCGGAAGGGAGTCTTGAGGGCCCGCTGGCGACTGCAGGTGCTGAAAGGGGCAATCTGTCCAAAAAGGATACTAGGGTCTGTGATACCCTGGTGAGGTCCGCAACAGATTGTGACAAAGACGCTGCCCACTGGGGGGTATGGGTTTCAGGATCACCCGGATCAGAAGGGGGCTCCTGGGTGGGTCCCGTGGGGTCGCTGCAGGCCTGGCAGAGGGGAGAAGACTGACCTGAAGGGAGTCTGCATTACAAGAAGAAACATACAAAGTATCTAACCAGCGTGGCGGAGGAAGAGGAAGATGGGGGACGAGTAGACTCTCCCTTTTGCTTAGGCATGGCTGAGCAATCCCACTAAACGATGCCAGAAGGTTGGGGGACAGAAAAGGGCAGAGGAGAGTGTCAGCTCTGCAGGACAGAGCTTACTCACGGTTCCTGCGTGCTGCCGAGATGTTCCTCCCTGATGTGATGCTGTGACCGGAGCCGTGCTCAGAGACCGCGGAGGTAGCTGAGGAGCTGCTTGCTGCCACTTGAACGCAGGAGCGACAGACGCAGGGACTGTAGAGTGCACTCTGCGTTGCTACAGCTCTCAGGAACGCTGAGAGCGGTGTGCGGAGCAAGGACAGGCAGAGAAAGGAGCCCGCCCGGAAGTGTGACAGGCGGGGGGCGGAGCCAGAGCCGGAATAGGCCCGGAATGAAGCCGGGACCTAAATTTTGATCTGCGGCCGTCGGGGAAGGGGGGTTGGAGCGGAGGACGCCGCTGCTAAAGAAAACAGGCCCCCGAAATGAATCGCCGCAGCCACCGGCGGAAAAAGAGGTAGACAGGCGGCGCAATGCAAACGAGCACCGCACTGATAAAAACCTGGGCTCCAGCTCCTAGAGAAAGACAGGGGGGCCCGGGAAATCCACGGCGCCGCGAGGTGTCCGGAGCAGCCCCATCTCTAACGGCCTCAGGGGACTAGAATAGGACTCTCTACAAAAAAAAACCCCGGGCCCTGTAACCTGCATCCTCCTTTTTCTCCTTTTTTTTTTTCTTTTCCTTATTCTTTCTTCCTGACTTCTTTCTTCTGTCCTGCTGAGAAAGAGGGACAATACCTCAGACCAAAGGTCGGACGTCCGGAGGTCAGTTGTGGGGACGTCCGCGTCTCCTCATCCGACAGGCTCTGGTGGGCGAGTAGGTGGGAGACGGAGGCAGGCCCGGGTCTTTCGCTGCCCCTGATCACCTAAACATCCGTCTGTGCTAGGGATTAGAGTGGGGGGTCCTGCCGAGACAGACATATGAGGATACGGGGTGGCAGTACACGCCGTACTCATAGTCTCTGTGTGGGACTACAGTAGTGACGTTTCACACTGTATCCCTCCGGAAGGTACCTGAAAAGGAACAACGCACAATAGGTAGATATGGGTCTCCAGAGAGACCCGTGTCCACCTCCTACTGACACTAAGCTAAAACTGATTAGTTTGGTGCCAGTCGGTGGGGTGTACACTGCAGAGGAGGAGCCAACCTTTTTTGCATATGCATAGTGTAAGCCTCCTAGTGGCAGCAGCATACACCCATGGTTTCTGTGTCCCCCAATGAAGCGATAGAGAAATTCTAAATTAACGACCCATAATCATCTGATCACCGACTCTTTAGTTCCACTTCGTGTAGCAGTCAATCAGTGGTTCTCCTCTACTTACATATCCCACATAATAGTGACATAATTAGGCAAATTGGGAGACTACGGTCATGGTCGTTTGGTTACTGGATGTCCTCCCCAGGCTGATAATCTGCATCTAGGAACATTGATGGTCCTTATGCTAGGACCTTATGCTATTCCTAGAATTATTTGATATAAGCACAACTGCTGTAGACCAGCTCCCTGCATAATAAATGCACAAGTTTGACTAACCAGCATGCATAACGCTACATCTTAAGCCTGGGTCTCACATAGCGATACACCAGCGATCCCGACAACGATATGCACTTGTCAGGATCGCTGGTGTATCGCTACATGATCGCTGCTGAGCTGCCAAACAGGCAGCTCAGGCAGCGATCAGCACAGCGACACTGCGGGTTAACATCGCTTAGTTACCTGCAGTATACCTTGGATACCAGCGCCCTGATGCAGGGAGCTGGTAACCAAGGTACACATCGGGTTTCCAGGCACTGCGCGGTGCTGGAAACCCGCTGTGTACCTTGGTTACCAGCTCCCTGCATCAGGGCGCTGGTATCCAAGGTACACAGCGGGTTTCTAGGCACAGCCCGCGCCTGGAAACCCGCTGTGTACCTTGGTTACCAGCGGATCGCTGGTCTCCCGCCTGTCACACGCATTGATGCGTGCCTGTCAGCGGGAGAACAGCGATCAAAAAAATGTCCAGGACATTCAGCGACGATCAGCGATACCCAGCAGGGGGGTTGATCGTCGCTGAATGTCACACACAGCGATATCGCTGGGGAGATCGCTGCTGCGTCACAAAAACTAGTGACTCAGCAGCGGTCTCGCTAGCGAGATCGCTGTGTGAGACGGGGGCTTAAAGATGTCCATTGACCGGCCAGCAGCTATCTTTCCGTCTCTCTCAAATACAGGAGTGCTCACTTTGCGCTATGAGATAGTGCAGCCAGACATATCTGGTAGCAGCTTATCTCAGGAGACCTTATCTTCTCCGACAATCATCTGTTCATGCCATGACCACATACATATTAGACTGTCGGCCAAACCAGTCAATATCGATGTTAATCAAATCTGTATGGGGGACCTCAAGACCAGATATACATGGATATTGGAACAAACTGGAAACAGACTTTAAGTTAGGCCTGCACAACATACGACCCAAGCGATGTTGTGCGGCCCACGGCACAGTCCGGTACACGCAGTTCCCTTCTTCCTTATTCAAATGTATTTGTGTCGCTTTCAGATGCAACTAAATTTGAACACTGCGTCACCAGGACTGGAGCGAGTAGCGCGCGTCAGTCCTGTCACCGACATGCAGCAGCGTGATTAGGTCAGCACGCTGAGGAGATGTTGGACTCGTAAGCGCTCCATGGAGCAGCTGAAGAAATATGCTTTTATTTTAGTAGAAGGGCCAGTGGGAGAGTAGATAAAGGGGCAGTGGAGGACATTATGGGGCACAGTATTATAGCGAGGGGCAGTGGAGACAAGGAGACTATATGCAGAGAGGCATTGTGGGGGATTTATTATGGAGAGGAGCACTGTGGGGGTATATTATGGAGTGGGGCAGTGTGGGTGTATATTAGGGAGAGGGGCTGTGAGGGGTTATTTTATGGAGAGAGATGTGAGGGGGTATATTATGCAGATAGGCAGTGTGGGGGGTTTATTATGGGGGGCTTTGAGGGTATATTATGGAGAGGGGTAGTGTGGATGTATGTTTTGGAGAGGGGCAGTGTGGGGATATTATGGAGAGGGGTAGTGTGTGGGGTTTATTCTGGAGAGGGGCTGTGAGGGTGGATATTATGGAGAGGGCCTATATTATGGAGAGGGCAGTATGGGGGGTAAAGAGGGGCAGTATGGGGGTTTATTATGGAGAGGGGCAGTATGGGGGGATATTATAGAAGAGCAGTATGATGTGAATATTTTGTGCAGGAAGCACAATGAGGGGCAATTAATTATTCAGGGGCATAGCATAGCAGATATGTATTTTATGGGGCAGTATAATGATACTTTTATTTTATAGGACAACGTGTCGGGAAGTGCTGCTGAAGACAGAGTAGAGGGAAGACCGCAGAGATGAGTGAAATCTCATAATGGCGTATGGACAAAATGCAGAAGAAAGAAGAACCACTTCAATTAGAACAGATGTCACTATAAGGTACCTGGATGTGAATATGAGATACTCCCCGCATCTCATCAGTACTTTGATTCCTGTATTATGAGGAGGATTTCGGAAAGTTTTGCTCCAAAAAACTCAATTTAAGTTAGCGTATGTCCACACTATTTTTTTTTTTTAGGCAGAAACTCTCAAAATCCTTCTCGAATACTCAAAACTTGGTTCTGGGGATGTATTAATGTACTAATGGCTGTTTGGTGATGTATTCAAGTAATTACTTCTTTACATTTTTTTTTGCTGCCCTTGGGATTGGCTCGGTATAGCAATGTGGCAAATAGACCAAAAAATGTTGTGCACCCCTGCATTAAGTGAAAGGACTCTGCATTAAGTAAAAAGGTACAACACATCAATAATTTACCACCATAGTGTGTTCAGAATAAAAGCACTAAAAGGTGTGTAGGCTGCATTCAGGACGTGCGAGGACAAGTACCCATCTCAGGAACAGAAGAAACTTTAAAATTTTTCTCTTTTTCTTGCTCTGGAACCAACTCCAATTTATTATAATTAGTACTGTCCCAAAAAAACAGATGAATCGAGCCTTCATCTGCCACATCCACTCAGATATGGCGCTATATACAATTCAGTTATTCATGGACTCACTTGAATGACTAGTAAAACACTAACAGCTCAGTGGGAGAGCACAGTTCTACAGAGAGCGGAAGAAGCTGCGCTCTGCAGGAGTCCTGTTTGCTCGGGTACAAGGTCACAGCCAGACATTCTTCTGTCAGGTATGCAGGAGAGGGCATGCTTACACCCTATGTAAAAGGGATTTTTTGGACATGGGGTACAGGCTCTTGCTGCTAGGAGGAAAAGTTAATAATGCGAATAACAAAAAAAAATCCTCTCTTCTTGCTCATGTCATTGGTGGACACAGAAGATCTGGTGACATCCTAAAGTTGTTCCTAGGGATGGGAACAAAAGACACTGGTCTTCTAAAACCATTGCTGCGAAGGCATTTGACTGGGAAAGCCATCCAAGGACACAACCAAAATGTGGAGAAAGGAACCAGGTAGCAGCCTTACACATCTGTAGACCAGAGGACTGATAGCCAATAGACCACCACAGGTCTTTTGGAATCAGCCTTGGCTCAGAAGAGTAGTGCTCTGTCTTATGTACAACACCACACAAATGGCCATGCTGAAAGTAGCCTTGGGATCAGACCACGTAATGAAGTTTGCTTGGCACCGACAAGTTTACAGGGCTACAAACTTATGCGGTGTTGTAGAGGATATGTGA
The DNA here is from genome assembly GCA_033576555.1 of Oophaga sylvatica. Taxonomy (NCBI): domain Eukaryota; kingdom Metazoa; phylum Chordata; class Amphibia; order Anura; family Dendrobatidae; genus Oophaga; species Oophaga sylvatica. Next base: position 282,803,842 of record JARQOD010000001.1, read on the forward strand.
GAGGGGGGATGACCACCTGTAGCTTGAAGAAGGGAAAAGTATGCAGTTTGGAGGAAAAACTCAGACGTAGGTGACGGCCCCAAAAAATATCACCCGGCAAGAATCAGGGTGAGAGATTGCACACATAGGATGATTACAAAGATGACTACTGCATGGGTCAAGGAACAGGACAAGGTCACAAGTGGTTGATGACAATAAGGGGAGCAGGACTGATAACCCCGTGGAGATAAATCTACACGTAATTTTGGGGAAGCGAAGGATGGATCCAAAGTTGCTGTGGAAAAACAAGTTTTCTCACACTAGCAGCAGGAGGCCTTCTAGGTCCGGTATAAAACAGGAAACGGGAAGGAATTCTATTTCAACATGATTCTGATGACTCGTTCAGAAGAATCATAAGATCTTAGGAATGTGTTTCAACCATTGTTGCTGACCTCTGGAAAAAAAGGTAAGCGACAGCCCGTAGACTTTGGACAGAAATGAATAATGTGGGTTGTGCCGTAACCATACGAGGCCCATCTGGTAGTAACTGGACTTGAACCTTTAGTTTGGTAAAAATCGTGGAAGAGGAGGCAGGAGCCAGCTAAAATGGCAAACTCTGCCTAACTACATCTGCATTTTCCCTGGTCTGAATCAACATTAAGGCTATGTGCACACTTCACGATTTTTTTGCGTTTTTTCCGCGATTTTGTGGCAAAAACGCTTAAAAAACGCATGCAGTAAGCATCTATTATTTTGGTTATGTGCACACGTTGCGTATTATTAGCGTTTTGCTGTGTTTTTTTTGCAGCGGAAACGCGGCAAAAACGCTTACCCACGCAACTCATTATTTCTATGGGATTCCGCAATGCTGTGCACTTGCTGCGTGTTTTTCCGCGGCAGAATCGCATAACGGAAAAATACGCAGCATGCTTATTCATAGGAATGCATTGAACCGCTTACTTTTGCATGTGGCTATGCCCACCCTGCGCAAAGTAATCGGTTCATGTGCGGATGGTACCCAGGGCTGGAGGAGAGGAGACTCTCCTCCAGCCCTGGGTACCACATCCTGTTAAAATAATATTAAAATAAAAAATAGTGATATTCTACCTTCGGCGGCCCCCGCAGCTTTCCCGCTCTCAGCGACGCTCCCGGCCATCCGTTCCCGTGATGCATAGCGATAATCAACCAGATGACGTGCGGTCTCGCGTGATGCTACGTCTTGGGGGTCATTGTCGCTAAGCATCCCTGGAACGCGATTGGCCAGGAGCGTCGCTGAGAGGCGGGAAGCTGCGGGGGCCGCCGGAAGGTAAGAATATCACTATTTTTTTTTATTATTTTTAACATTAGATCTTTTTACTATTGATGCGGCATAGGTGGCATCAATTTGTAAATAGTGGTCACACTTGTCAAACACGTTGTTTAACTTGTGTGCCCACCTGTCAATCAGTTTTCCAAGCGATTCTAAGATCGCTTGGAAAAAAGCTAGTTTTGGCGGGAATACAAAGACCAATAAAAATGCGTATTTCCCGCAGCAGGGAGGTGCGGAAATTTCTGCGGCAATTCCCAACGTGCACATAGCCTCGGAATGCATTCTGCAATTTTTGTGCACATGGTGCATTTTTCCCGCGCAAAAAACGCAGCATGTTCATTAATTTCGCTGTAAATTGGTATTTCCCCCTTATATTATTGACCTAGAATGTTCAGGAAAAAAATAGCGGTAAAAACGCGCAAAAAACGCGATAAAACGCATCGGATTTCCTGGGAAAAAGTTCGCTTTTTCTCAGGAAATTTCTGCAAAGATTCCTGAACGTGTGCACATAGCCTAAAACGGGTTGTCTGAAGATCCCGTTTCCCCAGCCTTCTCGCTTCCTGCTTGACAGGGCATGGTGATACTGATTGATGGACACCTCAGCGGCATGGATGCTCTTGATTGCACAGAAAAAGATAATACTTTGATAATGGAATAAAATCATAAATATTACAAACGCATAACAGGAACAGAAACACTACGTAAGTAAGCAGCTCTCGGAGGGGATGGTTTTTAAGTTTTTTTCCCCGTGTAGTTATTCGATCTGCTGTATTTGTTGTGCCCCAAAGACCTGTAGAAAGGAAGAAGAAAATAGATAAGAACCAAAAAAAGAAAAAAAAAAAACATAAAAAACCCAAACAAAAAAGGGAAAGCATAACATAATATTTTCTTCCCCTGTGCCAACTTAAAATATATGTCAACAGAAATGACCTATTGTTTGAATTATGTTTTTATGTTAAATGGATATTTTTATTTTCCAAATATCTATCTATATTAATTAAAAAAAAGTCAGAACCTTGGACTTTTGCCACTGACCACTAATTAAAGAGGCAGCTACTGAAAAGTATCTGTACTATAACAGGAAGTATGAACGGACCCTATAAGTTAGCCCTTGGGAGTGAATCAACATGACAATGTGGCCCTCGGATCAGAAAACGTTGTGAACCCCTATACACTGAGTTAACTCTTAGCCCTAGAGCCATATCCTGATCGCTGCATACAGGACAGGTCTTCAAGGCTCCTCACACCTTCTCTTCATGGACTGAGCACTTGGGAGCTCTGAATGTCTGCTTCCATTGACAGGTACTATAATGTACTGGACAAGGGTCAACCTAGACACCGGGTAAGTGTCCACGTCTGCAGTAGATGTATGGCCATGCTCCATTGTACTGAACATGAGAAAGAGAAGAAGCACAGCTGGTTTCAAAGGTCTCACCTACATGCCTGGTTTTTTTTCTCCCTTGCATTTTTTGAGTGCTGGATGTTTTTTTAAGTCTGCAGAACATCAATATTTTCAATTTTTTTGCAGTGTTCTTCACCATTCTAAAAATGGAAGTAAAAACCATGAAAAAAGCACGTAAAAATGGGAGTAAAACGCCACGTGTGAATATACCCTCACTATTGTGCAACTACAACTCTCAACATGGCAGGCCAGAAAGTGTACCCACACATGTGCAGACACCACTTACGACAATTACAAGTTGGGGACAATCATTGCAATAGGTGCCAGTCAGATTTCAACAGAGGGCAACATAGCAAGTCCGACTGACTACAACTAGATTAGTTAGAAGTGGTGAGAAGCTTCCCGGGAGGGGCTAGTGGTCACAAACCCTGCTGTAGAAGAAACCGCTGACTAGTGTTGAGCGATACGATACTGCAAATATCGGGTATCGGCCGATATTAGCTGTATCGGGCTTTCGATTCCGAGTACCGATATTTTCGTCATATCGGATACGGAATCGGATTTGTCACTGTCACTGTGAGTGTCCGTCGGTCGGGTCTGTCAGGAGTCAGCGGCACTTACCTGGCAGAAGATCTCGGCGGTCACGTCCTGGACTGCTAGATGGCCGCCATTATCTTCTCCCTGGCGGTCACATGCAGTTTTTCGCGATAACTGCAGTGACTGCTGGGTAATCCCGGCCGTCAACCAGTCCGATGACGTCACCGCCGGGGAAGCAGGTATCAGCTGTGCTGCGCCGGGATGACAGGCTCTGCTGCCTCTGACGTCATTCTGATGTAGCAGAGCTGGATCGTCGTGGGACACTCGCTACTGCGTCGGACAGGTGGTATACTGCTGGTTTTTTTTTTCATTTTTTTACAGGAGATCGATGGCGTCGCAGGATGAGACTGTAATAAAAGTAATGAAACTGTGTTGTGTTTTTTATTAAATTAAATAATTTTTTTATGAACATTCACCCGTCCGGGTACATCAACAATTTAACTATTTACATACAGGGACCTGTCCGGGTTATTTATAATTCTTTGGCAGGGGTGTTCCAGGTACCACCTGGTACTCTTCTGATGCTTGCCAAACATCCGAGACACCAAGGACCACCAGGACCTGATGACGTCGTGTGGCCTGTACAGTCAAGTCGTGACCGCTATCTGTGTCTGTGTGGCCACCTCTTTCATCTCCCTCCGGGTCTGGAGCCCTATGTCACCGGACTGAACGAACCCCAGGGGGCCTAACAGGCGCCGGGTAAGGGCCAGCTATAGTTATCATGTCCATAGCTGGGGCTGCTGAGGAGACCACTGAGGGGCGTGGGAGATTTACGGCGTGGGGTGGGCACTTGTGCAGAGGCCTGGATGTGGGAGGCTGAAGGCTCCGAGGGTCTCACAGGTTCCTGACACTCTGGGGAGTAGGGGTGCACCTGGTAACATTTAGGGCGTACCATCCATTGTAACCCAGTGTCGGGTGTAAGTCACCAGTCTCCTGGCAACAGGTCCCTCCCTGGGTGTCCTTCTGGGAGGTGAGTCTCCACGTCCCGCCGGGTCACAAAAACTTCTAAAGTCCAGGCTCCTGGATGAAAGCCCCAACACCTTTCAATTTAAAGCTCCGTACTGCACCTTTACGCGCGGCTCCCACAGGGTTCCTTTATCTTTTCTCATCCGGTCCTTATCTGCCCGGTCCTTCTCCAGGTGACGTTGCCGAAGCTTTTGGGATTCTCGCTGCTCCTTTGTCGCTCTGCTTCCGCTCCAACGTCTCCACTCTTCCTCCTGACGCCGGTTGTAATTCTCCTCCACCAGCTGCTCCATGTCTCCACCATCAAATGCCAGCTTACGATGTCCGGTTTGCGGCAGCTCTCCTGGCGCCCCCCAGTCCTGGCGGCGCTCACCTGCGGAGGAAGCAGCCGGCTCTGGAACAGATGACAGTCGGGGCTCCGGTACAGACAGGTACACCTCTGGTGCCTGCGCGGCCTCCTCCATGAGGACGGGTGTCGTTCTTCTGTCTCAGCGACGGGGGCAGACAGCGGGATCTTGGGGTGCTGCCGGTGCGAGTTTTTGCAGGAACGGGTGCCTCCACTGCGACAACGTCAACCGGATCACATTGCAAGGGCTGGGATGCCGCACGGACTCCTCTACTAGAACGGGGCCTCACCTTCCGGTACAGACACTTCAGGTAAGAGGGATTGGCGCCGCTCCAAGTTTAGTTTTAGGGCACGCCACTGGGCTTCCATCCTGGCGACCTCCTCCCGGTGCCGGGCCAGGCCTCTTAGGGTATCCTCCGTTCTTGCAGCGTAGGGGGTTTCCAGGCCGGGTGCCCAACGGTGGTTCCGTGGCGATCGGGTCGCTTCCGTGGGGGGAGAGCTCTGACTGCTCCATCCTTCACACTTCTGCTCGTGTCCATTAGCCATCTCTGCCAAGTCACATGTGTCTTAGCATCTGGAGAGGGCCCCTCTTTTGTAGTGAGGCGGGACCTTCGTGTTTAGTTTCCGCACACTGAGGAGGATGAGGAGGCAGAATCAAGAGCTGTGGGCACGATCTTACATTGCAGTACCATTTAGAGTGGTCGGCCATCGTTTTCGCGCCACTGAGTGAGTGTACACCACGAAGAGCACGCCCTTCTTCTTCACCAGTGCCTCGTCGTGACGCAGATATGGCGGAAAATGGCAAATACATTCTCTGATGATTTTAGCAATTCTCAAGCACAAAACCAGTTCAATTCAGGCACACAGGACTCGCTTATAGCGAGCTACAGAATCCTGTTCGTGACGCCCAAGTTGAGTCGCACAGAGCCAGAGGTTTTGGGGGTACTCGGCACCGAGCCCGTCGACTTCTATGGGGTATGTCACGGCTTTACCCGGCAATTGAATCAGAGTCTATTTTACTATGTAGAAGTGTATAAACTATAAATATATGTATATATATATGTCACAATGACATGTATATATATATATATATGTATTCTATGTGTGTATATTTTGTGATTATAACGACAGAAAGGGTTTTTTGTTGTTGCGATATTTTGTTCCCATAGACTTACATGGGACTTCCGGTATCGGAATCGGATATCGACGATATTTAGTGATATCGGCGATACCATTCCGATACGATATTTTTAGATATCGAGCAGTATCGCTCAACACTACCGCTGACAATATATCTGCAGGACACTGCGCCATGTCAGATGCTGAGAGTCACCAATTACTCATAGAAAACAAATGTGAAATCTACTGGCTCTCCGGCGACACCTACAGGCAGCTGCCATGTAAGTCAGCCCATACAAAGAATTCTTGGCCGACTTTATGGAATGTGAGGACATAATGGAAAAAGCTGCACACCCTCACTGCCAGCTATGTTATTGAGGGAGGTGGAAATTCTGTGTAACTGTTAGAAAAGACACTTGAAGCTCCAGGACAAACTGGTGGCTGCAATAAATGCATCCATATACCACTGCTACAGTAAATTCTTCCGGATTCAGAAAACCCTCTCTCCCCCAGCTGCAGTTTGTTTTTTTTTTTAAATTGTGCTTTTCTCACCCTCCCCACAACCAGTGCCGAGGCTCCGTCGCCGCTCCTGGTGTCTGTTAATAACTGCAGCTCTGGCAACATGGTGACCACTGCAGCCAGTAACTGAGCTCAATGGCTCTGGCAAAGTGGATGTCGTGAGCTGCTGAGCTCACTGATGGCTGCAGTGCTGACGACACATTGACAGCGCTGCAGCCAGTAACTGAGCTCAGTGGCTCTGGCAAAGTGGATGTCGTGAGTCCTGCAAACAATAACAGAAGCAGTGGTAGAGAATTATCACTGGAAACAGAGAGAGTGAGTAAAGGACAGGCAATTTCTAAAAGTAGCGCCCCCCCCCCCGGACCCAAAGTGAATAAAGTGCTAGTACATATGTTCACCCGTCACTGCCCATGGGTTTGGCAGATACAGCCAGCAGTGCAGCTCTCAGTGTTGGCACCAGGCAGTTTCAGGATGCAATTAAAGAAGCTGTCCACTACTTGGACAACTCTACCTCATACCCCACACTTGGCCCCGATAACAAAACCAATACTCCCCTCCCGTGCTGGCGCTGTTCACGTGGTGTTGGCACTTGCTCTCCCCAGGACTCTCGTGCGGTGTTATGACCCCGGTGCCCGTTTTGGGCATGAAAAGTCAGATCAGCTGCAGCCCGGACTTACTCTTCATGTTCAAAACGTCTGAAGGTGGGGACAGTGACGCCAGCGCTGATAGGGCACTGGGGTCATAACACCGCACGAGAGCCCCGGGGAGAGCGAGTGCCAAACCGCATTGAACGGCACAGACATGGGAGGCGAGTATAGGCTTTTTTATGGTATGGGGAAAAATTTCGATCAAGAAGGGGTTGTCCTAGTAGTGGACAACCACTTTAACCTGCAGATTACCTCGTATCTACAGGTTAAGTGTTTTTTACATGACAGGTTCCTTTTGCTTGGTTAAAAGTGATCACTTGTTGCCTTATTTTATTCTCACTGGTCACCTGTGCATTCCACTTTTCTTTTTTCTTATCTCCCATACTGTTTCAGAGATATGGGCCTATTTATTTAGTGCTAATTTTTGTGCTCTTTGGGGGTGTGGCTTGGAGTAATGCAGAGCATCTTAAAGTCACGCCCCCAGGGAATGATGTGAGCCACGCCCCATTGTGAAGACCATACAAATAAGCACTACATAGAAAGGCCAATATCTCTGGACTGTACGAGGGATTAAAAAAAACAAAAAAAAAAACAGTATGTAAACTAGGGGGCAGGTCAGTAAGGATCCGTGACTGTCAGAAGCCATACACATGAATACCTAAGCAGAGCACCATAAAAAGACCGCCCCCCACAGGCCGCCCCAAAGCACGAGCGTATCATTAACTGAAAATAAAGATTAAACAACCACAAGATGGATTTCATCAACAAAGTATCATTTTATTCAGTATAACGGCGCTGACCTGACACTGTAAGTTACTGTGCACAATCCTGCTGACAGGTTCCCCGACAGGTCCTTTTTCGGATATAAGATGCGGCCACCGCCTTTAGGGGCTTATCTACAGCATTCTGGAATGCCGTAGATAAGCCCCCGATGAAACTTGAAAGATAAGAAAAACAAGTTTTATTATACTTACCTGAGGGCGGTTCGGTCCAATGGGCGTTGCAGGTCAGAGTCCGGCGCCTCCCATCTTCAGGCGATGATGTCCTTTTCCTTCCTTCTGTCGTGGCTCCTGCGCAGGCGTACTGATCTGCCTGTTGAGGGCAGAGCAAAGTACTGCAGTGCGCAGGCGCCGGGGAAGGTCAGAGAGGCCTAGCGCCTGCACACTGCAGTAGTTTACTCTGCCCTCAACAGGGCAGATCAGTGCGCTTGCGCAGGAGTGCGGCACATAGAAAGCCAAGCAGGATGAAGACATTGCATAAAGATAGGAGGCGCCGAACCTGCGACGCCAATCGGACGGACCGTCCCCACAGGTGAGTATAATAAAACTTGTTTTTCTTATCTTTCAGGTGACATCGGGGGCTTATCTACAGCATTCCAGAATGCTGTAGATAAGCCACTAAAGACGGTGGCCGCAGCTTATATCGAAAAAGGAGGTGACAGGTTCCCTTTAAGTACTTGCAGCAGATTTTTCTGCAGCAAAAATCAGAGTGTTCTCAGGAAAAACACTGCATAAAATAAGGGCCTCTTTGACGCTTTCTTGCTGCGTTTTTTCCCAATCATTTTAATTAGTGAAAAATGTTGTCAAAACGCGAAAAGAATGGAAATGCTTCAGATTTGGAAAATGGTGATGGTTCAAATCTGCAAGAAAATAATACTAGCTGTGAGGAAGGAACGGCCACCATCTATGATAGGGCCTATACCAGCCTCCAATTTGTCTGTTCACAGAGCCACAGGCTGCTAACTGCACCTGGCCCCAGGGCCTGTGGGCATATTCAATACGACAGGGTTTGGTGTCCACTGTGAATAAAAAAGGCCTTTTAGTATGCTAAGTAATTCAGGCCCAATGTTGAATAGCAAGGTCTGTTAGTATGATAATGAGATAAGGCCAAAACAAGACCTCAAAGCTTTAGCCTGAGCCATGGTAGCCTGGGGGCTTAAATTAGATTATACCTGCCAGCTAGACACAGAAAACACATCTATTGTGTCTCCCAGCCATGACGGCTCCGTTCTAGGATTATGAATTATGAGCACATCTTTCTAGGTACAAACTCATAAAAAATATCTGCGTGATCCTGCGAACCTTGGGCATCTGATGGTGCAACTCCGAGTCGGTGATGGCTCGGGGGTCTGAGATATACAGATTGGCTCTCCACAGAGACCCAATCGGGCAGGTTTGATCTCCATGCGACAGGCAAAACATACTGCATCCGCTGGTACTCTCGTGTCCTGATCGATCGTCCTGGAGAAAGTTAACTCCTTTATTAGGTATTGGGAATAAATTATGCAGGGGGTTAAGGGTGGAGATTATCATCCCACCCTCGGACACCGAGGGGAGGGACCTAGCAGGTTTAAGAACTGTGAGCTATGGGGCAGACTGGATCCATTCTCACAGCAGCAAGACCATGAAAAACTAAGGACCAAGGGACGGATCTGCCAAGGGAGCAGCGGCACACGTTTTGGGGGACTGTCCAGCAACTAAGACTTTCACCTGTGGATCGCAGAGCTCCCTGCCTCCACATGCCCCTACAACCTGGTAATATTGACCTCTAGCTAATACCTCTAAGCCTTGTACCATTATTGTTGTATTTTACTCTGACTGCAAATCCATTGTAATTCCGTTGTATAGCTTACTGTATATTTCTGTAATTATCTAGTGCGCCCTTAAGGCAATTAAACCATAAAATTAATCTTGGGCTGATGCTTTTACTCTGATCACGAATCTTAGAATACCCAGTGTGTAACAGGACATCCTCTCCGGCGGCCATTTGCTCTAGGTGCAGTTCCCTTACTGACCTGAGAGACAAAAGGGGCGCCGGAGAGCTGTGCCTGTGGAGTTACGTCACATTGGTGACGTGGAAGGACGGGGGTTGTCCTTCACACTAGCATAATTCATTTTTCTGGTACTGTAAAACGCTGCATTTTTTTTGCATGCAATAAAATTGCAGTGTGTGAACAAGCCCTAATTCTACAATATGTTACATGAGCATGTTTCCATACGGTGAAATTAACAGAACTGGAAAGGACTTGGATATCACTGTGCTATACAATAGCAATGACCAGCTTGGCCCGTGCAAAATTTTGGTACATTGGTCGTTGGGGGCGCAGGCAATTACAGAAAAAGCAAGCTGGTCATATGTAAATGTATTTCATGAGATTATGAACACAGACAGGTATTTTACAGTATATATGTAGATTGGTAATACAATAAATTGGTTTGATAAGTAGAGGTCAAAAAATGTCTTCCGGTTGAGGTGCCGCCTGCAGGTCATTGTTTCTTTCTGTAGGTTTATGAAAATTAATGTTTAAACTGTGTTTAGTGATAAAATCGTGAATGTGTGGTTTGTTTGGCTCTTTTCTTGCTGAAGGGGCAAGTTTACCTTTCAAATGGTGTATCATTTGTGTGTGTGGGGCGAAGTAATCAGCGAAAAAGCAGTGCATGTTTACAATGTGTTTGCATATGTGACTCACCATTTGTGTGGGGTGAAGTAATCAGCGAAAAAGCAGTGCATGTTTACAGATGTGATTGCATATGTGACTCACCTGCAGTGAAGTGTGCAATCCTCCAATGTGCCTGAAATAGGCTGGGCAAGCACTTGGGCAAGCTGGAAAGACCCAAGGCAAATGATTGGATTTGTTTGTGATGTCTGTAAGCAGCTTTGTGGTAGTGTGCTTTGGGGTTAGTGTGCTGCCACCTGCAGGTCATTTGCCTTTCAAACGGTGTATCATTTGTTTGTGTGGCTGGAGTATGAACGGAGCAAGTGTGCAATTCAATAGGCAGTGCATGTTTACAAATGTGTTTGCATATGTGCCTCACCTGCAGTGAAGTGTGCAATCCACCAATTTGGCTTAAATAGGCTGGGCAAGCAGTTCGGCAAGCTGTAAGCCCCAAAGGCAAATGATTGAATTTGTTTGTGATGTCTGTAAGCAGCTTTGTGGTAGTGTGCTTTGGGGTACTGTGGTGCCACCTGCAGGTCATTTTTCCTTACTGCAGGTTTATGAAAATGAATATCATAAGTTATAACCAACTAACTTGTAGGGGTTCATGGAAAATCAGAGACATCACTGGATATTTTACAACACCAAAAACGCAAAAATTCTCTGCGATTTGTCTGTCACTAGAGCTGTGATAACCTATGATCACACTGCAATTGTGGTTGAGATAAGGACTAATCTAGAGGAGAATTCTATATTTAGTTATCAGGTTTGTATTTCCAGTATCCTCATCTCATTAGCCCAATACTGTATACCCACACCAACAGTCCAGTTATCCCCATCGCATCGGCCCAATATACCCACACCAACAGTCCAGTATCCTCATCTCATCTGCCCAATAAACCCACACCAGCAGTCCAGTATCCCCATCTCATCGCCCCAATATCCCCATCGCATCGGCCCAATATACCCACACCAACAGCCCAGTATCCTCATCGGCCCAATATACCCACACCAGCAGCCCAGTATCCTCATCGGCCCAATATACCCACACCAGCAGCCCAGTATCTCCATCTCATCAGCCCAGTATCCACATTGCATCGGCCCAATATACTCACACCAACAGCCCAGTATACTCATCTCATCTGCCCAATATACCCACACCAAACAGTCCAGTATCCTCATCGGCCCAATAAACCCACACCAGCAGCCCAGTATCCTCATCGGCCCAATATAATCACACCAGCAGCCAGTATCTCCATCTCATCAGCCAGTATCCACACCAACAGCCCAGTATCCACATTGCATCGGCCCAATATACCCACACCAGCAGCCAGTATCTCCATCTCATCGGCCCAGTATCCACATTGCATCGGCCCAATATACCCACACCAGCAGCCCAGTATCCACATCACATCGGCCCAATATACATACACCAACAGCCCAGTATCCCCATCGCATCGGCCCAATATACCCACACCAGCAGCCCAGTATCTCCATCTCATCGGCCCAGTATCCACATTGCATCGGCCCATATACCCACACCAGCAGCCAGTATCCCCATCTCATCGGCCCAGTATCCACATCACATTGGCCCAATATACATACACCAACAGCCCAGTATCCCATGCATCGGCCCAATATACCCACACCAGCAGCCAGTATGCACATCACATCGGCCCAATATACATACACCAACAGCCCAGTATCCCCATCACATAGGTCTAATATACCCACACCAGCAGCCCAGTATCCCCATCGCATAGGTCCAATATACCCACACCAGCAGCCCAGTATCCTCATCGGCCAATATACCCACACCAGCAGCCAGTATCCCAGAGCATCGGCCCAATATACCCACACAGCAGCCCAGTATCCTCATCGGCCCAATATATCCACACAGCAGCCAGTATCCCAGAGCATCGGCCCAATATACCCACACCAGCAGCCCAGTATCCTCATCGGCCCAATATACGCACACCAGCAGCCCAGTATCCTCATCGGCCCAATATACGCACACCAGCAGCCAGTATCCTCATCGCATCGGCCCAATATACCCACACCAGCAGCCCAGTATTCCCATCTCATCGGCCCAGTATCCCCATCACATAGGTCCAATACACCCACACCAGCAGCCCAGTATCCCCATCGCATAGGTCCAATATACCCACACCAGCAGCCAGTATCCTCATCGGCCCAATATACCCACACCAGCAGCCCAGTATCCCCAGAGCATCGGCCCAATATACCCACACCAGCAGCCCAATATACCCACACCAGCAGCCCAGTATCCTCATCGGCCCATTATATACCCACACCAGCAGCCCAGTATCCCAGAGCATCGGGCCCAATATACCCACACCAGCAGCCCAGTATCCTCATCGGCCCAATATACCACACCAGCAGCCCAGTATCCCCAGAGCATAGGTCCAATATACCCACACCAGCAGCCCAGTATCCTCATCGGACCAATATACCCACACCAGCAGCCCAATATACCCACACCAGCAGCCCAGTATCCTCATCGGACCAATATACCCACACCAGCAGCCCAGTATCCCCAGAGCATCGGCCCAATATACCCACACCAGCAGCCCAGTATCCTCATCGGACCAATATACCCACACCAGCAGCCCAGTATCCTCATCGGACCAATATACCCACACCAGCAGCCCAGTATCCCCAGAGCATCGGCCCAATATACCCACACCAGCAGCCCAGTATCCTCATCGGCCCAATATACGCACACCAGCAGCCCAGTATCCTCATCGTATCGGCCCAATATACCCACACCAGCAGCCCAGAGCATCGGTCCAGTTCCCCATCCATTTGCAGGCCTGGTACCTGACTCACCTCTCACAATGTGCAGGATTCTGCCCACTCCTGCTGCTCCTGGGGCTGCTCAGTGGCTTGGCCCGCTCTGCCGCCTCCAGGGCCAGGATCGCCCTTCTCCTGCGGCCCTTTGCCCCTGGCTGCCGATGCTGTTGTGATGATACCCGACGAGCCCAGTGCTGCCCCACTACTGGAGGACACAGAGAGAAGACCTCCTGCCCGGACCAGAAGGATGCCACTCCACATCCATCTCCACCACCATGCCCTCCTCTCCGTCCTCTTCTTCCTCCATCCCGTCCTCCTCGGCCTCGAAGCCGGGATTGTCTCTACTCCACGCCTGCCGGGAGCAGGAGGACAGAGGTGACGGGGTGGATCCAGCAGGGGGCAGCCTGACAGAGGGTGCGGGAGGCAAGTCCTGCCCGGGCAGAGGGTCCATCTCCAGCATAGTCTGGGGGGATGGCTGCCCCTGCAGCTCGGGCTGAGGCTTCACTTTGCTGGGGTTCACCATGCTGTAGCAGCCATTTTATTATTTGGGTCTTTCTGTGTGTCCGTGGCTTTCTCCGCCCTCCTTCCTCACACTTCGCTCCGTTATCCGGGGGCAGGCCGTCACTGCCCAGCTCCGGCACGGCTCTGCTCCACTCTGGCATGCTCTGCTCCACTCTGGCACTGCTCTGCTCCACTCCGGCACGGCTCTGTTCCACTCTGGCACGGCTGTGCTCCGGCTCTGTTCCACTCTGGCACGGCTGTGCTCCGGCTCTGATCCACTCCAGCACTGCTCTGCTCCACTCCGGCACGGCTCTGTTCCACTCTGGCACGGCTGTGCTCCGGCTTTGTTCCACTCTGGCACGGCTGTGCTCCGGCTTGATCCACTCCAGCACTGCTCTGCTCCACTCTGGCACCGCTCGGCTCTGCTCTTGGGCACCAGCTTGTTAACCCGTCCCAAGCCGCTGCCCTGCCATTATGTCGGTGTGTTCTCAGGAGTGGAATGCACAGGACTGTTTGGAAGTCTGGTCTCCAGGCAA
>JARQOD010000001.1:282818109-282851671 GCA_033576555.1 Oophaga sylvatica
CTGTCACACACTAAAAAACACCTTTTATTGCAAATAATAGTTTTTCATCACCATATTTTGAGGGCTATAATTTTTCCAGATTTCGGCCGACAGAGTCATGTTAAGGCTTGTTTTTGCAGGAAGAGTTGACGTTTTTTTTTTACAGGTATCATTTTCAGACACATGACTTTTTTGATCACTTTCTATTCTGATTTTTGGGAGGCAGAATGAACAAAAACCAGCAATTCAGGATTTTTTTTTTGGGGGGGTATGTAGTTCCGCATAAGGTAAAATTGATAAGGCAGTTTTAGTCTTTGGGTCAGTACAATTACAGCGATACCTCAAATCTTTTTTAAAGTTTTGGTGCTTTTACACAATAAAAACTATTTTATAGAAAAAATAATTATTTTTGCATCGTTTTATTCTGAGAGCTATAACTTTTTTATTTTTCTGCTGTATAGCGGTTTTATTTTGCTGGACCAGATGACGTTTTCAGTGATACTATTTTATTTATATCCGTCTTTTTGGTCGCGTGTTATTCCACTTTCTGTTTGGCGGTATGATGATAAATCATTGTTTTTTGCCTTCTTTTTTCATTATTTTTTATGGTATTCACTAAAGGGGTTAACTAGTGTGAAAGTTTTATGGTCGGGTCATTCCGGATGCGGCCATACCAAATATGTGTGCCTTTATTGTTTTGTTTTTTTCATACAAATAGTTATGTATGGGTACAATATCTTTTGATTTTTTTTATTTCTTTTTAAAATAATTTTACAATTATTTAAAAAAAATATTTTACTTTTTTACCTTGTCCCAATATGGGACAATCATTTTTTGCAGGCTGATCGCTTGTATAGCAAACTGTCAGCTCTGCACTGACAGAGAAAGTTGCTGATCAATCACTGCACATGATCAAGCAACTTTTCTAGTTCCGGTGACCAGGATTTCGTCATGACGACATTGGTTCACCAAGGCAACAATTGGGAC
The DNA here is from genome assembly GCA_033576555.1 of Oophaga sylvatica. Classification (NCBI taxonomy): domain Eukaryota; kingdom Metazoa; phylum Chordata; class Amphibia; order Anura; family Dendrobatidae; genus Oophaga; species Oophaga sylvatica. The sequence continues at coordinate 282,819,076 of JARQOD010000001.1, forward strand.
CCTTCGTCACGCTGTGGGGTCTCTGATCCAAGGGCAGAGGGGCTATCATCCCTCTGCCAGCTCCCGGAATACTGTGATCATGTTCAATCATGGCATTTAGGGGGCTAAAGTGCCAGGAGCGGTTTGAGACCACTCCTGGCATTTAGTGCCGTGTGTCAGCTGTCAGAATCAGCTGACACCAGGCAGCGATCGCGCACACACAGCCTGAGTGCGCGGACAATCGCCATGACGTAATAATCCGTCCCTGGTCAATAAGGCCCAGGGCAAAGGGACGCATTATTACGCCCAATGTCAGAAAGGGGTTAAAGCCACCCACTAGTCTTACTTCTCTTTCTTTCACATAGGCATAAAAGTTAAAAATAGCTAAGCAGCAAATATATGGTTCACCATATGCCCTTCCTGCACTACCATGCTACATAATAGCCACACAAACAAATCACAAGCTGAACTCATCACATCATAATTCCATTTAGTCCACTTACATTTCCTCCTCCCTCCAGTTACAGGTATCAGCCCCATTGTTGTCTATGATGTTCTGAGAATATGTCTTGGGAAACAAGTGCATGGTGTCCTATTACTCATTTGCCTGTTTGTCCTCTGGTTGTGTGCCATATTTCTAGGCATGTGTTCCCTTTTAACTATCTATCATAATCTGCATCAAATTCCCTCAAGATGATGAGTGTAATTATCTGCGGCTTAAGTAAATTAGTAACTGGAAACATTTCACATTTTCCTACTGCTTAGTGTGGCCTGAAAACCACAGGAAAGAGACAACAATTCACATATTCATTCTAAAGCCTTTTTGCAATTATGCAATAAATTCATCGTGAGTGGGTGCTGCTCCTGGAAGTGAACTCATGTAGACAAATAAAATGCCCACATACTGAATTTGTAGGACTCGAGAATAGACCATGTCAACATTCAGGCCCCAGTGACACAGTCACTTCTCTCCATGATTGACCACATATAAACATAATATGTCTACTGTACTTTAGGTATTTATGTCAAAGAAGGAAGAGCAGAGCAACACTTTTATATCTGGGTTTACTATAAAAAAATACAAAAAGGGAAAAAAATCTATACAGGATAACTCCTATAATACGGTAGTTAATAATCTAGAACTTTACAAAACTAGAAACGGAACTGAGCATAGACAACCAATTACGAGATGTCTACAGCATATAAGATAGTTACAGTCATAGCTGAAAGTGTTGGTACTCTTGAAATTGTTACATAAAATGAAGTATTTGACTCAGAAAATTATTACAGTTACACATGTTTTGTTATACACATGTTTATTTCTTTTGTCTGTACTGGACATAATTTCACACAAAACCCCAAAAATGAGCAGGACAAAATTGTTGGCACCCTCAACTTAATATTTGGCTGCACACCCATTGGAATAAATGACTGCAATCAATCATCTCCTATAATTATCAACAGGTTTCTTACACCTATCAACTGGAATTTTGGACCACTCTTCTTTTGCAAACTGCTCCAGGACCCTCATATTTGAAGGATGCCTTCTCCCAACAGCAATTTTAAGATCTCTCCACAGGTGTTGAATTGGATTTAGATCCGGATTCATTGCTGGCCACTTCAGCGCTTTGTTTCCATCCATTTCTGGGTGCTTCTTGAAGTATGTTTGTGGTTATTGTCCTGCTGAAAGACCCATGGCCTAGGATGCAGACCCAGCTTTCTGACACTGGCCACTACATTGCGTCCCAAAATCCTTTGTTAATCTTCAAATCTCATGATGCTGTGCACACAATCAAGGCATCCAGTGACAGAGGTAGCAAAACAACCTCAAAACATCTTTGAACCTCCACCATATTTGACAGTAGATACTGTGTTCTTTTCTTTGTAGGCCTCATTCCATTGTCAGTAAACAGTAGAATGATGTGCTTTACCAAAAAACTCTATCTTGGTCTCATCTGTCCACCAGACATTTTCACAGAAGGATTTTGGCTTACTGATGTTCATTTTGTCAAACTGCAGTCTAGCTTTTCTATGTCTCTGTGTCAGCAGTGGGATCCGTTTGGGTAACCTACCATAGCACTTCATTTCATTCAAATGTCAAAGGATAGTTCTGACAGTGATGCACCCTGAGCCTGCAGGACAGCTTGAATATCTTTGGAACTTGATTTTGGCTGTTTATCCGCCATCTAGACCAGCGGTCTCAAACTGCATTCCTCGAGGGCCGCAAACCGTGCGTGTTTTCAAGATTTCCTTAGCATTGCACCAGGTGCTGGAATCATTATCTGTGCAGGTGATTAAATTATCACCTGTGCAATACAAGGAAATCCTGAAAACATGACCTGTTTGCGGCCCTTGAGGAATGCAGTTTGAGACCTCTGATCTAGACTATCCTGCGTTGCAAACTTTCATAAATTTTTCTCTACCGTCCACGTCCAGAGAGATAGCTACAGTGCTATGGGTTGCAAACTTCTTGATTATGTTGCGCACTGTGGACAAAGGAACATCAAGATCTTTAGAGATGGACGAGTAACCTTGACATTGTTGATAGTGTTCAACAATTTTGGTTTCCAAGCCCTCAGTTTTCTTCTCCTCTGTCTGTTCTTCATACTTAGTGTGGCACATACAGACACACGATGCAAATATTGAACCAACTTCTTCCCTTTTTTATCTGGTTTCAGTGTGATTTTCATATTGCCCACACCTGTTACTTGCCACAGGTGAGTTTGAATGAACATCACATGCTTGAAACAAAGTTGTTTACACAAAATTTGGAATAGTGCCAACAATTTTGTCTAGCCCATTTTGGGGGTTTTGTGTGAAATTATGTCAAATTTGCCTTTTTTTCATGTTTTTTATGTGTTGTTCTCATACTCACAAACGAAATAAGCGTGTATAACAAAACGCGTAATTGCAATAGTTTTCTGGGAGAACGTCTTAGTTACTTACCGGTAACGGTATTTTTCAGCCATAGGAAATTTACAGATATAAAAGGGCGGCACCCCTTCCACGCATCAGTTGGATTACAGATCCCGATTGGATCTCCATGGTTAATGGCAGAAATACTGTATATACAATACTCTAACACGAACTATTTCACACATGTGAAAACTTATAAGAGAATGGAAGAGGAAAAATATCTCCAGCATGTAATCCAATAAAATCAATTGTTTATTTTCAAGACATATTAAAATATATATATCAAAAATACAAATGAACAAAGGAAAGGACCATGACTAAGACCGCAAGAGGTTGAAATGCGTTGGTTGTTATGGGGACCCCATCCTTCCTTTCCTTTGTTCATTTGTATTTTTGATACATATATTTTAATATGTCTTGAATAAACAAATGATTTTATTGGATTACACGCTGGAGATATTTTTCCTCTTCCATTTTCCATTGTGAACCACGCCTCTGATCAAGGCGGCTCCATGCGTGCTCAATCAGAGAAACTTGCAGAAGACTGGTGAGCTGACTATTTTCCTTTTCCCTTCACCTATGCTATTGAGCTTAAAACTTATAAGAGGAAGAAGTACACACCCACAGGTGAAGGGAGGGAATCTAAGGGTGCTGTCATGGGCTCCAAAAAATACCGTTACCGTAAGTAACTAAGACTTTATTCAGTCTCCCATGCTCCATGATAGCACCACAAGAGAATTACAGAGAGGTAATAATTGCCTTAGGGAGGGACAACAGCCTGCAGCACCCTTATACCAAAGGTGAGATCCGAGGAGGCACCCATATCTAACCTATAATGATTATAAAAGGTGGAAGGAGAACACCGTGTAGCTGCCTTACATATCTGGCCGATTGAGACCTCTGAACTCTCCGCCCATGAGATTGCCATGGCTTAGTGGAATGCGCTCTTATACCCCCCCCCCCCCCGGTGCCAGCCTGCCAATTGATGTATATGCTAAAGAAATAGCCTCCCTAATCCACCTAACCAAAGTACTCTGACATCCTAAGATCCTTCCTGGCCCGCTGGAAGGACAAAAACAAGGCATTATCCTTCTTCCAAGTATTAGTGACTGATAGATACTCTAACAGGCACCTCCTAACGTCTAGAGTATGGAGTTTCCTTTCTTTCTGGTTAGTAGGATTGGGGAGGAAAGAAGGGAGAACTATCTCCTGTGACCAGTGGAATCTGGAGGCTACTTTGGGCAAGTAAGCTGGATCTGGCCTAAGCACCACCCTATCATCCAGGAACTGTGTATGTGGCAGAAGTCTAGAAAGAGCCTGGATATCACTCACCTTTCATGCTGATGTTAAAGCGACCAAGAAGGTCACCTTAAGGGAGAGCACCTTCACCGAAGGTGAGATAATGGGCTCAAACGGGGCTCCATCATAGCTGTGAGAACCAAGTTCAAGTCCCACGGCATAATTCTTTCTTTATGAATGGGCCTAGATCTGCTTGACGCTTTTAATAAATCTGGCCACCCAATAGTTACCCATGATGGCACAGTTAAACAAGGCCCCCAGGGCTGACACTTGAACCTTAAGGGTACTTGTGGAAAGACCCATCTCCAGACCCTTTTGAAGGAACTTCAGGATTTGACCTATTGGCACCCACTCCCCGGCTCTAAATTCTGAGGTAGCTAGAAATTTCCTCCAGGTCCTGGCGTAGATCCTGGTTGTAATTAACTTCTTACTCTTTAGGAGAGTGGCCATCAAATTGGGGGAAAGACCTTTATCCCTCAGTAACGACCTTTCAAATTCCACACCGTCAAAGGAAGTCCCGCCCCTCGTGGATGGTAGACTGGACCTTGGGAGAGGAGATCCAGATCTTCTGGTAGCATCCATGGATTGGAGACCGACATGGTCCTTAGCCACGAGAACCATGCTCTCCTGGGCCAAAAAGGGGCAATTACTATAACCCTTGCCCTGTCCTCCCTGATCTTCCTCACCCTTAGAGGCAAAAGGGCTAAGTGCGGAAAGGCATACTCAGGCTGAAGTCCCACTTTATCAAGAAGGCATCTACCACCAGTGGTTTCTCTCTGGGGTCGAGAGAACAGAACTGCCTCACTTTTCTGTTCTTGGTGGCAAAGAGGTCTACGTCTGGCTGACCCCACATCTGAACAATTTGGTTGAAGATGGTACTTTTCAGCATCCATTTCCCTGCCTTAGTAGGTTGCAGCTCAAAAAGTCTGCCCTGATGTTGCCCTTTCCTCTTATGTGCAGCGCCTTCAAAGATAGAAAATGCTTCTCTGCTATTTGAAACAGCCGTTCTGTCACTTCCACTAGGGGTATGGATCGAGTTCCACAAAAGTGGTTGATGTAGGCCACTGCAACCTGATTGTCGGAGAGGATCCTTATGTGATGACGCTGCAGGTATATAAGGGGCCCCTTAACTGCCAGTTCTACTGCCGTTAGCTCCTTCAGGTTAGATGAACTCTCTAACTGTTGCCCCCATAGGCCCTGGACTATAACCTCCCCTATATGTGCCCCCCAACCAGTAGACCTAGTGTCTGTGGTGATCACCCGGGTTATGTGATTTTTCGAGGGAACCACCTGGACAGGTTATCCCGGTCTAACCACTTCATGGAACATATAGAAGCAGGGGACAAGTTCAGCAGTCCCTGCAGGGCCCTATCATTACTAACACATCCCATTGTAAGGTTCTTGTATGAAACTGCGCCCACCGACCCTGGATGCAGGAGGTTAGTGAACCCAAAAGAGACATAGCTCGCCTAAGGGACATAGTGGGATGGTTTGATGCTCTTAATACTTGGTGCTGAAGGTGAATCAATTTATCAGGTGGCAGACAACATTCCTGCCTGTCTGAGTCCAGAATGAAACCCAGAAAATGCTGCACCTTTAAGGGCTGTAGCCGAGATTTTTTTATTGTTCAGTAGCCACCCCAAGCATTCCAAAGTGGACATTGTCCTCTCTACCTGAACTAAGCAATGATCTGCTGACCTGCCTACAATAAGAAAGTCATCCAGGTAGGGAATAATCAGGACGTTGGTTTCACGCAGGTGGGCCCTGACCTCGGCAACTACCTTTGTAAAAATGTGAGAGGCCAAAGGGGAGAGCTCTAAATTGGAAGTGCCTAACCACGTCCCTCATGACTATCACCACTCTGAGGAACCACTGATGATCTGCGTGAACAGGCACGTGGTAGTAATCATCTTTTAGATCCAACACCGCCATAAAACAGTTTTCAAAATTTAGCTTTATTGCCAAACCAATAGATTCCATCTTGAATGACGCACTACCAAGAACCCATTTAGAGCTCTAAGATTAATGATTGTCCTGAAGGAGCCATCCGGTTTCCAAATCAGAAAGAGGGGGAGTAGAATCCTCTACTCCTCTCCAGCCCAGGAACCTCCACCAGGACCTCCTTCTGCCATAGTTCCAGGACCTCAGCCTCTAGGGTGGCCTGTTCCGAGGGGGATGACCAGGAAGAGGTTATCGTGAATTTGTTCTGCGGGATAGAAGAAAATTCCAATCTTAGCCCTGATGATACCAGGCTATGCACCCAGTCACTATTGGTAATCCGTGACCAGGCAGGGTAGAAGGCCAACAGTCTACCCTCTACGGGGGCCGATAGTCATTGGGGCGGTTTCTTACACTCTCTTGAGTAGCCTCCAAACATGAACCCCATATCTTTTTTCTTCCTCTCATCCCACTTGGCTTGGTCCCTGGAAGGTTTGCTACAACTGAACCTCCTACTGAAGGGACGCCGGTAGGAAGGGGTCGACAAGCTGGCAATTTTTTTTTAATTGTCCCCTGCCTTCTCCAGAAGCTCATCCAGACCGGTCCAGATACTCTCCTTCACATGGAACGTAACAAAGTCTGGATCTGGCCAGAATAATCCCCGGGCCAGCACTTTAGCCATAATGCTCTCCGAGCTTCGTTAGAAAGGCCCGCTGTTCTAGCTGCCATCCTGACTGAATCTGCCAAGGCAGGGGTGGGGAACCTCAGGCACCCGGGCCATTTATGGCCCTCGATAACCTTATATCCGGCCCTCGGGCAGATTCTCAGAGGCCACATTCTTGGGCAGAGCGCTGTATTTTGATTGCAACCAGCTCATTACTTTCTTCTTGCTCTGTTTGCACACACATGCAGTGTTCATTACTGAACAATGAAGGGCATGCAATGAAAGATTACGTCCTGACACCAGTGCCAGAGTAACTATGTACTTTGTGGGCGGAGTTTGTACGGCCCCCGAAGGATGGTATAAATATCCAAATGGCCCTTGGCAGAAAAAAGATTCCCCACCCCTGCGCCAAGGCATCAAACAAAAACGCTGCAGCACCCTGAATCACGGGTAAGGTGCTTAGCATAGCCTCACGCGAGGTTCCCCCTTTTATCCAAGTCTCTAGTTGGTCCAGTCAGTCCATCATTGACCTGGCCGTACATGTGGATGCTACTGCTGGTCTCAGGGATCCTGCTGACATCTCCCATGCCCCTTAAGGAACGTGTCTGCCTTCTTATCTAGAGGGTCTTTTAAGGTCCCCAGGTCCTCAAAGGGCAATGGTGATTTTTTTGATGCCTTTGCCACTGCTGCATCAAGCTTTGGGGCTTTATCCCTGGTGTTGGCTACAGGATTCTCAAAGGGGTATCTTCTCTTAAATGCTGGAGAAAGTGAGCCCTCTTGTCCGGCCTCTTCCACTCCTGGTGTACCAGAGCCTGGATTTTTTCATTCAAGGGGAAGGACCTGCGTTTCCATTGATCCAGCCCCCCAAACATGACATCCTGAACAGAACGTTCACTGGCCTGGACTCGACTATCCCCATAGTGCTCCTGACTACTTTCACCAATTTATTCACGTGGTCTATGGGAAAACAAAAGCGGCCAGAGTCTTCCTCCAAAGAAAAGGAAGTTGAAGGCGATGAGTCGGAAGAGTTCTCATTTCCCATATAGTCAATAGAGGAGTCTGACTCTGGAAACCTTGTTTTACGTCCTTTTTCCTTCCCCTTGGGGTATTCTCCCCGGGACAGGGATCTCATGGACTCCCTCACTTCTGCTCTAACAATCTCTTTCAGACTTGTGGCGAAGTTAGTTGTCTCTCCGCTACCTGTGTGGGGGCAGTAAGCACGAGGTAATGTACCCTACATTAGCGCCTCTCTCCCCCTCCTCGCGATAATGTCTCACCATCTGCTGGATATAGGACTGACATAATCTTTTCGGACAGGAGTCTGGCAAGGGGGACCTGCAAAGGGCACATTCCATGTGTCTTGACTTCCCTGTATACTTCTTTCCCTGGCAGGACAGGAGAAAAAAAGGGGAAGACTGCATCACCAAGTGAACATTCACGAAGATCACTTACCAGTGTTGCAGTGAGTAGGTGCCGGATTTCGAGGGGGGCACATCTCAGCCGATGCTGCTGACTCGTCCACTCTGGAGGAGCTCCTGCGGCTGGACCGATCACTTGCCTGGCCATCACCTGTCTCGTCATGGGTCCTTCGCAGGGCTGTACGGGGCTTCTGAACAGGTTGGCTCCGTTGATGCACAGGGATTACCTGCTCCTGCTGCACCACTTGCTTCCATTTTAGATATGGGCTTAGAAGCAATGGAGCCTAGGCAGCATTCCCCTTTATACTCCCCCCTGGATTTCCGGGTCAGAAGGTCCTGGCACGGGTGCCTCTTCCTCCCCTAGACCTGTCACGCAACTAGCGCGGTGACCACCCCAGCACCCCGCCCCCTACAGACCTCAGACTAAGTCACCGGTCCTGGCCTGCACAGGAGCCGGGTGTCCCCCTGATACCGGCCATAGCCCAGCGGCACAACCGCGTGCACGACCGCAGCGCCACCATCCAGTATAGCCTGCCGGCATCCAGCAATCTGGATGCGCCCCCCCGGCTCCGCCCAACACATCGCCATAGCGACCCCGGCGCGACACCGGGCCCGCCCAGGATGCGTCATCGTTCAAGCACATTTTTAGCTACTATGCCAAAATGGACAGCCATTTAAGAGCCAGATGTTCTCATCCAACATCAGAGACTGATCTCACGAATGCTATTGTGACTTAATCATACCTCTGAACCTTACAGAACAGAAAGGACAAACTATGCATTGTATGGCAAATTTTTACCATGCCCCTAACTACATCCCAAGCCATGCCCATTTACCATTTCTTTCTACCTTAGCAGATGTCAAAGGGGGCGGTGGCATTTAGGTACATTCATCAGACAGCCTGGGACTGCAGGCTGTACTTGGGATGGTTGGGACTAGAGATGAGTGGGTCTCCGGTCCAGGTCAATATTATCCAGTGGCTGGATGGGAGGCCCGTGAATCTTTTATCTTCTGGCGTTCCCAGTGCGGCTTATGATTAGCCAGGGCTGTCACAACGTCATCTGTGCATTATGTCGCACAGATGAAGTTGTGCCAGCCCTGACAAATCAAATGCCGAGACAGGAATGCCAGAAGGTAAGTTTTGTGGGACTCCTGTCTAGCCGCCAGGTACCACTGACCTGGACACTAGACTATAGTTCCGCAAAACGATCTGCTCATCTCTAGTTTAGACCCATGAATTTATTTTTTGTTCATTCATTCATAGTTGTGGTAGCCTTAACTTGAAATGGAAGCTAAGGTATAACACTCAACAATGACCAGTAAGCAATTTACAGGGCTACTGTGTTGTGCCCCATACATCATATAGTTACGTTCACTGACAAAGCAGTTTTTAGCTGATTGGTGGATTTGCCGGGAGTTGGGAACCCACCAAATATACAGTATGCTTTGGATATGCCATCAATAGCTCAGCACTGTACAACCACTTTAACCCCTTCACCCCAAGGGTGGTTTGCACGTTAATGACCGGGCCAATTTTTACAATTCTGACCACTGTCTCTTTATGAGGTTATAACTCTGGAACGCTTCAACGGATCTTCGCGATTCTGAGATTGTTTTCTCGTGACATATTGTACTTCACGTTAGAAGTAAAATTTCTTCGATATAACTTGCGTTTATTTTTGAAAAAAACGCAAATATGGCGAAAATTTTTAAAATTTTGCAATTTTCAAACTTTGAATTTTTATTCCCTTAAAACAGAGAAATATGTCACATAAAATAGTTAAGAAATAACATTTCCCACATGTCTACTTTACATCAGCACAATTTTGGAACCAAAATTTTTTTTTGTTAGGAAGTTATAAGGGTTTAAAAGTTGACCAGCGATTTCTCATTTTTACAACAAAATTTACAAAGCCATTTTTTTTAGGGACCACCTCTCATTTGAAGTCACTTTGAGGGGTCTATATGGCAGAAAATACCCAAAAGTGACACCATTCTAAAAACTGCACCCTCAAGGTACTCAAAACCACATTCAAGAAATTTATTAACCCTTCAGGTGCTTCACAGGAACTAAAGCAACGTGGAAGGAAAAAATGAATATTTAACTTTTTAGCCACAAAAATGATCTTTTACAAACTTTTTTTTTATTTTCACAAGGGTAAAAGGAGAAAATGGACAGATAAGGTTGTTATGCAATTTCTCCTGAGTACGCCAATACCCAATATGTGGGGGAAAACCACTGTTTGGGCACACGGCAGAGCTCGTAAGGGAAGGAGCGCCGTTTGACTTTTTCAAACTAAAATTGGCTGGAATTGAGATTGGACGCCATGTCGTGTTTGGAGAGCCCCTGATGCGCCTAAACAGTGGAAACCCCCACAAGTGGCACCATTTTGGAAACTAGACCCCCTAAGGTACTTATCTAGATCTGTTGTTAGCACTTTGAACTCCCAAGTGTTTCACAAAAGCTTATAATGCCTGGGTGTGAAAAAAAAAACAAAACAATTTTCCACAAAAATGATTTTTTAGTCCCAAATTTTTGAATTTTCCCAAGGAAATTGGACCCCAAAAGTTGTTGTCCAATTTGTCCTGAGTACGCTGATACCCCATATGTGGGGGGGGGAACTGTTTGGGTGCACGGCAGGGCTTGGAAAGGAAGTAGTAACGTTTTGGAATGCAGACGTTGATGGGGGTCATGTTCCGTTTGCAGTGCCCAGATGAGCCTAAACAGTGGAAACCCCCACAAGTGACCCCATTTTGGAAACTATACCCCTAAGGAACTTATCTAGATCTTTGGTGAGCACTTTGAACCCCCAAGTGCTTCACACAAGTTTATAATGCCCGGGCATGAAAATAAAAAATCCTATTTTTTTCCCACAAAAATTATCTTTTAGTCACTAATTTTTTATTTTCTCAAGGGTAACAGGAGAAATTGGACCACATAAGTTGTTGTCCAATTTGTCCTGAGTACGCTGATACCCATATGTGGGTGGGAACCACTGTTTGGGCGCACGGCAGAGCTCGGAATGGAAGGAGCACCATTTGACTTTTTCCAACCAAAATTGGCTGGAATTGAGATTGGATGCCATGTTGCATTTGGAGAGCCCCTGATGTGCCTAAACAGTGGAAACCCCCACAAATGACCCCATTTTGGAAACTAGACCCCCTGAGGAACTTTTCTAGATCTTTGGTGAGCAATTTGAACCCCCAAGTGCTTCACACAAGTTTATAACGTAGAGCCGTAAAATTTAAAAATCATATTTTTTCCACAAAAATGATCTTTTCACCCCAATTTTTATTTTTCCAAGGGTAACAAGACTCCAAAAGTTATTGTGCAATTTGTCCTGAGTGCGCTGATTCCCCATATGTGGGGGTAAACCACTGTTTGGGTGCATGGCAGAGTTTGGAAGGGAAGGAGCGCCGTCTGACTTTTTCAACGCAGAATTGGCTGGACGCCATGTCGTGTTTGGAGAGCTCCTGATCTGCCTAAACAGTGGAAACCCCATAAATGACGCCATTTTGGAAACTAGACCCCTCAAGGAACTTATCTAGATGTGTGGTGAGAACTTTTAACCCCCAGGTGTTTCACTAAAGTTTATAACGTACAGCCGTAAAATAAAAAATCTTTTTTTTTTTTACAAAAATGATTTTTTCGTCCCCAATATTTTATTTTCACAAGGGTAACAGAAGAAATTGGAACCCAAAAGTTGTTGTCCAATTTGTCCTGAGTACGCTGATACCCAATATGTGGGAGAAAACTACTGTATGGGCGCACGTCAGGGCTCGGAAGGGAAGTAGTGACGTTTTGGATTGCAGACTTTGATGGAATGGTCTGGGGGCGTCATGTCACATTTGGAGAGCCCCTGATGCACCTATACAGTGGAAACCCCCACAAGTGACCCCATTTTGGCAAATAGACCCCACAAGGAACTTATCTAGATGTGTGGTGAGCACTTTGAACCCCGAAGTGCTTCACAGAAGTTTATAACGTACAGCCGTAAAAATAAAAAATCTTTTTTTTTTTTACAAAAATGATTTTTTCGCCCCCAATATTTTATTTTCACAAGGGTAACAGAAGAAATTGGAACCCAAAAGTTGTTGTCCAATTTGTCCTGAGTACGCTAATACCCAATATGTGGGAGAAAACTACTGTATGGGCGCACGTCAGGGCTCGGAAGGGAAGTAGTGACGTTTTGGATTGCAGACTTTGATGGAATGGTCTGGGGGCGTCATGTCACATTTGGATTGCCCCTGATGCACCTATACAGTGGAAACCCCCACAAGTGACCCCATTTTGGCAAATAGACCCCACAAGGAACTTATCTAGATGTGTGGTGAGCACTTTGAACCCCGAAGTGCTTCACAGAAGTTTATAACGTACAGCCGTAAAAATAAAAAATCTTTTTTTTTTTTACAAAAATGTTTTTTTTTGCCCCCAATATTTTATTTTCACAAGGGTAACAGGAGAAATTGGACCCCAAAAGTTGTTGTCCAATTTGTCCTGAGTACGCTGATACCCAATATGTGGGAGAAAACTACTGTATGGGCGCACGTCAGGGCTCGGAAGGGAAGTAGTGACGTTTTGGATTGCAGACTTTGATGGAATGGTCTGGGGGCGTCATGTCGCATTTGGAGAGCCCCTGATGCGCCTAAACAGTGGAAACCCCCACAAGTGACCCCATTTTGGAAAATAGACCCCACAAGGAACTTGTCTAGATGTGTGGTGAGCACTTTGAACCCCGAAGTGCTTCACAGAAGTTTATAACGTACAGCCGTAAAAACAAAAAAATATTTTTTTTTGTACAAAAATGATATTTTCGCCCCCAGTTTTTTATTTTCCCAAGGGTAGCAGAAGAAATAGGACAAATTGCACAATAACTCTTGGGGTCCAGAGTACGCTGATACCCCATATGTGGGGATAAACTACTGTTTGGACGCATGGCAGAGCTGAGAAGTGAAGGAGCACCGTTTGACTTTTTCAACGCAGAATTGGCTGGAATTGAGATCAGATGCCATGTCACATTTGGAGAGCCCCTGATGTGCCTAAACAGCTGAAACCCCCAATTCTAACTCCAACCCTAACCCCAACACACCCCTAACCCTAGTCCCAACCCTAACCACAAACCAAACCCTAACACACCCCTAATCCCAACCCTAACCCTAATCCTAACTTTAGCGCCAACCCTAACCCTAACTTTAGCCGCAACCCTAACCCTAACCCTAATGGGAAAATGGAAATAAATACTTTTTTTTTATTTTATTATTTTTCCCTAACTAAGGGGGTGATAAAGTGGGGTTTGATTTACTATTTATAGCGGGTTTTTATGATTGGCAGCTGTCACGCTAAAAGACGCTTTTTATTGCAAAAATAGTTTTTGCATCATCACATTTTGAGAGCTATAATTTTTGCATATTTTGGCCCCCAGAGTCATGTGAGGTCTTATTTTTTGCGGGACGAGTTGACGTTTTTATTGGTACCATTTTTGAGCACGTGACGTTTTTTGATCGCTTTTTATTTCGATTTTTGGGAGGTTAGAATGAACAAAAATCAGCAATTCATGAATTTCTTTTGGGGGAGGCGTTTATACCGTTCCGCGTGTGGTAAAATTGATAAAGCAGTTTTATTCTTCGGGTCAGTACGATTATGGCGATACCTCATTTATATCATTTTTTCATGTTTTGGCGCTTTTATAGAATAAAAACAATTTTATATAAAAAATAATTATTTTTGCATCGCTTTATTCTGCGAGCTATAACTTTTTTATTTTTTCGCTGATGATGCTTTATGGCGGCTCGTTTTTTGCGGGACAAGATGACGTTTTCAGCGGTACCATGTTTTTTTATATCGGTCTTTTTGATCGTGTGTTATTCCACTTTTTGTTCGGCGGTATGATGATAAAGCATTGATTTTTTGCTTCGTTTTTTTTTTTAAGGGGTTCACTAAAGGGGTTAACTAGTGGGACAATTTTATAGGGGGGGTCGTTACGGACGCGGCGATACCAAATATGTGTACTTTTATTGTTTTTTTTTATTTATTTACAGGAAGAAGTGAATTTATTGGGGAATATTTTTTTTTTTTTTATTTATTTTGGATTTTTTTTTTACACGTTTATTTTTACTTTTTTAACTTTTTTACTTTGTCCCAGGGTGGGACATCACAGTATTTTATCAGATCGCTGGTGTGACAGTGTGCACAGAACTCTGTCACACCAGCGATCGCACAGGCATAGATGCAGGCTTCTCAGTGCCTGCTCTCGGCAGGCACTGAGGTAGCCGCCTCCCTCCAGGACCCCGGCGCCATCTTGGATCCGGGTCCTGGGAGGGAGGAAGCCCTCAGAACAGCGCGATCACATCGCGCTGCTCTGAGGGTCTCAGGGGGGCGCGCAGGGAGCCCCACCCTGCGCGATCCTCCCCTGTGCCCCCAGTACACCGCGATCATGTTTGATCGCGGTGTGCAAGGGGTTAATGTGCCGGGAGCGGTCCGTGACCGCTCCTGACACACAGTCATGGGTGTCAGCTGTGATAATCAGCTGACACCCGGCGGCGATTAGCTGCGCTCCCCTCAGGAGCGCAGCTGATCGCCTATGACGTACTATCCCGTCCCCGGTCATACGGGCCCAGGTACCATGGACGGGATAGTACGTCCAATGGCAGTAAGGGGTTAAGTGATATAACAGAGAAATGGAGATTTTTAAGTTTCAACACTTGGTAGAACCATGACTAAGAGCTGGGCTGTTTTAACTCCTCAACGATTTCACGTCACAATATTAGCAATCACAGTATACTGTGTATAGTGAAGCTGTGGGATCATCATACTATGTATAGGGGAGCTGTACTGTGTATAGAGGAGCTGCAGGCATATTACATTGTGTAGAGGGGCACTGTGAGGACATTATACTGTGTATAGTGGAGTTGTGGCAACAAAATATTATGTATAGGGGAGCTGTGGGGACATCGTGATGTGTAGAGGGGAGCTGTGGGGACATCATAATGTGTAAAAGGGAGATATGGGGACATCATACTGTGTATAGTGGAGCTGTTTAGGGGGAATGAGGAGACATTACTAAATGCTTAACTGGCTCATATCACTGCAGGGGTACAAAGGGTATTGTGAATATAAAAGTGACACACAGGGGGCATTATTACTTTCTAGAGGGCAAAATGTGGACACTGTTTTCTAGCACACTTGCAGAGGGCATTAATATTTTCTAGGAATCTATTTTACCCTCTAGAGGGCACAAAGGAAGCATTACACTTTGTAAGGGGCACAGTGCTGGTCATTCTTATATGGGGCAGTAAGAGGAGCGCTGTTTTTGTGCCAAACAGCAAGTGCAGTAATAGAAACAGATACTGCAGCAGCCTCTCAGCATTGGGTTGAGAAGTTTCTGCAGGTTGGGAACAGATGGGAACTGTACAGGAAATGTGAGAATTCATGTGTCTTTGATGTTAACTCTGCAGATGAGTCCTCTCTGGAAGTTGTTATGTTGGTCTGGGCCAGATGGAAAAAATTAACCATTCTATCAGAAAGAACGTCCGCTGTAAGTTACTATCTATAACTGTACTGTAATCTCTTATATGTTCTGCAGGACTGGTATCTACCACTATATGGTCACCATATGGCAGTAATAGTGGTGTTGGTCTTTGAATAGATATCTATGTTCATTAACACCATTGTCATCTGCAGAGGATCCCCAAGCCCACTATTAGGGTGCTCCACCATAGTTGTAAATGTGTTTACCTGGTTAGAGACCACTCAAATGTTTTGTCCCCCCTGAACCCAAAATTATTTCTCTGGTAAAATGTGTGTCTACAGAAACTCTACTAGAAAATTAATTTTAAAAAGCGGTCTCAAGTTACAGTGTTCCCACAGAGTATTTGTCATCAACCCTGTGGGTCAGACACAATGTCGACTACAACACATCTTTCCATTCATTGCAAACATCATAAGGCAATGTCGGAAATGAGCTATTTTAAGTTATAGCATATTTATAATCCTTTTTCCTAACATAAATAAGAGACTAAGTTCCTTCCGCTTGTGCGTTAAAGTGATAGTCCCAGCATTTAAGCAGAAACACCTTACCCGTCCTCAGTGACACATGAACTTGTTTTCTAAATATCAAGACTACGATTATATTTTTTAGATTTTCTTTTTACAGATCACCTTGGCGGTGACACAGGTCGTATTACCCAAAAATTGATCTATGCTCTTCTATTTGGCAGCATAATGCAGGTGGACAGGGTCACATTGCAGCCTGCAAAGTACCGTGACTGCTTGTCGCAGTACTCTGTGTATCAGATTTATCTACATTATGCTGGGAAAAGGAAGCAGCAGAGTGATCCTTGGCTGATTTGATGTAAAGTCCTTGAATAGCCCCAACCTAATGGCCGACTAACACAATCGTAGATTCTTTCATGCGAGGAACAGATTGATTATGCTAATGACACTAGGCTCAAACTCTGATCGATGTCACATTCTTGCATGTGAGAATCAGAGGTGCGGAGAAGATGGAGAACTTAATTTCATTCTCGATATCGGACTGCACTCGGATGACATCTGACTGCAGTCTGATGTTTCACACATAAGATAGACTTGTATGGGTTTGTGTGATCAGAATCAGATTTGGTCTGCAGAAAAAATCGCAGATCAGCACTGCCCCATAGTATAACATCGTCCCAGTGCTATCCGATAAAATATTGGATAGCACACGGTCGAGTTATATGCTCATGTAACGAGTACCTATTGGTAATAGAAAACGTTAATAAACCACGTCAGTACATCTGTCAGTGTCGGGGCATGCTTGCCAGTCTCAGTACTGTGAGTGTGTCTAATTGCTCCGGGAACACCTGCGTGACTGAAAGCTACAGCTCATGGGAGGAATAAAGTTCATTTTTTCTCGGCGCCGCAATTTTAGTACAGCGGCCGGGCACCTTCATAGCACTATTAAAGGGAACCTATCACGTGAAAAAAGTTATTAACCAGAGATGAGGTGTTAATCTGCAGGATAATAGCATTGTAAACCTGCCCGATGCTCGCAGTTAGCTCGGATCACACGTGCGAGAAACCCGCATGATTCCTGTGCGAGTCTCTCTCACATCAACACCCGGTGCTGCGCCGGCACTCGGACCGGAGCGTGGGGCTGCATGTATTTCTATACACAGAGCAGTGCCTGAACCAGCAACGGCGCTGCCCAGCCGCTATTAACCTGTAGATTAACCCTATAACTGCAGGTTAACAGTATTTTTTTGTGTGGAAATGTTCCCTTTAACATCCAGATTAACCCTCTATCTGCAGGTTAATAGCGTCATTGAATCCTGCCTTTAAACGAGCGCAGATTGACTATTGATATTGTCGCTTTGTATGGGGCAGAATTCTCTCTGTGTAAAGGGATCGTAATAGCAATGATTAAAATATTAACTCAAAGACCAGACGGGTCTCAGGAAGAATGAAAAGCTCTGTGTCTCATTAACAATTCTATTCGATTATTCACCTGCGTCACCGGTTTGAGTCTACCAGACCGGGCCTCGACTCCCGGCGTTAGTCTATATTACTCATCACCAGCGCACCCAGAGACCAACAGGTAAATTCCTTCACCACAATGTAGTCTCTTCAGAAGAAAAACAAATCACAGCTAGAACTTCCTACATATTGCTACATTGCATGCATCCGAATGAAAGCGGCTAATTATATGTAATGTCTGCACAGAAACCTTCACGTTCTGTTGACAGAAAAACCACAAAAACCAAGGGGAAGTGTGGGTGAGTGGGGGCAGATCAGGTGGTCAGAAACCTCACGGTGTCAGAACCCTGGCTTCATGCTGATTGGCCGCTGAGGTCTGTGGACACGGTTTAAATTCTGCGAGCACTGGCCCAATCCACAGCACAACATTGCCCCTGCTTGTCACACAACCCACTGCTGAACATTGGAGAACAGCTCCTGGTCATTCACAGCACCATCTGGAGTACAGACAAGGTACTGCATATATAGCAAGGGCTGTTCTGCTGCTTATTGGGAGTCTACTCCAATAACATGGAAATATATCTTATTTTATAGATATTCTGCTGAAAATGAAAACCGCTGTGTTCATCGTCTGCCTCATAGGCATCTTCTGCACGTTACCTGTGAGTACCGCTGACAATGCTTACACATTTCCTATAGCTAAGACATACATGCATAAAGAAAACGCATCAGTATTTCCTTATTCTCTTAAGTCCCTGTAAAGTTTAAGGAGGGGAATTTATAGGGATAAGCACAATATTAGATTCTGTATATGTCATATTTACAGAAGATGAAATCTAACAAATAGAAATTGATTGCATCTGATTATTGCCTTGTTATAATTCCAGGATGCTTAATTAAGAGATTAGCCTTATTTTATTATTTTACCTATTTATTTTTCAGGTTTCACACTCAGATTCTTCACAGGTTAGTATTTCATCATTCCTGATGTTACCAAATTTTTGTCTACATTTACAAAATGCCTATATAGTAGAGCTGACCTTGTAGTTAAGCATTTTTGTTAGGACTTCCCAATAAGGGCCATATTATCAATACATCGGGTCGCACCTTGACCAATGTTACTGGGGTCTGTGCACAGGTCAGATTTTTCTGTTCAAGGGAAAAAAAAATCGTTGCATGTCCGAGTTTGATCCAATATTCGGATCGCACTTGGCCATGCAAGTCAATGAGTGTGTGGAAATCACTGTACTGCACTCAGATGACATCTGAGTGCAGTCCCATTTACATGGACTCACACAATGAAGAAATTTTGTTCTCCATCTTTTTCTCACATTGAGCACTGATCCTTTCATAAAAGAAAATGTAATCATGCTATGCTGACACTCGGAGCAAACTCAGGTCAGAGTGTCATTTGCACAATCGACCCAAATTTTTCTAACGAGTTAATCTACGGCCGTCTGCACGATTCCTAAGAGTCCTATTACATGCTAGATAATCTACCCATATTCCCCCCCTACAAAAAAAAGTCACAAATGATGACTTATTACATATTTGTGCTAAAATTTTCCAAATTTTAAAACATAATGAGAAAGATCAACTTAATTAAAAAAAATGGTTTGAAAAGCCCCCTCACCTCTCCAGGTGATGAACACATGGGAGAAACCTGTCAATAAAGCTGGTGGGTGCTGGCACCGGACTAGTATAGTCTCTCCTTGTGGCCCCCAGCCCAATCATTAAACTAAGTTTTCAGAAAAAAGTATATCTGGCTCTGATTCATGTTACCCTCTGGTTTGGGCAGCATAAATCGAGTGATCGGTCCTTTATACATAACGCTTCTCCTCCATAGTTCTACTTACAGACTGTATACAGTACATAACACAGTGACAATAATTCATAGATATAAAAGTAGAGTGTGGAAACCGTTATTTACAAGGGGGGGATGTCTGTGAATCAGCAGCCGCCAATTCCACTACAGATAGAAACGCATTATAAATGGCTTTCACGTTTGTACCAATTACATGCTGTACTGTCGCATTTTCAGGACTCGAGTATCAGCCAAAGCAAGTCTGTATCTGATTCACATTCAGATTCTTCCTCCTCCTCATCGTCAGAAGAAAGATCCAGAACTGCCCCAACCGCGAGCGGAGCAACAATTCAGTCTATCATTACAGAAGACTTTGCAAGAGGAGACAGCTTGCGCCGTAGACGTGCCGTCAAAAGTGTAATGTTCTTCAGTATATATAATGAAGCTCTTAGTTATCTCTCATAACATCAGATATAGAAACGGCTCACGCTGTATAATTTGCTAGACAGAGGCTTACTTTATGCCAATATTTTGTAACAATCGGAGAGATTAGTGATCAGATCTCCTGCTATTTCCTAATACTGAGTACGAAGTGTAAATATGTAATGGATAATTTTGTCCGATAACTTGTATTCTGTAACTAATGTGTTATATTCCACGTAAATGAGCATTTTAGAAGAACGGACAAATAACTTTATTTTTTTTTTCCTTCCAGTCTTCAGAATCTTCACACCAGGTTAGTAGATATTCTTTATCACGACACATATATGGAATACATAGTATGAAATATAATGAGTTACTTCTTGTGGATCACATGGCAATAACATGTTCCGTAGTGCAGTACAAAGATTGTCATTACTAACACCAATCCCTGTCCTCACAATCAAATCTCCCTATAATGTATGCATACTGGATGACGATACAGTAAAAATCCATTAAAACAAATGGGAGAACATGCAAAGTCCATGCAGATATTGTCTATGCCTGTAAATAGTTGATAACTGGTTGATCTTCTGTCCGTACAGAGCACAAGCTCAGTAGAAAGCCGCAGTATATCAAAATCAGACTCTCGCTCCTCCTCATCAGAAGAGGTCAGCACAGCCCCTACCCCTGATGGCCCAACACCCCAGCAGACAAGGGGGAACCCACTTCGCCGTAGACGCTCTCTTAATCAGGTAACATTAAATGTATTTAGATAAAGTGCAGAAAATATATCCTGGCTATTGCTCCAAGAACAAATTGTTATGTTCTTATGTTTGTTGGTAGTGTAGTTTTCAGATTCCATCATTTTCCCTAAGGCTCGGTTCACATAGCGTTTTCTCCTACGACCAGTGACTCTGACGGTTCTTACATAAGTACACCCCGCAAACTGGGATTCGGACGTGTGTGCCGACAGGGCTATTGACTACAATTATGCAGTGGGAGTGGCACCGTGCTCATTTTCAACTGTATTGAGGTCAAGACGTTGTCTACTGTGTTTTGCTGCCCGCATTCAATTGGTGTATATGGACGAAAATGATGCACGACAGAACACACTGACTCCATCTGCATCATTTTACTTAATGACCCCATAAACCATATGCCCAAATCATGTCGTGATTAGAAAACCTTTTCACCTGCAACCAGCAGATTTTTACATTTGTATACATTCAATGGAAATTATCTAAATTCAGTTCAGTTCAAAAGGGGTTAAGGGGAACCTGTCGGGTCTGCTGACTGTTGTCAACCGCACCTATATCAGTATACATGGCAATTCCTTTATTCCAATATGGCGGTTCATTTTCCGTAATACAAAGCAATTCTTCAAAAACGAACTGCAGCATAGCATGTACTAGCAAGCATGCGTCTCTTCCCCGGACAAGTCCTGCCTCGGATCTTCTAATCACACCTCCTTGGTCATGACTGACAGCCTCCACAATGGTCCCACCATAAAGAGGAGTGTTTGCAAGCTGTCAGTGATGCCTAAGAAGGAGTGATTAGAAGATGTAAGGCAGGACTAGTATGGGGGAAGAAAGCTGTGCTGACTAGTCCTGCCTCACTAGTAATTTGGGATGCTGCAAGATCAAAGTTCATTCTTCAACGATTACTGTGTTAGTATGCAATAACAAACACTTTAATGGTACCAAGAAATTGCCACGTATAGAGAGATAGTGGTGGTTGGGAACAATCAGGGGACCTAACAGGTTCCTTTTAGGGGTTAACAGAGTTGTCTGTTTTTAGAAACCACATTTTGAAGTATATTATTAGGATATTCTAAGCAAATGGAAGTAATTTCATCACTTAAGAACTTTATCGATTTATCGAGTGGAAAGTAGCTACAAAAAGTATGAGTTGCAGCAGACCGACACAAAACTATGTTTTTTTTAGTAAAAGTTCTAATAAAAATGGCAAAACATGCAGATACATGACAGTCTGGTTACTTTGCACAGGTCGCACATGGAAGCTCCTCACATCATTCTGAAGAAAGTGTGACCACTGAGAGCACAAGTCATCAGTCCCAACCATCAGCCAGTTCAGAAGAAGACAGCGATGAGCGTACCCCTAAGATGAACCTACTACAAAACATCCTTGGTTTAACTACAACAGATCCAAACACATCTGAAGAAAGCTCAGAGGAGAGGACAACTCCAGCATTCCAACCCTGAGCAGGACACCTTATCTCTACCATATCTTCTGCTGTCCTTGTCTTTCTAGTTGTGTGAATGATTCTGTCCTGTTCTGATAATATACATTGAGCCTGTTCGGAGTTCAGTTCATACTCGGGTATGAAGCAGTATCGAAGAAGCCCTTTCCTCACTCAATCTTACATTAAGTCACCAATTTGACTTGTACTAGCACAGAAAACCCTAAGCCCGTCCAGGTCTTTCAGCAACTTCCCACTTTAACGCCCATGGATTTGGTGTGTAAATAGTGGACACCACATCCATAAAATTCTAATTGGTGGCCTTTCTTCCCTACGTAATGTAGAACCTGCCGACACTAGTTGATCTAAGGGTCTACAATTCTAGCTGCTGTAAAAATTAATTGAGGTCCTTTGTGGTTCGCCAGTATTGACATTTGTTACTATACTACAAGTCTAAAAATGTGCGTGACATATTCATGATGGATGGAAAAAGGGCTATCAAGAATAGAAAATCCATACATCATGCTATTTAGAAATTCTTAAATATGTGTTAAAGTTACCACCACCAGACAAGTTAAAGTATACAATTGGCCTGCCCTAAAGCGTTGTGCTGTGCTTTATCTGACGAGAGCGATTACAATTCTGGACGTGAGAGTTCACTATATCGGCTGCTGATGTGTAAGGAACACTTTATTTAGAGACTACTTCTATAACACTAGGGACATGTATGCAATTTCCAGCGTCTTGTGCATTGCATAAATACATTAATACTTGATTGTAATATGTAATTAACTGTATAGAATGAACAGCCTATGTTTTACATGCATTTTTCTGACACTTCCTTTATATCTCATTTACATTTACATAAATATCACATTTTGAAATGTTTTAGTTGAAGTGTAATAAACATTTAAACAGAATAAATAGTGTTTTGCATTGATTTACTAAGGCAAAAACACTGTGGCTAGAGTAAAAATCGTTATGACTGCCAGTCTTGATGAGGAGGGGTGTGAGCCTCTTAACGAATGAGATGCGTATGAAAAGTGGCATGCACCTCCCCAAAAATCTTACTCTAGTCGGGACCAAAGTAAGATTTGGGGTGTAAT
Organism: Oophaga sylvatica; assembly: GCA_033576555.1. Taxonomy (NCBI): domain Eukaryota; kingdom Metazoa; phylum Chordata; class Amphibia; order Anura; family Dendrobatidae; genus Oophaga; species Oophaga sylvatica. Next base: position 282,842,277 of record JARQOD010000001.1, read on the forward strand.
GCACTCTGTAACTTGTCATGAAGTAGACGAGCAGGCATCACCATGTCTCGTGGTGCACCCACCCCGCCCAAGCTCTGTCCATTTTGGTGGAGCTGACTGAAAAAAAGTCAGAAGTTGCAAAATTTTCGCTCAACTCTGCATGGCGCACAAATTTTGCAACTTTTCAAAACATTTTATACCAGGATTCTGGGGCAATCGTTTTTATGAATCAGGGCCTACAAGTGCAGTCACAGGGACATGCTCTTCAATGGTCAGCCATGACAATAAAGCCATTTACACGTGAAGCAAATGGCAATGGATCATGGGCACTCAAGACTCAGTGACATGCATGGTAAGTAAAGCATATCCTTTCTGGTCCAGCTACTACAGCACATATTGCTGGAAGTGTTAATGATGGTTATAATAGAGAGGAATCAGCATATACAGTGACGCTGCTAATCAGTGGACTAGTCAGATGACCATGCTGTACACCATCAAAAACGCCTATACTGGGCACATGAACATCATAGCTGAACTACAGAACAATGTCAGTGGTCTGCTCTGTTACTCACCTGTCCTGACTCCAGCATCAGATCTTACTTCCTTCTCTTATGGATGGCTTCATATGTGCTAGTCCACACCAGATTACTGTGGTAACATGGCAAGCACCATTAATATTATCTCCAGCTCAGACACCTAGGTGTGACTGAGTATTTAGAAAAAATAGCCAGTTGCCTAATTATCTCCTCTGCTACTCCTGATTTCCATTCTACCAGTGCTATTTTCAAGCTAAGTCCAGCTTATTTAGCTATACTCTACACCTATCTTTCTTCAAAAATGATTTCCTGTTACCAAATTCTTGCAACTGGTGTCGCTGCTGTTCTCAATACAGTCTCTGCTATCGAGGTAACACACCTCTGCAAGCAAGTTACATGTTTGCCAGACATTTCTGCCATTTACATATGAACCGCGTCTATGTCAGCAAGTTTACTAATACTTCGTTGCTATCCTGTGGTTATCCATTTCCCTGCTACAAGTTCCTGATTGCATATATCTTTATTATATTTTACCTGTAATTTTCAATTTTAGAAAAACAAATATACAAAAACAAAGCATAGTGGAATTACTCGAGGTGCATTAGGAATATCAAAAGCCATTAAGCATCTCAAATGTTTAAAAATTGCCTACTAGACAAAAAGTATAGCGTCTTAACAAAATAATGCTTGATGACTGTGGGGTAGCTAGGTAAACTGGAAGGAGACTCAAATTATAAAAATAGGACTGACACATGGTTTCATTGATTATGTACAAGTTTTAAGCAGAAAAGACACACCAAACACAAGACGAGAGGTAAAAGGGAGAAGAGGGAATAGAAAGGCAATATGTACTTAGTTACTCTAAGTGACGAACAAATCAGTCCTGGTGTTACATGCAAAACTCAAGATAAAACAGAATAATCAAATACCCTGCAGTAAATAAATAGCAATAGAGCATGAAAATAATATAGAGTACTTAGTTAACATAATTTTGATTAAAAAAAAGTCATCCCACCACGTCACAGTGACCTTATTCGGGGCAGTCCTAACCTCTAGTATTAAAATCTTACCATGTGCCTAATGACGTAAACATGAATAATGGCCGAGAAGGACCGAGGCCCCGACACCCAACAGTGGGGAGCTTTATAAACGTAATATCCAGCTCAAAGAAAAGGGAGGTGTTTCATGTGCAGCTGCTGCTCTTCTCTCACTTCCTCCATATGCTGATTACGTCAGTAGGAGAGGAGAGTGAAGCCAGCGCTAATTGGCCGCAGGGATTGTGTGAAATAGCGATGTCAAGTAAGCCCTGGGAGAGTCAGTGCCAACACTATTGATACAGCACTGGATGTGAGTATAAGTGTTATTTTACTAGGATGAAACATAGGGGTTCAGAAGGGTTATCAGAATAGTGGAAAACCTCTTTAATCTTGAGATCAGGTGTTTAGGAGGAAAGGTAGGTGACAACCTCTAGGAGAGCGGAGATGTTGACCTACTAGTTACCCAGCATTTCCAAAAATATGAAGTATGTTACCGGGAAACTCACTGGAAAATCATTCAAGCTCTGCTTGACTACATGTGTAAGTGGTGAAGATTTGTAGATATATGACTAATCATTGATGACATTAGATCTTGATTGTCCAATAATCCAATAGACACTAATCCCTGCTGTTTCTCCTTGATCTCTCTGCAGCATTTGAAACTGTGGATCACCAGCTCCTCCTTACTATGCTTCGCTCTATCGGCCCAAGGACATCGTCCTCTCCAGTTCTCTTCCTATCTGTCTAACAGCTCCTTCACAGTAGCTTTTGCCGGCTCTTCTTCTTAATTCATCCCTTAGGGTATGTGTCCACAAGGCGAATTGGCACCCCTTTGGACGCAACGGATTCCCGGCTCCACCCAAAGGCTGACCCCATTTGTACACGCAGTGATTCAGGCTGTACGCAGCATCCAATCCGCAGCAAATACTGAAGTAATACGCCCCGTGGAAACATGCCCGAACTATCAGGGTTTCTCAGGGTTCAGTGCTAGGCTGTTGTGTTTCGGTAGCTGAGGAGGACAGGAACAACAGCAGGCAGCAGAACACCTGAGATGTTGGTAACTGATGGGTTGCAGATTCCTAAACTAACGACACAACTAGAGGTAGCCGTGGAGCGTTCCTACGTTGATCCTAGACGCCTCGTCACAGCCTGAGAGATAACTACACCTAAAGGCAGAAAGATGAAAGCTATCTGCCCCGGAGCAGATTCCTAAAGAAAATAGAAAGCCCCCAAACATATAATGGCGGTTAGACAAGATGAAAACACAAACATAGGCAGAAAATAGATTGAGCAAACGCTGGGGCCACAAGCTGACTAAATAGGATAGGAAGGAGAGATTACTTTCTGCAACCCAGAAAACCCTACAAAAATCCAAAATTCTGATTACAAAAATACTGAGATCACACGATCACGCCACCCGCTAAATAAGATCTCAGTGTGAACAAAACCAAGCTGCAGCCGCTGAAAAAACAGGAAAAAGCAAATGAGCAAATAACAGTGGCTGCAGATAAATTGTGAGGAGCTCAGGCCCCAGGAGGGGACCTGGCTGACCTCCACAAAAGTGCAGAAAACAATGCAAAAAGCAAGCACAAAAAGAAAAGCAAAAAATATCTTATCTGAAAGCAGGAGATGCAGGCAAGACTCCAGCAAACTTCCAAATGAACCAGGAACCACAATTGAGACAAGAACAATTGATCACCGGCAACCATCATGGGAGGGAACCTCCCTTATATCAGACCAGTCAGTGAACCCAGATTGCCATTCCTCACTGAAAGGTTCAGTACTGTCTGTAATCACCAGAGGGAGCCTCTGCTCAGAAACCATCTCTAGCACATTCATAACAGTACCCCCCCTGTGAGGTCGGGTCTGCCACCATCTTAGATAGGGCCTATACCAGCCTCCATTTTGTCGGTTCACAGAGCCACAGACTGCTAACTACACAGGGACTGTTAGCATAACCAGTACGACCGGTTTTGATGTCCACTATGAATCAAAAGGGCTTTAGTATGCTAATTAGTTTAGGTCCCTGTCTAAATAAGATGGTCAGTAGTATGTTAAATAGCTCAGACTCACGCCAGTATTTCCTGCTCCATATGAATTACAGGCCGGTTAATATGCGTGCTTCAAGCAAAGGGGAGGGGCCTAGCAGGTTTAAGAGCTGTAGCCATGAACAGGCTGCTCTCCTTTCCATTTTTCTCACAGCAGCAAGAAGCACAAGGGACAGATTTGATTTGCCTTGCCAAGGGAGCAGCAGCACATGCTTTGGGGATTTCCAGCAACTAAAGACTGTTACCTGGGGACGGCAGAGCTCCCTGCCTCCCCATGACCATACAACCCGGTAATATTGATCTCTAGCTAATACCTCTAAGCCTTGTATCATTATCGTTGTATTTTACTCTGACTGCAAATCCATTGTAATTACGTTGTATAGCTTTACTGTATATTTCTGTAATTATCTAGTGCGCCCTTAAGGCAATTAAACCATAAAATTAATCTTGGGCTGATGCTTTTACTCTGATTACGAATCTTAGAATACCCAGTGGGTAACAGGGCACCCTCCCCGGCGGCCATTTGCTCTAGGTGCAGTTCCCTTACTGACCTGAGAGACAAAGGGGGCGCCGGAGAGCTGTACCTGTAGAGTTACGTCCCATTGGTGACGTGGGAGGAAAGGGGTCGTCCTTCACATTTGGTAGCGGCGGTGGGATCAGAAGCTGTGATACCCGGGCTACCGTGTGGCAGACGGCTTAGTTCCTCACACCCCCCTTGAGGAGGGGTCACCGAACCCTCACTTGTGCAACCAGGCCGATCAGGATGAGCTCGGTGATAGGCACGGATCAGTCTCCTAGCATGGATGTCCGAAGCAAACACCCAAGAATTGTCCTCCTGACCATAACCTCTCCACTTAACCAAATACTGGAGTTTCTGTCTAGAAAAACGAGAATCCAATATTTTCTCAACCACATACTCCAGATTGCCCTCAACCAAAACAGGGTCAGGAGGCGCAGCCATAGGAACCACTGGCTCGACAAACCTCTTCAATAAGGACTTGTGGAACACGTTATGGATCTTAAATGTCCCTGGAAGAAGCAAACAGAAGGAAACAGGATTAAGAATCTCCATGATCTTATAAGGTCCAATGAACCTGGGCTTAAACTTTGGAGATGCAACCCTCATAGGGATATTTCTTGAGGACAACCAAACCAAGTCCCCCACTTTAAACCGAGGACCATCAGTCCTATGCCAGTTGGCAAACCATTGGGCCTTCTCCTGAGAGAGAGACAACCTCTCCACTACCTGGTCCCAAATCTGCTGCATTCGCTTCACAACAGAGTCAACACCCGGACAGACAGAAGCCTCCGCCTGTCCCGAAGAAAATCGAGGGTGAAACCCAAAATTGCAGAAAAATGGAGACATCAAGGTGGCAGAGCTAGCCCTATTATTAAGAGCAAACTCAGCCATAGGCAAAAAAGAGACCCAGTCATCTTGATCAGAAGACACAAAACATCTCAAATAAGTCTCCAAGGTCTGGTTTGTTCTCTCGGTTTGTCCATTGGTCTGAGGATGAAAAGCAGAGGAGAAAGATAATTGAACACCAAGTTTAGAACAAAATGTCCTCCAAATTCTGGAAACAAACTGGACTCCTCTGTCAGACACTATGTTCTCAGGAATGCCATGTAACCGAACCACGTGCTGAAGGAACAAAGGCACCAATTCGGAGGAGGAAGGCAACTTAGGTAATGGCACAAGATGTATCATCTTGGAAAACCTATCACAGATTACCCAGATAACGGTCATTCTCTAAGAAACAGGGAGGTCGGAAATAAAATCCATAGAGATATGGGTCCATGGCCTCTTCGGCACAGGTAATGGCATTAACAAACCACTAGAGCGAGAGCAAATCTTGGAGCGAGAGCAAGTCCCACAGGACTGCACAAATTCCCTGACGTCACGAGACAAAGTAGGCCACCAAAAGGACCGACTCACCAAGTCTCTGGTACCAAAAATCCCGGGATCACCAGCCAACGCGGAACAATGAATCTCAGACATCACACTCTTCTTCCACTGGTCTGGGACAAGCAATTTCCCAATAGGGCAGCGCTCAGGTTTATCCTCCTGACACCCTTCCAAGGCCAGTCTCAAATTGGGCGAGATGGCGGAAAGAACTACACTTTCAAAATAACAGTAGGATCAGATAACTCAGGAGAGTCCGCAAAGAAACTCCTCGAGAGGGCATCTGCCTTAACATTCTTAGTGCCAGGAAGAAAAGAAACCACAAAATTAAAACGTGTGAAAAACAAGGCCCAACTGGCCTGTCTAGGATTAAGTCGCTTGGCTGATTCGAGATAAACCAGATTCTTATGGTCCGTGAGGACCACCACCTGATGTTTGGCTCCTTCCAGCCAATGTCTCCACTCTTCAAAGGCCCACTTCATGGCCAATAACTCCCGATTACCCACGTCATAATTACGTTCAGTTGGAGAAAATTTTCGAGAGAAAAAGGCACAAGGGTTACTCTTAGAGGTCTCTGGATCTCTTTGGGACAAAACGGCACCTGCCTCAATTTCAGAGGCATCAACCTCCACCTGAAACGGTAGAGAAACATCAGGCTGCCGTAGAACAGGAGCAGAAGTGAATCTCTGCTTAAGTTCCTGAAACGCAGAGACTGCCTCAGGAGGCCAATTCACCACATCAGAACCCTTTTTGGTCAAATCAGTCAATGGTTTAACAATACCGGAGAAATTACCAATAAATTTACGATAAAAATTGGCAAAACCCAAAAATCTCTGAAGAGCCTTTAATGAAGTAGGTTGGACCCAATCACAGATGGCCTGAACCTTGACCGGGTCCATTTCAATAACAGACGGAGGCAAAATGAATCCCAGAAATGAGACCTTCTGTACGCCAAAAAGACACTTTGATCCCTTCACATACAGTGCATTCTCTCTCAAAATCTGGAACACAGTCCGAACATGTTTCACATGAGAGTCCCAGTCATTGGAAAAAATCAAGATATCATCCAAATAAACAATCAGAAATTTATCCACAAAATCCCTGAAAATATCATTCATGAAGGATTGGAAGACGGCAGGAGCATTAGTGAGCCCAAAGGGCATCACTAGGTACTCAAAATGCCCCTCTGGGGTATTAAACGCCGTCTTCCATTCATCCCCGTGCTTAATGCGAATAAGGTTATACGCCCCCCTGAGGTCAAGCTTGGTAAACCAACTAGCACTTTTCACCCTGGAAAACAGGTCAGAAATCAAGGGTAACGGATATTGATACTTCACAGTAATCTTATTCAAGAGACGATAATCAATACACGGCCTCAATGAACCATCCTTTTTGGCCACAAAGAAAAAACCGGCACCCAAGGGTGAAGAGGATGGTCTGATATGACCCTTCTCCAATGACTCCTTGATATAAGATCACATAGCATCGTGTTCAGGTACAGACAAGTTAAAAAGGCGACTTTAGGAAATTTACCATCAGGCACTAATTCAATAGCGCAATCGTAGCTCCTGTGAGGGGCAAAGATGCAGATTTACTTTCACTAAATACATCCGAAAAATCAGTCAAAAAGTCAGGAACATCCTGAGACTTGGGAGAGGCAGAAAAAACAGGAGTGAAACTGTAACCAAGGGAAACCTAGTACAATAATGTCATGGAGATTATACAGCACCAGAAATTTGCAACTCTCCTGATGATCTGGTTCAACCCTCATTATCACCTGAGTAGAAAACTGGGGTTTATTCTCCACCAAAGGGGTAGAATCAATGACCCAGTAGGGGAACAGACTTCCGCAGGGGTATCATGGGAAACCCACAACGTTTGGCAAAGTCAAAATCCATCAGGTTAATAGCTGCTCCTGAATCAACAAAAGCCTGAGCAGAAAATGTGGACAGGGAGCAAATCAGGGTAACAGTCAACAGAAATTTAGTCTGAACACTACCCAAGACAACTGAGCGTGCAAAACGTCTTCCCCGCTTAGGGCAGACTGAAATATCATGAGAGGCGTCACCACAGTAGAAACATAACCCATTGCGCTTTCGAAACTCATGACGCTGTGCCCCAGAAGTCACTCTATCACACTGCATGGCCTCAGGAGCTGACTTACAAGGCAACACTATCTCACGCATATCTCTGCGCTCACGCAAACGTCTGTCAATTTGAATAGCCAATGACATAGAATCATTGAGACCAGAGGGAGCAGGAAATCCCACCATAACATCCTTTACATTCTCTGACAGCCCCTTCCGAAAAAGGGCTGCCAAAGCATCATCATTCCATTTGGTCAGGACTGCCCACTTTTGGAATTTCTGACAGTACAACTCAGCGTCCTCAAGCCCCTGATTTAATGCCAACAAGGTTTTTTTCAGCTTGATCTGTGACATTAGGTTCATCGTACAATAACCCCAGAGCCAGAAAAAATGTATCAATATCATTCAAAACAGGATCCCCAGGTGTCAGGGAAAAAGCCCAATCCTGAGGATCGCCGCGCAGGAGAGAGATGACAATTTGAACCTGCTGTGCTGCGTTACCTGAGGACTTAGGCTTTAATGCAAAAAACAACTTACAGTTGTTTTTGAAATTCAGAAATTTAGCCCGATCCCCCCAAAACAAATCTGGCATGGGAATCCTAGGTTCCACAACCGGCAACCTAGCAAGATAGGTAGCAATACTCCGAACCTCAGTGGCAAGCTGACCCACACGGCCAGACAACTGTGCAAACTCCATTGAAAGAAAAAAAAATCCTCCTCAGCACCCAGAGAAAAAGAGGGAAAAAATGCAACAGAAAAAAAAAATCTCTGACAACTCTGACAACTTTTTTCTTTCCACACTATTTTTCCCTTCTGTGAGTACCATATAATTTTCAGTTATGGCCGGTGATACTGTTGTGTTTCGTTAGCTGAGGACAGGAACAACAGCAGGGCAGCAGAACACCTGAGATGTTGGTAACTGATGGGTTGCAGATTCCTAAACTAACGACACAACTAGAGGTAGCCGTGGAGCGTTCCTACGTTGATCCTAGACGCCTCGTCACAGCCTGAGAGATAACTACACCTAAAGGCAGAAAGATGAAAGCTATCTGCCCCGGAGCAGATCCCTAAAGAAAATATGAAGGCCCCAAACATATAATGGCGGTTAGACAAGATGAAAACACAAACATAGGCAGAAAATAGATTGAGCAAACGCTGGGGCCACAAGCTGACTAAATAGGATAGGAAAGGAGAGATTACTTTCTGCAACCCAGAAAACCCTACAAAAATCCAACAATTCTGATTAAAAAAATACTGAGATCACACGATCTCGCCACCCGCTAAATCAGATCTCAGTGTGAACAAAACCAAGCTGCAGCCGCTGAAAAAACAGGAAAAAGCAAATGAGCAAATAACAGTGGCTGCAGATAAACTGTGAGGAGCTCAGGCCCCAGGAGGGGACCTGGCTGACCTCCACAAAAGTGCAGAAAACAATGCAAAAAGCAAGCACAAAAAGAAAAGCAAAACATATCTTATCTGAAAGCAGGAGATGCAGGCAAGACTCCAGCAAACTTCCAAATGAACCAGGAACCACAATTGAGACAAGAACAATTGATCACCGGCAACCATCATGGGAGGGAACCTCCCTTATATCAGACCAGTCAGTGAACCCAGATTGCCATTCCTCACTGAAAGGTTCAGTACTGTTTGTAACCACCAGAGGGAGCCTCTGCTCAGAAACCATCTCTAGCACATTCATAACACTAGGCCCTCTCTTCTCCTTATACAACTCCTGGCAAAAATTATGGAATCACCGGCCTTGGAGGATGTTCATTCAGTTGTTTCTATTTTGCTGAAAAAAAAAC
>JARQOD010000001.1:282851771-282946620 GCA_033576555.1 Oophaga sylvatica
CGTGCAACATCTGCTGTAGGCGAAGCGACATCCAGGGGCCTACCAGGGCTGCTGCTCAGGGGAGGGTCTTGCGACTGTAGAGAGAATCTCTCAGACTCCACTGCTGGTGGTGGTGGTGGTGGTGATGCTGCTGCTGCTGCACTTGGTGCTGAAGATGGCCCAGCCTCCTCAACATCCCCCACAGGGTCGATAACTGGCTCCGAGTCAGAAGCTGGCTCTCTGTCTGTAAGGTTTGACTCGGTGCTAGAGAATAAGAAAAAGTTATTACAATTTATTCATTTAAAATCATATAAACTTTGTACAGACATGAACTTACGGTCGCAAATCCAGAGCTGGAGCAAGAAAATTAAGTCGATCAAAATACACATTGTAAGCTTTTCAGGGGATATAGCTCTGGGATCGCCGTCCGGGTAGACGGAGTGGCACGGAAACAGTTCATTCACAGACAGCAGTTCTGGTAAAAACTGGCCGCAACCAGTTTTATTAAAGTCCACAGCAAACAGAACATAATCAAAACCAAATCATAAACATAAGACCTGGGCTTGTCCAGCCACTTACTACACTTAGATAGATTTCCCTCTCTATCCGGGACCAGACTCTAACAGCCTGTCCCCAAAACAACACATATGTTCAGTAGTTACCAGCATGGAGTTTCACAGAGTCTCCTCTTTGTGTCTGAAGGCATATCCAACGTCCAGACTTGAGAGAGCTCCCCTTCTATTCAGCAGCTATCCGCATGGATTCTCACAGAGACTACTCCTGTGTCCGGGGTACATCGAGCACCCAGACTGAGACAGCTCATACTCCTGGAGACTCCTTCTTGTTCCTGGACTCCTTGTCCAGACTAAGCGAGCTCTCTGTCTGTGTTCGCTGACACCTACTTCTGGTCTCCTAATTAACAGCTGAGTGGTTTCAGGCCTGAGCTGCAAGTGTGTACTGAATGCAAGGTGTAGTGACCTTTCTCTACCACTAGGTTTACAAAGCCATACATTTCCCTTATACCAGTCAGCAAAGTATCTAGGTGAAATGTACACCCCATTCAACACACATACTCTCACTGTCTCACATATCCCCCCCTCTTCTCCAGACCGGAGGGCTGGTCATCCAGACCGGAGGGCTGGTCAACAATCCAAAAGAGACCGTGAACTCTGGACCAGTCATGGCCCTCATCAGCTTCATCTTCACTACTGTCATCTGTATCTTCACCTGAGCCATAGCTAACATCAGCTTTCTCTTCATCTGAAGCATCCGCACTACCCTGTACCCTCCCAGGCCTATGCTCTCTGCGGGCCTCGGGTATCCTGCACGGTTTCATCTTGACCTTAGGGCCGGGCTCAGTTTCGATATAGTGCCTGGCCAGAGAAGTACGACCCGGCACATCAGAACACTTCTGCTGACTCTTCCTCAGAAACTCACGTACCTCCTGTCCCTGGTGCACTGACCATGTGTCACCAACTATCACAGAAGGTATAGGGGGTTTTTCACTTTTCTCTAGTTCCCCTTGAACCCTCTTTAGCACATCTATTTTCTTGAATATCGGTTGACTCATAAAGTCTATTTCACAGACCTTAAGCTCCTCTGCCATGGTCTCTGACCATTTTAAGCTACACTGTTCAAATGATTGGGACTGTAGAAGGAGCTGATCGTTTTTCTTTTGCAGTACACATAATTCATCCGCTAAGTCTCCAGCTGAATTGTAATGTTCTACCGTAACAACAGCATTCTTATATAGAGCCTTAGACTTATTGAGCAGCATTTGCTCTTGCAACGAAGAGATTCCCTGTATCCTTCCTTTTACTTCATTGACCTTCTCACGAAGATGCTCATGGCTTTCATCACACTCCTTCATCACAGTTTGGAGTTTTTTCTGAGAAGTCATCAATTCATCTGGTACCTGTTGGACGTCTTTTATGTCTTCAGCCCCTTCTTCAGGCTCTTCTGGTAGAACATGCTCAGAAGCCCTACCGTCAGTCTTACATTCTACCTCTTCAGTCACATCATTATGGTCTCCAATATTTCCATTTATTCCGGCTTTCAAGTTCTCCTTGATAGCTGCATCTGTATACTCAGAACCCGCCGGATTCTTCTCTTCCACCATGTTCTGCATCCCATCTGAGCTCCCGTGTGTCTGCAGCGGCAACGGAGTGACACATCGCTTTTCCCATTTGTTGGGACGTGGCTCCGATGTAGACTCCATGAAAGTGCGCTTGAGCTCACCAACGCCAGCCTGATGTCTCAAAATCTCATCTTGTGACTTATCCAGATCCTTGGTGTCACTCGGGAACACCGCTGGGGCTCCGGGCGCCGAACTTCCAGCCTGAGCTTCACGAGTTGCAGCTACTGATCCGAACCGCAACCCGTCCACGCCGCTGTCTTCGGCAGAAACAGATTACTGGACAGAGTCAGTCCCCATATCTTCAGTCTTGTTCCTCACAGCTTCACTTGAGACCTCAGCTTCTGATGAGGCATCTGGCTTGGTGACTACCACTTCTATGGCTTTTTCCACCTCTGCAGCATCTCCCTCAGAGTCCTTGGCACGATACAGATCCACACCATACCTTGGTAACTTCACATTTCCAACAGCATCTACTTGGGCTGTGTTCAGTTTCAGAGTCCTGCCTTTAAAGCTCAGCTCTCCTCCTTTCACCTTAGTCTTCGCCAGGGAACCGGCCAACTGTAAAACATCTTCAGATGCCATCTTCTGTCCGACTGCAAGGTCAGCATCAGCCTTCCTCTCAGGACTCTCAACCTCCTCTGCTACCATGCCTTCCTCATTTGCACTGGTTGCTTGATTGTCATCAGATGATTCACTATCACTACCACTATCCCTGTCTGACCCCTTTTTCTCAGCCACATCTGGCTCACTTTCAGGGTTATACACTTCATTTTCATTCACATCCTGCTCACTTTCAGGGTTATACACTTCATTTTCATTCACATCCTGCTCACTGTCAGGGTTATACAATTCATTCTCATTCACATCTTGATCTGGAACCTTAGTTAACATGTCATCCACAACATTAACTTCACCATCTGGTCCCTGGTTTCCCTCAGGTGGTCCCTCAAGTATGTGACTATGTGACAACCCCAGCACTATACTTCCATATAGCTCAGGTACTAGGAGCTGGCTCACGACCTCTCCCTGGACTTCAGTGTCCCTATACAACTGGTGAGTGTTTATGGCAACATGAGGAAACCTCTCCTCAGAGCCAGGCTCTTGGGAAACCTCATTTAGAACATTTATATTTTCCTGGGCCGTTTTAAGAGAGGGGTCTCGCCACTGCTCACTCTCAAAATTGTCACAGGACACAGGTAAGTCAGGGACACTCGGTTCCCGAGAACCACCATCCTCGTCTCCCAACATCACCTGCAAAGGAATTTCATCACTATCACAGTCATCATTATTATCAATATCATTATCATGATTATGATCAGTATCATCATTACTATCATGATCATCATCATTATCATTATCAGCATCAGCATCATTATCATGGTCATCATCATTATCATCATTATCATTATCATCATCATCATCATCATCATTATCACATAAGTTTAACGGCCCACTAGCATTGTGTTCCGCCCCTCGGGACTGCGCACCCTCAATAGGAGCTTCATCACACTGTCCATCAGAAACATTTTTCCCCCAGAGATCCTTAGACCGGGGAAAGTCATTACCCAATATGCCGGTGGGCACCAGGTTCTTCACTACCCCCACTTCACATGAAACCTCCCCGTGTTTGGGGATCAAGTTCACGACAGTCTCTGGGTAGACTTTGGTGTCTCCATGGACGCACACCACACTCAGGTGTTTATCAGGGATAAAGTCCCTATCAATCAGGCTGTCCCATACGGAAGTCACTGGACTCTCTGAGTCCAAGAGGGCCTGTGCTGGGCAGTCATTTACAACCACCGGGGACCCCTGTGGTCCAGTCTCTTCGGCTGAGGTGGACACACACACAGGCTCTGCGCAGGGAGAGAGGGATCCACCAACATCACAACACATAGGCTCCCCCTCTATTGGACAGTTGGCTGCAATTTCACGACATCTCCAACACTGTCCATCACACTCTCCCACCCACACGACCCCAACAGCTGGAACGCTCTTACCGGGAGAGTTCGGCGTCCAGGAACTCTGAAGTGACGACCTCTCAGACGGCTGGTCACGGAGGCAGTCTTTGGTGGCGAAGGCCTCTCCATCAGGCTGACCAGACGATTGGCGTCCTGGTGGTCTCCTTGTCCGACCTCTGGCTGTACCTCAGGAGGACGTGCTTGGGTGTAGCGGTCCACTATCACCTTTTCAACTCCATAATCAGGTTTGCTGACTGCAGACTCCCAACTGCATCTCCAGTCATGAACTCCCCTGGCACGGGCTGTCACCGTAACACCCAGCCGGGTAAGAATCTCCGCTTTCAGCTTGGCATAGTCTTGGCTGTCCTGCTCGCTCAGGTCAGCATAGGCCCTTTGGGGTTCTCCAATCAGATAGGGTGCGACCATCATGGCCCATTCAGATAGGGGCAGATTCTCCTTCTCTGCCAGTCCCTCAAACCTAGTGAGATATACCTCCACATCGTCACGAGGTGTCATCTTTTTCAGGGACCGTCTTACCGCCTTCTTTACAGCGGACAATGCAGGTGACTTTGCAACATTACTTTGGGACGATGCGCTGCAAGTCTTTGGTAGTGCTGCAACCTGCTCAAAAAACAACCGGTTATTCTCCTGCTGCTGCTGCAGGAATTGCTGCTGGGCCTGCTGCATGCGCTGCTGGTGCTGCAGGCGCTGCCACTCCATGCTCTGCTGCATGCTCCGCTGGGCCTGGACCAGGTACTCAACGAGCTCCTCCATACTGCCGGACTTATCTGTCTCAACCACGGCAGTCTTATGTTGCACATTAACTTGCGCCATTTGTTCAAACAGCGCCTCCATGCTGTCATCCATGCTGTCAGACTTCTCTGTCTCAACAACGGCAGTCTTCACTCAAGACATACACACTCCACAGTCTTTTCCACAGAAAATTCAGCCTTGCTGTGCAGACACTTTTTTTTTTTTTCTTTGCAAAGTCTATTAGGGCTACTGTCTCTTTAAGACTGCTCCAATCAGACGTTTTTTGCTGACACTTTTTTTTTTCTCTGCTGCTGCTTCAACAGACTTCTCTCCTTTATTGCTGTCTCTAAGCCACTGTGCTGCACGCACATTCCAGCACCAATTGTAAGCTTTTCAGGGGATATAGCTCTGGGATCGCCGTCCGGGTAGACGGAGTGGCACGGAAACAGTTCATTCACAGACAGCAGTTCTGGTAAAAACTGGCCGCAACCAGTTTTATTAAAGTCCACAGCAAACAGAACATAATCAAAACCAAATCATAAACATAAGCCCTGGGCTTGTCCAGCCACTTACTACACTTAGATAGATTTCCCTCTCTATCCGGGACCAGACTCTAACAGCCTGTCCCCAAAACAACACATATGTTCAGTAGTTACCAGCATGGAGTTTCACAGAGTCTCCTCTTTGTGTCTGAAGGCATATCCAACGTCCAGACTTGAGAGAGCTCCCTCCTATTCAGCAGCTATCCGCATGGATTCTCACAGAGACTACTCCTGTGTCCGGGGTACATCGAGCACCCAGACTGAGACAGCTCATACTCCTGGAGACTCCTTCTTGTTCCTGGACTCCTTGTCCAGACTAAGCGAGCTCTCTGTCTGTGTTCGCTGACACCTACTTCTGGTCTCCTAATTAACAGCTGAGTGGTTTCAGGCCTGAGCTGCAAGTGTGTACTGAATGCAAGGTGTAGTGACCTTTCTCTACCACTAGGTTTACAAAGCCATACATTTCCCTTATACCAGTCAGCAAAGTATCTAGGTGAAATGTACACCCCATTCAACACACATACTCTCACTGTCTCACAACATATTTGCGCTTAGTGCTTGCTGCTGCCCCACTGCGCCCCCTCAGCTGTCTCTCTCTCCTGTAGCAGTCTCTACAGCTGCGCCAACGTCTTGTAACATCTGAGGCTGAAAAATTAACAGATACAATAACATTTTTAAATTATCTGCCCTTGTAATGTATTTTAAAAATAAAAACCGTACACCAGCAATATATTACTTTTTTCACCTGTTATAGGGGTATAGAACACCAATACAAATTGTATGTAGCTCAAATAAGAATTTAATATTACAAGGGTTCATACATAGAAAGCTGTATGACATATGTCTGACAATCATTTGCATTTATTTGGCACACAGCAATGGAACGAACAAAAGGGACACATATTAAGTAGTTCACCTACGCATTTATTGTCTCCGGAAAAATGTAAAACTTTAATTTGGCGAACATTGCAGTAGGACCTAAATATCACACCAACACAGACGGCACCTGAACATTCATCATAACAGGACCTTCAGTTGTTCCCAGCCCTGTGTGATTCCCGTATATATGGGATGGAGCGTTTGGAAATTATCATATCCCACAGTGGCCTCCTCTGTTCCTTTTGAGTTATGTTCCTTAAGGTTTGAGAAACACCCATTGCAGGCTCGAAACGTTACCTCTACATGTTTTTAGTCTGTGGAGTTTTTAAGTTACACTTTTTGAACTTGCATTGATATTTTTTTGTTTTTGGCGCCTGTTTTGACAATTATACAGGAGCTAAATATTACATGTGCTTGGATTTCTCACATAGCATTGGGGGTTCAACAGGAATAACTGATTTATTCAACACATTTCGGGTTCACATATAAGGGTACAGGGACATTATAACACATTGTTGTTGGTACATACTGAGTAATCAAACAGTATTGTAAGCGGTTTCAAGTCGTTACTTACTAATGCGTTCTTGCTCCTCCCTAGACCTGTCGCTAAAATCCGGGAACATCTGTCCACATATTCTCCTCCAAGCCGCGTCCTTCCACGACCGGTTTGAATAATTTGGATCCCCCTGGTCCCAAAGTTCTGGCCTCTCCTGGACCAGAACGATCAACATCTCCACATTGATGTGACTGGCCATGGTTCTGGACTCCGTGGAGGCGGTTTCCTGTTTGGGTTTGAATTTTCGTAGCCTAATTAGCATGTCAGCCCTTCCTGGCAATTATCCTGATGCAATTTCCTGACACCTGGGATAGTGGTGCGATTTAATCGCAAGTCACACGTGCGGTCCGTTTGTAATCCGATTTTCATTGCTCCCATAGACTTGCATTGGCGATAGTCGACCACAATCGGTGACAATCGCAGCATGCTGCGATTGCACACGGACGATTAAAACGGACCACAAAAAATCGGATACTGGGAGCTGCTCCATAGATTAACATACGGCAGACTGCAATGCGATATTTCATCGTATTGCAGTCGTCCGATTCTGTCGCCAGTGTGACGCCGGCCTAACAATTAAAGTTGCACATGAATTGGCCAATTTATGCGCTAAGTATTCTCAATTTTTCCTATTTTTTAGCACAGTAATGTAACTCAGAGTTCTTATATTTCATGTTTTCATGCTATAGCACTACAGAGCGCAACTTTATTTGTTAGTTGTAAATGGAGATGGCTACTCTTAGTATACACCTGTACACACTTGTTTTCTGTTTGGAAGTGACGGTCAGTATTTTGTTCTGAATTTATTAAGGTCACATATATATTTGCCTCCTGAATCAAAAAATCCCCACACTAAGTCCTTAACCTCTTAACGACCACCGATACGCCTTTTAACGGCAGCAGTTAAGGGTACTTATACCTCAGAGCCGCTTTTTAATGGCACTGAGAAATAAGTGTATAGCGTCCCCCAGCGTTGGAAATTCTCCGGGGTCTTGGCTACCGGGTGTAGCCGAGACCCCGGAGAATATGATTCGGGTCGGTTTTTACCTACCCCAGTGTTGCGATCACTGTTATTCACGGAATAATGGCAACTGCAAAGAAAAAGTCAGATTTGCCATTTAATTTCCCTCTTCTCTGATGTGCTCTAGCACATCAGAGAAGAGAGAAATGCAGTTCCCGGAGTCCTGCCGGTACCTCCAGTGTTCCTGGACCCTACTGCATCCCCCGGGGAAGTCCCCGGCCGTTGGCGTCTTCTTCCAGGACGAAAATGGAGAGCGGATGCACAGTGCGCCCGCTGAGATCTGCCAGCTGGCACCAGGCAACAATTGGAAATTTTTCCTATTGGTTCATTTTGATCACTGTGATAGACCCTATCACAGTGACCAAAATAAAACAAATAGTAAAGCAAACCCCCCTTTACCACCCCCTTAGTTAGGTAAAAATAATAAAATAAAAAAAATGTTTTTCTTTCCGTTAAGGTTATGGTTGGGGTTATAGCTAGGGTTAGGGTTGGGCTAGGGTTAGCGTTGGGGTTAGGGTTGTGTTGGAGTTAGGGTTGTGGTGTTGGGGTTATGGTTATGGTTAGGGTTGGTATTAGGGTTAGGGGTGTGTTGAGGTTATGGTTGGGGTTAGGGCTTGGAGTTAGAATTGGGGCTTTTCCACTGTTTAGGTACATCAGGGGGTCTTTCAGATGCGACATGGCGCCCGCCATTGATTCCAGTCAATTTTGCTTTCAAAAAGTCAAACATGCTCCCTCCCTTCTGAGCCCTGCCATGCGCCCTAACAGTGGCTTTCTCCCACATATAGGGTATCGGCGTACTTACGAGAAATTGCACAACAAATTTTGTGGTCCATTTTCTCCTGATACCCTTGTGAAAATAAAAAAGTTTGGTTCCAAAGTAAGTTTTTTTGTGAAAAAAGTAAAATGTTCATTTTTTCCTTCCACATTGCTTTAGTTCACGTGAAGCACCTGAAGGGGTAATAAACTTCTTGACTGTGGTTTTGTTCACCTTGAGGGGTGCATTTAGAATGGTGTACTTTTGGGTATTTTTTGCTATATTGACCCCCAAACTCATTTCAAATGTGAGTTGGTCCCTAAAAAAATGGTTTTGTAAATTTAGTTGGAAAAATTAGAACTCGCTGGTCATCTTTTAACCCTTAGGGTATGTGCACAAGTTGCAGATTTGCCTGTAGAATTTTCTGCGCAGATTCTTCCTCTTTTGGCAGAAAACACAGGAAAAAATCTCCTGATACGTTTGATATGTTTTTGATGCTGATTTTCATGTGGATTTGTATGCATTTTTGTAAGATAAATAAAGATATATTATTTAACAAAAAAAATGATTTGTGATGTAATTTCCTTGTACAACCTCTTCTTTTACATACTCCACTGACAAATAATGTTTACACACACAGATATATAGATAATAGATAGATAGATAGATAGATATTGCGATAGATATATTGATAGATAGATCTATAGATCTATAGATAGATCTATAGATAAATAGACAGATATATCTATCGATAGATCTATCTATCCATCTATCTATCTATAGATGGATAGATAGATTGATGGATAGATAGATCGATAGATCGATCTATAGATAGATATACCAAGCCCGATGTTTAGTATTGAACATAATAAAAAGGTACATAAAGTGTTAAATAAAGACACACAAAACGCACACACATACACGAAATCTGTGTTAGGCCGGGGTCACACTTGCGAGAAACTCGCACAAGTCTCGCACGTCAATACCCGGCTCTGCCGCCGGCACTTGGACCAGAGTGTTCAGCTGCATAGAAATACAGGCAGCCACACACTCAGGTCTCGAGTGCCGGCGGCAGTGCCAGGTATTGAGGTGCGAGACTCGTGCGAGTTTCTCGCAAGTGTGACCCCGGCCTTAAACGCAATATCTGTTTAATTTAAAAAAAATGGAAGAAAAAAATGGCGTGGGCTACGGCGCATTTTTAAAAACCAGAGAGGGAAAGCCAGCCACTGGGGACAGATGTTTATAGCCTGGGAAAGGGGTAATACCCATGGATCTTCCCAGGCTATTAATATCCCGCAGCTTTATATTTAGCCTTTACTAGCTATTAAAATAGGAGGACCCCCAAAAAATATGCCGTGGGGTCCCCCTATAATTAATAACCAGAAAAGGCTATGCAGACAACTGTGGGCTGATATTCATAGCCTAGGAAGGGACCATGGATATTGCCTTCCCCTGGCTACAAACACCAGCTCACAGCCACCCCAGAAATGGCGCATGTCTAAGATGCATCAATTCCGGAATTTAGCCTCTCTCTTCCCATTGCCCTGTAGCGGCTTAATATGGGGTAATAGTTGTGGGGTTGATGTCACCTTTTTATTGGTTGGTGACATCAAGCCGGCTTAGTAATGGAGAATAAGACACCTATCCATTACTAATCCTATATTTGTTATAGGTTCAATAAAAAAACAGCCAGAATAAAATCCTTTATTATTCTTAATTTAACCATACTTAAGAACACGCCTAATCCCCGAATCCCTCGATCTCCTGAAAAAAAATTAAAAAATAGACCAACACAAATACTCCCTGGTCCGAAGTAATCCATTTAATAACGAGTGTCTCACGGTGATCTCCCATGAAGAACAGTCACATCGGGAGATGTGACTGCTCTCCACAGCTCCGGTCACACACTGACAGGAGCTAATGCTCCTGCAGTGTATCATTGAGCAGCTGCAAGAGTTTACTAGAGTTCATTAGCTCCGGTACTCTCACTTTACGGCACAGCTGTGTGGGAAAATTCTCACGCAGCTGTAGTGCCATAAGTGACAACATGGAGCTGCTAAACTCCAATGAACTCCAGCGGCTCAGTGATACACTGCAGGAGCTTTAGCTCCTGTCAGTGTATCGCCAGCGGATATGTGAGATCGGCGTGGGACACTCATTATTGGATTATGACGGACCAGGGAGTATACTGTTGGTTTATTATTTTTAATTTTTTGCAGACAATCGAGGGAGTCAGGGATTAGCTGTTTGGTGAGTATGTATACTGTATGTGTGTTTTTGTTTTTTTTTTACTATTCAACACAGTAGCCGGATGATGGGACTACTACTGTCCCATCATCGGCTAATGCTGTCACTGTAGCAGACATAGCCGAATGGGACTAGTAGTCCCATCGAACGATGGCTGCCTACACACAGACCCGCACACACACAGAGACACACACAGACACACATAGACACCCCACACAAACACACACAGACACAGATACACGCAGACAGACCCGCACATATTCACCCACACACAGTCTCCACCCACACACATAGTCTCCGCCCACACACTCTTCCTCCTCCCTATCTGCAGATCCGCAAAAAGAATTGACATGCTGCGGAAAATAAAACGCTGCAAATCCGCAGGTCTTCCTGGATTTCCAGATTTGTGGATTTGGTAATCATGTAGAATGTCCCTATTCTTGGACTCTCTGGTATCAGGTCATCGGCTCTTATGGATTCGTCAGGCAGACAAGATACCAACTTGTTTAGTTCCTTGTAATAGTCAAAAAAAAGAATGGATCTACCTGTGGCAAAACATTTTTGTATGCCTGATCACAGCACAATGGATATGAAATTACTTGTATTGAAAGTGCAAATTGCCTCTTCAGAAAGAAAGAGGACTGGAACTCTATAGCGCCACCTGTTGGAAGTAGCAATCCTACAAGTCACAATCAACCCTTTATCGAGTCTTGTTACATGACTTAGGATAAAAGGTAATTTCATTTGAAAGGTAATTTCATATCTCAGAGAGACAGAAGAGTCTGGAAGTATAAGCTCATGACGACCTTTGACACACTCAGTGCAGGAATGAATGTGTCGCATGGATTTATGTCTTTTTACATCAATTGAGGAATTTGCTCCTTAGACCTTTTGGGGTCATCACAACACAGAACCAGACCCCAATCAGGGGACAATAAAACATTCACACACCTTATCTATGAACTGTTCCAATATTTATGGCCATAACTGTTTATCATTCTCCCATAATGATAGATCTGCTTCACTTCACTTGTCTTACCTATTGCATTATTTCTCTGCTGTGTTGTGTATAAATATGTGATTCTTCAGATTTTGTACTAGTCTATGCCTGATGAAGAGACCTGAGTAGTCTCGAAAGCTTGCAATTTGTTACCGTCTTTTCAGTTAGCCATTAAAAGGTATCAACCACTGAGGACTCTCAATTCTAAATATTTTTCTATCTACTGGCTAACACGGTACAAAGATAGTCATATTGAAGAAATTTTACCACTAACATGATGTACAATATGTCACGAAAAAACAATCTCAGAATCAGTGAGATCTGTTGAAGGGTTCCAGAACTATAACCTCACAAAGTGACAATGGTCAGAATTGTAAAAATTGGCTTGGTCATTAAGTTTTAATTGTTTCTGTCACTAAGGGGTTAAATACAAATATGTACCCCACCATTAATATACAATTAGCCACGCACTATTCAAAAAATAAATTGATAAGCTAACGCTGTGCCCCCAATTAACTACAATTTCCACCTTTCAATAAATATAATTTATCACTTTTTGCCATTAACCTTTTGTGTCTCCCCTATTAACATGCAACCGGGACCCTCACTCCTGTTGGTATCTGTTGAATTATGTGTTTACTTATGTCTTTATTGTCTGTACAAGTCCCCTCTGAAATATAAAGTGCTGTGGAATATGTTGGCGCTATAGAAATAAAAGTTATTATTATTTATTAAATTTTCTCCTCCACAATTCATTGTAAATCCCTGTAATGTATCATCTCTACTCCTAATGCATTATAAATCCCTGTCCTGTGTATAACAGCCTCTCCCAGTCCCCAATTATCGTGACTCTGTTGTCGGGTGACAAGGGCTCTTTCCCTGTCCCTAACGCTAGGGGTGCCCTAGCTCACTCTGTTCTCCGGATTACTTCTGAGAGTAAAAATGTCGGGGACACGTACCTTGCCTTAGCTCCTGAATCCGCCCTCAGTCTGTAATCTCCCCCCCACCCATAATACACCAACCAGACTAACAAGATAATACGAAAAGGGGTAACGAAAAATACCCAACATACAAAT
Source organism: Oophaga sylvatica (assembly GCA_033576555.1). NCBI lineage: Eukaryota > Metazoa > Chordata > Amphibia > Anura > Dendrobatidae > Oophaga > Oophaga sylvatica. Next base: position 282,864,674 of record JARQOD010000001.1, read on the forward strand.
ATACTCGCACAACAGAGGAATGCACCAGGGAGTGGAGGATGGGGTTAAACCAAAGTAGGAGAAGAAAGGGAATTATCACACACTCAAAACCTAGCAACAGTTACAGATAAATCAACCAAATGCCTTCTCATATAACAACGACCAAAAACCTCCAGCCATGCAGCTAAAGCTTGCTCTGAAAACGAGTGCTAGCGAGGGCCCAGATTATATAGGGGATGGGATTGGTTAACAGTGCACAGTTGAGTCTTAATGCAGGAAAGCTTCCAAGAGCTCTCAACTGGGCAGATTAACCCCTGCACTGCTAAAAGAAACTTACACCATTTAACATGAAGGTGAAGTGCTTATAACCAGTGCAGTAGTAGGAGAAATCAGACGCTGCAGTCTTCTGGCTCCTTTCTGTCATGGTAAACCCATGACAGTAACCCTCTTTTCTACAAGGGACCTCCAGAACCTCAGAATCGGGTTTATCAGGGTGTGCCACGTGAAAATACCGAATCAGCCTGGCCATATTGATGTCAGATGCTAGTGCCCACAGCCTCTCTTCAGGACCATTTCCCTTCCAGTGTACCAGATACTGAAGCGACCGACAAACTAAGCTAGAATCAGTGATCTTAGTTATCTGAAATTCCAAATTTCCATCCACAATAACCAGAGATGGCGGTAGCAGTGATGGTACAGAGGACGTAACGTATTTTTTGAGAAGAGAATGATGAAACAAATTATGGATCATAAAAGTGAAGCAAAACAAGGCGGAATGCTACGGGATTGACAATGGCCACAATCTTATAAAGATTGATGAACCTGGGACCCAGTATCCAAAAGGGAACTTTCAACTTAATGTTCCTTGAGGACAACCACACCAAGTCACTAACACACAGGTCTGGACCCAGCAAACGTCTCCGATCAGCCATACTCTTATATTTGAACCCCATCTTCCTCAAATTATCAAGCCCCCCCTTGCCACTCAGACGTAATTGATGATGAAAACCATTTTTCTTCAGGTATTCCAGAAGAACAATTCCTATTAAAGGGAACCAGTCACCAGGTTTGGCTGATATGAGTTACAGCCATCACCTTTCAGGGCTGATATACAGCATTCTATAATGCTGTATATTGCCCTCAACCCAAACTGGAAGATAAGAAAAATAACTTTTATTATACTGACCTGCGGGGCGATCCTGTCCGAGGGGTGTCGATCTTCTTGGTAGATTGGAGTCCGAATTCATGGGTAGTTGTGAATACTTCTCTTCAAAGTCTGATTTTATGGGTAGGTAGGACCCTGTTGCAATTAAAATCCACCACATGTATGCAACTGTTTGCACTAGCTTGGAAGTGGCAGTCAATCTTTTGATATTTGTATATTAGCTCTCTGACCGAGCACTCCACCCTCCAGCATGTGGTGAATTTTAATTGCAACAGGGTCCTAACAAGCCAGAAAATCAGACTTTTAAGAAAGATATTCACCTCTACCGACGAATTCGGACTTCAGTCTTAGACATGTTAGGACCCAGCAGATTTGAGATCGCTTTGTTGTTGGCTGCTGGGCATACATGAATTGGCCAAATTATGTGCTAAGCATCTCATTTTTTCCTAGTATCCAGAATCAGTATTGCTATTCATATTTCCTATTTTTCATATTAATTAACCCCTTAATGTCCACTGACGTGCAGAGTCCGTCATGGCAAGGTGCCAGTTCCGGCACCAGGACGGACTCTGCACGTCATGCCTTTGATCTACCACTGCGTGTAAACACGCAGTGTTAGATCAGTGCCGACAGCTGTCACAGACAGCTGACAGGCACGGCAAGCGGTGCGGGGACCTTTGCCGTCGGTCCCCGCACTCACAGCGCTGTGATTGGTCAGTCAATCTGACTGACCAAACACAGCAGCGATCACGCAGGAGAAGCTGAAATTTCAGCTTCCCCAGCGCGATCAGTGCAGGAGCCGGCGCTGCAGTGGCCAGGCTTCCTGCACTGACAGCCAGGAGCGGAGCCCCCACCGCCCCTGGCTGTTAACCCCCTGACTGCTGCGATCGAGCGCGATCGCAGAGCTCAGGGGGGGAGGCAGAGGGTCGGGAGCTCCCTCTGCCTCACATCGGCACCCTGCACTGTATTTGCAGGGGCCGATGTCTGCCTTGATGACCCGGGGGTTGTCATGACAACCTCCGGGTCATTTAGCTACGGGAAGCTGCTGTGATCACGTCACAGCAGCTTCCACTATAGTTGCAATGCATTGCAATGCCAGAGCATTGCAATGCATTGTAACTGCAATCAAAAGTAAAAAAAGTGAAAGTCCCATAAAGGGACAAGTTGAAAAAATCATGTTTTAAAAAAAATTGTAAAAAAAATATTAAAAAATAATTTAAAAAAAATCCCCTAAAAAATACACATTTTTATGTAATAAAAAAAATAAAAAACAAAAAAAATACACATGTTAGGTATCGTCACGTCCGTAAAAATCTCATCTATAAAAGCGTAACCCTAGTTAACCCCTTCAGTGAAAGCCGTAAAAAAAAAACACAAAAAAGTAGTAAATTATACTTTTTCCAAGCGGTATCATTATACCGCTTGGAAAAAGTGCAATAACACGCATCAAAAAGTCATATATAAATAATCATGGTACCGCTGAAAACGTCATCTTGTCCCGCAAAAAACAAGCAACTATATAGCATCATCAGCGAAAAAATAAAAAAGTTATAGCTCGCGGAATAAACTGATGCAAAAATAATTATTTTTTCTATAAAATTCTTTATTGTGTAAAAAACGCCAAAACATAAAAAAAATATATAAATGAGGTATCGCTGTAATCGTAGTGACCCGAAGAATAAAGCTGCTTTATCAATTTTACCACACGTGGAACGGGGGAAAAAAATTAAAAAAAAACAATTCCTGAATTGCTGGTTTTTGTTCATTCTGCTTCCACAAAAATCGGAATAGGAAGCGATCAAAAAACGTTATGTGCCCGAATATGGTACCAATAAATACGTCAGCTCGTCCTGCAAAAAATAAGCCCACAGATAACTCTGTCGGCCGAAATATGGAAAAATTATAGCTCTCAAAATACGGCGATGCAAAAAATTCTTACAAAAAATTATTCCAAAAAAAAGCATCTTTTAGAGTGTGACAGAAGCTAAACACGAAAAAAGGGTGTAAATCTGGTATCGCTGTAATCGCACCGATCCGAGGAATAAAGTCGCCTAATCACTAATATCGCACGAGGAACGGCGTAAAAAAGAAAACCAATTCTTCACCTTTGGTAGATTTGTTCATTGTGCCTCCCAAAGATCGCAGTAAGGCGATCACAGTGGTTCCCCCCCGCATATGGGGTATCAGCGTACTCAGGACAAAATGCACAATAGCTTTTGGGGTCCTATTTCTCCTGTTACCCTTATAAAAATAAAAATTTGGGGGCAAAAAGGTCATTTTTGTGGAAAAAAATATGATTTTTTTTATTTTCACGGCTCTACGTTATAAACTTCTGTGAAGCCCTTGGGGGTTCAAAGTGCTGACCACACATCTAGATAAGTTCCTTGGGGGGTCTAGTTTGCAAAATGGGGTCATTTGTGGGGGGTTTCTACTGTTTAGGCACATCAGGGGCTCTCCAAGCGCGACATGACACCCGCAGACCATTCCATCAAAGTCTGCATTTAAAAACGGTGCTCCTTCCCTTCCGATCTCTGCCATGCGTCAAAATAGTGGTTCCCCCCCACATATGGGATATCAGCGTACTCAGGACAAATTGCACAATAGCTTTTGGGGTCCTATTTCTCCTGTTACCATTATAAAAATAAAAATTTGGGGCAAAAAGATTATTTTTGTGGAAAAAAATATGATTTTTTTATTTTCACGGCTCTACGTTATAAACTTCTGTGAAGCACTTGGGGGTTCAAAGTGCTCACCACACATCTAGAAAAGTTCCTTGGGGGGTCTAGTTTCCAAAATGGAGTCACTTGTGGGGGGTTTCTACTGTTTAGGCACATCAGGGGCTATCCAAACGTGACATGACACCCACAGACCATTCCATCAAAGTCTGCATTTGAAAAAGGCGCTACTTCCCTTTCGAGCTCTGCCATGCGTCAAAATAGTGGTTCCCCCCCACATATGGGATATCAGCGTACTCAGGACAAATTGCACAATAGCTTTTTGGGTCCTATTTCTCCTGTTAATGTGTAGCCCTGGTGTGAAGGCACACGCAGTACCCTGGAGGATGTGTGGAGAGATAGCAGTTTAATGCTCAATGAACATTCATTCCAAAACACACTTAGACACGCCCACAGGTATAAAGTCTAGTCACATGCATCAGCAGTCGTTAGTCATTCAGTCAGTCTAGCCTGGACTCGAAGGAGTCAGGAGGTGCAGTCTGTGCAGTAAGAGAGAGGAGTGAGTTGCAGATATACTTCAGTCTCCTGTCCCAAGGACAGTGAAGGTTCAGAGACGTGCTCCTGCCTAGAGGATTACTGAGATTCTGGCAACAAGCTCAAGAAAGAAGTTAAGAAAGGGACTGACTTATATAACCTTTGAAGTGAGGAATGCTTATGCTACAAGCGCGGACAAGGCGAAAGGCACAGTGGTAGAAATTCTGAGTGCTATAGGATTGGAGAAGTCCTGCACATTGTCACCGGTCACTGGGGACCGAAGCACCACTATAGCTTCATGCATGGTGGTAGGAAAACCAGAGGCTTACCGGACCTTAGGTCGCGGCAAGCAGCCCTTGGAGTGTCGGTACGTAACTGGGGTCAGGTGGAATAGGAACTTTGAGCTAGGCCAAGCATAGAAGAACCTAGTTTCATCACAGGAAGGCTCCGACCACAAAACTGACCAGGCAGTACAGCTTTGGAATAGCTGGAGTTTATAGAGGGAACTACGCTTTATGCTGGTTGGACTCATCATTGTGAAAGTAAAGGAGGCCCCTAACTTGTCCAGCTGCTAACTCAAAACACATCCTCCATTGGATCAGCCTCCCTGGGACCTGCCTTACCATCTTACAAGTAAAAGGTATGGAAAGACGCTGATGTGTGAGACTGTGTTATTTGATTGCAACCCTGCACAACCCTACCATAACCATCGACCTGAGGGAAGAGTCCCACCTGTAGGGGACCCGACATCTAGCTGCCTCACCATCCCTCAGAGATCTACAGCAGCGCTGGTACAAATTACCAGAGACTACAGGTGGCGTCACGAACTGTAAATATATCTATCCCCTGTAAATATTCCCCCAACATACGCCAGACCGCCAGGGCCACAGACCGAGCCACCGCTACCTGTGACAAACCCCATAGACTTCTACGGGCTCGGCTCTGAGTACCCCATTGCCCTGGTAATCCACAATTGTGGTGGCGGGTCGAGACAAATTGGCGTCACGAACAGGATGCGAAACTCGCAAAATTGCGAGCCCTGTGTGCCTATGGAGTTGTTTTTGTGAAAAAGGACTGTTTGCACTTTTGGCGCCAAAAATCGCCATCTTTGTCGCCATATTCGCGCCCTCAGGCGCTGGAGAACGAAGGTGGGCGTACCTTCGTGGGCGTGTACCCCCCTGTGGCGCGAAGAGAATGCCTGCCCTCTCAAAGTGCTATTACAACATGCGATCCTGCCCTACAGCAAAGGAGGTCCGCCTCCTCTTCACCTTCCCTGCGAAGAGAGGAGACGCAAACTCCGCCTCCACGGAAGAGACCGGATGTCTCTGGTAGAAGAAGAAAGAACGCTCTGGAACATCATGGAAGCAGGACGTGTGCAGCCGAGCAGGGAAGCGGTGGGAGGCAGGCCCCGCTCCCCAGCCAAGCTGCCACTGGAACCGGAACCATCCGCGGTCCTGCACCTGCAGCAAGCATTGCTGGAAATTAAGGAAGAGAATACACGACTGAAAAAGATGGTCCAGCACCAACCTGGATTTGAAGAGATCGAGAGACGCCGGCGTACCCAGGAGCAGCGGCGGCTGTGGGACGCGGTGTTCTCTCCCCTCGACGACCCCTACGTCTGGAGTTACCAAAACTTCTGCTGCCTAAGGCAAAGGAGCAACCGGAGGCTGCCCCCGAAAGTACCGATCCTGATCCCACCGGTGAAGCGGTGGAGGCGAAGGAGGTTGAGGAGGTACCGCCAGTTCCGGAACGCCCGCCCGGCCAGGAGGCCGCAGCAGATGATCGATCCCCGGTAGGGACACCGGAGGGGTCCTGTCCGTCGTTACCAGACGTGGACTGGGACGAGATGGCGCGCCTGGATGACGTCGCCTACACCGCCCAGTGGGAACGTGAGTGGCAGCGTCGTGAGGAGAAACAACAACGCCAGCAGGAGGAAGAGCGGGAAGCTCAGCGGAACCGACAGCGGCAACATGCAGAGCTGATCGCGGACAAGGAAAGTGTCCGTAGAGAAAAAGGTACTCTGAGGGAACCGCGGCGGCAGGGGTGTGTGACAGAGTTCCAGCTCCGGAAGGGCTGGGGCTTCATAAGAGAACCGGGCCTCTACCCAGGGGTCTTTGTCAGCAGACGTGATGTAGAATCCCACCTACCGCAAGGTCATCCCGGGAGGGACCTAATTAATGGAGACATTGTCACATATACACGACACTGGGGTATGAAGGGATGGTATGCCCTTAATGTCACAATCGTCCGTGACCCCGTCCCCGACGCAGGTAACGTCACCACTACCGCAGCGTCCCCGTCTCCAGCTCAAAGAGCACCAGGCCGTGCCCCAGCATCGCCCCCTGCAGGCTCATCGCAAATGGAAGCAACGTCTACATACTCTTCATTACCTAGTCATCCTTCTGCATCGCAACTTGCGACCCAGTTTCCATCGCAATCTATGACACGATCGATATCGCTAACTGTAACGCAAATTGAAACGCAATCGGTGTCTCGCAAGGAGAAAGTACCCGTTGCGCCCCTAGAGGTTCGCACGAGAACTGTGGCGACCCAGACTCTGATAGCAGGTCACGACTTGTTAGTCATGGGATCTAGGGACCATCGCATTGTTCCAGCCCCCGGGGTGGAAAATGTAGTTGAAATAATTAAACAGTAAAAGAAAAACCGGTAAGATCCAGACAGGGGTCTACCATATGTAATGTTGTAAAAAGTTTGAGAATGTTGCCAATTTTGCACTTTATTGCCAGAGATAATTTCTATGTCTTTTCTATATTTAGTAGAATGCCCGGCTGGGTACCAAAGTAAAAAGTTGAAAATTTAATGCATATTAGAAATGTATTCCTATCTGTGTCCTTTTCTTATCGTGTTTTACAATGGACTTCGAGGCTGAGGACTGAGCCAGCCCAAAAACTGTATCTTGTAAATAGTTGCACTAAGGTGCCTTATAATGGTTTCACACGAAGCCTTGACTTACCTCTGAACATAAAACCCGTGTGGTGTGGCACTGAGTGAGGTCTGCATCCAGATGTCCTGCAGCCCACCCAGGACCCACGTTGAAGGTTTGGTGCGGGTCCTTCACAAGAATATTGCCGTATATTATATGAACATGTATATTTAATATTTTGTATTTTTCTATATTTAATGTTTTGTTTGCAACGTTCAAGAAATCCTTACCTCCCGGATGGGACGAGTTAATGTTTAATGTTTAATGCATAAACAAAAATTGTCTCTTTGTATTTCACAGCCCGGGAGTGCTGTCATTTACGATGGGGGAATGTGTAGCCCTGGTGTGAAGGCACACGCAGTACCCTGGAGGATGTGTGGAGAGATAGCAGTTTAATGCTCAATGAACATTCATTCCAAAACACACTTAGACACGCCCACAGGTATAAAGTCTAGTCACATGCATCAGCAGTCGTTAGTCATTCAGTCAGTCTAGCCTGGACTCGAAGGAGTCAGGAGGTGCAGTCTGTGCAGTAAGAGAGAGGAGTGAGTTGCAGATATACTTCAGTCTCCTGTCCCAAGGACAGTGAAGGTTCAGAGACGTGCTCCTGCCTAGAGGATTACTGAGATTCTGGCAACAAGCTCAAGAAAGAAGTTAAGAAAGGGACTGACTTATATAACCTTTGAAGTGAGGAATGCTTATGCTACAAGCGCGGACAAGGCGAAAGGCACAGTGGTAGAAATTCTGAGTGCTATAGGATTGGAGAAGTCCTGCACATTGTCACCGGTCACTGGGGACCGAAGCACCACTATAGCTTCATGCATGGTGGTAGGAAAACTAGAGGCTTACCGGACCTTAGGTCGCGGCAAGCAGCCCTTGGAGTGTCGGTACGTAACTGGGGTCAGGTGGAATAGGAACTTTGAGCTAGGCCAAGCATAGAAGAACCTAGTTTCATCACAGGAAGGCTCCGACCACAAAACTGACCGGGCAGTACAGCTTTGGAATAGCTGGAGTTTATAGAGGGAACTACGCTTTATGCTGGTTGGACTCATCATTGTGAAAGTAAAGGAGGCCCCTAACTTGTCCAGCTGCTAACTCAAAACACATCCTCCATTGGATCAGCCTCCCTGGGACCTGCCTTACCATCTTACAAGTAAAAGGTATGGAAAGACGCTGATGTGTGAGACTGTGTTATTTGATTGCAACCCTGCACAACCCTACCATAACCATCGACCTGAGGGAAGAGTCCCACCTGTAGGGGACCCGACATCTAGCTGCCTCACCATCCCCTCAGAGATCTACAGCAGCGCTGGTACAAATTACCAGAGACTACAGGTGGCGTCACGAACTGTAAATATATCTATCCCCTGTAAATATTCCCCCAACATACGCCAGACCGCCAGGGCCACAGACCGAGCCACCGCTACCTGTGACAAACCCCATAGACTTCTACGGGCTCGGCTCTGAGTACCCCATTGCCCTGGTAATCCACAATTGTGGTGGCGGGTCGAGACATTACCATTATAAAAATAAAAATTTGGGGCAAAAAGATTATTTTTGTGGAAAAAAATATGATTTTTTTATTTTCACGGCTCTACGTTATAAACTTCTGTGAAGCACTTGGGGGTTCAAAGTGCTCACCACACATCTAGAAAAGTTCCTTGGGGGGTCTAGTTTCCAAAATGGAGTCACTTGTGGGGGGTTTCTACTGTTTAGGCACATCAGGGGCTATCCAAACGTGACATGACACCCACAGACCATTCCATCAAAGTCTGCATTTGAAAAAGGCGCTACTTCCCTTTCGAGCTCTGCCATGCGTCAAAATAGTGGTTTCCCCCCACATATGGGGTATCAGCGTACTCAGGACAAATTGCACAATAACTTTTGGGGTCCTGTTACCCTTTGGAAAATAACAATTGGGGGTGGAAAGATCATTTTTGTGGAAAAGATATGATTTTTTAATTTTACTGCTCTACGTTATAACCTTCTGTGAAGCCCTTGGGGGTTCAAAGCTCTCACCACACATCTAGATAAGTTCCTTGGGGGGTCTAGTTTCCAAAATGGGGTCACTTGTGGGGGGTTTCCACTGTTTAGGCACACAGGGACTCTCCAAATACGACATGGCGTCCAATCTCAATTCCAGCCAAAAAAGTCAAATGGCGCTGCTTCCATTCCGAGCTCTGCCATGCGCCCAAATAGTGGTTTACCCCCACACATGGTATATCGGTGTACTCTGGAGAAATTGTACAACAAATATTGTGGTTCATTTTCTCCTGATACCCTTGACAAAATTTAAAAAAATTGTGTCGAAAGAAAAATTTTGGGAAAAAAAGTTAAATGTTCATTTTTTCCTTCCACATTGCTTCAATTCTTGTGAAGTACCTAAAGGGTTAATAAACTTCTTGAATGTGGCTTTGAACACGTTGAGGGGTGCAGTTTTTAGAATGGTGTCACTTTTGGGTATTTTCTGTCATATTGACCCCTCAAATTCACTTCAAATGTGAGGTGGTCCCTAAAAAAATGGTTTTGTAAATTTTGTTGGAAAAATGAGAAATTGCTGGTCAACTTTTAACACTTATAACTTCCTAACAAAAAAAAATTTTGGTTCCAAAATTGTGCTGATGTAAAGTAGACATGTGGGAAATGTTATTTATTAACTAATTTTTGTGACATATCTCTCTGATTTAATGGCATAAAAATTAAAAGTTTGAAAATTGCAAAATTTTCAAAATTTTTGCCATATTTCCATTTTTTTCATAAAAAAACGCAAGTTATATTGAAGAAATTTTACCACTATCATGAAGTACAATATGTCACGAGAAAACATTCTCAGAATCGCCAAGATCCGTAGAAGCGTTCCAGAGTTATAACCTCATAAAGAGACAGTGGTCAGAATTGTAAAAATTGGCCTGGTCTTTAACCTACAAAATGGCTTGGTCATTAAGGGGTTAACATGCTTTAGCACTACAGAGTGCAACTTTTTTGTTTATTGTATACGGAGATGGCTGCGCCTAGTATGCACCTGTTTGCACTAGCTTGAAAGTGCCAGTCAGTCTTTTGTCATTACCATGACTGGATGAACTGTCCCCTCCAGAAAATGACTAAACTCCTCAAAGACCCACTTGATTGCCAAGAATTCCCTTACCAATGTCATAATTTCTCTACGCAGATTACAGTTTTTTAGAAAAGTATGCACATGGATGCCATTTACCAGGAGACACACCCTGAGACAATACAGCCATCAACAATCTCTAGCCATGCAGCAAAAGTTAGCTTTGACAATGAGTGCTAGCCAGGGCCCAGATTATATTGGAGATGGGAGTGGCTAAAAGTGAACAGCTGAGCATTAACACAGGAAAGCTTCCAGGAGCTCTCTCTGTCACAGTAAACCTGTGACACCAATTCATTAATAGCCCCTGCATTGCATCCTCTCCCACCCCCAATTCATTACTGGTAGAGAAATTTGATTGTGAGCGCTGAAGGGACCAGAGATGATGATGTCTGAAAAGCACTGTGGAATCAATGATACTATTTAAGTGAGTAAAATAAATATATAATAAACATCAGCGAGCAGGCATTGAGCCCTGTGCATGGGAGGTATGGGAAAATGTAGTTCAAAAGTGCAGAAACAAGCAAATGATAAGAAACTACTGATTTAAAAGGTTTTACATTCTGATGAAGTTTTTGAGCAAGCTTGGTCATTATATCCAAGTTCTGCCAACGTTTCAAAAAGTTGTCAGAACTGGCTGGAACTGGTGTAAAATTTTCAAATTGGATGAAAATTTCATGGCATATCAAACAGTTTTACACCAGCATTCTGAAAAAAAAATGCCTGATAAACCCAGGCCAAAAGTTTTAGATGTGTTCTTGAGGCTGGCAGCATTTTTTTTAATTTAAATGAAAAGAAAGCTATGGATATGATGTTTTCTTTTACGGTGATAACACATCTGCAGGATAGGAAAACAATATATTTACAAAATAACACAAAATAAAAAGCCACCAAAAATGCTTGAAAATAGCCAGTAACAACACATTTTTTAAGTGTAAAAACACAAAAAATATTGTAAGTAAAAAAGCTCTAATAGTAGCTCCTGATTCTGCTTATTCAAATTATTCTCCCAGTTTAAGCTTAAAATAGCACCTTTTGTAATTCTCGCTATCTACCCTGGTAGCCATAGTAGCTATCTGCACAGTGCATGTATTAAAATACTTACAGATCACTGTCTTAGCCCATTCCCAGCACCGATTTGATCATCTTCTTTACTACATGACCACAGTCCAAGCTAGCTAGCTCAGGCAGACTCTTCTGTGTTGAACAGAAGTTACTTTCTCAGTGTCTTGATGTGAGCCAAGAAAAGTCTGCATGAGCTGGGTAGTCAGAAAAGAGGATTGGAGTAGCAATGGAAACATGAGAAGGCAGCAATCGATAATTATTTTAATACATGCACTCAAGGGTGCATATAAAAATTAGTGGGTCCAATAGCAAAGGTTCTATTTGCACACACCCCCCTTCCTCCACTCCAAAAATATTAAAATTAAAATATTTAGTGGGGATAAATAAGAATATATATCATAACTTTGCAGCCCTTCAAGGTCATTTTGATTCAATTGAAGCCCCTTAGTTTGGGAACTAAATAAATATCATTTTCATAGCCCCCACAAAATATGATGCCACCAAAAGTGCCCCCAAACACATTATGACAGCCCCACAGTGAATTCCTTCAGATGCAAAGTATAATGACCACACAGTACCCTCAAGCAATGACAGACAGAAGGCAGAGCAAGGGTTAACAAAATTTAACAGTTTAATGAAACAGGATTTTAACTCCTCACAGGGAGATAAATGGTTAAAGGGTAAATGGTAGAAACAACAAATGAAGAACAATAGCAGTCCCGTTGTTAAACTTATGTCCTTTTACGCTCCTCCACCACAGATGATCCCGCAGGGGTTGCAGCACCGGCAACGGCTGAAAAGATGTCCACTGAGGGGGTCCTTTGAATAATGCGTTGTCTTCCATGAATTTGTGCAGCCAAAGCAAGCCAGGCCACAGCGCTCTCGTGGTCAAACGTGGGCTGGCATCCAGCAACTGGCAGGGGAAGCCGCAAACAAATGTCCGGTACCCGGCCTTCTCTCCTCTGCACGTATGCAGTACTCACAGTCTCTGGGCGCATGGCACCTCTCTCACTCTCGGCTCCGCTGCCAATGGTGGGAGTGGGCAAATACGATCTATCGCAGAGCCTGTGCTCAGGAAGCGGAGCACGCCGCTCACTCTTCTGCTCGCTGCCTGTTCGCGACAAACTTCCAGCCTCTGCGCGCTCTTTTCTTTTTATATCGCCACTCCTACCCGGGTCATGAGGTTGGTCCGGTCCCTGATTCCTTCCCCCAGGCAAAATGGGAGGTATGCCCAACAGTTCCGGAGCCGGCTCGGTACAGGTACTTGCAGTCCGGTCTTCCTCCTTACACTCCCCCTCTCCTTTAGCTCACCATTCCACGGCCAAGAATTCCTGCATTCCTTCTGCAGCCGACCCAACACCTGCTCCAGCCACCAGAGATGCTCCTCAAATGTAGCTGTATAGATGATGATGTCATCCAGATAAATAAGAGTGGTCTCAAAGTTCAAGTCTCCCAGAGATCTCTCCATCAGTCGCTGAAAGGTTCCAGGGGCGTTGGTAAGACCGAAGGGCATCCGGTTGAATTTGAACAATCCCATAGGTAATATAAATGATGTCTTCGGCCGGTCATGCTCAGCCATGGGCACTTACCAATATCCGCTGGCCAGATCCAGCGACGAGAAGTACTTAGCTTTTCCCAAGGCGGACGACTTCTCAATTCTCGGTAGGGGATAAGAGTCCCGCACCGTACAGGCAGTCAGTCGCAGGTAGTCAACACAAAAGTGAAGGGTTCTATCCTTTTTCAGAACTAAAATGATGGGGGCAGCCCACGGGGCTCTGGCTCTCCCGTATGACTCCACTCTGTAGCATATGTGCCAACATCTCTTTTACTTCTTGGTACATTTGTGGTGGGATCTGTCAATATAGCTCCTGAATCAGTGCGGTACTTCCTGTGGGAATCTCATGGGTTATGGCTGTGGTGCACCCGAAATCATCATCATGACAGGCAAAAACATCCTGGTAATGCTCCAGCACTGCTTCCACCTGTTGCACCTGTCGTGATGAGTCCCTTCATTTCAGCCCGCATCTACTCCAGGATCCGGGGCCCTTACTTCATGTTGCTAGGTGGAGGCCCTGAATACATGGTAACGGCCACAGTCCAGGGGTCCCCTTGTTTAACCGCTTACTGAACAGCCTCTGGCTGCATCAGCTCTTTCGGCATACCCATTATTTGCACCACTTCACTTTTGGGCAAGAGCGTGAGATTGTCCTCCCCTAGGTTGACACAGCACACTACCACATTACCATCGTGGATGTGGCTAACGTCCGCGCAGCTAGGATCCCGGAAGGTAGTTGATCCATTAGGGCTAGCTCTATCTGGACTTCCACTCCTTCAAGGGGCATACAGGTTCGCACGAGCAGCGTGAGCACAGTCTGACGAGTTTGGCAGAGGCCGTAACTACCACTTTCCCCAAGATTTTTCCTTCCCTCGACGTCTCTTGGGCCTGGGTCACCCGTATCAGCTGTTGGAACATCTTCCTCTAGTGGGTGCGGGGGCTCCGTTGGTTGAGAAAAGCATCTGGTGACTCATTGACCAGGATGGTCCCGAGTTCCTTCAACACGTTCATCCCTGAAGTCACGATGGGGCCATTGCCGGTGTTTCCGGCGGTCAACACTACTCCTTTCCAGCCCACATCTTTGCATCCACACCACCCCTGCAACCAGGATGGGCAGTTGTTTGGCTGCTGTTAACTTGATCACTGGGCCCATTCAGGACGCATTGCCTCAGAAAAATGATGCCAGAAATAAGTCTCTGGCATGGTGGTCACTTGGGAACTGGTATCAACTAGACAGTGGACGGCCTGACCATCCATTTCTGCCCATACGAGAGGACTCAGGGAAACCAAACTTGCGGGATACCTTCTCTCCTTCTTGGCTGCTCAGGCTCTGGGCGGCGTCCCCCAGCCACGGAGCCCACTAGTTTAACGGCCGACGTGTAAATGGCCTCCCCGTCTTGCGCATCCTCCAGCATAATGTTCGGTCTCCCCGCACCAAAAGCAAATCGGCTGTCTCTCTGGGCGGGATTGCTCCATTTCCTGATGGGGCTCGGGGTCAGTTCTGCCCCAGAAGGAGTTCGGGATCACCAGGGGTTTTCTTCTTGTCAGACCACTCTTCTCGAATGTCCTGGATTTCTTTCCGGATTTCTCTAACTCATCCTGGTTCAGCTGAAGGCAGAACACATACCTACCCACTCCGGACCTTCCCAGTCGAGGCTACTATCCCCTGCTCCTGCTCGCGCGCACACGCTTCCACCTCAATTTCCAAGCGCTCCCATAAGGCCTGTTCAAGCAGTGTGTCCCTGAGGCCTGCTACTAGTAGGTCTCTCAAGATTACATCAGGAGGCCCCACGCCCACATCATCCTGCAATCGCGGCATGGATCTCCTGCGGCGCAATCATATATTGGGTCACAGATTCCCCCTCCCTTTGGACGCAGCTAAACCATTGCATCCACAATTCACTGACATCTGTGGGGTCCCCATGCATCTCTTCCAAGATCTGCAACACCTCGGTGAAGGTGTTCCACTCATGCAGGGGTCGGAACATGACAGAGCATCTAGCTTCCCTATCCAGGACCATCACAGCAATCTCTGCCTGCACAGCGGGGGTCATGGGGTACATTCTTAGCATGCCTTTAACCCGCTCAGACCAGTCCCATAACAGAGAATTGCTCCCTGTAACCTTTGGGAGATTGCTGAACATGGCCCCCAGCAGTAAGCTGGCCCTTGGGACACTCATGGCAGCTTGGTCTGTCACCTCTGTACTTGTGGACGGCATCCTGCCGACTACGCCAAGTGTAAGCAGTTTGCGGGATGCAGTGACAGACAAGGCAGAGGAAGGGTTAACAAAATTTAACAGTTTAATTAAACTGGATTTTAACTCCTCACAGGGAGATAAATAGTTAAAGAGTAAATGGTAGAAACAACAAATGCAGAACAATAGCAGTCTCATTGTTAAACTTATGTCCTTTTACGCTCCTCCACCACAGATGATCCCACAGGGGTTGCAGCACAAGCAACGGCTGGAAAGATATCCACCGAGGGAGTACTTTGAACGATGCTCTGTCTTCTGGCGGCAGTGGTCGGTCTCCGGTACCTTCTGCTGAGCCCCTAGTCCATGAATTTGTGTGGCCAAAGCAAGCCAGGCTGCAGCGCTCTCGTGGTTAAACGTGGGCTGGCTTCTAGTAACTGGCAGGGGAGGCAGCTAACAAAAGTCCGGTACCCGGACTTCTCTCCTCCGCACATGTTCAGTACTCACAGTCTCTGGGCGCACGGCACCTCTCTCACTCTCTGCTCTGCTGGCAATGGCGGGAGCTGGCAAATGCCATCTATCACAGCGCCGGTGAGCAGGAAGCGGAGCACACCGCTCACTCTGCTGCACACTGTCTGTTTGCGCCAAACTGCCCGCCGCTGCATGCGCTTTTCTTTTTATATTGCCCCTCCTAACCGGGTTATGAGGTTGGTCCAGTCCCTCATTCCTTCCCCCAGGCAGCATGGGAGGCAGCCTCAACAGTTCCAGTCCCAGCTCAGTACAGGTACCCGCAGCCCGGTCTTCCTCCTTACACTCTCACAGTGACTTCCACACAATATGATGCCCCCAGTGACCTGCACACAGTATAATGCCCACACAGTCACCCCGACATAGTATGATGCACCAACAGTGACCCCCAACACAGTAAGATGACCCCAAGGTGATCCCAACCCAGTATAATAACCCCCACAGTCCCTCACACACAGTATGATGTCCCCACACAACCCTCCACACAGTATAGCTGTTGACATTGCATAATAACCCTCCATACAGTATAATGGCCCTCATTTGGTGCACATTCAGTGCCAA
The DNA here is from genome assembly GCA_033576555.1 of Oophaga sylvatica. Lineage (NCBI taxonomy): Eukaryota > Metazoa > Chordata > Amphibia > Anura > Dendrobatidae > Oophaga > Oophaga sylvatica. Next base: position 282,880,981 of record JARQOD010000001.1, read on the forward strand.
TGGCCCCACACTGCCCTTCACACTGTATAATAGCCCCACACAACCTTCCACACAGTTTAATGTCTCCACACATAGCCCCCAATCACATAGCTCTCCAAACAGTATAATGGCCCCCTCACAGCATACCACATAGTATTATAACCCAAGTGAGTACCATGTAGTCATTGAAAAAAAACTACTCACCTCTCCCCATTCCCTATCTGCTCCTGCCTCTGTACCCTGTGTTCAGAAGCTCCATTCAGCGGGCGCGTTTACAGAGACATCACCGCTCCCTCTAAGCTGAGACATCAGAGCTCAGACATACAGGAATAATGATGGAGGGGAGAGCTATTCCATCATTGCATCTAGGATGCAATTACAGTTGAAAGTATAATGCCAGGCGGGCGGTGCCGGGCCCCTCTTACTCATGGGCTCCATAATGGCCACATGGTCTGCTGCTATTAGAAGTATACATAGCTTGCACTGTAAACATAATAACTGTCTAAGACATACCTCCCAACCGTCCCGATTTGGCCGGGACAGTCCCGATTCTGACCCCCTTCTCCCGCTGTCCCGGCGGGACACTATGTGTCCCGCAGTGAGCTGAGCCGCCACGCTCCCCATACACCCTATAGTTGCCTTCCAGCGCTCTACTTTAGCTTCTCACAGCAGAGCAATGACCTGCTGAGCAGTACTCCTCTGTGTGCACACAGGACCTGTGATGAGGTCACAGGAGGGGAGGAGTTGGGTGTCACATGGCCAGGCTCCTCCGTGTACAAGTCTGCTGTGCTGGTTGTCATGGGTGCTGGCTGCAGTGGCTGAGGGTAAGTTTATGTGAGGGGTCAGGAGGGATTTACAGTGTGGATTTCGCAGAGTCGTGTGTGTACGAGGTGTATAGAGCGGAGCCGTGTGTGAAAAGTGTATGGAGCGTAGCCGTGTGTGTACGAGGTGTACGGAGCGGAACCGCATGTTGGCGAGGTGTATGGATGCGGAGCTGTGTGTGTACTAGGTGGCTGTAGCAGTACAGTGTGTGTACGGAGCTGAGCGCTCATCTCCATACACACAGGGCTCCGTGCTTGAGCCGTGTGTGTACGGAGCAGAACCGTGTGTGTACGGGGTGTAGAGAAGTGGAGCCGCGTGTGTACGAGGTGTACGGAGCGGAACCGGTGTGACGAGGTGTACGGAGCGGAACCGCATGTGTGCGAGGTGTATGGAGCGGAGCTGTGTGTGTACGAGGTGGTTGTAGCAGTACAGTGTGTGCACGGAGCTGAGCCGCTCATCTCCGTACACACAGGGCTCCGTGCTTGAGCCGTGTGTGTACGGAGCGGAGCAGAGCCGTGTGTGTACGGGGTGTAGAGAAGTGCAGCCGCGTGTGTATGGAGCGTTACCGCGTGTGTACGAGGTGTACGGAGCGGAAACGCATGTGTACGAGGTGTACGGAGCGGAACTGCATGTATACGAGGTGTATGGTGCAAAGCCACATGTGTACAAGGTTTACGGAGCGTGGCTGCGTATGTACGAGGTTTACGGAGTGAAGCCGTGTGTGTACTGAGTGGAGCCATGTGTGCGCGAGTTGTACGGAGTGGAGCCGTGTACGGAGCAGAGCCGTGTGTGCGCGAGGTGTACAGAGGGGAACCGTGTGTGTATATGAGGTGTGCGGAGCCGTGCATGTACAAGGTGTATGGTGGGGAGCATTCATACCTCCCAACAGTCCCGATTTTGAGAGAGGGTCTGCCCCGCTGTCCCGGCTGGCAGCTTACTTTCCCCGTGGACACAGGAGTACACGGCGGAGCCCCGAGGAGCACTTTAAAACTCTGCTCTTTCTTTTTTCCTCAGTACCAGTCAGTGTGCGCACAGTACCAGCCACTGATCCCATAATGCCAGCCACTGTGCCCTCAGTACCAGTCCGTGTGATCAGCAGGGCTAAATGGGTGTAGTTGGGGCGTGGACATGGGTGTGATTAGTTGTGAAATGGGTGTGGTCAGGGGCGTGGCCTAAAATTTGCCGCGGCGCGCTACGCGCTCTGCAACCTCTGTCCCTCTTTCCCATCTTCAAAAGTTGGGAGGTATGGTCTAAGAGCTAGATATAAAAAACAAACTGACAAAAATAAAAAAACAGGAATGCTACTTTTAAAGGCACAAATATAACACAATACTGTGAATTTTTTACACATACTGAAGAAAGACCCTGAAGAAAGACAATGAGGTGCACAAGAGAAACAGCAGCAGGCAGGTTTTTGCAAAGAGAAAAGCCTCAGCCAAGCATCATACTTCTACACAGCCACCTATATACATTTTATAAGTCCTTCAGATAACGGCATTATCTGTGTAGCAGCTCAAGTATAAAGTGATTGTAAAAGAAACAGAAATCCCACACAATTCCGAAAAACAAAAACATTTTACTTACAGTATATGTAGGCGGCCATATTGCTAGAGAGTGAAATTGTACTCCGGAAACCTAAATGCTTACGGCTAGCAGGATGAAGCTTCTCACGTGTTAACCCTTGAAGAAGTTACACAGCATTCATAAGAAGGAAGTTAAATCTTCATCCATTATACATGATCTTACACGCTTACATGAAGTAAATATATGAGCAGTAAAGTGGTGCAAGAAGAGTGATGCCATTTTTTTCTGCTAATGTGAAGTTTTCCACAAGCAGCATCAGAGGAAATGGTTAAGCATTTCAGTGGAGTCCACGATTACATAGCACAGTCATCCTAGAATCAGCGAAGCGCAGCTCACTCTGCCTGAGAATATCACGTTTAAACATGAATCCAAATAATTGCAAAATAAAAACTCAATATATCTAAATGCAGAAACAGTCAAAATAGAGAGTCCTCAGTGGTTGATACCTTTTAATGGCTAACTGAAAAGATGGTGATAAATAGCAACTTTCCAGACTCCTCATGTCTCTACATCAGGCAAGTTTAAAGTGAATTGCTTTAACAAAAAAATGTTTTAACAATTGAAAAAAGGAAAAGTATTAGGGCCTCGTCTCTGCTAAACAGCGATCTCAGCAGCGATCTCGCTATGTCTGACACGTACCAGTGATCAGGCCCCTGCTGTGAATTGCTGGTCGTGTCAGAAATGCCAGGACTTTTTTTGATCGCTGGTCTCCCGCTGGCCAGCACGCATCGCTGCGTGTGACAGGCAGGAGACCAGCGATCTACTGGTAACCAAGGTAAACATCGGGTTTCCAAGCGCGGGGCTGTGCCTGGAAACCCGACGTGTACAGTACATTGGATACCAGCTCCCTGCATCAGTGCGCTGGTATCCAACGTACACTGCGGGTAACTAAGCGACGTTACCCGCAGTGTCGCTGTCCTGATCGCTGCCTGAGCTGCCTGTTTGGCAGCTCAGCAGCAATCATGTAGCGACACACCAGCGATCCTGATCGTTGTCGGGATCGCTGGTGTATCGCTATGTGAGACGGGGCCTTTAGTCCTCTTTCACACGTCAGTGTGTCCAGTACGTGTGGTGACAGTTTTCACACGTACCGGAGACACTTATGTGTAGCCCTGGTGGTAGGCACACGCAGTACCCTGGAGAGTGTATGGCGAGACGGCAGCTTAATGCTCAATAATCATTCACTCGACACACACTAGACACACCCCTAGGGTAGTGGAGTATACTCTAGAGGGAGTGGTCAAGGTAGTAGGTGTTAGAGTGATTAGTCTAGTTCCTGTCTTTGAACAGTGAGGACGTGTGGAGTAGAGTCTAGACTTCTTGGTGAGGAGACGTTTGGAGGGAGGAAAGAGTCTAGCCTGCTTCATCCCAGTTCATATCGTGGAGTCTGGTATAGGTGTTTGGAATACACCTTAGTCTAGTCAGAGCTGTATCACCTTCTCAACACATACTGAGGAAAGGAGAAGTATTAGCACAGAGAAGTCTTCAGCATCCCTGTCTAGAGGACGGTATCAGGTTCAGAGACGTGCTCCTGCCTGTGATAACTGAGCATCTGTGGCTAACTTCATTGGAAGGAAAAAGGAAAGAAGTGACTGCTCGACCCTTGGCTAGTTTTGAGTGCTTATGTTACCAGCGTGGACAAGGCGAAAGGCAAGTGGATTATAGAATTAGTGCTACAGGATTGCAGAAGTCCAGCACGTTGCTACCGGTCACTGGGGACCGAAGAGTCACTGTTGTTTCAGGCACGGTGACAGGAAAACCAGGAATCTACCGGACCCTAGGTCGCGGCAGACAAGCCCCTTATAGTCAGTACGTAACTGGGGTCAGGGGGAGTGAAGACTTTAGAGTTCTGCAGGACCACGTAAGAATTCAGCTCCTTCATAGGAAGGCCCCTAACACTAAGCTGACTGGGCAGGTACAGCTTGGATAAGCTGGAGAATTGAGGGAACTACGCTCCATGCTAGTTGCACTCGTCATATTGGAGATAAGGAGGCCCCTAACTTGTCCAGCTGCCGTCTCAAGATACCTCTCCTTGGATCAGCCTCCCTGGGACCTGCCTTATCATCTTGCAAGTAAAGGTATGGAAAGACGCTGACCGTGTGAGACTGTGTTCTTTAACCGCACTCGACTTCACAACTCACATAGACTTTGAGGGACCAGTCCCACCTGTAGGGGACCCGACATCTAGCTGCCTCACCATCCCCTCAGAGATCTACAGCAGCGCTGGTACTAATTACCAGAATACTACAGGTGGCGTCACGAACTGTACATAAATCAATCCCCTGTAAATATATCCCCAACATACGCCAGACCGCCCGGGCCACAGACCGAGCCACAGCTACCTGTGACAAAATCCCCATAGACTTCTACGGGCTCGGCTCTGAGTACCCCATTGCCCTGGTAACCCACAATTGTGGTGGCGGGTCGACACAACATTGGCGTCACGAACAGGATACGAAACTCGCGAAATTGCGAGCCCTGTGTGCCTAAGGACTTGTTTTTGTAAAAAGGACTGTTTGCACTTTTGGCGCCAAAATCGCCATTTTTGTCGCCATATTCGCGCCCTCAGGCGCTGGAGAAGAAGGTGGGCGTACCTTCGTGGGCGTCTACCCCCTGTGGCGCGAAGAAAATGCCTGCCCTCTCAAAGTGCTACTACAACATGCGGTCCTGCCCTACAGCAAAGGAGGTCCGCCTCCTCTTCACCTTCCCTGCGAGGAGGAGGAGACGCAAACCCCACCTCCACGGAAGAGACCGGATGTCTCCGCAGAAAGAAAGATTCTTCTGGAACATGATGGAGGCAGGATGTGTGCAGCCGAGCGGGGCAGCGGAGGAAGGCAGGCCCCGTGCCCCCGCCAAGCTGCCATCGGCATCGGAGACTTATGCGATCCTGCACCTGCAACAGGCGTTGCTAGAGCTTCAGGAGGAGAACGCACGCCTAAAGATGTTCCAACCTGGACTGGAGGAGATTGAGAGACGCCGCTGTAACCTGCTGAAGTGGCAATTGACGAACACGGCGTCCCCTCCCCTCAATGAACCCCACGATTCCAAAAACCGAAGAGTCTGCTGCTCAAGGCGAAGGAGCAACCGGAGGCTGCCCCGAAAGTACCGTTCCCGATCCACTGGTGAAGCGGTGGAAGCGGAGGAGGTTGAGGAGGTACAGCCAATCCGGAACGGCCGCCCGGCCAAGAGGCCGCAGCAGATTGTCGGTCCCCGGCAGGGACACCGGAGGGGTCCTGTCCGTCACTACCAGATGTGGACTGGGACGAAATGGCGCGCCTGGATGACGTCGCCTACACCGCCCAGTGGGAGCAAGAATGGCAGAGTCGTGAGGAGACGAAGAGGCGCCAGCAGGAGGAAGAGCGGGAGGCTCAGAAGAACCGCCAGCGACAATATGCCGAGCTGATTGCCGACAAGGAGACTGTCCGTCGCGACAAAGGTACCTTACGGGAACCGCGGCGGCGGGGGTGTGTGGACCGAGTTCCAGCTCCGGAAGGGCTGGGGCTTTATCCGCGAACCGGGCCTCTACCCAGCGGTCTTCGTCAGCAGGCGTGACGTGGAATCTCACCTGCCACAAGGCCATCCCGGGAGGGACTTAGTGAACGGAGATATAGTCACCTATATGCGGCATTGGGGAATGAAGGGGTGGTATGCCCTGAATGTCGCCATCGTCCGCGACCCCGTCCCAGACGCAGGTATCGTCATCATTACCGCAGCGTCCCCGTTTCCAGTTCAAGCAGCATCCGGCCGTGCCCCAGCATCGCCCCCTGCAAAGTCATCGCAACATGCGACCCAGAGTTCATCGCAAGTTAAAGCCACCTCCACATCGCCACATGCGACCCAGTCTAGATCGCAAACCCTGACCGCGGTCTATATCGTTGACTGTAATGGAGACGCAATCGGTGTCATGCGGAGAGAGTATACCCGTTGCGCCCCTAGAGGTTCGCACCAGAACTGTCGCGACCCAGACCCTGATCGCAGCACATGATTTGCTGGTCTTAGGATCTAGGGCTCATTGCATCATTCCAGCCCCCGGCGTGAAAGATGTAGTGGAAGGTGAATTATTAAAGATGAATAAATAGTAAAGAGTTGGTGAGATCCCTATCGGATCTACCACAAGTAGAAAGCAGAAAGTTTAAAATGTTTTGAAAAAGTTTTGCACAGGTTATATATAGTGAATATATATTTCTAATTATAGAATGCCGGCTGGGTAATTGGTAAATGATAGATGATAAACAGTTGCACTTTTATAATGTGATTTAATATAATATGTCTTTCTTTACAAATGGACTTTTGAGGTTAAGGACTATGCTAACCCAGAACTTTCTTGTACATAGTTGCGCTTCGGTGCCCTATCTTGGTTTTACAAAAACCATCCATAACTACCTCTGAAAAACAAAACCCGTATGGTGTGGCACTGAGTGAGGTCTGCAATCGGACGTCCTGCAGCCCACCCAGGACCCACGTTGAAGGTTTGGTGCGGGTCCTTCACAAGTATATTGTATATTTATTTATTGAATGCTATTTGATACTATTTGTATTTTTCTATAAAGTTTGTAACGTTCAAGGTGTTCTCACCTCCCGGATGGGAAGATGTTATTGTTATTGTTATTGCATAAACAAAATGTCTTTTGTATTTCACAGCCCGGGAGTGCTGTCGTTTACCATGGGGGAATGTGTAGCCCTGGTGGTAGGCACACGCAGTACCCTGGAGAGTGTATGGCGAGACGGCAGCTTAATGCTCAATAATCATTCACTCGACACACACTAGACACACCCCTAGGGTAGTGGAGTATACTCTAGAGGGAGTGGTCAAGGTAGTAGGTGTTAGAGTGATTAGTCTAGTTCCTGTCTTTGAACAGTGAGGACGTGTGGAGTAGAGTCTAGACTTCTTGGTGAGGAGACGTTTGGAGGGAGGAAAGAGTCTAGCCTGCTTCATCCCAGTTCATATCGTGGAGTCTGGTATAGGTGTTTGGAATACACCTTAGTCTAGTCAGAGCTGTATCACCTTCTCAACACATACTGAGGAAAGGAGAAGTATTAGCACAGAGAAGTCTTCAGCATCCCTGTCTAGAGGACGGTATCAGGTTCAGAGACGTGCTCCTGCCTGTGATAACTGAGCATCTGTGGCTAACTTCATTGGAAGGAAAAGGAAAGAAGTGACTGCTCGACCCTTGGCTAGTTTTGAGTGCTTATGTTACCAGCGTGGACAAGGCGAAAGGCAAGTGGATTATAGAATTAGTGCTACAGGATTGCAGAAGTCCAGCACGTTGCTACCGGTCACTGGGGACCGAAGAGTCACTGTTGTTTCAGGCACGGTGACAGGAAAACCAGGAATCTACGGACCCTAGGTCGCGGCAGACAAGCCCCTTATAGTCAGTACGTAACTGGGGTCAGGGGAGTGAAGACTTTAGAGTTCTGCAGGACCACGTAAGAATTCAGCTCCTTCATAGGAAGGCCCCTAACACTAAGCTGACTGGGCAGGTACAGCTTGGATAAGCTGGAGAATTGAGGGAACTACGCTCCATGCTAGTTGCACTCGTCATATTGGAGATAAAGGAGGCCCCTAACTTGTCCAGCTGCCGTCTCAAGATACACTCTCCTTGGATCAGCCTCCCTGGGACCTGCCTTATCATCTTGCAAGTAAAGGTATGGAAAGACGCTGACCGTGTGAGACTGTGTTCTTTAACCGCACTCGACTTCACAACTCACATAGACTTTGAGGGACCAGTCCCACCTGTAGGGGACCCGACATCTAGCTGCCTCACCATCCCCTCAGAGATCTACAGCAGCGCTGGTACTAATACCGATACTACAGGTCGTCCGAACTGTACAATATCATCCCGTAAATAATCCCCAACTTACGCCAGGACGCTGCCGACGGCCTAGCGACCGAGCCAGCTACTGTGACAAAATCCCATAGACTTCTACGGGATGGGCTTGGTACCCATTGACCTGGCTTTACCCACAATTTGTGGTGGGGGTCGACACAACTTACACAAGTAGACCCATTCAAGTGAATGGGTTTGTGCACATGTCAATGTGTTTCCAGGGACCACATGTGCATAGGCAAAACACCCTGACATGTCTGTTTTTTTACAGGTAGCAAGGGTCTCAAAACGTCCCGCACAGGTGCACTGAGAAGCAGCGGTACAGTAAGGACTGTTTCCCGTGCAGGGTGTTGAAGACCGCTCTCATCATTCTCCACTGCTCTGCCAGCTATCAGCGCAAGCAGGGGAGAATGATGAGAGTTATATTCAAGTGATAACAATGATAGCAGGCAGCGGCTGATGGAACTACACCTGCTGCCGCTAATAATAGTGACAGCAGGAGAGGCTGATGGTAGTATTCATCACCTGCCGCCTGCGTTATAAATACATAAATAAATAAAAATTCCGGCGTGGGTTCCCCTGTATTTTCTATAACCAGCCAGGCAAAACTGACAGCTGGGAGCTGCAACCCTCAACTGTCAACATTAGCAACGCTGTTTATCAAGAATGAGGGGTCCCCACACTGTTTTGCTTTTAATTATTGAAATAAATAATGTAAAAAAACTGTGTGAGGTCCCCCCATTTTTGATAACCAGCCTTGCTAAGCAGGCAGCGGGGTCTGGTATTCTCAGACTGGTAAGGGGCCATTGCTATAGGCCCCCCAGCCCAACAATAGAAGCCCTGAGGTGCTCGTGCGTGTGGTACTCATGCAGCACACAGTTGCCACACTTGTGCCGCAAGTATTACACACACGCACACACAAACACTGACATCTCCGGTACTGTTTTTTCTGGCATTGGAAAAAAACGAACGTGTGAAACCGGCCTTAATGTTTTGTTTATGACAGTGTCCCCAATTACTGCAGGCAGTACCGATTCAGGCTTTTTTGCTAACTGAAGTGAAAATTGTAATGGTGCCCCTCCCTCACAGTGCAATCTAAACAAGCAGTGAATAAACACAATTCCTCCATTTAAATTTTTTTTTTTTGGGGTGTGCTGGGGTTAAGGTGCTCATTGTGTGATAAAAATGGCCTGTCATCATGGTTACAGGGATACCAAACTTATCTTGATTTTCTTAATGTTTAACTTTAAGAAACTATTAGAAGTTAAAAAAATGTGGTTTGCACCACTATTTTAGGGAACATACAAAGTTTTGAAGTTGCATGGGAATGCAAATGCCCTGTCCAGAGTCCCTTGCTTAGCCAATGAATGCTTCAAAGCTTGGCTTATGCTGCCTTCAATAAACCAAGCACGTTCTTAAAGAGACAGTGTAAAGAAAAACACCCACGCACACGCGAGAGGACCAGGGGATACGGATATCACCCCGCCGTCACCAATCTGTGACAGAGCTTACACTGTCACAGCTCTCTGGCATCCCCCTTGCCTTCAGGTAAGCCGGGGAACTGCACCTAGGATAAGTAGTCACCTAGGATAAGAGAGGCTGACCTGGCATGCACTGGTTATCGGGGCACTCTGCAGTGAGGGCGGTATATATATCACCAGTCCCAGGCCAGGAATATACAGTGGGTTTGGAAAGTATTCAGACCCCTTTAAATTTTTCACTCTTTGTTTCATTGCAGCCTTTTGGTAAATGCAAAAACGTTCATTTTTTTTCACATTAATGTATACTCTGCACCCCATCTTGACTGATAAAAACCAGAAATTTAGAAATTTGTGCAAATTTATTAAAAAAAAAAACTGAAATATCACATGGTCATAAGTATTCAGACCCTTTGCTCAGAGACTCATATTTATGTCACATGCTGTCCATTTCCTTGTGATCCTCCTTGAGATGGTTCTACTCCTTCATTGGAGTCCAGCTCTGTTTAATTAAACTGATAGGACTTCATTAGTAAAGGCACACACCTGTCTATATAAGACCTCACAGCTCATAGTGCATGTCAGACCAAATAAGAATCATGAGGTCACAGGAACTGGCCAAGGAGCTTAGCGACAGAACTGTGGCAAGGCACAGATCTGGCCAAGGTTACAAAAGAATTTCTGCAGTACTCAATGTTCCTAAGAGCACAGTGGCCTCCATAATCATTAAATGGAAGAAGTTTGGGACCACGAGAAATCTTCCTAAACCTGGCCGTCCAGCCAATCTGAGCAATCGTGGGAGAAGAGCCTTGGTGAGAGAGGTAAAGAAGAACCCCAAGAACACTGCGGCTGAACTCCACAGATGCAGTAGGGAAATGGAAGAAAGTTCCACAAAGTCAACTATCACTGCAGCCCTCAGCCAGTCAGGCCTTTATGGCAGAGTGGCCCGACGGAAGCCTCTCCTCAGAGCAAGACATATGAAAGCCCTCAGAGTTTGCTTAAAAAAACACATGAAGGACTACCAGACAATGAGAAATAAGATTCTCTGGTATGATGAGACAAAGATAGAACTTTTGGTGATAATTCTAAGCAGTATGTATGGAGAAAACCAGGCACTGCTCATCACCTGCCCAATACAATCCCAACAGTGAAACATGGTGGTGGCAGCATCATGCTATGCGGGTGTTTTTCAGCTGCAGGGACAGGACGACTGGTTGCAATTAAACATGAATGCGGCCAAGTACAAAGATATCTTGGATGAAAACCTCTTCCAGAGTGCTCTGGACCTCAGACTTGGCCGAAGGTTCAATTCCAACAAGACAATGACCCCCAAGCAAACAGCTAAAATAACAAAGGAGTGGCTTCAGAACAACTCTGTGACCATTCTTGACTGGCCCAGCCAAAGCCCTGACCTAAACCCAATTGAGCATCTCTAGAGAGACCTGAAAATGGCTGTTCACCAACGTTCACCATCCAACCTGACGGAACTGGAGAGGGTCTGCAATGAAGAATGGCAGAGGATCCCCGAATCCAGGTGTGAAAAACTTGTTGCATCATTCCCAAGAAGACTCATGGCTGTACTAGCTCAAAAGGGTGCTTCTACTCAATACTGAGTAAAGGGTCTGAATACTTATGGCCATGTGATATTGCAGTTTTTCTTTTTTAATAAATTTGTAAAAATTTCTACATTCTGTTTTTTTTTTCAGTCAAGATGGGGTACAGAGTGTACATAATGAGAAAACAATGAACTTTTTTGCATTTACCAAATGGCTGCAATGAAACAAAGAGTGAAAAATTTAAAGGGGTCTGAATACTTTCCGAACCCACTGTATATATAAATCTCTGATCCATCACTGCCAGGATCCCCCAATAACACCAGAATGGTATGCTGCCAACAGTTCCTTTTTATATATAAGCCCGGTCCGTTAACAAGCTAATATCTGGTCAGAAACCAACCCCGGGTATCGTATAAATACTAGCCGAACTCACGGACATGGGAAATCGGGTTTCGAGATAAAAGAGCAGCCCAAAATTAGTTGATTTTTTAATTGGCTAAAGGTGCACTAGATACTACAAATATATATACAGTTATTACAGATGTAACAGTCAGAGGTACAGATAAAAGTAGGGTACAGGTTGGGAATAGCAGTTAGCTGTAGGTGTCAAGTTACTGTTTCTTATAGCATATGATTCCCAGGGAAGCGCTGGAGTCCACAAGTACTTCCTTAGTTCCGGGTCAATCTCTACACGTAACGAGACGTGGCTTCCATGGTAGAACAAAGACGGGGCTAAAAGTGTGTAGCTAGCTTTTAACTCTTTGCGCGCCCCCTCCCATATTTGCCACCTGCCCTCTGGGTTGGACTGAATTCTCCTCCCTTGATCTCCTGGCTGAAATAATTCCCAATATCTAGAATGGGTCATAACTTCCTATTGGGCAGTCCAAATGGGATGACTGACGTCTCAATGGGTTAGTTGGGGCTGGACCGATACAGAGAGTCCAAACTTGGGTCGGCTAAGGGGTTCGGGAGAACCAGTCTTAATAGCTCGGCATCCGGGACAGCTAGAGCAATATGAGAAGATGCAGGGGTGCATGCAGGGGCTCCCAGGGTTCTGGTGATACATTGAACTTAACCCTGAGATTCACGGTATTTTCATAATCCATCTCTAAATGTCAGTGCCAAAGATTCTAGAGTTCTCCCTTGAAGTAAGCAGACTTGCACAAAAGACAGCAAGGGGTCCTAGCTCTGCTCCTCCTTGCCTCATTAACACGTGGCTTCTATTTCACTGGCCATTTGGCAACAGTTCCATTCTTTGGGGATTGTGTACTTCTCTCAAGGGTGGGGGCCACCGTTTAGGAGTGGAGAGAGATCTCTGGATAATCCATGGGGCCTAAATTCATAAATCCAAAATGGAGTCTCCCTCGTCCCTCACACCTCCCCACTTTAGAGGGAGATAGGGGTATAACATTCCTGTGTTCCCCCGTGTTCCCTTCCGCAACCTCCATTTACCGGGATAACCCATCAGAATTTGCGTGGTCTTGCCCCCTTTGTGGCGAATGGTGAAGTGGTATTGATGGAGCTCAAGGCTCCAGTGTTGCAACCTCCCATTCGTTCCGGAGACCTTGTGTATCCAGCTGAGAGGGTTATGGTCAGTCTCCATGGTGAAGTGGTGTCTGTATAAGTAGGGCTGCAGACGCAGGCATTCCTTTTACATCGTGGAGTAGGCCACCTCCGTCGGCAATAGCTTCCTGCTCAGGTACAAGACAGGATTCTCCTGGCCCGTTGAGTTAACCTGATTGAGCACAATGAGCAAGGAAGAAAAAGCACTACCGTAAGTATGCACACTACACCATGATATATGCAAAAATGGAAAACAGCTTTATTGGCACATACAACAACAGTGCAAATTAAAACATAATTTAAAAAAAACTGAGTTAAACCCCTACTATATTGGGGTCTACAATGCAAAATATGAAATAAACATATAGATATACAGAGTGAACAGCTGCAACTCTATAACATATAGAAACATGTATGATGTATAGAAACCCCTACGAAAAAATGCATATGTGTGTCATAGAAGTAAAAAATACCCACATCATTCGCAATTATAGTGCAGAAAAGCAATTCTAAGTATGCAAATGGACCCTGTATGGACACAATAAAATGGCAAAGAAACAGAAACAACACATGACTAGGCAAAAAGGAAATAATAATGCCTTGTATGTAGCACTAATCCCAGACCAGAGCAGTGCATCCTGATAGGAAAAAACTGAGGTCTGAAAGGGACAAGTAATACATCCACATGAACCGCCCAAAAGGTGAAGAGAAAATGAATTACCCAAAACACATCCTCAGCAAGAATTGAGACAAGGCAGACAGAGCCCAAAGTGGGGACCCAGGAGAGTGGCCCCACGCGTATCGCCGTAACCAGTACGGCTTCGTCAGGGGAAGTGACGGTAGTAAGGTCAACCAGCATATAAATACCTGGATGATCAATCCAAAATGAGCCGCAGGTGTGAGTCCGTATCCCACAGCAAAGATGGAAGCAGGTGCTGCCTCAGTGTACTGTGGGCAGACGTCTCCGCACCACAAATCAAAGCGCGCCTGCGCCAACTGGAGCACAGGGTTTGCGCGCTGACACACAGACCTGTATTGGTTGGTGTGTAATACAGCGTGCCCAGCGCATGCGTTAGACAAATGAAAAAAAAAACAAATGAAAAAAGCGCTCCTGAACATGCATTTAAAATGCCTGGTCCCGAAAATAAGATGTATAGAATGTATAGAAAAGCAATCGCTACTACTGTAGATGAAGCAAATGCCACAGGACGGCCATAAGATGTTATCATGAGACATATTAATAAATGGCAAGCGCAGCTCCCAGGAGACTAGGATGAGACACAAAAACATATAAGGGACAAACCAACATGAAAGGACAATAATAATGACAAACCAGTCAAAACATGAATCATTCATACACATGGGAAAAAGGAAGAAAAGGGGACATACCGTAACTAAAAAGGCCATGAAAATGAACACTTCATGAAAGGGATACTTTTTATTCACGCAATAATTATAATAAGATATACTGAAAAAGGACATTTACAAACCTGATCAGATGTGGAGCAATAAATATGTTGATATAAATACCAAAAAAAAATATATAAATAGAATAAGACATAATCCAAGGATCATAGAAAGACGAAAAGTCCATGTAAAAAACATGGAGACTAAGATCATAAATGACCACATCGTCATAAATAAGAGAATGAGCTTATAATATACAAGGTAGCCAAAACAGGATACATAATAGTATCCATAAGTACAAGATGAGGAAGAACCTCAATGATAAAAACGTCCCCCTGACTGAACACAGCACCGAGGCCAAAGTCACTAGCGTTGGTTTGAAGTAAACAAATGGCCGTTCAAAGTCAGCAGCTTGTAGCACTGGGGAGCTAGAGAGTGAGGTTTTGAGCGCCTGGAATGCTGTCTCGCAGGGGGCTGTCCAGTCAACTGCGACGGACAGCTTCTTCTTGGTGAGGTTCGTCAGGGGCTTTGCCAGGGTATTATAGTGTGGGACGAACCTCCTATAGTACCCGGCGGTCCCCAAGAAGGACATCACCTGCTTCTTGGTCCTGGGGGTGGGCCCGAATGCAATGGTATCCACTTTCCCAGGCTCTGGCTTTCGAAGCTCCCCACCTACCTGGTGACACAGGTAGAGGACTTCACTCATGCCCAGCTGGCATTTTTCCAGCTTGATGGTCAAACCTGCTCATTGGATCCACCCAAGCACCTGCGCCAGATGCTCTAGCCTCTAGGTGATCCTCCCAGGTGGGACTGAAGATGGCAATATCATCCAGGTATGCAGCCGCGTACCCTTCGAGTCCCTTGAGCAGCGTGCTGACCATCCGCTGAAAAGTGGCAGGTGCATTCTTCATGCCGAACGGCATCACAGTGGACTCGTACAGTCTAAAAGGAGTAATAAAGGCCGAGCGTTCCCGTGCCTTACGGGTCAGGGGAATCTGCCAATATCCCCAGCTCAGATCCATGATACTTTGCCCTGGCCAACTTGTTGAGTAGGTCATCGATGCGTGGAACGCATCGGTGACCGTCACAGCTGTGAGCCCCCTTGTAGTCCACGCAGAACCGGGTTGTTCGGTCCTTTTTGGGAATGAGGACTACGGGTGAAGCCCATGCGCTGCTGGACACTTGGATTACCCCTAGCTTTAGCATTTCATCAATCTCTTGGCGCATATGCAGCTGCACCTCGAGAGAGACTCGCTATGCTGAACTCTGGATCGGGGGTGATTCCCGGTGTTCACGTCATGGACAGCTGCCTCAGTCCTTCCGGGCAGGCTGATGAACAGCTCCCGGAAGGGGTGGAGGGTGACCCCCAACTGGGACCGTTGGTCCTCCGAGAACTAGTTGCCAACCTTCACATCCTCAATGGATCCACCCGCCTTGGCTTGGGTGAGCAGATCCTGGAGGGTTTCTGCCTCTCCTTCCTCGGGAAGGTTGCACACGGGGAGGGTGCAGGCCTCCCGCTAATAATGGGCCTTCATCATGTTCATATGGAAGGCTTTCCTCCTTCCACCGATGTGGTCTAGGGTGACCAGGTACGTGACTGCATTGATCTGCTGGTGCACGAGGTATGGGCCCTCCCAGGCCGTCTGAAGCTTGTCCTGTTTTACGGGGACCAGTACCCACACTTTTTTGACCCACCTGGTAGGTCCTCTCACAAGCATTCTGGTCATACCAACGCTTCTGGTTAGTCTGGGCTTGCACCATATTGTCATGCGCCAGCCGCATCAAGGCCGTCATCTTGTCCCGAAAGCACACGACATACTCGATGACCGTCACTCCAGGGTTGGCCAAGTCCCATTCCTATGCCTCTTTGACCAGAGCCAAAGGCCCCCCGCACACGTCGCCCATACAGGAGCTCAAAGGGGGAGAACCACGTTGAAGCCTGAGGAACCTCCCGGTAGGCAAATAACAGGTGAGGGAGGTACTGCTCCCAATCTCTCCCATGGGATTCGACCAACATTTTAAGCATCTGCTTCATTGTGCCATTGAACTGCTCGCACAGGCCATTAGTCTGTGGGTGGTATGTGCTGGCCACAGATGTAGCACATGTATTTGCTTACAGAGGGACTCCATCAGCTGCAACATGAACTGGGTCCCTCGGTCGGTGAGCATTTCCTCAGGAAACCCCACTCAGGAGAATATCTCCAGTAAGGCAGCAGCCACCTTGTCACCCCGAATGGATGACAAAGCTACCGCTTCCGGCTACAGGGTAGCATAATCCACTACCATCAGTATGAAGCATTTCCTGGAGCGGCTGGTAATGGACAGAGGTCCACTGAGATCCACGGCTACTCTCTTGAAAGGCTGTTGAATGATGGGCAGAGATACCAGTGGGGCTTTAGGGCGCGGCCCTGCCTTCCCCACCCTCTGACAGATGTCACACAAACGGCAGTAGGCAGCCACATCGGCCCCCATTTTAGGCCAGTAGAAATGCTGGGCTAGCCTGGCCTTGGTTTTAGCTATCCCTAGGTGTCCGGCCATTGAAATCTCATGTGCAATCTTCAACAATTTCGCCCTGAACAAATAGGGCACCACTAACTGTCGGTTCCTGGGCCACACCTCCGGTGAACCCTGCTGCCCCTGGTTCCAGACCACATGCTCGCAATCGGACTTCATGGAAGGCTGTGCTGCCTGCTCCTTAAGAGCTTTCAGACTCTCTTCAGCTTCTAACGCTGACTGAAACCCCTGACAAGATGTGGCCAAGATGGACAAAACTGTCACGTCTTCCCTCAGTTCCTCGGGACCTGTCTCCTGCCGATATCCCCACCTCCCGCATTCCCCTCCCGGCGTCCCAGCCCAAATACACCTTGGCAACAGGCAGCGCCGGTTTAACGTCTCACATCCCCGGGACAGATCGGGTTTTTCCGGATGCCAAATCCCAAGGAAACACCACCTCAGGCCGTACAAGGATCATCTCACCGTCGGTGTCCCGCAGTCCCGTTTCCGCTGCGCGGCCAATGGTGATGGGTTGGTAATTGTGACGGGACCTACCACCACCCACTCCCACACACAAAACAGTGGACGGTTTCTGGGATAGGGACGGGGCCTTATGGCCTTGAAGTGTTCTGGTTGGTTGCAATGATGACATCGGCAGGGTTCCACCCCTGACCTGGAGAGGGGAGCAGAGAGGTGCGCCCCTGGATTCTAGGGGCCAGGGAAACAGGAGCAGGATTGGTCTTACCCCCTCTCCAGGTGCTGCTGGAGGCCATCTTGGCCTCAGGTGCCCTATTGTTTGCATATTAGTCCGCCAGGGTGGCTGTAGCAGAGGCCCCCTTTGGTTTCCGGTCACAGAGGAACTGCAGGAGGTCCTCAGGGCAGTTCCACAGGAATTGTTCTGTTAAAAACAGCTCCTGAATCTCCTGGCAGGTGGTGAGCTCCAGACCCTTGGTCTAGTGGTTGGCAGCTCTCATAAGGGCCCACATGCGGTCTGCCTAGGTATCCTTTGGGCCCCTCTGCAGGCTCCGGAAGTTCCTGCGGTAAGACTCCGGGGTGAGACTGAACTGCTGAATCAGGGCCCGTTTGATGCTATTGTAGTCCTGCTCCTCCCCAGCAGGTAAGTCCCCACAGGATGATGTCCAGGGACTTACCCTTCAAACAGGGGGTTAGGTATTTGGCCCACTGATCCGGGGCCAGATGGTGTTGGCACAGGTCCGCTCAAAGGCCAGCAAAAATTAGTCCTGGTCTCCGTCCTTTTCTAACAAGGGGAAGTCCTCAGTTGATCCCAGGGAAACATGTTGGCGTCTGCTGTATCCACTGGGATGCGAAAGACTACCCTATTGCCAAAGTGCTGATAAAAACAAGCTGGGGTATGGAGTCCCATGAGGTCGGGGTAGTCAGAGACTTGCTACACCTGTGATAATCGGGTGGGACTTTAGCCTGTTCTGGTACTTGTGAGGAAAGGCAGGGGTGCCAAGTGACTGGGACAAGAAGCAGCTCAACCCTGATGAAACCCCATCGCAGTCAGAGATGGATGAGTTCCCCTTGTGTGTCCTGACTGGTGACGAGGATGAGATGGTGACCAGTGGGGCCATAATTTCTGAACTAGGGGTTTCTGGCGGGAATTTTGGGACTGCCCATATGCATGATTTGACTTTGAAAAATGCACTTGAAAATGTGACTGTGATAAATTGAGTTGCCCAAGAGCTGGAGGCCGACACCAGGTTTCCGTACTTTGCAGTCAATGATGAGTTGCTATCGGGTCACTTATCAGTGAGGGGAAGTTTTAGAACAACTGTTAGTCCCAGGACCCTATAGACGTAGGGTATTAGAACAGGCCTATGCTCATGTCTTGGAGGGGGCATCTAGGCATAGATAAAATCCAAGAGTGAGTCCTTCAGAGGTTCTACTGGCCTGGGTGTCACAGGGACATTGTTAATTTCTGCCGGTCTTGCCCTCCCCTGTCAGCTAACTGCCCCCGTAATCCACTTCCGCAGTCCTCTAGTTCTGTTACCCATAATCGAAGTCCCATTTGACTGGATTGCTATGGACCTGGTTGGACCCTTAGTTATGTCCGCCAAGGTTCATCAATACATCCTGGTGGTAATGGACTATGGTATGTGGTACCTGGAGGCTGTACTACTGAGAAACTCCTCCACCCAGAGTATATCACAGGAGCTAGTTCATAGAAGATCCTAACAGACCAAGGGACACCGTTCATGTCCAAGGTAATGAGGGAGTTGTGCAAGACCCTCCAGATTACCCAATTTAGGATGTCGGTGTACCATCCGCAGACTGACGGCCTGGTGGAGAGGTTCAATAAGACTTTGAAGTCCATGTTGAAGAAGGTCATGGAGAAGGATGGCGGAGATTGGGATTGCCTCCTGCCATACCTACTGTTTTCCATCAGAGAAGTCCCACAGGCCTCTACGGGGTTCTCGACGTTGGAGCTTCTATATGGATGGCACACTTGGGGTCTTCTGGACATTGCAAAGGAGACCTGGGAATAGTAGGTAACACCCCACCAAAGCTATATTGAACATGTGGCCCAGATGCAGGACAGGATCGCGAGTGTGATGCCGATTGAGAAGGAGAGTCCCCTCCAAGAGTCTACAATCGGTCGGCAAGACTGTGACAGTTTAGCACTGGGGACCGGGTGCTCGTGTTGATCCCCACTGTTGAAAGTAAATTCACGGCCAAATGGCAAGGGCCATATGAGGTGGTCAAGAAGTTGAGTGACGTCAACTACAGGGTCCACTAACCGGGGAGAAGAAAACCATACCAGGTCTGCCATGTTAACCTGCTGAAACCGTGGCGAGGCAGGGATCTGATAGAATCAATGTGCCTAGGGGCCCATCCTGAAGCCAAGGTCGAGGATGTCACAGTGGCAGAGACAATGTCGCCGGCCCAGAAACAACAGTGCCTTGAGCTGCTTCAGCGGAACCGAGACCTTTTTTTCAGAGTTACCAGGATGTACGTGGGTTGTGGAGCACAAAATCCTGACTGACCCGCATGTGAGGGTATACCGAAGGCCATATCGGATTCCTGAAGTTCGCTGCGAGGTGATCTCCAAAGAGGTGAAGAGAATGTTGAGCCTGGGTATCATCGAGGCATCAAAGAGTGGCTGGTACAACCCTATTTTCCTGGTGCCAAAGCCGGATGGAGAGAAGCACTTCTGTAATGATTACAGGAAGCTCAATGAGGTGTTCAAGTTCGACGCTTCTCCAATGCACCGGGTTGATGAGCTTATTGAGAGGCTACGGTCAGCCAAATATATCACCACCCTGGATCTAACGAAAGGATACTGGCAAATTTTCCTGTCTCCAAGTGCCAAGGAGAAGACGGCCTTCTCTACACCTGACGAGTGCTTCCAGTATACCCGGATGCCGTTTGGACTACAAGAAGCCCCGGCTACCTTCCTATGTAGCCCTGCGTTCTTTCCGGAGGTGTTCCGGAGGTGTCCTGAACACCTCCGGAAAGAGCGTGCGTCAGAAAGGGGGCGGGGCCTAGACGGAGCGGAATTTCCGCTCCGTCCAAAGCGCTGTGGTTCCGGACCGTGGAACCACAGCCTAATAGATGTGCCTTTTCTGGGCAGCTGCGGGCTGCTATTTTTAGGCTGGGGGTCAATATCCATGGCCCCTTACCAGCCTGAGAATACCAGCCCCCAGGTGTGAGCTTTAGCAAGACTGGTTGTCAAAAATGGGGGACCCCACGCTATTTTTTAAAATATTTTATTTAAATAATGTTGAAGAAACAGCATGGGGACCACTCAATTCTTGATAACCAGCCTGGCTGAAGCTGATAGCTGAGGGTCGTAGCCCCCAGCTGTGAGTTTTACCTGGCTGGTTATAGAAAGTGTGTAGCCCAGCTGCGCTCTGGAGCCACATGTTACCCTGGAGGATGCATGAAAGGTAAATCCACAATTCACCTGATATTCATTCACACTTCACATTTCCCTGGTGCCACCAGAGGGAGCCCTTGGAGAGTACGCAGGTATATAAGGGTGTGGAGATAGACAGCAGGACCTCAGATTGCTCATTAGCTTAGCTCAGATGAGTCTGAGCGGTTCAGAGATTGTCAGACAGATGGTGAGAGACGGACAAGCTAGTTACCTCAGACGAGCTGAGAGGGAAAGACTAGCTAGAGAAAGACTTATTTGAAAGCCTGAAGACTTCAGCATACACTCAGCTTACATCATGGAGTCCAGTAATAGTGGGACGGATTGCCACTTAGTCTGGTCAAAGTTGAGTCTACTGAGATACCTTCAGTGAGCGTTTCATTAAGTAAGCGTGCCGACGCTTAGAGAGCGGTGAAGACCAAGAAAGCTGACATCTACTGCTGATTGTGCTTATGTTAAAGGTGTGAGGAGGACGACAGGCAAGTGGAAAAAGGCAAAGAGAGAGCGACAGAGGTCGACAGCATTGGTAGCTTACCTCAGCTCTGCACTACCGGACACTGCGTCCGAGCTTGCTAGCTTCTTCAGGACTAGTAAGAGAAACCGGAGACCCTGCTGGATTCCAAATCGCAGGGGCCCAACAGTGCTGATACGTAACCTAGGTCAGGAGAACAGAAGTCTAGCAGGACCATGCACATAGAGACTTAGTTCTATCCAAAAGAAGGCTCCATCACAAGGTCAGCCGGGCGTAGCAAAGAAGACGGAGTTAGACTTAGTTCTATACGGGTCAGAAACTCACACACATAAAGAAGTAAGGAGGCCCTACACCTACTCAGTGGTTTACTGGACATGCATCCTCCACCCTGACAGCTTCCCGGGACGTGCCTGAATCTACCACCAGTAAAGGTACAGAAAGAGACTGTCTTGTGTGTGTCTGGATTATTGCTCCTGCACCCTTACACCGCCATATACCCTGAGGGATCAGTCTTGCCTGTAGGAGACTTAACACCTTGCTGCCCAGTAACAACCCCTCAGAGGATTCACCCTGCAGCGCTGGTCACCCTGACCAGGAACCACAGGTGGCGTCACGAACATTTCTATCATCCCCTGTAAATATTCCCCCTTTTTAGTGAGCGCCCAGGGCCACGGACCGAGCTGCACTACCCGTGACATCCCCCAGTGAAGTGAACGGGCTCGGTGCCGAGTACCCCAGTGCCCTGGCTATGTGCGACTCATCTTTGGCGTCACGAACAGGATCCGAAGTTCGCAATATGTGAGTCCTGTGTGCCAGAATGGACTGTTTTTGTGCAAAAGACTGTTTTGATGTTTTGTGATTTTTGGCGCTATTTTCCACCATTTTGCCGCCATATTCGCGCCGAGGCGCTGGTGAAGAAGAGGGGTGTGTATTCGTGGGCGTACCCCCCTGTGGCGCGAAAGTTATGGCCGCCCAATCTAAGTGCTACTACAACATGAGAGTATGCCCCACTGCAAGAGAGATCCGCCTCCTCTTCATCTTTGGTGCCAGGAAGAGAAAGCGAAAGTCCCGCCTCCACGGAAGAGACCAGATTGTTCCAGATGGGAAGCACAGTCTGGCCTGGCGTGAGATGGCGGAAGGACAGGAGTCACTGTGTGGGGGAATGGCGGTGCGCAGACCCCATTCCCCTGAAGAAGTGCAGCCAGTACTCGAACCTTCCCCAGGTCAGGAGGACGACCAACGGATGTATCGTGTGGAGGAGGTGGATGCGGCGCTGAGAGATCTAGCCCGACACCGCGCAGAGATGGAGGCGATGGAGCAGAGCTGGCGTGCCCTGAAACAGCAGCTGCTGTGGGACCGGCTGCTCTCCCCCCTGGATGCGCAACCGTCACCCGCACCACCACCGGAACCAGCGGCTGAAGAGGAACCGGAGGCCGGCCCCGAAAGAGCTGATCCTGACTCCGCCGAGGACGCGGCGGGAGGGAAGGAGGCTGAGGAGGCCTTACCCGGACTGGAACGCCAGTCAGGACTGGAACCAGAGGCCGCAGCGGAATGCAGTCCCCCGGTAGGGACACCGGAAGACCCCAGCCACTAGCGATGGAGATCGACTGGGAGGAGATGGAGCACCTGGACGACGTGGAGTACGCCGCCCAGAAGGAGAACGAGTGGCGACGCCGAGAGCATGAGGAGCGGCAGCAGCGGGAGCAGCGTGAGGCGCAGCGGCTTCGCCAGAGGTACCGGGAGCAGGATCTTGCGGACAAGGAGATCGTCCGGCGAGACAAAGGTACGCTCCGGGAACCGCGGCGCCAGGGGGCCATTAGAGACTTCAAACTCCAGGGAGGCTGAGGGTTCATCCACGAGCCCGGCCTGTACCAGGAGGTCTTTGTTAACCGCAGGGATGTAGAGTCTCACTTGCCAGAGGGGCACCCGGGAAGAGATCTGCTGATAGGGGATGTAGTCTCTTACACACGGCATTGGGGACTTAAGGGGTGGTATGCCCTGAACGTCTCCCGAATCAGCGACCCAGTCCCTGAAGCCGGAAATACCCCCCGTGTC
Source organism: Oophaga sylvatica (assembly GCA_033576555.1). NCBI lineage: Eukaryota > Metazoa > Chordata > Amphibia > Anura > Dendrobatidae > Oophaga > Oophaga sylvatica. Next base: position 282,904,116 of record JARQOD010000001.1, read on the forward strand.
TCTGTGCCCCAGGCCCCAGCCACAGAGGCGCCAGTCCGCGCACCTGCATCCTATTCTGCAACGCTGCAGAGCGCAGCGGCTGCTAGTGCTCCCTCTACTGAGCCAGTCCACACTCCTGCATTCTATCCTGCAACGCTGCAGAGGCAGCGACAGCGAGAGCATCCCCTTCTGAGCCAAACCTGTGCGACCTGCAGAGCCTAAGTTTTGGAGAGGCACCTGTCAGGCCTCCAGCAAGTCGCAGAGTGAAAGTAGAAAGGAGGACTGTAGCTACACAGACACCGGTAGCAGGACATGACTTGGTGGTACTGAGATTTAAGAATCACAGTGTGCTTCCAGCCGCCGGTATGGAAGATGCTGCTATGTTCCAAGAAGACCAGTAGGACCCGGACAGGGTTTACTGTATTGTAAAAAGTTATGCAGAAGAATTGCACTTTATTGAGAATATGTATATGATAATGTTTATAGTATTATACCCCAGTTGGGTAATGTGATAGTAATGTGAAATGTTATTTTGAAGGACTGCGTGCTGAGGGCTCTTGCAGCACAGAACTTTATTGTAAATAGTTGGCACTCGGTGCCCCATCTTGGTTTTACGTAAGCTATTCTACCTCAGAAGCAAAACCCGTAAGGTGTGGCCTTGAGTGAGGTTTGCAGCAGAGAAGTCCTGCAGCCCACCAAGAACCACCGTGGGAGGTTTGGTACGGGTCCTCCACAAGTATCTTGTCGATTGCACTGTGAAAGTATTTGATATTTTTCTATTTGCTAATTTGTATACATTGAAACGTTACAAGTGTCCTTACCTCCCGCAAGGGATGAGTTGTTGTTTATTGTGTTAGAGCTAAATCAGCATTTTTTTCAGAAGGCCTTGGTCTCTGTCAGACAGGATGATGCATACCAGAAGTCGAGATAAGATGTTCCTTCTTTCGAGTCAATATACTCCCACCCGCCTGAGTTATGAAAAGGCATCCTGTTCTAGGAGACAAGGGCAAGAATGGAGTTTTCGGTTGAAATTAGTATTCTATGTGTTTGGTGATAAGTTGTATAAACACCATATATGGTAATTCCGCTTCCTGCTTATGGGGTGTATATAAACCCCTTCGTTAGCAATAAAGAGTAGAGTTTATTGACGCATACTTTGGTCTGTGTCTTATTCTCTCTGGTACCACATTCTGAGGAGGAAAGGGTTAACGAGATAACAGTGACGACAGCCTGGCGCCCGAACAGGGACCTGAGTTATTCTATTCTGAGAAAGTCCGACCGATCCAGAGACGTGGGATGAGTGGAGCTTTCTGTTGGTGATATACATACAGCGCTGAGGTAAGAATACTTATTATATTCTACCTAAAATCTATATCACTGTATAGTGGACTCCCTCCTCCCGAGCGGTCGGCTTTCCAGGTAATTCACAGTTGTTCCTGGCTCAGGTCCCTTTGAACCAGTAGACCTTCAGATTAATTGTCTGTCCTGCCTTTCCTCCTTTGAAAAATGACAGTATGGATCCGATGATTGTGTTGTGGTTTTGTCTTGGTGTTGGTGTGATCGGATTGTTTATTTGGTTGGCGTACAAATCTTGGAAAGCGAGCAGTGGAATGGTTCAGAAACCTTTGTGGCCCATTGTCTAAGTGACGGAATTGTCTTGGTGACAGAGTCTTGGTGACAGAATTGTCTTGGTGACAGAAGAATCTCTTCTAGGTGAGGAGATACAAAAATGGGGAACCAAAATGCCAAGGAAGGCATTACTGCAAAAGATTTAGTTGTACGTAGAGAGGGAAAGCAAGCGTTGGTAGGCATTGACAAAGTATTGTGTAAAGCAGGCATGAATGAAAACGGAGAATTGAACAGTGATAAATGGAAAAGGTTCTTTAACTCACATCATGGATGGTTGAGAGACAAAGGACTGTTAAAAACAGTGAACCTGTGGATGAGTGTGTGTGATTACTTAGAGGGAAAGACTGAAGAATTAGGAGACGGACATTACAGACTGACAAAAACAGGATGACTGATTTACCCTCCTGTTTGCCCCCCGAACAGCAGAAATGTACAGACCATGGAGCCCTACAGAGCAGTTGGCTCTAATAAAGCAACTAGACAGGATCTTGAAGCACTTATAAAAGGGAAATCGGCAGATGAAGCCAGATACGATAGACTGATAGATGAGACGTACAAGTGTTATGTTGGTAGGACCGGACCTGATAATGCAGAAGTCAATGACGCAGCAGCAGGGGTTCTGTTTACAGAAGCGTTGAAAAAAGCATGTAAAGATAGACAGGCAGAGAAGGAGGTTACACTAGAAGACAGTTCAGGGAAAGGAAGAGGAGCCAAAAGATTATTTCTGGGCCCTAAGAAAAACTTGAGTAGAAATGGGTTTTGTTCCAGAAAACAAGACTAGTGAGAGGATACTGGCAAGTGCATATATGAATGGGTTGACAAAAGGAAGTGGCAGAAAAGGTGAAAGTAAGTAGACCAGATTGGAGGTCAGTTAAAGCAGAGGATCTAGCCAGAATAGCACAAGGGGCACAACATGATCTAGCGCAGGCAAAGAGAGGCGCAAGGTTACATGCTGTAGGTACTCGTCCTGCAAACAACAGGGAGGGGAGACGTGTGCCAGGAGATGGACAGAAATTGTGCTACGGGTGCAGGAAACCAGGACATTTCAGGAGAGATTGCAGAACTAATCCATATCCAGCCTGTCCAACTAATCCATATCCAAATGACCCGCCTGCAAGAGGCCCCCAAGACCAATTAGGGGCGCTCCCATAGGATAATGGTAGCTTGCACATGAACCCCCTTGTCTCCTTACCCCCCACTCCTAATTGCACAGTGCAGGTGAACCTACCAGGGGGACATGAGGTTGAGTTCCAAGTGGACACGGGGGCAGACAATTCAGTAATTACAGAAGAGGACTGGCCATTTGGGAAAAGTGATTTCTCCCACCATGTTATAGTGACTCCTTACAACTCTCCATCTATCCTGCTCCTGTCACTAAAAAGATTCCCCTGCAAATTCAAGGAACCACTGTACACACACAGTTAATGGTATCACCACAGGGTCAATGTAATCTTTTAGGATGTGATGTATTGTCTCAATTGCAAGCACATATTGAGTACCATCCTGATGGAACTGTCACTATGACACCAGGATTGAAGCCGAGCACTCTTTGTAAAATCATGTCACTAGATGTTGCTAGTATAGAGGACACAAATGAATTTCCTTCAATGTTAGAAGGTGTGATACCGCATGATTTCTGGGCTTCAGATAAAACAGATGTGGGCAGATTAAGGGTGCAGCCAGTCATGGTCAAATTAAAGCCAGGTGCAATCCTGCCCCAACAGAGACAGTATCCTCTTAGTTCAGCTCAAGAGTCGGCTATAGCTCAGCAGGTTCAGAAAACTGGTAGCAAGTGGTGTTTTAGTTAAAACTTAGCCCCCACCTTCGCGAGCAGGCCTGCAGCTAGGTTCCTTTTCAGTGGCCTTGACAGTAAACTCCAACTTCAGCTCCCCCCTTCAACTACGAGACTTAACCCTCTATGTATCGGCTGGTACAAGATATATATACACTTTTGTTCCAGATATCTCAGGATGCTGCTTGGTTCACAGTTATCGATTTTGCCAATGTTATTTCTACAATATGTTGATGACTTACTGATTTGTGCCCCCTCCAGGAAACAGTGTCACACTACAACAATATCACTCATGTTGTTTCTGTACCAAGCTGGATGTAAAGCGTCAAAAGATAAACTCCAATTCTGTAAATCTTCAGTTATCTTTTTGGGACATTGCATTACACCAGGGGCGCGACATCTGACCAGCGCTCGCAAAGAAGCTGTACAGAATTTTCCTATGCCTGCTAATGTTGCCGCTCTTAGGACATTTCTTGGACTGGTTTCCTACTGCAGACAGTGGATACATGCTGTATCAATCCTCATGCAGCCTCTCTATGACTGTATCACCATTGTGCCTTTTAAACTAACTCCTGAAGGTATAGACTGCTTTTATTCTCTCAAAAACAGGATTGTGGCAGCTCCAGCGCTAGGAACCCCCAACTACGAACTACCATTTACCCTGTATCTCCACGAACAGCAGGGACACGCGGCAGGGGTATTGACTCAGTTACATGGTGACAATCAAAGGCCTGTAGCCTATTTCAGTGGAAGACTAGATGCAGTGGCTAGAGGTGCCCCGTCCTGTGTACGGGCAGTACATGCTGTAGGACTATTGCTCCACAAATCGTCAGACATCGTTCTTGGTCATCCACTTACAGTACTTACACCTCATGATGTATATACCATACTGAACCAGGTGCAACCGGCACATCTTTCAGCTGCACGTCACCTTTGATTGCAATGTGCACTTTTAATGCCTCCAAATGTTTCTTTGCAGACATGTACCACACTTAATCCTGCCACGTTGTTACCTCTCTCGGATCTAAAGGAGGGGTCAGGTACGGTATTGTACAAAGAAGATCCAAGAGAGGAGATTCCTCATGATTGTGTTCAGCTTATGGCACAGGAAACAGCAGGCCTACCCACAGTGTTTGAAACTGAAAGACAGACTCGGAGGATGCCTTATCTCTGATGCAGGCTCAGGTGCACCAGGAGGAAGTAGAAAAGTGGGAAAAAGAAGGTGCATGTCTGAATGAAGCAAATGGGGTATGGGGAAGAGGGATGCGTCGATGCCTTCCAAGGGCGTTGTACCCTGCGGTCGCCCAGATGTTACATGGGCCAACCCACCAGTCCAAAACTGCTGTAATAAGCGTGATGCAGAAGCATTGGGTAGCACCAGGCTTTTCCACCTGTATAGAAGGTTTGATCCAGGGATGCATGGTATGTGCTACACATAATCAGGGAATGGTAGTAAAGACGCCACCCAAACACGCCCCTCGGCCCCTCTATCCTTTCCAGAGACTGCAGATTGATTATATTCAGCTGCCAAAATCAGGGTCATGGGAGTACGTGTTGGTCTGTATTGATTTATTCTCAGGTTGGCCGGAGGCTTTCCCGATTGCTAAGGCTACGGCTGCGGCAACCGCAAAGAAGCTGCTTGTGGAGGTGGTGTGCAGGTATGGAGTACTAGAGGTGATTGAAAGTGACAGAGGTACACATTTCACAGGTGAAATAATGAATGAAGTCTTGACAGCTCTGGGAATTCAACAAGCTTTTCATACCCCATATCATCCACAAAGCAGTGGAAAAGTAGAAAGACTAAATGGGACATTGAAGTTAAAAATCCAAAAGGCCATGACTGAAACAGGGAAATCTTGGTCTGAATGTTTACCATTAGCCCTATACTCAGTAAGGTATACTCCAAATAGGAGAACTGGACTTTCTCCGTATGAAGTAGCCTAAGATGTTTCTTTCCCCAAGCACTGGAAATTAGTAATTATGTATTAAGCTCATATGTAAGGGATTTGCATAAAAGACTTAAGAAAGTACATGATAATGTCTTCAGTTCTCTTCCAGATCCGAACCAGGATCCTGGGAGTCACAGCCTGCAGCCTGGAGACTGGGTAGTCATTAAAAGACACGTGAGAAAGAGTCTGGATCCGAGATTTGATGGACCTTTTCAAGTTCTACTGACGACAAGTACCGCAGTCAAGCTACAAGGCAAGGAAACTTGGATCCACGCATCGCATTGTAAGAAGATTCTTGGAGAGCCTCCAGAAGAGGAATGACGCTACTAATGACATTTGCTTGCATCCTTGCAGTAACGGATGCTTGGAACAGACTTAGCCGTGTAGATGGGGATAGCAAATAAATTTTTCAGTGCATTATTTATCTACCCTATGATAACTCAGACCTGGGATAAGTTGGTAGAATCCACAGACTACCTAGATGATCAAATATGGGATATTTTAGATATCATGAATGGGTCCCTTGCAGTACAGAACCAGTTAATTATTGTTACTAACCAACATACCCTCGTGTTAGATTATCTGACTGCAGCTCAAGGAGGGATGTGCCAGATTATTGGACCTGCATGTTGTCATTATATTGATAATTCTAGTGTTTTAACCCTTAAATATAAGCTAGAGGATGTCATAAAGTTAAGGAAACTATATGATGAGGCAAATCTGAAGAATATAGATTCATGGTGGGCAAATACTTTCTCCTTTCTTAACCCCGCAAATTGGTTCAAAGGCATAGGGGGATGGCTGACTGGGATAATACAAGCTGGCCTACAGGTTTTATTGATATGTCTTGCTATCTATTTAGTTTTTAAAATTAGTTTGATGTGTATTAAACAATGTACTAGGACACAGAGGAGGTATGAAGATGTGTATTGATCAAATGAAGGAACAAAAGGAGGGAATGTTAGAGCTAAATCAGCATTTTTTTCAGAAGGCCTTGGTCTCTGTCAGACAGGATGATGCATACCAGAAGTCGAGATAAGATGTTCCTTCTTTCGAGTCAATATACTCCCACCCGCCTGAGTTATGAAAAGGCATCCTGTTCTAGGAGACAAGGGCAAGAATGGAGTTTTCGGTTGAAATTAGTATTCTATGTGTTTAGTGATAAGTTGTATAAACACCATATATGGTAATTCCGCTTCCTGCTTATGGGGTGTATATAAACCCCTTCGTTAGCAATAAAGAGTAGAGTTTATTGACGCATACTTTGGTCTGTGTCTTATTCTCTCTGGTACCACATTCCGAGGAGGAAAGGGTTAACGAGATAACAGTGACGACAATTGTTATTATATAAAAACCATTTCTCTTTTCAGCCCGGGAGTGCTGATATTAACTAGGGGGGGATGTGTAGCCCAGCTGCGCTCTGGAGCCACATGTTACCCTGGAGGATGCATGAAAGGTAAATCCACAAATCACCTGATATTCATTCACACTTCACATTTCCCTGGTGCCACCAGAGGGAGCCCTTGGAGAGTACGCAGGTATATAAGGGTGTGGAGATAGACAGCAGGACCTCAGATTGCTCATTAGCTTAGCTCAGATGAGTCTGAGCGGTTCAGAGATTGTCAGACAGATGGTGAGAGACGGACAAGCTAGTTACCTCAGACGAGCTGAGAGGGAAAGACTAGCTAGAGAAAGACACCGTATTTTTTGGACCATAAGACGCACTTTTTTCCCCCCAAAATTTGGGGGAAAATGGGGGTGCGCCTTATGGTCCCAACATACCAAAAAATCCGGTGGCGGCGGCGGTCCCGGTGGCGGCGGCAGCCTTCCTGTGGTGTCTGGCCAGCAGCGGGGCTCTGTGCTGCGTGGGGGGCTCCGCCGGCATTTCCCTCTTAGCCGGACAGCCCCCCGCATAGCCGGACAGCCCCCCGCAGCTCCGCTGCTGCGGCCTCCTGATACATGGCCGCCAGGGGCCTCCGGTGGCGGTCCCGACGAAGTCTTCCGTGCGGTGGTTCCAGGGCAGCAGCCGGCTCTGTGCTGCAGGGGGGCTCCGCCGGCATTTCGGTCTTAGCCGGAAAGCCCCCCGCAGCTCCGCTCCCTCCTGCATCTCGGTGGCGTCCTCAAACATGGCCGCCAGGGGACTCCGGTAAGATGGCCGCCGAATCTCATTCAAGTCTCGGCAACGAGATCTCGTCTCCCGAGATCTTGTCCTGAGATCTCGGGAGACGAGATCTCGTTGCCGAGACTTGAATGAGATTCGGCGGCCATCTTACCGGAGTCCCCTGGCGGCCATGTTTGAGGACCCACCGAGATACAGGAGGGAGCGGAGCTGCGGGGGGCTTTCCGGCTAAGACCGAAATGCCGGCGGAGCCCCCCTGCAGCACAGAGCCGGCTGCTGCCCCGGAACCATCGCACGGAAGACTTCGTCGGGACCGCCACCGGAGGCCCCTGGTGGCCATGTATCAGGAGGCCGCAGCAGCGGAGCTGCGGGGGGCTGTCCGGCTAAGAGGGAAATGCCGGCGGAGCCCCCCACGCAGCACAGAGCCCCGCTGCTGGCCAGACACCACAGGGCACAGGAGGCTGCATTGGGACCACCGCTATGGGATATGAGTACCATATATTGCACAGCGACCCCACAGAGCACAGCCACCCCACAGAGCACAGCCACCCCACAGAGCATAGCCACCCCACACAGCACAGCCACCCCACACAGCACAGCCACCCCACAGAGCACCCCTGCAACACAGAGCACTTCGGACTGTAAGACGGACCCCCATTTGACACATTATTTTTTTTCCCTGTTTTCCTTCTGAAAATTTGGGGTGCGTCTTATGGTCCGGTGCGTCTTATAGTCCGAAAAATACGGTATTTGAAAGCCTGAAGACTTCAGCATACACTCAGCTTACATCGTGGAGTCCAGTAATAGTGGGACGGATTGCCACTTAGTCTGGTCAAAGTTGAGTCTACTGAGATACCTTCAGTGAGCGTTTCATTAAGTAAGCGTGCCGACGCTTAGAGAGCGGTGAAGACAAAGAAAGCTGACATCTACTGCTGATTGTGCTTATGTTAAAGGTGTGAGGAGGACGACAGGCAAGTGGAAAAAGGGAAAGAGAGAGCGACAGAGGTCGACAGCATTGATAGCTTACCTCAGCTCTGCACTACCGGACACCGGGTCCGAGCTTGCTAGCTTCTTCAGGACTAGTAAGAGAAACCGGAGACCCTGCTGGATTCCAAATCGCAGGGGCCCAACAGTGCTGATACGTAACCTAGGTCAGGAGAACAGAAGTCTAGCAGGGCCATGCACATAGAGACTTAGTTCTATCCAAAATAAGGCTCCATCACAAGGTCAGCCGGGCGTAGCAAAGAAGACGGAGTTAGACTTAGTTCTATACGGGTCAGAAACTCACACACATAAAGAAGTAAGGAGGCCCTACACCTACTCAGTGGTTTACTGGACATGCATCCTCCACCCTGACAGCTTCCCGGGACGTGCCTGAATCTACCACCAGTAAAGGTACAGAAAGAGACTGTCTTGTGTGTGTCTGGATTATTGCTCCTGCACCCTTACACCGCCATATACCCTGAGGGATCAGTCTTGCCTGTGGGAGACTTAACACCTTGCTGCCCAGTAACAACTCCTCAGAGGATTCACCCTGCAGCGCTGGTCACCCTGACCAGGAACCACAGGTGGCGTCACGAACATTCCTATCATCCCCTGTAAATATTCCCCCTTTTTAGTGAGCGCCCAGGGCCACGGACCGAGCTGCGCTACCTGTGACATCCCCCAGTGAAGTGAACGGGCTCGGTGCCAAGTACCCCAGTGCCCTGGCTATGTGCGACTCAAAAGTACAGGGGAACCCAAACCGTTTTTTTCATTTATTTATTTATTTATAGCGCAGGTGGTGGCTGATGAATACCCCCATCAGCGGCTCCTGTTGTCAGTGTTATTAGCAGCAGCAGGGGTAGGCTGATGGGAGTAATAGTCCCATCAGACGCCGCCTGCTGTCTGTTTTATCAGTTAAATGTAACTCTCCTCATCTCCCCTGCTCTCGCTGATTGCTGGCAGAGCAGGGGAGAATGATGAGAGCCGTGTTCAGCACCCGGTGCCTGGGACCAGTGCTTACTGTAACACTTCTTCCCTAGCGCCCGTCCTTGTGGTACTGATATGGCACAAGGATGCCACACATGTGCCGCAAGTATTACACAGACGGACACTGACATCTATGGTACTGGAGGCCTTATAGCGGGTTTTTGGCTGATATCACACACTAAAAGACGCGTTTTATTGCAAAAAAATAGTTTTTGCATCACCACATTTTGAGAGCTATAATTTTTCCATATTTTGGCCCACAGAGTCATGTGAGCTCTTGTTTTTTTCAGGACGAGTTGATGTTTTTAGTGGTACCATTTTCGGGCACATGACAATTTTTGATCGTTTTCTATTCTGATTTTTGGGAGGCCGAATGAACAAAAGCCAGCAATTCAGGAATTTCTTTTGGGCCCGGTGGTTCCTGCATTTCCGTGTGTGGTAAAATTGATCAGGCAGTTTTATTCTTCAGGTCAGTATGATTACAGCAATACCTCATTAATCGCTTTTTTTATGTTTTGGCGCTTTTATACAATAAAAATAATTATTTTTGCATCGCTTTATTTTGAGAGCTATAACTTTTTTATTTTTCTGCTGATGGAGCTGTATGGCAGTTTGTTTTTTTTGCGGGACAAGATGACGTTTTCAGCGGTACCATGTTTATTCATATCCGTCTTTTTTAATCGCGTGTTATTCAACTTTTTATTCGGCAGTATGATGATAAAGCATTGTTTATTTGCCTTGGTTTTTTTTTAATGGTGTTCACTAAAGGGGTTAATTAGTGAGACAGTTTTATAGGTCAGATCACTGTGGACGCGGCAATACTAAATATGTGTACATTTATTGTTTAGCTTTTTTTTATTTAGTGATAGAAAATATATTGATTTTTTACAATTATTTTTGATTTTTAAAAAAAATATTTTTACAATTGTTTAAATTTTTCTTTTACTTTTTTCTAACTTTTTTTTGTCCCACTATGGGACAATCATTTTTTTGCAGGTTGATCGCTTCTATAGCATGGAGATGAAACAGCATCTGCCATGCCATAGAAGCTGTCAGCTCTGCACTGACAGAGAGACTTGCTGATCATGCACTGCGAATGATCAGCAAGTTTCCTCGCTCTGGTGACCTGAATGTCGTCATGACGACATCGGGTCACCATGGCAACGATCGGGACCCCGCGTCACACCACGAGGTCTCCGATCTAAAGGCAGCGGGGCTGTCAGCACTCTGCCGGCTTCCGTAATGTTGCGATCATGTTCAATCGCAGCATTTAGAGGCTTAAAGTGCCGGGAGCGGTCTGTGACCACTCCTGGCACTTAGTGACGGGTTTCAGCTGTCAGAATCAGATGACACCCGGCAGTGATCGCCTGCTCACCCCTCTTGTGCGCGGCCTATCGCGATGACATAATATTCAGTACCTGGTCACATAGGCCCAGCTCACATGGACGGAATATTACGTCTGATGTCAGAAAGGGGTTCAAAATCATTAGGCCTAATAAAGGGTTTCACCCAGTAGTCCCTATTTGCTAATCCAAATTGTTTGTAATAAAACCGTGCTGCAGTGAGGAATCAGAAGGCCACATTTCCATTTAAAAATCGTTAGGCCTAATATAGGGGTTCCGCCAGGAGGGGCTGTATTTGCTAATCCAAATCATTTGTGATAAAACTGTGTTGCAGTGAGGATTCAGAAGGCCACATTTCCTAATCAAAATATTTTTGGCTAATAATCAGGCGCAGTCAACAGACCTCATTTTATAATCAAAATCGTTTGGGATAATACTCTGGTGCAGGCACCAGGCCTCATTTCATAATATAAATCCTTTGTGCTAATAATGTGTTGCAGACACCAGACGACTTGATTTCATAATATAAATCCTTTGTGCTAACAATGTGTTGCAAGCACCAGACCTCATTTCATAATCAAAATAGTTTGGGATAATACTCTGGAGCAAGTGTGAGGGAGGGACAGGGCCGTAGTCATGGCCGAGGACATCGGTATATCTGTGCCCTGTCCTCCCATCACATGAAAATAGTGTCCATTACTCTGCATACCTGTGGCTTCACTTTCTGCGCCGTTAGGGTCCTCTCTACGCTGCTGAAGGCTCCCTATAGACGGTCCCGCATGAATAGAGGCACAGTCCATCTCGACTTTCAAAAGAACAACTTTACTGGTTTCTTTACGCAGCACGTCCATATTCTTCACAGCATTAACATCATGTTTTACAACGCATATTTCTTCCTCTTTCCCTGTTCTACTCTTTCTGTCACACAGCACATGCCCGGGTCGGACCGCATCATATGGCTCCTCAGCGTCCTCCTTGTTGAGCTCTGTTACGGTTGGGCGTTCCCCAGTCTATTTCACCCCAGACATCAGACCTTCAGCCCCCGAAGTCAGCTGCCACATGGTGAGCGACCGGCCCTTCTGCACAGTTGTGACTTCCCCTGCAGTTCTTCCTATGGCCTTCAGTACATTACGAGGCTGTACCGCTGTTGGTGGTATTGCAGCGTCTTCCCTGTCCAAACTCACTGTGCCTGGAAGTTCCCTCAGCTGTTTCACCCTGGATCTGAGGGCATCAGCCCATGCTATGAGTTGCCACATTTTGGAACACCTGCATCCCTGTACCGTTCTGACCTTTCCTTCAGTCTCTGTTCAGCACTGCTGTAGCCCATTGCTGTTCTGGCCTTTTGCTGTGGAGGGCTGGGCTCTAGCTTGTAATGTTACGTGGTCACTGCTGTAATTCAGGGCACTTAAGCTCGTGCAGGCGGTTTGGGCACCGTGGTCGGACTGACTACTTTGAGGAAGTCCTCCCTCTCTTAGCTGCAGCTGACCCCTCCTATGTTTAACTTTTTTTAACTGGTTTCACTATACTATATTACATGTACAATAATGCCCCATCTAGTGGCCATAAATTAATAAAACGCTTTCCCTATTTCACAGATGCACACATTAGCAAATATATACATTACATTATACACATAGCAGCATTGTTAAATATTCGCAGTAACAGTATGGGAAAGCAACGTACACATACATCACATTAATTATAACAGTATCAACACAAGGAGTGGAGTATTACACAGTCCTGGTACACCCTTTACAATTCCCCTTCCTTTAATTATGGTCGTCCATGACCATAGACAGAACAAACTTTTAATCTGTGCATATTATATCTCCACGCAGGGAGACAAACATATTTTACATGAGGTAGAAATATTACATTAGCTCAATATGAGCCGAGTCCTGATGACGTTGCATAAAAGTCTATGCTTTTAAAACTTAAACGCCTGGCTCACAGTCCTCCAGGTTATGTCCATTTTACACTAAATGATAATTTACAGGATGATCCACCAGGCCTCATAATCAAAATCTTTAGTGCTAATTGTGTGGTCCAGCCACCAGTCCACATTTCAACATATTAATCTTTTGTGCTAATTCTGTGGTCTAGCCACGCTTTATCAGCCAATAAATACTGATTATTAATTTAGTGACAGGTAACTGACAGATCTAGGCCTAAGGGCTCATACCCATATGTGAGAAAAAAGGTCCATAATCTGGACCGAAAAAACGGACGAGTCTCATGCGAGTGTCATGCGAGTACAATGCGATTTGCACACCTAGCATCCGATTTACATCCGAGTGCAGTGCGATTGCTATCCGATTGCAGCGCAATTTTAACATGAGCTTTTAAATACAGCAGTTCACTGTCATTTACACATCGTTTTCAAAGGAAATATTAGTCAAAATACACATATATATGTATATATGTAACAGATAGATAGATAGAAAAGCTGGTAATACATTTACCAGCTTCTGTAAAATCACTGCAGGAACCGACAGGATATAAGAGATTGATTACATACAGTAAAGACATATAGACCAGGACGGTGACAAGATGCGTCACAGCTAGTCACTGAAGCTCTGCTCCCAGCATCTCCTCATTCACCAGCCGGGGCGGTCGCATCTTGGCTCCGTCCTGGTTGAAAACTGTATATCTCCCAGATATGGATTACTGCGTGGGACACAACAATGGACAGGTATGGTATATTGTTGGTTTATTATTTTAATTTTATTACAGAAGAACGAGGGTATCGGGGAATTAGGTGATGTTGTAAGTATGGTTTAATTTAGAATATTAAAGGAGTCTGTGTCTTTATTTCAATTAAAGAAATTTTTTCAGGGTGTTTGTGTTTTATTTACAATTTGACTTTAGGATTAGTAAAAGGGGTGTCTTATTGACGCCTCTTCTTTATTGACCTCGGGGCTTGATGTCACAAAGGTGACATCAACCCCCTCAACTTTTACCCCATTTTCCACCGCTACAGGGCAGTGGGAAGAGCAAGGCTATGTGCAAGAATTGGCGCATCTTAGAGATGCGCCTTTTCTGGGGTGGCTGCGGGCTGATAGTTTTAGCCAGGGGGGCAGTATCCATGGCCCCTTCCTAGGCTTTTATTATCAGCCCGCAGCTGTCTGCATAGTCATTGCTGGCTATAAATTATAGGGGTACCCCACGTCATTTTTGGGGAAAAATAATCTTTAATTAATTAAATACATGTCCAGTAATTTGCACACACTGTACTAATTGTATTTGACACTGATATCTATATATCTACTGTGAGACAGTGAAGGAATATGTGGTGAATGAGGTGTATATTTCACCTAAGTACCTTGCTGACTGGTATGAGCGAAATGTGTGGCTTTGTAAACCTGGTGGTAAAGAAAGGTCACTACACCTGCCATTCAGTACACGCTTGCAGCTCAGACCTGAATCCACTCAGGTGTTGATTAGGAAGCCAGAAGTAGGTGCTTGGGAGCACAGTCAGAGAGCTCATTCAGTCTGGACAAGGGGTCCAGGCACAGAAGGTGTCTCTAAGAGTGTGGGAGCTGTCTTTAGCCCGGACACAGGGAGGTGTCCTGGCACAAGGAAGCAGTCTCTAAGAGTGTGAGCTATCTCAGTCTGGGTGCAGGAAGTACCCCGGACACAGGAGTAGTCGCAGTGAGAATCCGTGCGAATAGCGACTGAATAGGAGGTGACCTCTCTCAAGTCTGGACATTGGAGTTGCCTTCGGACATAAAGAGGAGTGTCTGTGAAACTCCATACTGGTAACATATGTGATATGTGTTGTTTTGGGCACAGACTGGTAGAGTCTGGGTCCCGGATAGAGAGGGCCATCTATCTAAGTGTAATTTAGTGGCTAGACAAGCCCAGGTTTTCTGTTTATGATTTGTTTTTATCTGTGTGCTGTGGACTTTAATAAAACTGGTTGCGGCCAGTTTTCACCAAACTGCTGTCTGAATGAACTGTTTCCGTGCCATTCTGTCTACCCAGACAGCGATCCTAGAGCTAAACCCCCCGGAAAGGCTACAATTGGCGGAGAATGCTGGGGCAGCGCAGTGCCTGATACAGTTAGTGCTGGAGTGTGCATGCAGCACAGTGGCGAGAGACAGCATTAAAGGTGAAGTCTATTGAAATAGCAACAGAAAAAAAAAAAAAAAAGTGTGTGTCAGCAGAAACGTCTGTTTGGAGCAGTCTTGGAGAGACAGTGGCCCTGATAGGGTCTGCAGAAAGAAAATGTATGCACAGCAAAGCTGAACTTGTTGTGAAATGACTGTGGAATGTGCAGCAGTAAAAGAAAAGTTTGTGGAGCAGTCTTAAAGAGACAGTAGCCCTAATAGACTTTGCAAAGGAAAAAAAAAGTGTTTGCACAGCAAGGCTGAATTTTTCTGTGGAAAAAAAAAAAAAAAAAGCTGTGTAGTGTGTATGTCTTGAGTGAAGACTACAGTTGTGAAGACAGAGAAGTCTGACAGCATGCAGCAGAGCATGGAGCAGCAGCGCCTGCAGCACCAGCAGTGCATGCAGCAGGCCCAGCAGCAATTCCTGCAGCAGCAGCAGGAGAATAACCGGTTATTTGTTGAGCAGATGACAGCACCAAAAAAGGATTTCGGTGCCGCGTCCCGAAGTAATGTTGTGAAGGCACCGGCGTTGTCCGCTATAAAGAAGGCGGTAAGACGGTCCTTGAGAAAAATGACACCTCGTGATGATGTGGAGGTATATCTTACTAGGTTTGAGAGACTGGCAGAGAAGGAGAATCTGCCACTATCTGAATGGGCCATGGTGGTCGTACCCTATCTGATTGGGGAACCCCAAAAAGTCTGGGCTGACCTGAGCAAGCAGGACAGCGAAGACTATGCCAAGTTGAAAGCGGCGATTCTTACCCGGCTGGGTGTTACGGTGACAGCCCATACCAGAGGAGTTCGTGACTGGAGATACAGTTGGGAGTCTGCAGTCAGCAGGCCTGATTATGGAGTTGAAAAGGTGGTAGTGAACCGCTACACCCGAGCATGTCCTACAGTGAACCGCTACACCCGAGCATGTTCTCCTGAGCTACAGCCGTCTGAGAGGACGTCACTTCAGAGTTCCCGGACGTCGAACTCTCCCGGTAAGAGCGTTCCAGCTGTTGGGGACATGGGGTATGCTGATAAGCAGGTTCAGGCCCGAGGGGACATGTGGGTGGGAGAGTGTGATGGACAGTGTTGGAGCTGGCGTGAAATTGCAGCGAACTGTCCAATAGAGGGGGAGCCTATGTGCCGTGATGTTGGCAGATCCCTCTCTCTCTGCGCAGAACCTGTGTGTGTGACCACCGCAACCGAAGAGACTGGACCACAGGTGTCCCCGGTGGTTACAAATGGTTGCTCAGCGCAGGCCCTCTTGGACTCAGAGAGTCCAGTGACTTCCGTATGTGACAGCCTGATTGATAGGGACTTCATCCCTGATAGGCACTTGAGTATGGTGTGCATCCATGGAGACACCAAAGTCTACCCAGAGACTGCCGTGGACTTGGTCCCCAAACTTGGGGAGATTTCATGTGAAGTGGGGGTAGTGAAGACCCTGGTGCAACCCGTTATATTGGGTAATGACTTTCCCCGTCTAAGGATCTCTGGGGAAGGGTGATTCTGATGGACAGTGTGATGAAGCCCCTACTGAGGGTACGCAGTCCCGAGGGGCGGAACACGATGCTAGTGGGATGTTAAAATTATGTGATAATGATGATGATAATGCTAATGATGATGATGAACCTGATAATGATGATGACCATGAAAATGGTGCTGAGCTGGTAATGATAGTGATGATAATACTGATCATAGTCATGATAATGATGTTGATAATAATGATGACTGTGGTGGTGATGAAATTCCTTTGCAGGTGATGTTGGGAGACGGGGATGGTGGTTCTCGGGAGCCGAGTGTCCCTGACTTGCCTGTGTCCTGTGACGGTTTTGAGAGTGAGCAGTGGCGAGAACCCTCTCTTAAAACAGCACAGGAAAATATGATTGTTCTAAATGAGGTTTCCCAGGAGCCTGACTCTGAGGAGAGGTTCTCTCATGTTGCCAGAAACACTGAAGTCCAGGGAGAGGTTGTGAGTCAGCTCCTAGTGCCTGAACTATATAGAAGTGTAGTTCTGGGGTTGTCACATAGTCACATACTTGAGGGACCAGATGATGAAGTTAATGTTGTGGATGACATTTTAACTAAGGTTCCAGATCAGGATGTAAATGAGAATGAATTCTATACTCCTGAAAGTGAGCAGGATATGAATGAGAAATGAATTCTATACTCCTGAAAGTGAGCAGGATATGAATGAAAATGAAGGGTATAGCCCTGACAGTGAGCCGGATGTGAATGAAAATGAAGTGTCTAACCCTGGAAGTGAGCCAGATGTGGCTGAGAAAAGGGGGTCAGACAGGGATAGTGGTGGTGATAGTGAGTCATCTGATGACAGTAAAGCAACCAGTGCAAGTGAGGAAGGCATGGTAGCAGAGGAGATTGAGAGTCCTGAGAGAAGGCTGAGGCTGACCTTGCAGTCGGACGGAGGATGGCATCTGAAGATGTTGTACAGTTGGCCGGTTCCCTGGCGAAGACTAAGGTGAAAGGAGGAGAGCTGAGCTTTAAAGGCAGGACTCTGAAACTGAACACAGCACAAGTGGATGCTGTTGAAGATGAGAAGTTGTCAGTGTGTGGTGTGGATCTGCATCATGCCAAGGACTCTGAAGGTGATGCTGCAGAGGTGGAAAAAGCCATGGAAGTGGTGGTCACCAAGCCAGGTGCCTCATCAGAAGCTGAGGTTTCAAGTGAAGCTGTGAGGAGCAAGACTGAAGATATGGGGACTGACTCTGTCCAGGAATCTGTTTCTGCCGAAGACAGCGGCGTGGACGGGTTACGGTCCGGATCAGTAGCTGGCATTGGTGAGCTCAAGCGCACTTTCAGGGAGGCTACGTCGGAGCCACGTCCCAACAAATGGGAAAAGCGATGTGTCACTCCGTTGCCACTGCAGACACACGGGAGCCCAGATGGGATGCAGAACGTGGCTGAAAGAGGTAGAGTCTAGGACTGACGGTGTGGCTTCTGGGCATGTCTTGCCAGAAGAGCCTGAAAGTGGGGAACTGGAGAAAAGTGAAAAACCCCCTATACCTTCTGTGATAGTTGGTGACACATGGTCAGTGCACCAGGAACAGGAGGTACATGAGTTCTGAGGAAGAGTCAGCAGAAGTGTTCTGATGTGTCTGGTCGTACTACTTTGGCCAGGCACTATATTGAATCTGAGCCCGGCCCTAAGGTCAAGATGAAACCGTGTAGGATACCCGAGGCCCGCAGAGAGTATAGGCCTGGGAGGGTACAGGTAGTGCGGATGCTTCAGATGAAGAGAAAACTGATGTTGGCTATGACAGTGGTGAGGATGAAACTGATGAGGGCCATGACTGGTCCAGAGTTCACTGTCTCTGTTGGATTGTTGACCAGCCCTCCGGTCTGGATGACCAGCCCTCCGGTCTGGAGAAGAGGGAGGGATATGTGAGACAGTGAAGGAATATGTGTGAATGAGTGTATATTTCACCTAAGTACCTTGCTGACTGGGATGAGCGAAATGTGTGGCTTTGTAAACCTGGTGGTAAAGAAAGGTCACTACACCTGCCATTCAGTACACGCTTGCAGCTCAGACCTGAATCCACTCAGGTGTTGATTAGGAAGCCAGAAGTAGGTGCTTGGGAGCACAGTCAGAGAGCTCATTCAGTCTGGACAAGGGGTCCAGGCACAGAAGGTGTCTCTAAGAGTGTGGGAGCTGTCTTTAGCCCGGACACAGGGAGGTGTCCTGGCACAAGGAAGCAGTCTCTAAGAGTGTGAGCTATCTCAGTCTGGGTGCAGGAAGTACCCCGGGCACAGGAGTAGTCGCAGTGAGAATCCGTGCGAATAGCGACTGAATAGGAGGTGACCTCTCTCAAGTCTGGACATTGGAGTTGCCTTCGGACATAAAGAGGAGTGTCTGTGAAACTCCATACTGGTAACATATGTGATATTGTGTTGTTTTGGGCACAGACTGGTAGAGTCTGGGTCCCGGATAGAGAGGGCCATCTATCTAAGTGTAATTTAGTGGCTAGACAAGCCCAGGTTTTCTGTTTATGATTTGTTTTTATCTGTGTGCTGTGGACTTTAATAAAACTGGTTGCGGCCAGTTTTCACCAAACTGCTGTCTGAATGAACTGTTTCCCGTGCCATTCTGTCTACCCAGACAGCGATCCTAGAGCTAAACCCCCCCGAAAGGCTACACTACCTATTCTATATGTCTTTCCTGTATGTAATCCATCTCTTATATACTGTCGGCTCCTCCATTGATTTACAGAAGCCAGCAAATGTATTAACTGGATTTTCTTCTATCTATCTCTCTATGCAATATAAATATATATCTAAATATAAACACCATGTTACAAATTATTATGCAAATTGGTTTTTAAGTGTCATAGCTATTTTTTTTTTTTGTAAATTAAACCCATTGATGGCATTGTTCTCAGGTACTTGGATCACTGAAGTCATCTCAGATACCTGTGATAATTAGTTTGCCATGTAAGCCCAATAAAAGGAAAACTGGATGTTCCACACTATTAAGCAGGCCAGGTATTCAAGTAACATTGGAAAGAAAAGGAAGGATCTCTCTGCTGCTGAAAAGCATCAAATAGTGCAATGCCTTGGTCAAGGGATGAAAACATTAGATATTTCCCGAAACGTAAGCGTGATCATCGTACTGTTAAGAGATTTGTGGCTGATTCTGAGCCAGACGTTTATGTGCTGATAAAGGCAGAATGGGGAAGGTTTCTGCTTAGGGGTGTGTTAGGGTTAGGTTTGTGGTTAGGGTTGGGACTAGGGTTAGGGGTGTGTTGGGTTAGGGTTGGAGTTAGAATTGGGGGGTTTCCGCTGTTTAGGCACATCAGGGGCTCTCCAAATGTGACATGGCGTCTGATCTCAATTCCAGCCAATTCTGCGTTGAAAAAGTCAAACGGTGCTCCTTCACTTCTCACCTCTGCCATGCGTCCAAACAGTAGTTTATCCCACATATGGGGTATCAGCGTACTCTGGACCCCAAGAGTTATTGTGCAATTTGTCCTATTTCTTCTGTTACCCTTGGGAAAATAAAAAGCTGGGGGGCGAAAATATCATTTTTGTACAAAAAAAATTATTTTTTTGTTTTTACGGCTGTACATTATAAACTTCTGTGAAGCACTTGGGGCTTCATAGCGCTCACCACACATCTAGATAAGTTCCTTGTGGGGTCTATTTTCCAAAATGGGGTCACTTGTTGGGGATTTCCACTGTTTAGGCGCATCAGGGGCTCTCCAAATGCGACATGACGCCCCCAGACCATTCCATCAAAGTCTGCAATCCAAAACGTCACTACTTCCCTTCCGAGCCCCAACGTGTACCCATACAGTAGTTTTCTCCCACATATTGGATATCAGCGTACTCAGGACAAATTGGACAACAACTTTTGGGGTCCAATTTCTCCTGTTACCCTTGTAAAAATAAAATATTGGGGCAAAAAAATCATTTTTGCAAAAAAAAAAAAGGATTTTTTATTTTTACGGCTGTGCGTTATAAACTTCTGTGAAGCACTTCGGGGTTCAAAGTGCTCACCACACATCTAGACAAGTTCCTTGTGGGGTCTATTTTCCAAAATGGGGTCACTTGTGGGGGGTTTCCACTGTTTAGGCGCATCAGGGGCTCTCCAAATGCGACATGACGCCCCCAGACCATTCCATCAAAGTCTGCAATCCAAAACGTCACTACTTCCCTTCCGAGCCCTGACGTGCGCCCATACAGTAGTTTTCTCCCACATATTGGGTATCAGCGTACTCAGGACAAATTGGACAACAACTTTTGGGGTCCAATTTCTCCTGTTACCCTTGTGAAAATAAAATATTGGGGGCGAAAAAATCATTTTTGTAAAAAAAAAAAGATTTTTTATTTTTACGGCTGTACGTTATAAACTTCTGTGAAGCACTTCGGGGTTCAAAGTGCTCACCACACATCTAGATAAGTTCCTTGTGGGGTCTATTTGCCAAAATGGGGTCACTTGTGGGGGGTTTCCACTGTATAGGTGCATCAGGGGCTCTCCAAATATGACATGACGCCCCCAGACCATTCCATCAAAGTCTGCAATCCAAAACGTCACTACTTCCCTTCCGAGCCCTGACGTGCGCCCATACAGTAGTTTTCTCCCACATATTGGGTATCAGCGTACTCAGGACAAATTGGACAACAACTTTTGGGTTCCAATTTCTTCTGTTACCCTTGTGAAAATAAAATATTGAGGGCGAAAAAATCATTTTTGTAAAAAAAAAAAAAGATTTTTTATTTTACGGCTGTACGTTATAAACTTTAGTGAAACACCTGGGAGTTAAAAGTTCTCACCACACATCTAGATAAGTTCCTTGAGGGGTCTAGTTTCCAAAATGGTGTCATTTATGGGGGTTTCCACTGTTTAGGCAGATCAGGAGCTCTCCAAACACGACATGGCGTCCAGCCAATTCTGCGTTGAAAAAGTCAGACGGCGCTCCTTCCCTTCCAAACTCTGCCATGCACCCAAACAGTGGTTTACCCCCACATATGGGGTATCAGCGCACTCAGGACAAATTGCACAATAACTTTTGGAGTCTTGTTACCCTTGGAAAAATAAAAATTGGGGTGAAAAGATCATTTTTTGGAAAAAATATGATTTTTAAATTTTACGGCTCTACGTTATAAACTTGTGTGAAGCACTTGGGGGTTCAAATTGCTCACCAAAGATCTAGATAAGTTCCTTAGGGGTCTAGTTTCCCAAATGGGGTCATTTGTGGGGGGTTTCCACTGTTTAGGCACATCAGGGGCTCTCCAAATGCAACATGGCATCCAATCTCAATTCCAGCCAATTTTGGTTGGAAAAAGTCAAATGGTGCTCCTTCCATTCCGAGCTCTGCCGTGCGCCCAAACAGTGGTTCCCCCCCACATATTGGGTATCAGCGTACTCAGGACAAATTGGACAACAACTTATGTGGTCCAATTTCTCCTGTTACCCTTGGGAAAATAAAAAATTAGTGACTAAAAATATTTTTTGTGGGAAAAAAATAGGATTTTTTATTTTCATGCCCGGGCATTATAAACTTGTGTGAAGCACTTGGGGGTTCAAAGTGCTCACCAAAGATCTAGATAAGTTCCTTAGGGGGTCTAGTTTCCAAAATGGGGTCACTTGTGGGGGGTTTCCACTGTTTAGGCTCATCTGGGGCACTGCAAACGGAACATGACCCCCATCAACGTCTGCATTCCAAAACGTTACTACTTCCTTTCCAAGCCCTGCCGTGCACCCAAACAGTTTCCCCCCCCCACATATGGGGTATCAGCGTACTCAGGACAAATTGGACAACAACTTTTGGGGTCCAATTTCCTTGGGAAAATTCAAAAATTTGGGACTAAAAAATCATTTTTGTGGAAAATTGTTTTTTTTTTTCACACCCAGGCATTATAAGCTTTTGTGAAACACTTGGGGGTTCAAAGTGCTCACAACAGATCTAGATAAGTACCTTAGGGGGTCTAGTTTCCAAAATGGTGTCACTTGTGGGGGTTTCCACTGTTTAGGCGCATCAGGGGCTCTCCAAACACGACATGGCGTCCAATCTCAATTCCAGCCAATTTTAGTTTGAAAAAGTCAAACGGCGCTCCTTCCCTTACGAGCTCTGCCGTGTGCCCAAACAGTGGTTTTCCCCCACATATTGGGTATTGGCGTACTCAGGAGAAATTGCATAACAACCTTATCTGTCCATTTTCTCCTTTTACCCTTGTGAAAATAAAAAAAAAAGTTTGTAAAAGATCATTTTTGTGGCTAAAAAGTTAAATATTCATTTTTTCCTTCCACGTTGCTTTAGTTCCTGTGAAGCACCTGAAGGGTTAATAATCTTCTTGAATGTGGTTTTGAGTACCTTGAGGGGTGCAGTTTTTAGAATGGTGTCACTTTTGGGTATTTTCTGCCATATAGACCCCTCAAAGTGAATCCAAATGAGAGGTGGTCCCTAAAAAAAATGGCTTTGTAAATTTTGTTGTAAAAATGAGAAATCGCAGGTCAACTTTTAACCCTTATAACTTCCTAACAAAAAAAAATTTTGGTTCCAAAATTGTGCTGATGTAAAGTAGACATGTGGGAAATGTTATTTCTTAACTATTTTGTGTGATATATTTCTCTGTTTTAAGGGAATAAAAATTCAAAGTTTGAAAATTGCAAAATTTTAAAAATTTTCGCCATATTTGCGTTTTTTTTCAAAAATAAATGCAAGTTATATCGAAGAAATTTTACTTCTAGCGTGAATTACAATATGTCACGAGAAAAAAATCTCAGAATCGCGAAGATCCGTTGAAGCGTTCCAGAATTATAACCTCATAAAGAGACAGTGGTCAGAATTGTAAAAATTGGCCCGGTCATTAACGTGCAAACCACCCTTGGGGGTGAAGATGTTAACCTGATGGATTATGATTTTGCTAAATGTTGTGGGTTTCCCTTGATACCCCTACAGAAGTCTATTCCCCTACTGGGGATCGATTCTACCCCTTTGGCTGAGAATAAACCTCAGTTCTCTACTCAGGTGATAATGAGGGTTGAACCTGATCATCTGGAGTGCTGTAAATTTTTGGTTCTGTATAATCTGCATGATATTATTGTACTGGGCTTCCCTTGGTTGCAGTCTCATAATCCTGTTTTGGATTGGAAATCTGTGTCTGTAACCAGTTGGGGCTGCCAATGTGTTAATACCAACACTCCTGTTTTTTCTGCCTCCCCCCAGGCTCAGGATGTTCCTGACTTTTTGATTGATTTTTCTGATGTGTTTAGCGAAAGTAAATCTGCATCCTTGCCTCCCCATAGGAGCTATGACTGCGCTATTGAATTAGTGCCTGGTAGTAAATTCCCTAAAGGTCGCCTTTTTAACTTGTCTGTACCTGAACATGACGCTATGCGGTCTTATATCAAGGAATCATTGGAGAAGGGTCATATCAGACCATCCTCTTCACCCTTAGGTGCCGGTTTTTTCTTTGTGGCCAAAAAGGATGGTTCATTAAGGCCGTGTATTGATTATCGTCTTTTGAACAATATTACTGTAAAATATCAATACCCGTTACCTTTGATTTCTGACCTGTTTTCCAGGGTGAAAAACGCTACTTGGTTTACCAAGCTTGACCTCAGGGGGGCATATAACCTTATTCGCATTAAGCATGGGGATGAATGGAAGACGGCATTCAATACCCCTGAGGGGCATTTTGAGTACCTTGTGATGCCCTTTGGGCTCACTGATGCTCCTTCTGTCTTCCAGTCCTTCATGAATGACATTTTCAGGGATTTTGTGGATAAATTTCTGATTGTTTATTTGGATGATATCTTGATTTTTTCTAATGACTGGGACTCTCATGTGAAACATGTTCGAACTGTATTCCAGATTTTGAGAGAGAATGCTCTGTATGTGAAGGGATCAAAGTGTCTTTTTGGCGTACAGAGGATCTCATTTCTGGGATTCATTTTGTCCCCATCTGTTATTGAAATGGACCCGGTCAAGGTTCAGGCCATCTGTGATTGGGTCCAACCTACTTCATTAAAGGCTCTTCAAAGATTTTTGGGTTTTGCCAATTTTTATTGTAAATTTATTGGTAATTTCTCGGTTATTGTTAAACCATTGACTGATTTGACCAGAAAGGGTTCTGATGTGGTGAATTGGCCTCCTGAGGCAGTCTCTGCATTTCAGGAACTTAAGCAGAGATTCACTTCTGCTCCTGTTCTACGGCAGCCTGATGTTTCTCTGCCATTTCAGGTGGAGGTTGATGCCTCTGAAATTGGGGCAGGTGCCGTTTTGTCCCAAAAAGATCCAGAGACCTCTAAAAGTAACCCTTGTGCCTTTTTCTCTCGAAAATTTTCTCCTACTGAACGTAATTATGACGTGGGTAATCGGGAGTTACTGGCCATGAAGTGGGCTTTTGAAGAGTGGAGACATTGGCTGGAGGGAGCCAAACATCAGGTGGTGGTCCTTACGGACCATAAGAATCTGGTTTATCTGGAATCTGCCAAGCGACTCAATCCTAGACAGGCCAGGTGGGCCTTGTTTTTCACACGTTTTAATTTTGTGGTTTCCTTTCTTCCTGGCACTAAGAATGTTAAGGCGGATGCCCTCTTGAGGAGTTTCCTTGCGGACTCTCCTGAGTTATCTGATCCTTCTGTTATTTTGAAAGAGGGTGTAGTTCTTTCCGCCATCTCACCCAATTTGAGACTTGCTCTGGAGGGGTGTCAGGAGGATAGGCCCGAGCGCTGCCCTGTTGGAAAATTGTTTGTCCCGGACCAGTGGAAAAAGAGTGTGATGTCTGAGATTCATTGTTCCGCGTTGGCCGGTCATCCCGGAATTTTTGGTACCAGAGACTTGGTTAGTCGGTCCTTTTGGTGGCCTACCTTGTCTCGTGATGTCAGGGAATTTGTGCAGTCCTGCGGGACTTGCTCTCGCTCCAAGCCTTGCTCTCGCTCTAGTGGTTTGTTGATGCCATTGCCTGTGCCCAAGAGACCATGGACCCATATCTCTATGGATTTAATTTCCGACCTCCCTGTTTCTCAGAGAATGACCGTCATCTGGGTGATTTGTGATAGGTTTTCCAAGATGATACATCTTGTGCCATTACCTAAGTTGCCTTCCTCCTCTGAATTGGTGCCTTTGTTCCTTCAGCACGTGGTTCGTTTACACGGCATTCCTGAGAACATTGTGTCTGACAGAGGAGTCCAGTTTGTTTCCAGATTTTGGAGGACCTTTTGTTCTAAACTTGGTGTTCAATTGTCTTTCTCCTCGGCGTTTCATCCTCAGACCAATGGTCAAACTGAGAGAACAAACCAGACATTGGAGACTTATCTAAGATGCTTTGTGTCTGCTGATCAGGATGACTGGGTCTCTTTTTTGCCTTTGGCTGAGTTTGCTCTTAATAATAGGGCTAGCTCTGCCACTTTGATGTCTCCATTTTTCTGTAATTCTGGGTTTCACCCTCGATTTTCTTCAGGACAGATGGAGGCTTCTGTCTGTCCAGGTGTTGACTCTGTTGTGGAGCGTATGCAACAGATTTGGGACCAGGTAGTGGAGAGGTTGTCCCTCTCTCAGGAGAGGGCCCAGCGGTTTGCTAACCGGCATAGGACTGATGGTCCTCGGTTTAAAGTGGGGGACTTGGTCTGGTTGTCCTCAAGAAATATTCCTATGAGAGTGGCATCTCCTAAATTTAAGCCTAGGTTCATTGGACCTTATAAGATCATGGAGATTCTTAATCCTGTTTCTTTTCGTTTGCTTCTTCCAGGGACATTTAAAATCCATAACGTGTTCCACAAGTCCTTGTTGAAGAGGTTTGTTGAGCCAGTGGTTCCTACTGCTTTGCCTCCTGACCCTGTTCTGGTTGAGGGCAATATGGAGTTTGTGGTTGAGAAAATATTGAATTCTCGTTTTTCTAGACGGAAACTCCAGTATTTGGTTAAGTGGAGAGGTTATGGTCAGGAAGACAATTCTTGGGTGTTTGCTTCGGACATCCATGCTAGGAGACTCATCCGTGCGTATCATAGAACTCATCCTGACCGACCTGGTTGCTCAAGTGAGGGTTCGGTGACCCCTCCTCAAGGGGGGGTACTGTTGTGAATGGACTTGAAATGAGTTCTGAGCAGAGGCTCCCTCTGGTGGTTACAAGCGGTACTGGACTGTCCAGTGAAGATTGTGAGGAGTGGGAATCAGGTGTTACTGACTGGTCTTATATAAGGGAGTCGCCTTCCCATCAGGGTTGCCGGTGATCAATTGTTCTGGTCTCAATCCTTGAGTTCTGTTTCCTTTGTAGCCTGCTGTGTCGTGTCTGCATCTCCTGCTAACAGATAAGACATTTTCTTCTTTTTGTTTTTGTGCTGATGTTTGTACTTTTGCTTTTTCCAGTTTTTTCAGTGGCTGCTGTTTTGATTTTGTTACACCAGAGAACTAATTTAGGTGGTAGAGGTCGTGTGATCTCAGGTGATTTTGAAATTAGTAGAGTTGCTGCTTTTCAGGGTTTTTTGGGATTGCAGTAAGTGCCCTTCCTATCCTTTTCTATTTAGGTAGTTTGGGCGCCAACGTTTGCTCATACTATTTTCTGTCTGTGTCAGTATTTCATCTTGTCTAACCGCCATTACATGTTTGGGGGCTTCCTATGTTCTTTGGGGATCTGCTCCGGGGCAGATAGCTTTCCTCTTTCTATCTTTAGGTGTAGTTAGTTTCTCAGGCTGTGACGAGGCGTCTAGGACCAACGTAGGAACGCTCCACGGCTGCCTCTAGTTGTGGTGGTTAGTCAGGGTACTGCAATCTCATAGATTCCAACTTCTCTGGTGTATTGCCTTTTTTACCTGCACTCCTCAGCTACCGTAACATAACAGAACTCACAGGTATGTGATTGTACAGATCTACCAGGTCAGGTAGTAAGTCTGGCCACCGATTTCTCTCCTCAAGTGGTACAGTCTTCAGCAGGTCAATGACGATGTTATTCATCTTCTCACAGAGACCATTGGTTTGGGGGTGTGTCACGCTGTCTAATGATATGTGTACGATGTCAGTAAACTATTCTTACAGAAACAACACTCTATACAACATATAGTTTAGCAACATCAGCATGTAAATATAGAATAGATTTACCTGACACGATATCCGTTGAA
Organism: Oophaga sylvatica; assembly: GCA_033576555.1. Classification (NCBI taxonomy): domain Eukaryota; kingdom Metazoa; phylum Chordata; class Amphibia; order Anura; family Dendrobatidae; genus Oophaga; species Oophaga sylvatica. The sequence goes on from JARQOD010000001.1 coordinate 282,931,578, forward strand.
CTCAGGGTTAATCTTGAGGACTTGATACGCTGTCACAGGAAAGAGGAGGACCGGGGTCTGACCTGACCCTAAAACTGGGGTCCTAACTAATCCCTCACCTTGGAGGTACTGATAATGGTTCAGAGGTCCAAGTCTCCAGCCTAACCTAGTCTCCTATCAGTCCCTGAACCCTGTAATCAGTCCTAAGAAGGATCCTGACTACTACCAAAGGGATATGGGCTGATCTCTGCTAGATACACAGATTAGACATATAGGACAGACTGGAGAAAACACAGACTCGCATACACACTCAAACACAGAAGGAACATAAATGGTCTGGGATATAAAACTCTAAGCAAGTTGAGCTTAAAACAACTAAGGAGCTCTTTAACTTAAGTCTATACAGATTCAATCCTATCTGTGGTCTGCATGAAGAATTTCACTGGCAACTCCCAAAACAGACAACCAGGGATTTAAAGGAAACCAATCAACAAATAATCAATTGCAGCCGGGAGAAACCGAACCCAGTCCCAGAACCGAGCACAGACAGAATTAACTCCCTCACTGCCAAACACAAAGAAACAGCAACTCAGCTGTGAGAAGTCAGAATGTGCAACCGCGACGATCTTCGTGGCGATGCACACATGACAGGGTGGTACGGTGTGGTTCTTATCTTCTTACTCCCGTACAAGTGACAGAACTCTTTGAACAATTCGGCCTCGAAGGTTGTGCCTTGGTCAGTTAGCACCTGCTCAGGATATCCGTGTGGTCTGCAGAAATATGCCTGGAACGTCTTTGCTGCTGTCTCTGCCAACAGATCCTTGACAGGGGCGACCACCAGGAACCTGGAATAGTGATCCACCATAGTCAGGGCATAGGAGTATCCTGACCGGCTGGGTGACAACTTGACATGGTCCAGGGCCACGATCTCCAAGGGACGAGTCGTCTTGATGGGTTGCAGGGGTGCCTTCTGACTGCTGTAGTCCTTTCTTCTGAGGCCACAGGGTCCACAATTCTGGCACCACCTCTCGATGGAGCTGCGCATTCCCACCCAATAGAAACGACACTTCAACAGGGTCTCCAGCTTCTTCCAGCCAAAGTGTCCCGCTTGATCGTGGTAGTCTTCTAACACCATCTGGATGTCTGCTCTGGGGACTACTATCTGCCATACCATCTCATGGGTCCTTGGGTTGACGTACCTCCGGCACAGCTTCTCACGGTAGATAAACAACCGGCTTCTCTCATTCCACAGCTGCTTTGCTTGTAGAGGCGCATCCTTCTCCAAGGAGGAACCTTCTTGAGTTATCAGCTCCTTGATTCGGCTGACAACTGGATTGCTGTCCTGAGTCTCCTTCCAGCTGTGGTGAGGTAAAGGATTTAACGTCTTACCACGCGGCCTCCTGCAGGCTTGTTGCTCGTGGATCATCCCATTCCTGTGAAAGGCAGGTAGTTCAATCTCTTCCAGATCATCCACTTCTTCTACTGTGTCCGATTCATGAGGCATCCTGGATAGGGCATCAGCGTTGGCATTCTTGCGGCCCGCTCAGTACTTGATTGTGAATTGGTAGTTGGACAGCCGAGCCATCCATCGTTGTTCCATGGCTCACAGCTTAGCTGTTTCAAGATGCGTCAAGGGGTTGTTATCAGTGTAGGCAGTGAACTTGCTGGAGGCTAAGTAGTACTTAAACCTTTCCGTGATGGCCCAGACCAGTGCCAGGAACTCCAACTTGAAGCTGCTATAGTTCTCTGGGTTCCTCTCGGTCGGGCGGAGCTTCCTGCTTGCATAGGCGATGACTTTCTCCAGGCCATTTTGCTTCTGACTGAGGACAGCTCCCAATCCTTCGTTGCTGGCATCAGTATACAGCAGGAACGGCTGGCTGTAGTCAGGGTAAGCTAGGATCTCATCACCTGTCAGGATCTCCTTCATTTCCTTGAATGCTTCTGCCTGTTCTTTACCCCAATGGAATGGAGAATTTCTGCTCTTGAGGGACTGTCCCACCAGGAGGTCTTGCAGAGGCGCTGCTTTCTTGGTGTAATCCTTCACAAACCTCCGGTAGTATCCTGTCAGTCCCAGGAACTGTCGCACCTCTTTGAGATTTTTCGGCTCCGGCCATTTCTGGATGGCGGTGATCTTTTCGGGGTCTGGCGCTACTCCTTCTGAGCTAACAATATGTCCCAGATACTGTACCTTTTGTTTGAGCAGATGGCACTTTGAAGGCTTCAGTTTCATCCCATACTTGGACAGTGACTCGAATACCTCCGCCAGGTGCTTCAAGTGATCTTCATACGTCTTGGAGTACACAATTACGTCGTCCAGGTACAGCAACACAGTTTCAAAGTTGAGATGCCCCAGGCAGCTCTCCATCACTCTCTGGAATGTTCCAGGGGCACTGCTGAGTCCAAACGGCATTCTGTCAAACTCACAGAGTCCCATCGGGGTGGTGAAAGCCGTCTTCTCCCGATCCTCCTCAGCCACAGCTACTTGCCAGTACCCACTAGTGAGGTCAAGGGTGGAAAAGTAATTAGCAGTCTTTAGTGCAGCTAAGGATTCCTCAATGCGTGGTAAAGGGTATGCATCTTTATGTGTAATGCGATTTACTTGTCTGTAATCTACACACATTCTCATGCTTCCATCCTTTTTCCTGACTAAGACTAGAGGTGCTGCCCAGGGACTGCAACTGTCCCTTATCACCCCTGCTTCCTTCATATCACGCAACATTTCCTTGGCTTTCTGGTAGTGTGCTGGTGGTATAGGTCTGTACCGTTCTTTAATGGGAGGATGATTGCCTGTGGGGATGTGATGTTGAACCCCTTTAATTTTCCCAAAGTCGAGTGGGTGTTTGCTGAATACCTGTGCATACTCCTGAACTACTCGATATACTCCTTGTTTCTGGTGGGCTGGAGTGGTGTCTGTCCCGACATGGAGCTGCTGACACCAATCCTCCACCTGAGTGGTCGGACTGTTATCCTCCACTGGTTGTGGGGAGGTTAAGGGCTCCGTCGTGTGAATGGAGTTATTATCCACAGCATGTAACTTAGCAACAGTGGCATAACGTGGTAATTTGACTTCATCCTCTCCCCAGTTGAGAAGACGCACTGGCACCCTCCCATTATGTACCTCCACTACCCCTCTGGCAGTCAAGAGTGTAGGTCTGTGTTCTGAACAATGGGGCTCTACTACTGCTTGGTAGTTCTGTCCTCTCAGACCTATTGCTGCTCTACACCAAATAAGCATTTCACTCATTGGGGGTATCACAATGGGGTTCGGGTCTGTTACCCGTACATTACCAATCTCAGCACCGGTCAGTTTCACTTGCTGCTGGCACATCAGGGTCCGGATCTCCTTCCGGATCACTCCCTTTTGCATTGGTCTGGCAACATCGGCGAGCTGTTGGAGTAAAAACACAACCTCCTCCAAACAGTTACTAATAATGTTAGTGCCTAAAACCACATTCAACCCATTTTCCTCATTAACAGTCTTCACTACAAGAAGTCCCTGATCTTTTAGCTCCACTCTCCCCACTTTTACGTCTACGTTTTTAGCCCCCAGTAAGTCAAGAGGGAGGCCATTAGAGGCGTATACGGCAAAGTCAGGGTTTGGTGGTTGGAGACCGTCACTGGACTATTGTAAAGAACATCAGGTATGACGGTTACCTGAGATCCAGTGTCCAGCAGGGCAGGGATTGCGATCCCGTCCAGTATGATGGACAGGTATGGTCTTCCTCCCACAAACCTGCGGTTCCAGTCTGAGGGGCCTGAGGAGTCTATTCCTGGGTGTCGGCCCTCTGACCCAGGACTTGCTCGTTTAAAGGACACCGACGTGCTGGGTGACCTTCTCTGTGGCAGCGGTAGCAAATGATCTCTCGGCGAGGATGATGCTGGTCGCGGGTCCTTCCTGGAGGTGGCATTGTCCTCCTCCGGTGGGGCGACGTCCTCCTCCTCCGGTTCATCCAAGGGGCATCCTCTGGGCAGTCAGCTAGCAGGATCTTTCCTTCTTCCTCCGTCGGCAGTTGCAGGGCACTCATTACAGTGGCCAAGTTTTTGGTCAGCTGGCGCACTTCTGAGCGCAGACAGTCCAGCTCAGTAGGGGCGCCACTTGCGTTTTGGCTTCCGCAACCAGCGGGGAAAAGGTTGATGCTGCTGGCTTTAGGGTGGCTTCACTCGGGTGACACTGGGTTGCCATCTCGGGTGTTTCCAGGGGTCGCAGTCCTTTTATAGCCATATCCTTAAGGGCATCAAAGGTAGCATCAGGATGATCCAAGGACCACCAGTGCACAGTCCTGCTTTCAGCTTGGGACCTCAGTCCCCGTACAAATTGTTCCTTTAACATTTTATTTTCATTGATAACACTTATGGGGTTAACCTGTTTGAGAGCTCGCAGGGCCCCCTGTAGCCGGCAGGCATAGTCCCTAATGCTGTCATCTGGTTTCTGGGAGCATTGGTAAAACCTCATCCGGAGATCTGTTTCAGTGCGGTCCTCAAAGACAGTCTGTAGCTTTAAGAAAATTGCAAGCACTGACTCCTGGTCTGCAGCTGTCCATGTCTCTACTTCCCTTTCTGCAGCACCAGTCAATTGTCCCACTACCACTGCAGCTCTCTGCTTTTCTGTCATAGGGACAGTGGCGTAGCGTGGGGGGGGCGGTTGGGGGTCCGCCCCAGGCGGCACATGTGTGGGGGCGGCACGACACCTGCAGCATTTCCTGTCCTCTGTGGGAGAAGCGTGGAGGCACAGTTCAGCAGACTCTGCAGTCTGGACTCCAACAAAATGGGCCGCGTTTGTATATGAAGAGCTCATCTGACTGCCCGTCCCATGATTCCTTGCTATACTGCCCCCCTTTCTCCACACACGGGGTGACGTGGCCGCGGAGCACGTCGGGAGTTGTAGTGCGCGCGGAGGCCGCGAGAGAACAAGGGTGAGGAGCGGACACTGGAGAGGTGAGCGGCACAGACACATACCGAGGTACTGTGAGGGGGCCGTGTGTGTATGTGGAGAGAATGATGGCTGTGTATATGGGGGGTGGGAGAGGAGGACGGCTGTGTATATGGGGGGAAGAGGAGGAGGACGGCTGTGTATATGGGGGGAGAAAGGAGGAGGAGGGCAGTGTATATGGGGGGAGAAAGGAGGAGGACGGCTGTGTATATGGGGGGAGAGGAGGAGGAGGACGGTTGTGTATATGGGGGAGAGGAGGAGGAGGGCAGTGTATATGGGGGGAGAGAGGAGGAGGACGGCTGTGTATATGGGGGAAGAGGAGGAGGACGGCTGTGTATATGGGGGGGAAGGAGGAGGAGGGCAGTGTATATGGGGGGAGAAAGGAGGAGGAGGGCTGTGTATATGGGGGGAAGAGGAGGAGGACGGCTGTGTATATGGGGGGAGAAAGGAGGAGGAGGGCAGTGTATATGGGGGGAGAAAGGAGGAGGACGGCTGTGTATATGGGGGGAGAGGAGGACGGCTGTGTATATGGGGGAGAGGAGGAGGGCAGTGTATATGGGGGGAGAGAGGAGGAGGACGGCTGTGTAGATGGGGGAAGAGGAGGAGGACGGCTGTGTATATGGGGGAAAGGAGGAGGACGGCTGTGTATATGGGGGAGAGAGGAGGAGGACGGCTGTGTATATGGGGGGAAGAGGAGGAGGACGGCTGTGTATATGGGGGAGAGAGGAGGAGGAGGGCAGTGTATATGGGGGGAGAGAGGAGGAGGACGGCTGTGTATATGGGGGAAGAGGAGGAGGACGGCTGTGTATATGGGGGGGAGAGGAGGAGGACGGCTGTGTATATGGGGGAGAGGAGGAGGAGGGCAGTGTATATGGGGGGAGAGAGGAGGAGGACGGCTGTGTATATGGGGGAAGAGGAGGAGGACGGCTGTGTATATGGGGGGAGAGGAGGAGGACGGTTGTGTATATGGGGGGAAGAGGAGGAGGACGTCTGTGTATATGGGGGGAGAGGAGGAGGAGGACGGCTGTGTATATGGGGGGAGAAAGGAGGAGGACGTCTGTGTATAGGGGGGGAGAGGAGGAGGAGGACGGCTGTGTATATGGGGGAGAGGAGGAGGAGGGCAGTGTATATGGGGGGAGAGAGGAGGAGGACGGCTGTGTATATGGGGGGAAGAGGAGGAGGACGTCTGTGTATATGGGGGGAAGAGGAGGAGGACGTCTGTGTATATGGGGGGAAGAGGAGGAGGACGGCTGTGTATATGGGGAGAGGAGGAGGACGGCTGTGTATATGGGGGGGAGAGGAGGAGGACGGCTGTGTATATGGGGGGAAGAGGAGGAGGACGGCTGTGTATATGGGGGAGAGGAGGAGGACGGCTGTGTATATGGGGGGAAGAGGAGGAGGACGGCTGTGTATATGGGGGAGAAAGGAGGAGGAGGGCAGTGTATATGGGGGAGAAAGGAGGAGGACGTCTGTGTATATGGGGGGAGAGAGGTAGACGGCTGTGTATATGGGGGGAGAGAGGAGGAGGACGGCTGTGTATAAGTGGGTGTGGTCAGGGCGTGGATATGGGTGTGACCAGTGAAATGGGTGTGGCCTAAAATTTGCCGCCCCGGGCGCCACAAACAGTTGCTACGCCACTGCATAGGGAGAAAGAGATTACACTAGAAGACAGAGTTCAGGAATGGAAGAAGAGCCAAAAGATTATTTCTGGGCTCTAAGAAAAACTTGGGTGGAAATGGGTTTTGTCCCAGAAAACAAGACTAGTGAGAGAGTACTAGCAAGTGCATATATGAATGGGTTAAAAAAGGAAGTGGCAGAAAAAGTGAAAGTAAGTAGACCTGATTGGAGATCAGTAAAAGCAGAGGATCTAGCCAGAATAGCACAAGGGGCACAACATGATTTAGCGCAGGCAAAAAGAGGAGCAAGGATACATGCTGTAGGTACTCGTCCTGCAAACAACAGGGAGGGGAGACATGTGCCAGGAGGTGGACAGAAGTTGTGCTACGGATGCAAGAAACCAGGACATTTCAGGAGGGATTGCAGAACTAATCCATATCCAGCCTGTCCAACTAATCCATATGCAAATGACCCGCCTGCAAGAGGCCCCCAAGATCAATTAGGGCAGCTCCCATAGGATAATGGTAGCTTGCACATGAACCCCCTTGTCTCCTTACCCCCCACTCCTAATTGCACAGTGCAGGTGAACCTACCAGGGGGACATGAGGTTGAGTTCCAAGTGGACACGGGGGCAGACAATTCAGTAATTACAGAAGAGGACTGGCCATTTGGGAAAAGTGATTTCTCCCACCATGTTATAGCGACTCCTTACAACTCTCCATCTATCCTGCTCCCTGTCACTAAAAAGATTCCCCTGCAAATTCAAGGAACCACTGTACACACACAGTTAATGATATCACCACGGGGTCAATGTAATCTTTTAGGAAGTGATGTGTTGTCACAATTGCAAGCACATATTGAGTATCATCCTGATGGAACTGTCACTATGACACCGTGATTGAAGCCGAGCACTCTTTGTAAAATCATGTCGCTAGACGTTGCTAGTATAGAGGACACAAATGAATTTCCTTCAATGTTAGAAGGTGTGATACCACATGATTTCTGGGCTTCAGATAAAACAGATGTGGGCAGATTAAAGGTGCAGCCAGTCATGGTCAAATTAAAGCCAGGTGCAATCCTGCCCCAACAGAGACAGTATCCTCTTAGTTCAGCTCAAGAGTCGGCTATAGCTCAGCAGATACAGAAACTGGTAGCAAGTGGTGTTTTAGTTAAGACCCAGTCCCCTTGTAACACTCCTCTGTTCCCAGTTAAAAAGAAAACAGCACCGGGGCAGCCAGCAGCGTACAGAATGGTCCATGATCTCCGGCTAGTGAACAAAGCTACAGAGCTCCTCACACCAGTTGTTCCAAATCCTCACACCCTTCTGCCTCAGATCCCGGCTAGTGCTCTTTGTTTTTCAGTGATTGACTTAGCAAACACATTTTTTAGTGTTCCATTGCATCCTGACTGCCAGTATTTGTTTGCTTTTACATTTCAAGGGAATCAGTATACGTGGACTGTTTTGCCCCAGGGTGCCCAAAATTCACCCACTATGTATACTGCCAGTCTGCAAGAGATACTGGAAAGATGGAAAATGCCAAAAGTAGTTGTTCTGCAATATGTTGATGACTTACTGATTTGTGCCCCCTCCAGGAAACAGTGTCGCACTGCAACGATATCACTCATGTTGTTTCTGTACCAAGCTGGATGTAAAGCGTCAAAGGATAAACTGCAATTTTGTAAATCTTCAGTTATCTTTTTGGGACATTGCATTACACCAGGGGCGCGACATCTGACCAGCACTCGCAAAGAAGCTGTACAGAATTTTCCTATTCCTGTTAATGTTGCCGATCTTAGGACATTTCTTGGACTGGTTTCCTACTGTAGACAGTGGATACATGCTGTATCAATCCTCATGCAGCCTCTCTATGACTGTATCACCATTGTGCCTTTTAAACGAACTCCTGAAGGTATAGACTGTTTTTATTCTCTCAAAAACAGGATTGTGGCAGCTCCAGCGCTAGGAACCCCCAACTATGAACTACCATTTACCCTGTATCTCCACGAACAGCAGGGACACGCGGCAGGAGTATTGACTCAGTTACATGGTGACAATCAAAGGCCTGTAGCCTATTTCAGTGGAAGACTAGACGCAGTGGCTAGAGGTGCCCCGTCCTGTGTACGGGCAGTACATGCTGTAGGACTATTGCTCCACAAATCGTCAGACATCGTGCTTGATCATCAACTGACAGTACTTACACCTCATGATGTGTACACCATACTGAACCAGGTGCAACCGGCACACCTTTCAGCTGCACGTCACCTTCGATTGCAATGTACACTTTTAATGCCTCCAAATGTTTCTTTGCAGAGATGTACCACACTTAATCCTGCCACGTTGTTACCTCTCTCGGATCTAAAGGAGGGGTCAGGTACGGTATTGTACAAAGAAGATCCAAGAGAGGAGATTCCTCATGATTGTGTTCAGCTTATGGCACAGGAAACAGCAGGCCTATCCACAGTGTTTGAAACTGATAGACTTAATGCTGATTTTGAATTTTTTGTAGATGGATCTCGCCACCAAGATGACTCAGGTACCTTCCACACTGGGTATGCCATCGTCTCCCTGAATGCAGTAATCAAAGCAGAACCAATGCTCCCACATCAGTCGGCCCAGGAGGCTGAACTTAAGGCTCTGACCGAGGCCTGTAAGATAGCTGAAGGTAGAATTGTTAACATCTACACAGATTCTAGATACGCATTCGGTATAGCTCATGATTTTGGTCCAATTTGGAAATCTAGAGGATTCCTGACGGCAGCAGGACATCCCATTAAAAATGCTGATGCAGTCCAGCAGTTAATTGATGCATTACAATTACCAAAAGAGGTAGCTGTCATAAAAGTTAAAGCACATACCAGACGCACTGATCAGGTGAGTAAAGGAAACGCAATGGCCGATGCAGCAGCAAAAACAACAGCCAGTAGACCACTCCAAGGGGTAACGATGCACCAGGTAAGCGCTCCCAAAAATCCCTTTGTGTCGGAGGATGCCTTATCCCAGATGCAGGCTCAGGTGCGCCAGGAGGAAGTAGAAAAGTGGGAAAAAGAAGGTGCATGTCTGAATGAAGCAAATGAGGTATGGGGAAGAGGGATGCGTCGATGCCTTCCAAGGGCGTTGTACCCTGCGGTCGCCCAGATGTTACATGGGCCAACCCACCAGTCCAAAACTGCTGTAATGAGCGTGATGCAGAAGCATTGGGTGGCACCAGGCTTTTTCACCTGTATAGAAGGTTTGATCCAGGGATGCATGGTATGTGCTACACATAATCAGGTAAGGGTAGTCAAGACACCACCCAAACACACCCCTCGGCCCCTCTATCCTTTCCAGAGACTGCAGATTGATTATATTCAGCTGCCAAAATCAGGATCATGGGAGTACGTGTTGGTCTGTATTGATTTATTCTCAGGTTGGCCGGAGGCTTTCCCGATTGCCAAGGCTACGGCTGCGGCAACCGCAAAGAAGCTGCTTGCGGAGGTGGTGTGCAGGTATGGAGTACCAGAGGTGATCGAAAGTGACAGAGGTACACATTTCACAGGTGAAATAATGAATGAAGTCTTGACAGCTCTGGGAATTCAACAAGCTTTTCATACCCCATATCATCCACAAAGCAGTGGAAAAGTAGAAAGACTAAATGGGACATTGAAGTTAAAAATCCAAAAGGCCATGGCTGAAACAGGGAAATCTTGGCCTGAATGTTTACCATTAGCCCTATACTCAGTAAGGTACACTCCAAATAGAAAAACTGGACTTTCTCCGTATGAAGTACTATTTGGCAAAGTGCCTAGCTTAGGATGTTTCTTTCCCCAAGCACTGGAAATGAGTAACCATGTATTAAGCTCATATGTAAGGGATTTGCATAAAAGACTTAAGAAAGTACATGATAATGTCTTCAGTTCTCTTCCAGATCCGAACCAGGATCCTGGGAGTCACAGCCTGCAGCCCGGAGACTGGGTAGTCATTAAAAGACACGTGAGAAAGAGTCTGGATCCGAGATTTGACGGACCTTTTCAAGTTCTACTGACGACAAGTACCGCAGTCAAGCTACAAGGCAAGGAAACTTGGATCCACGCATCGCATTGTAAGAAGATCCTTGGAGAGCCTCCAGAAGAGGAATGATGCTACTAATGACATTTGCTTGCATCCTTGCAGTAACGGATGCTTGGAACAGACTTAGCCGTGTAGATGGTGATGATAACAGGTTCATTAGACACCACTTAGCTTTAGTGGATGGACTGAAAGAACAAAACCAACCTGTTGCAAACTGTTGGATTTGTACAAACGCGCCGGTGACATCCACCAGTCTACCATTTCTTGCAGTCCCAGTCTCGTGGGAAGAAATTAACTCTTGGGGTAACTGTGCAGACACATTAAGCAGCAATGCCACTCAAAAACTTTGGAACACTACGGTAGGAATACCGGTAGTGGGTTGGACTGATTTTCCATGGTGGCAGGGAAATCTAACAGGACAGATAATTCCAAGACAGTATCTATTTTTTAAAGGTGGGGCATGGGTACCCAGAAATAGAACTAGCATAACCTTTTTGGGAGAAATACGGACATAAGGGTTAAAGATAAGTTTTGGGGTCCCTACAGGAAGCTTAGATGCTTTCAAACCCTCCCTATTAGAACGATATCTACACACTGATAAATGGGAAAATAATGTTTTCTTTGAGAATGGAAATGATGAAACTTGTGCTAACAAACCAGGTAACTTGAGGTGTAATAAAGTTGAAGGGTATCAGAAGAACACTCCCACCTGCGGAGAATCTACCGCAGGATACTGCTCCCCACTAGGACAAAAGCCCGGATGGTGCATGATGAGTAATATTTCAAAGTTTATAGATTTGGCACACCGATTAGTACCGTGTTTCCCCGATAGTAAGACACCCCCGATTGTAAGACGTATCGGGAGTTTCAGAGGGGTCGGCTAATATAAGCCGTACCCCGAAAGTAAGACATATGTCTTACTTTCGGGAAACACGGGGGTATTGCCGCCTCCCTCTCATCTAGCTGCGCGCTGCTTCCTGCCCACTTCCGCACCGTCCCCCTCTCCATACGTCGCCGCGTCTGCCATCTACCACCAGAAAAACTCACCTGAGTTTTTCTGCAGCCGCCTTCCGTCACGGGCTCCAGCTCCCTGCAGCCGCTGGTCCTGCCGTCCTCCGTCGCTCCGTTCGCCCGCAGTCCCGGGCTGAAGTTCTCGCGCGCTCTATTTAAATTTCTTCTTCGGTCCCGAAACGTCATCACGTTGGTCACTCACGTGACCGGAGGCCGGAGAGAACTGTCTATCACTGCGGCCTCCGGTCACGTGAGTGACCAACGTGATGACGTTTCGGGACCGAAGAAGAAATTTAAATAGAGCCGCGAGAACTTCAGCCCGGGACAGCGGGCGAACGGAGCGACGCAGCGCGGCGGGACCAGCGGCTGCAGGGAGCCGGAGCCCGTGACGGAAGGCGGCTGCAGAAAAACTCAGGTGAGTTTTTCTGGTGGTAGATTCCCTACACAGTATTAATCATACATCAGTAAAACATATACACTGGCATACTGGGGTATCATCTGCTGTATGTAACCCAGTGGGTATCAGCAGGTGTCACACTGGATTAAATACAGCAGGTGGTACTGTATCACACTGGGTTAGATACAGGTAATTTTTTTTCAATATAAGACATACCCCGAAAGTAAGACATAGTGGGGCTTTTGGGGATAAAAAGAAAGTAAGACACTGTCTTACTTTCGGGGAAACACGGTATTACAGCATTCAGCTATATGGAACCTTCCACCATCAATGTATTGGGTATGTGGGGACAAGGCATTTAAGTGGCTTCCAGTAGGAGTCACCGTGAAATGCACCCTAGCTAGATTGACACCAGCCACCTATCTCATCACTCCAGACAGATTAAATCCATTGTCTATTCCAAAATATACACTACATAAACGATCTGCAGACAATAGACCTCGCCCAAATGGGAGACCACACATAGTGGAGATGGGGATAGCAAATAAATTTTTCAGTGCATTATTTATCTACCCTATGATAACTCAGACGTGGGATAAGTTGGTAGAATCCACAGACTACCTAGATGATCAAATATGGGATATTTTAGATATCATGAATGGGTCCCTTGCAGTACAGAACCAGCTAATTATTGTTACTAACCAACATACCCTGGTGTTAGATTACCTGACTGCAGCTCAAGGAGGGATGTGCCAGATTATCTGACCTGCATGTTGTTATTATATTGATAATTCTAGTGTTTTAACCCTTAAACATAAGCTAGAGGATGTCATAAAGTTAAGGAAACTATATGATGAGGCAAATCTGAAGAATAAAGATTCATGGTGGGCAAATACTTTCTCCTTTCTTAACCCCGCAAATTGGTTCAAAGGCATAGGGGGATGGCTGACTGGGATAATACAAGCTGGCCTACAGGTTTTATTGATATGTCTTGCTATCTATTTAGTTTTTAAAATTAGTTTGATGTGTATTAAACGATGTACTAGGACACAGAGGAAGTATGAAGATGTGTATTGATCAAATGAAGGAACAAAAGGAGGGAAATGTGATAGCTGAACCGGCATTTTTTCTTAGAGCTAGCATTTTTCTAAAGTTCAGAGGCCTTGTTTCCTTTTTAACTGACAGGCTGATGTGTACCAGGAGACAAGATAAGATGTTCCTCATTTTAGTCAATACAATACACCCCCCCCCCCCCGCCTGAGAAGAGACACTCTGTGCTAGGAGCTAAACAGGGGCAAAAGGCAAGAATGGAGTTCTAAAGTAAAACTAGTATTTTATGTTTATGTTGTATTAACTGCCATATATGGTAATTCCGCTTCCTGCTTCAGGGGTGTATATAAATCCCTTTGTTAGCAATAAACCGCAGAGCTTATTGACGCATACTTTGGTCTGTGTCTTATTTTCTCTGGTACCACATTCCGAGGAGGAAAGGGTTAACAAGATAACAGCGACGACAGGGTACATGTCCATTATGCTGCATATTTTTCGCTTGAACCCTGACAGGGTGTCTGGCTTGCCACTGTACTGAGGGAGCCACTTCGCTCCAGGCATATATGGCAGCGTTAGCGGTACTTTTGGGGCCACAGGACCAGGTGAGGGGCCAGCATTTCCAGCCTGTGCGGCAGCGCCGATGGGTAAGTCATTGGGGCGGTCGCCCTCGGCCGCGCTGTCAGCTTGCTGCTGCGACATATCTGCGCCCCCCTAGTTAAGCTTGGCCTACCTTCTCTGAAGGCTGCAGCACCGCAGGGCACAGCGGTGTATAAGGACCTGCGTCGCTGGCGCTCTGACGTCAGAGCATTCACTAAAGCTCTCCACAGGACCTGCCGCCGCGTCAGCGTTGGGGGCGTGTCCAGGACTCAGCACGCTTTTGCAGGTACGCCCACTAGTTTTCGTGCCGTGGCGCTGTAAATGGCGGGCAATGGCGGGCAAATGGCGGGAAATCTTCACCAACTACAAAACACAGTCTTTTAGTGAGGCACAAGTTACTCCGTTGCTGCAGGGAACGCAATCCTGTTCGTGACGCCAGAGATGAGTCGTCCGCCAGGGCCGTGGGGTACTCGGCACCGAGCCCGTTGATTTCTATGGGGAATGTCACGGGTAGCACAGCTCGGTCCGTTGCCCTGGGCGCTCACTGAAAATGGGGGATATTTACAGGTGAATTGTACATTGATATGGGGATTCGTGACGCCACTTGTGGTATCTGGTCAGGATGACCAGCGCTGCTATGCAGATCCACTGAAGGGTTAATATTGTGCAGCTAGATGTTAAGCCTTCCACAAGTAAGGCTGATTCCTCCAGGGCAGATAGATGTATAGGAATGCAGGACAGACGGGGACCCGGCAGTCTGGAGTAATAAGGGAGACACACACATAAGTCACTTTGGTACCTTTACTGAAGATGTTGCAGGCGCTTCCCGGAGCACTGTAGGGTGAAGGGTGCACATCCAGATTCCTCCACTGAGTAGGTGTGTGGCCTCCTGTTCCTTGCCTTTATGTGATAAAGTCCCGACCTGCTTGTAGCTAGGTCTAACTTGGTCTCCGTCTGCACCTGGCTGACCTTGTGATTGGACCTCTTCTTGAAGTACACAGTCTCTATTTGCAGTGCACTGCTAGACTCCGTCCTCCTGATCCTGCTACGTATCAGCTCTGTGGTACTCCTGGGACTTGTAGTCCTCCAGGAACTCCGGTGTTCTCCTAATGGGTCGTGGAGATCTCTATAGGCTCGGACCCCGGTGTCCGGTAAATACTTGCTGAGGTAAACTATAAAGGCTTTTCTACCTCCTTAACTTTCCACTCGCCTTCGGCCTACCCGGATCCTCACACGATCACACACTGGCAGTTGGTGGTTTGCCTCTTCACTGTTCTTTAAGCGTCGGCACGCTTCTCATGAGCTGCACTCCTAGATTCAGCTCTGACTAGGCTGGAGTGATTGCTGTTTCACTCTTTACTAGACTCCACTGGCTTGTGAACTGAATAGCTCTGCAGTCTCTCAATCTCAGCTC
>JARQOD010000001.1:282946720-282992823 GCA_033576555.1 Oophaga sylvatica
GGAGTGCAAAGTTTGGGAAGATGCTGAGGGAGTACCTTGCTGACCGTACCAACGTTCTCCGTGATTCCTCTGTGCCTTATAATTATTGGGTACACAAGCTGGACACATGGCATGAACTGGCTCTCTATGCCTTGGAGGTCGTGGCCTGCCCTGCCGCTAGCATTTTGTCAGAGCGGGTTTTTAGTGCCGATGGTGGAATTATAACTGATAAGTGCGTCCGCTTGTTAACTGAAAATGCTGACAGGCTGACTCTTATAAAAATTTACAAGGGCTGGATTGGGCCAGACTTCTCAACACCACCGAATGATAGCAGCGTAACATAAACTCAAATCCAGTGTCTTTTTTTGAGAGGTCTATTCCCATGCATCTCTTCACACCCACACATGGGTATATGCATTCTAATTTTGGCTATTTGCTGTTGTCCTCCTCCTCCTCATTCTCCACCACCATATCATCAAAGTGACCGTGGTCTGTGATGCAACACCAACATCATTTTTTAAAGGGTGTTTATGATGCCTGTAAAAAAAAATTGGTATAGAGTATGTTCATGTATATCCCAGAGGGGTAAATGTTTGTCAGCCCATACACTTAGTGCGGGCATTACAAGTATGGGAGACCCACTCCTTTCTAATGGGAACATTTTTTATGAGGCCCTCTTCCACGTCTCTTCCAAGAGGTATTGGAGTCCCTCCAAATTTTTGGCAGCCCTTGCATTTACTGCATAGGCAATCAGTATGGGAGTCCCACTTCCTAATAATGGGAACATTGTTTTCAGGAGGCCCTCCTGTACGTCTCTTCAAAGGGGCATTGGAGTACCTCCAAATTTTGGGCAGCCCTTGCATTCACTGCATAGGCAAACAAAATGGAGACCCACTTCCTAATAATAGGAACATTGTTTTCAGGAGGCCGTCCTGTATGTCTCTTCAAAGGGGTATTGGGGTGTGCCCAAATTTTTGGCAGCCCTTGCATTCACTGCATAGGCAAACAGTATGGAGACCCACTCTTTAATAATGGGAACAACAAAGCATAACCGGCTGATGGCTCTCTAAAAACAGTGAGGGCCGACTGCTGGCCCTTTAAGAATAGTAAAGGCCACCTGATGGCCCTATAAAAATAGGCTTTGTGACTTTCAGAGTCCCTTCTTCATAAATGAAACAGGATGTGTCTGATGATGTGTCACACACCACATGGCCAGATAAGGTTGTAAAATGTTAAAATGACATTTCCCAGTGAATGCATTTGTCTTGGTTGAAAACAATGCAAAAGTTGAAAAATGCATCAAAAACGCTACGTGTGAACATAGCCCAAGGTGTGGAGGAGCATTTTTGTTTTGATTATTTATTTTGCCTTATATACAAGTCAATACCCTGGAAAGGATGTTCCTTAACATATTTCCCAGGAAATGTAAAAGGTCTGTAAAAGTGGCATAAGACTCTGACAACATTGTTCACAGTAGTGACCTGGGAGTTAGAAATACTTCCAGGGGTCTTCCCCATGCTGTTTCCATATCATTTGAGCACTGTTCCCATCGATTTCCTCAATTTCTAGTCCCTCTGCAGACCGCCGGGGGGCCGCCGGAAAAAATGTTCGAGTTTCCCATAGACTTACATTGGGCTCGTTGCTCGGGCCGAGCACCTGAGCATTCCAATTTTCTCAACCCGAGCAACAAGCACTCGAGCATTTTAGTGCTCACCCATCAATAGACCTTACACAATTCCCTCATCACCTTGCTCATGAACGGGGTTCCTTGGTCAGTCAAGATCTCCTTTGGTAGACCCGTCCGTGCAAAAATATGAACAAGTTCCCTGGCGATACTCTTGGCGGAGGCGTTTCTGAGGTGCTCTGCTTCCGGGTACCGGGTCGCATAGTCCATGACTAGTGTTGAGCATTCCGATACCGCAAGTATCGGGTATCGGCCGATATTCGCTGTATCGGAATTCCGATACTTAGTTCCGATATTTTTCATATATCGTATACCGGAATCGGAAGTTCCCATAATTCTTTGAGAGGCAATGTGATTTTAGTCAGCCAATGAGGAATCTTATGAAGTGTGGGCACATCCTGTAATGCTGCGGTCATCTTAACTAATGGCATGGCTGTGATTGGCTGCTGAAATGATGTCAGAATGCACTATAAAAGGCGCCGCCGCCATTTTAGCGTCACTGTGCTGTGAACTCAGTTAGGGACAGAACGCTGCTGTGCTGACTCTGAGGGACAGTTAGACATAGCGATTTTGTGTACTCTACTGTGCTTTAGGCAGGCTAGTTTACCAACCACTGTGTAAAGCTTCCTTTTGCCAGTGTTGTTTTAACAGCTCTGTGCAAGGTGTCTGTGAGAGTGCAGGTGACGCTGCAGTTTGCTCTGCATCCACCGCTGTTTGTAGGCATCTGCACGTGTCACTCACTGACTCTTTTTTTTATTTGATTTTGTGGAATTGGTGCAGCTCCATTATATTTGAAAAAAATCTAATCTATTAGTGTGACGCGCTTCCATCCGTATACAATACATTGGTTGCAAACACTATAGAAGTAGACAAAGGGGCCTTTCACAGCTACTGAACAGTTGTGTTTCAGTGTTCACTGTAGTCTGTGAGCTTTTCATTTTTTGAGTGCAGATCACGCTCCAGTTAGTTCTTCAACCACTGCTGGTTGTAGTCTGCTGAGCGTGTGTCACTGCCTCATCCTTCACTAATTGGTGCTGCTCCATTATATTTGAAAAAAATCTAATCTATTAGTGTGACGCGCTTCCATCCGTATACAATACATTGGTTGCAAACACTATAGAAGTAGACAAAGGGGCCTTTCACAGCTACTGAACAGTTGTGTTTCAGTGTTCACTGTAGTCTGTGAGCTTTTCATTTTTGAGTGCAGATCACGCTCCAGTTAGTTCTTCAACCACTGCTGGTTGTAGTCTGCTGAGCGTGTGTCACTGCCTCATCCTTCACTAATTGGTGCTGCTCCATTATATTTGAAAAAAATCTAATCTATTAGTGTGACGCGCTTCCATCCGTATACAATACATTGGTTGCAAACACTATAGAAGTAGACAAAGGGGCCTTTCACAGCTACTGAACAGTTGTGTTTCAGTGTTCACTGTAGTCTGTGAGGAATAACCACACTTAGGCCTTATAACTTTTCTGACTTTCTTTATCAATCTACCAAGATGAAGAAGGCAGGGAGTAAGGCACGTGGTCGTGGCCGTGGAGTTGCAGCAGGGAGAGGACGTGGGGATTCTGTGCCTGCTGCTGCTGCACCCAGTGACACAGCATCCACCAGTTTTCCCCGTGAGCGTTCCTTTATGCGCACTTTTGTAGGAGCTCAGCGTACCCCCCTGCTGCGGGAAGAACAAATTGAAGCCGTTGTTGGTTGGATGGCAGCCAATGCATCGACTTCAATTGCTTCCACCTCCTCTCAGGACCACAGCACTGTTGAACAACCATCTGTCTCTTCACCGCCTGCCAAATTGCCCAGGCAGTCAGAGAGTTCTGAACTGGAGCCAGCTGAGTCTCTGCTTCTGTTCTCAGAATCTGTTGGCTTGGAAACAGGGGCCCAGCCAAGCAGCATTCTGGAATGTGAAGGAGAGGCAGTGTGCAGTGATGCGCAACAGCTGTGTCTCTCTGAATCTGAAGAGGCGGGTGAGCCAGTGCCGATGGTCAGCACACCGCAGAACGCATCTTATGATGATGAGACTCAGGTGCCATTTTCTGTTGAGCAAGGTGCTGGCCAGACCACCCAACAGCAGCAGGTGTTGGAAGAGGGTACTGGAGATGATGAGGTCCAAGACCCAACATGGCGTGAGGAACAGGAAGGTGGTGGTAGCAGCTCTGAGGAAGAGATTGCCCCAACGGTCCAAACAGTAGGGAGAGGTAGGCTGCAGACTCGGTTGCCTGTACCCTCCAGTTTGGCACCCGTTCGTAGCAGTTCTCTTCCAACAGCCAAAACGGGCGCTCCCAGGACTTGCACTGCGTGGTCCTTTTTTGACACACTTGCAGATGATATTTGCTATGTCAAATGCAAGCTGTGTAATCAAAAAGTTAAAAGAGGTAAAAATACCAGTAACCTCAATACCACAAATATGTGGAAACATGTACGGACAAAGCACGTAGCTGAGTTACAAAGACACACTGGAGATGTAGGCCAACCTACAGCAGCACCTACATCTTCAGCTCGTGTTGGAGCCTCTTCCTCCAGCTCACACACAGCTGGTTCGGCTTCCTCACAGGATCGCCATGGAAGAACCTCTGTAACTGTTGTCCAGAGACCCAGTGTTATTCCACCCACAGCTGCAAGTTCCCTGTCATCCTCACACTCCCAGGCCACAAAACAGCCATCGGTAGCACAGGCATGGGATAAAAGACGGCCATACTCGGCAAACCATCCACGAGCACAGGCTCTGAATGCTGGCATTGCAAAACTCCTGTCCCTTGAAATGCTGTCATTCAGGCTGGTGGAGACTGACACTTTCCGTAACTTTATGGCATTGGCAGTCCCACAATACAATGTGCCCAGCCGATTTTATTTCAGCAGGCAAGCCGTCCCTGGTCTGCAAAAGCATGTCGAGGGAAAAATTAAACATGCGCTACTAAACGCCGTCAGTAGCAAGGTCCACCTGACCACCGATGCGTGGACCAGTACCCATGGCCAGGGACGATACCTTTCCCTCACTGCCCATTGGGTCAATGTTGTGGAGCCGGGTACAGATCTTGAGAGTGGCGCTGTACGTGTTCTGCCAACTCCAAGGATTGCAGGAATCAAGTCTGTCCACATTGACTCCTCCTCCTACTCCAGTTCCTCAGAATCATCGCTGCAGGAGCCGTCACGGTCTACCTCCACATGGACCCGTGAACGCTTACCTGATGCGACCGATATGAGCACAGCGGTGGCCAAACGTCAACAGGCCGTCCTGAAATTAATTTACATGGGGAATCGAAGCCACACAGCGCAGGAGCTCTGGAATGCCATCAAGCAGGAGAGCGACGTGTGGTTTTTGCCAGCGAATCTCCAGCCAGGCTTGGTAGTGTGTGACAATGGCCGAAATCTGGTGGCAGCTCTGGCCCTTGGCAACCTCACTCACATACCATGTCTGGCACATGTGCTCAACTTGGTCGTGCAGAGTTTTTTGAGGGACTATCCGGATCTTGATGCACTGCTGCACAAGGTCCGCCTAGAGTGCGCTCACTTGCGACGTTCCAGCATGGCCAGATCGCGCATTGCAGCTCTGCAAGTCAGATTTCGCCTTCCTGAACATCGCATCATATGTGACGTACCCACCAGGTGGAATTCCACGTTACATATGTTGGAGCGGTTGTGTGAGCAGCAGCCAGCAGTAATGGAGTATCAGCTGCATCAGGCGCAATCAACTCGCAATTTGCGTCGTTCACACTTCACCACTACTGAGTGGGCCTCTATGAAGGACATCTGCCACGTTTTGCGTGCGTTTGATGAGTCAACGCGGATGGCGAGTGCAGATGATGCACTAGTCAGCCTGACTGTCTCCCTTATCTGCCTGCTTCAAAAAACACTGCAAGCAATAAGGGATGAGGTTTTGGAAGAGGTGGAGGATGAGGAGTCACAAATTCCATCACCTTCTGGACAGTCAGCGCAACGTGGTTCCTCACAAAGGGCTGGGCAGTGTTCACTTTGTGAGGAGGATGAGGAGGAGTCAATGGAGGAGGAAGACATCGCTCCAGAGGGAGGTACACAACGCTCTAGTCAGTATGTAGAGCGAGGGTGGGGTGATGCAGAGCAGGCAGAGATGACGCCTCTTGCAGGGGACAGCGTTTCTTGGCCAGTTGGGAGTCTGCAGCACATGGTTGATTTCATGCTGCAGTGCCTGAGAAACGACCGCCGCATCGCCCACATTCTCACCACGTCTGATTATTGGGTGTACACCCTCCTAGACCCTCGCTACCGGGACAACTTACAAAGCCTCATCACACCGTTGAACCGGGAGCGTAAAATGCGGGAGTACCAAGACACTCTGGTGCAATCCATAATGTTCTCCATTCCAGCCGAGAGCACTGCTGCTGCTTTACAAAGCAGCTCTGTGCGTCGAGGCAGTGGAGACAGCTCTGCAACAAGAGGGAGCACAAGCAGCGCCTCTGCACAGGGCAAGACCAGTATGTTCCAAATGTGGCGAAGTTTTGTGGCAGCGCCACCAATGTCTACACCATCCGAGACGGCTCCAGTCAGCAGGAGGCAACGTTTCCGTAAGATGGTGACAGACTACATGTCTTTCCCTCTCAGTGTACTCCCAGATGGCTCTTCCCCATTCAAGTTTTGGGTCTCTAAGCTGGATACATGGCCAGAGCTTAGCCAGTATGCATTGGAGGTGCTGGCTTGCCCTGCTGCCAGTGTATTATCGGAAGCGCGTCTTTAGTGCCGCAGGTGGTGTACTAACAGACCGTCGCATGCGACTATCCTCCGATAATGTAGACCGGCTTACTTTTCTGAAAATGAACAAGGCATGGATCTCGCCAGAATTTGTCTGTCCGTTTTCAGATTAAATAACTGGTTCGCAATGTTATCCATGTCTCCTGTTATGTTCATCTTTCTACCACCTGAACTCTACTCCCTGTGCTACAACACTGCCAGTTGCTGCTCAGAAGTGTCGTGTCCACAGACCAATACACAAGCTATAGTGTTAGTGGGGTTCAGTAACGCCAGCTGTTCCCCTGCTGTGTGTCCGGCAACAAGTCTCCTGTTCCCTACACATGCACAGAAAAACCCATGTCGAACATGCTCCAAATAGGGAAGAGCCGTCACTCTGATTGTTATGCTTAAAACATGAAATTGTGAAGTTTTTCAGGCCTAGAATGATAAATTTTTATGACAAATATGGACAAATAATAATTTGTCATCACAGCGCATATCTGCACATGTCTATTATAAATGGTAACAAAAACTAAAACATAGTCTTCACTTTTTGAAATTAATGCATAAAAGTACATTTCATACTTATCAATTAATGCTTTTTAAGGAACTTTATCTGTACCTGTAAGATAATGCAGTCAATGGATGTACGAATCATAAAATCCTCATCATCATCATCACGAGTTTTATTTATGACAGACATTATAAAATACACATACTGATGCCAACTGTAACTTCACACACCATATATGAAATGGCCAGCATCTAAACCTGGTAATAATGTGCAATAATAAATTATTACATCTAGAAAGTGTATCATGCATACTGACAATAGGTAGTACTAGTTATACCTGCAAGTGCTGTTGAAACAACCACAACAGATATAAATTAATAATGGTATATAGGTATCACAGTGCATAGTTACTCATGGACAATGTCGATGTAATACTGTACCTCAATAAAGTCAGCGTCAACCATTATGCTTGTTAGTCTTGTAGATTGTTAAAGAGGGAACGGTCTTTTTTGGTTGGTCATAGGTGGAGTATTAGACAGTAAATGATTACTGCTGTCGTATTTTTGGCGTCCCTAGGGCGCAATAATGCTGCGTAACGTCACATTTTATAGAGTCATCTAATTGACACACGCTACCCTACCCTACGTGTGACAGTAGGAAGGTAGTGTTGACGGATAAAGCCTTGCGCAACCAGACATGCTTTTACCCTCTTCAACACTGTACAAGCAAAAAATGCATGATTGCAGCCGCAGACTTTATTGACGTACAGTATAACATCGCCATTACCCATCAGAGGCTGTCCACTGTCTGATACAGACATAGAATATACCTTTGCTATCCGTAGCCTTTGTTTCACCTACACTTGCAGGCACACACTTAAATTGTGACAATGCATTATGTTTTTTTAAATGGTTATTTTTTATCGTACATTATTGTGTCATCACATTGATGAGTCCATGCTGGACATGTCATGCATGGTGTACAAAGTAACTATTTTATTAACTTAAATAATTGAAATGTCTGTGACTGTCACATCTAAATTGCAATGATGATGATGATAAGTGACTATTACAAAATCCATTGTCTTCACTATGTTATGGTTTAACATAGCATTCCTTAAGCATTATTCATAAATACAAAAATGGACTTTTATTGTTAAATTTACAACACTATATTTTGTAACCAATTTTTTGGGTGGTGTGTTGTTCCATTTCTTGTTGGCATGTGCATATATGCGTTTATATTTGCAGTGTCTTTATTTTTATTCTTGAAGTTAGGAAACATGTGTATCTTTGTACCGTGTTAGCCAGTAGATAGATAAATATTTAGACTTGAGAGTCCGCAGTGGTTGATACCTTTGAATGGATAACTGAAAAGATGGTAACAAATTGCAAGCTTTCGAGGCTACTCACGTCTCTTCATCAGGCAAAGACTAAACCAAAAAATGAAGCATCACATATTTCTATACACAACAGGACACAGGAATAGTGCAATAGGTAAGACAAGTAAGTGACGTGTAGCAGAACTGTCATTTTCACAGAGGGATGAACATAAATATTGGAACAGTTCCTAGATAACGATAGAAAGTTTTATTGCCCTCTGATTGGGGTCTGGTTTTGTGTTTTCATGCCCCTGGAAGGGCAGAGACGCAGATTCCTTAATTGATATAGAATGACATAAATCCGTGTGATCTATTCATTCCATCACTAACAGTGTCAAAGGTCATGATGAGCTTATATTCTGAAACCTTTGTATCTTTGTCATATTTGAAGTTATATTTTAATACCAGTAATTCCATATCCATCATGCTATGACCGGGCATACAAAAGTGTTTTGCCACAGGTAAATCCATTATTTTTTGTCTTATCGTGTGGCGCTGATAATTCATCCTTGTTCTCATTTTTTGGCCGGTCTCCCCTCACTTGTCCCTCCCTCACTTGTCTTACCTATTCCTGTGTCCTGTTGTGTGTAGAAATATGTGATTCTTCCTTTTTTTTTTTAGTCTTAGCCTGATGAAGAGACCTGAGTAGTCTCGAAAGCTTTGAATTTGTTACCATATTTTCAGTTAGCCATTAAACGGTATCAACCACAGAGGACTCTCAAGTATAAATATTTTTCTATTCTTGGAATTGAAATTCATCATTTTATTGTCCTAGTAAAACTTCATTTATTCTTGTTTGAAGTACATACATTTGCAATGGCCACGTAACAAGGCAATAACTCAATATTTTGTGCCTACACCCTCCTTGACCCTGGGCTTCAACAGCGCCAGTTGCTGCTCAGAAGTGTTAGATGCACAGATGAAAACAATCGCTGATGTGTTTGTGGGGTTCAGTAACGCCTGCTGTTCCCTGCTGTGTGTCTGGCAAAAATTACTGCTGCTAACTACAACTTCAACTTCAACTAGCCTGCTACACTCTGACCGGGTTCAAGCGCCAGTTGCGCAGAGTGTGATCAATGAACAATCGCTGATGTTTGGTTCGTAACGCCTGTGTTCCTCTGGTGTTGGAAATTACTTGCTAACTACCCACCCCTCATCACCTCTGCACACCCTCTGACCTGGCTTCAACAGCGCCAGTTGCTGCTCAGAAGTGTTAGATGCACAGATGAAAACAATCGCTGATGTGTTTGTGGGGTTCAGTAACGCCTGCTGTTCCCCTGCTGTGTGTCTGGCAAAAATTACTGCTGCTAACTACAACCTCAACTTCAAATGTCTCATACTAGTCCTCTGCCTACACCCTCCTTGACCCTGGGCTTCAACAGCGCCAGTTGCTGCTCAGAAGTGTTAGATGCACAGATGAAAACAATCGCTGATGTGTTTGTGGGGTTCAGTAACGCCTGCTGTTCCCCTGCTGTGTGTCTGGCAAAAATTACTGCTGCTAACTACAACTTCAACTTCAAACGTCTCATACTAGGCCTCTGCCTACACCCTCCTTGACCCTGGGCTTCAACAGCGCCAGTTGCTGCTCAGAAGTGTTAGATGCACAGATGAAAACAATCGCTGATGTGTTTGTGGGGTTCAGTAACGCCTGCTGTTCCCCTGCTGTGTGTCCGGCAAAAATTACTGCTAGCTACCTAATCATGGTGAAAAAAACATGACATCTCA
Source organism: Oophaga sylvatica (assembly GCA_033576555.1). Taxonomy (NCBI): domain Eukaryota; kingdom Metazoa; phylum Chordata; class Amphibia; order Anura; family Dendrobatidae; genus Oophaga; species Oophaga sylvatica. The sequence goes on from JARQOD010000001.1 coordinate 282,956,712, forward strand.
AAGTGTCTAGTGCTACACATAGATATGAGGCTACACCATGATTTCTAAGCTGTAAACATTTGAAACGTCAACTTTCAAACCATAAAATGATTTGTCTTTGTCACAAATCTGTAACAAAATAATTGTGACATATTATTACAGATATGCACATGTCGAAAACAAATGCAAACACAAAAGCCTACTTATGCTATAGGATACTGATGGTCAACCTTGTCACTCCATAGCTTAGACAAATCCAACTCACATCATGATGACTCAAATACTGCAATGTTGGAAGTGCATAATGTGGGTTGAACTTTGACAACTGCTGCAGTGCGAAGGTTATACTTCAGTGTTCTTGCCTTTGAAATAAAAGCATACAAGTAAATATAATAATCCAATGTTGATTAAGGGACGTGATGTACACCTGTAATATTGTGCAAACAATGCATGTAGGAATAGTCCTCTTCAACATTACTTATATTTGTGTCATTTTAAAAAATACATATTTGATTAGAAAGTTAACAGCCCATATCATAAAGGTCCTTCATGTAAACATGATAATCGCTAACAAAAATCATGCATTACCTTGGTAAAGTCAATAGTGCATAGTCACAATAGCAAAATATATACCTGTAAGTGGTGCTGAAAGAACGACAACTGATAGAATACGTGAATGATATATATTTATCAGACTGAATAGCGACATCTGTACAATGTCGATATAATACTGTACCTTAACAAAACAGCTGTGTCACACCTCACACTCGTTTTTCTTGTAGCTTGTTATGTAATAGGGCACATGCGTGTATGTTTCATCATAGGTGCATGTTTACTGAGTAAAGCAGTCATGACAACGCCTTTGTGTTGTCGGTACGCTTGCGATGATGAACGATGCGCACCGTGAATGTTAGTCTGCGTCATAAGACGTACAGACGCTCCAATACCCAACGCGTCACAGCAGGAAGCCAGTCTGTGCGTCCAAACAAAGGCGCAACCATACATGCACGTAACCTTTTATAAAGCTAGATAAAAAAAAGGATGTAGTAGTAACGCACACTTTATTGAGGTACAGTATTACATCGCCATTCACCATCTGTGGCTATGCAGTCTCATCTATATATACCTTATCTATCCGTTGTCATGCTTGCAAGTCCACAGTCAGGCATAAATATCTGTTTTCACTCTGCACTATGCACTTTTTAAATTTTTGTTTTGTTAATATAAATGATTGGCACATATTAGCAGTATTACATGATGGAAATTTTAGATATTTTTTTAAAAATTTTAGTGATATTATTCACCAAATGTAAAGTTTTATGAATGTCAAAGAAAACTTGTAATTCTGATTATGTTTTTAAGTCAGCCATTCATTGTCTACACAATAAAAATGGTGTACATACTGTTACTTACCCATCATTAATGGATTCTGATGTGTACTTGTATGCTTTTATGTTAAACCGTATAGCAGATTATTTAACCTATTTTAATTGTGGTTTGCATTGCTTTTCAACATGTTAATGTATGCGTTTATGTTTGTAAATTATTAATTTACATATATTTTTTTAAGTTAAATCATCATCTTATGGTACTAAAGTTTATATTTCTCTTGTTTGGATATAGATTTTACAATATGAATAGTATTTAATTTTGACCTGTAAAACTTTTAAGTGTTTACACAGTAACTTGTTATAAGTATGTTTGGAATGGCAAAAAGTCTGCTGCTCACTTTTCACCTGCTCACAATGAAGTGCTTACACATCACATGCCGTTCTAGTTGTACTTCTTGTTACGAAAAGTTGTTCACTGTTTTCACGGCTCAACGATGTCAATGCTTTAGCAAGTTACACTTCTTGTTTACATGGGTTCAGTAATGTCAGCTGTTCCCTGCTGTGTAACGGCAAAAAGTCCTGCTGCTCCACCTGTTCTTTCTCATCCCTGGGCTACAACACCGCCAGTTGTGCTCGAAGTGCTGTTAGCACAGTAACACTTGCTCCTGTGTTACTGGGGTTCAGTAATGTCAGCTGTTCCCTGCTGTGTGAACGGCAAAAGTCCTGCTGCCTCACCTGTTCTCTTCTCATCCCTGGCTACAACACCGCCAGTTGTAGCTCGGAAGTGCTGTTAGCACAGTCTACACTTGCTCCTGTGTTACTGGGGTTCAGTAATGTCAGCTGTTCCCTGCTGTGTGAACGGCAAAAAGTCCTGCTGCTCCACCTGTTCTCTTCTCATCCCTGGGCTACAACACCGCCAGTTGTGCTCGGAAGTGCTGTTAGCACAGTCTACACTTGCTCCTGTGTTACTGGGGTTCAGTAATGTCAGCTGTTCCCCTGCTGTGTGAACGGCAAAAAGTCCTGCTGCCTCCACCCTGTTCTCTTCTCATCCCTGGGCTACAACACCGCCAGTTGTTGCTCGGAAGTGCTGTTAGCACAGTCAACACTTGCTCCTGTGTTACTGGGGTTCAGTAATGTCAGCTGTTCCCCTGCTGTGTGAACGGCAAAAAGTCCTGCTGCCTCCACCTGTTCTCTTCTCATCCCTGGGCTACAACACCGCCAGTTGTATGCTCGGAAGTGCTGTTAGCACAGTCTACACTTGCTCCTGTGTTACTGGGGTTCAGTAATGTCAGCTGTTCCCCTGCTGTGTGAACGGCAAAAAGTCCTGCTGCCTCCACCCTGTTCTCTTCTCATCCCTGGGCTACAACACGCCAGTTGTTGCTCGGAAGTGCTGTTAGCACAGTCAACACTTGCTCCTGTGTTACTGGGGTTCAGTAATGTCAGCTGTTCCCCTGCTGTGTGAACGGCAAAAAGTCCTGCTGCCTCCACCCTGTTCTCTTCTCATCCCTGGGCTACAACACCGCCAGTTGTTGCTCGGAAGTGCTGTTAGCACAGTCTACACTTGCTCCTGTGTTACTGGGGTTCAGTAATGTCAGCTGTTCCCCTGCTGTGTGAACGGCAAAAAGTCCTGCTGCCTCCACCCTGTTCTCTTCTCATCCCTGGGCTACAACACCGCCAGTTGTTGCTCGGAAGTGCTGTTAGCACAGTCTAACACTTGCTCCTGTGTTACTGGGGTTCAGTAATGTCAGCTGTTCCCCTGCTGTGTGAACGGCAAAAAGTCCTGCTGCCTCCACCCTGTTCTCTTCTCATCCCTGGGCTACAACACGCCAGTTGTTGCTCGGAAGTGCTGTTAGCACAGTACACTTGCTCCTGTGTTACTGGGGTTCAGTAATGTCAGCTGTTCCCCTGCTGTGTGAACGGCAAAAAGTCCTGCTGCCTCCACCTGTTCTCTTCTCATCCCTGGGCTACAACACCGCCAGTTGTTGCTCGGAAGTGCTGTTAGCACAGTAACACTTGCTCCTGTGTTACTGGGGTTCAGTAATGTCAGCTGTTCCCCTGCTGTGTGAACGGCAAAAAGTCCTGCTGCCTCCACCCTGTTCTCTTCTCATCCCTGGCTACAACACCGCCAGTTGTTGCTCGGAAGTGTGTTAGCACAGTTACACTTGCTCCTGTGTTACTGGGTTCGTAATGTCAGCTGTTCCCCTGCTGTGTGAACGGCAAAAGTCCTGCTGCCTCCACCCTGTTCTCTTCTATCCCTGGGCTACAACACCGCCAGTTGTGCTCGGAAGTGCTGTTAGCACAGTCTACACTTGCTCCTGTGTTACTGGGGTTCAGTAATGTCAGCTGTTCCCCTGCTGTGATAACGGCAAAAAGTCCTGCTGCCTCCACCCTGTTCTCTTCTCATCCTGGGCTACAACACGCCAGTTGTTGCTCGGAAGTGCTGTTAGCACAGTCACACTTGCTCCTGTGTTACTGGGTTCAGTAATGTCAGCTGTTCCCTGCTGTGTGAACGGCAAAAAGTCCTGCTGCCTCCACCATGTTCTCTTCTCATCCCTGGGCTCAACACCACCAGTTGTTGCTCGGAAGTGTCATTGGCACGGTACTCACTCCTGCCCAGACTGGTTACAGCACGCCATCTGTTTCCTGTCAGTGTAAACGTCACTTAGCCTCCAATAAGTTGTCCTGTCGTGTTGCGGTCGGGTTAGCCGACTCTATGGTGCTTGGAGTTTAGGTGCTTCCTATGTGTGCTGCGGGATATGCAAATAAAGGCTGTTTCCGTTGTGACAATAGGACAATCACCCACTGTAGTACTGTGGGATTCGGTAACTGCGGCCGGCTCGCGGCCTGTCATCTTAAATTTCCATGGGTACCTTCTGCTACCCGTCCGGGTTCCAGTACCGTCAGCTGGTTCTCCGCAGTGCCTTTGGCCTAGGTGCCTCCATCTCGGTATCCGAGTTCCAGCAACGTCTGCTGGTCCTTGGTAGTGCTTTGGAGCACACGGTACCTCCTGCTTAGTAACCGTGTCCCAGTAACGTCAGCTGGTCCTCGGTTGTGCCATTGGCTCTTTTCTTCTGCTGCCCCTCCGGGTTCCAGCACAGTCAGCTGGTCCTCGTTACTTGCATTGGCTCTTGTACCTTCTGCTACCCGTCCGGGTTCCAGTACCGTCAGCTGGTTCTCGCAGTGCCTTTGGCCTAGGTGCCTCCATCTCGGTATCCGAGTTCCAGCAACGTCTGCTGGTCCTTGGTAGTGCTTTGGAGCACAGGTACCTCCTGCTTAGTAACCGTGTCCCAGTAACGTCAGCTGGTCCTCGGTTGTGCCATTGGCTCTTTTCCTTCTGCTGCCCCTCCCGGGTTCCAGCACAGTCAGCTGGTCCTCGTTACTTGCATTGGCTCTTGTACCTTCTGCTACCCGTCCGGGTTCCAGTACCGTCAGCTGGTTCTCCGCAGTGCCTTTGGCCTAGGTGCCTCCATCTCGGTATCCGAGTTCCAGCAACGTCTGCTGGTCCTTGGTAGTGCTTTGGAGCACAGGTACCTCCTGCTTAGTAACCGTGTCCCAGTAACGTCAGCTGGTCCTCGGTTGTGCCATTGGCTCTTTTCCTTCTGCTGCCCCTCCGGGTTCCAGCACAGTCAGCTGGTCCTCGTTACTTGCATTGGCTCTTGTACCTTCTGCTACCCGTCCGGGTTCCAGTACCGTCAGCTGGTTCTCCGCAGTGCCTTTGGCCTAGGTGCCTCCATCTCGGTATCCGAGTTCCAGCAACGTCTGCTGGTCCTTGGTAGTGCTTTGGAGCACAGGTACCTCCTGCTTAGTAACCGTGTCCCAGTAACGTCAGCTGGTCCTCGGTTGTGCCATTGGCTCTTTTCTTCTGCTGCCCCTCCGGGTTCCAGCACAGTCAGCTGGTCCTCGTTACTTGCATTGGCTCTTGTACCTTCTGCTACCCGTCCGGGTTCCAGTACCATCAGCTGGTTCTCCGCAGTGCCTTTGGCCTAGGTGCCTCCATCTCGGTATCCGAGTTCCAGCAACGTCTGCTGGTCCTTGGTAGTGCTTTGGAGCACAGGTACCTCCTGCTTAGTAACCGTGTCCCAGTAATGTCAGCTGGTCCTCGGTTGTGCCATTGGCTCTTTTCCTTCTGCTGCCCCTCCGGGTTCCAGCACAGTCAGCTGGTCCTCGTTACTTGCATTGGCTCTTGTACCTTCTGCTACATTTACAAATTGAAGATTTTTTCAATGCTTTTTTGGGTAATCACTCTGGATCTCCAACAATGAAGACGACGACCCTGATGACCACCCCGAAGAAGATGACAACCACAAGGACGACGAGCATCAAGCCAACCAGCCTAAACACCATCACAAAGAAGAAATAAAAGATTACCAAACAGGACTAAGAAGGTTAAGACAAACTACAAGATACAGAACAAGAGACTTAAGAACAATAAGCAGAAGATCAAAAAGCAGAAGAACATGAAGTATAAGACCAAAATGAAGAGCAAAATATATGCTCTAAATTCTAAGCAGAAGAAGACTAAGCAGTGTATGGGGGTGAGTCCGTTCCTCCTCGTGGTGCCCCTGGAAAATGCCTGCTGATGCAGGCTAAACTGAACACGGACAAATACTGTTGTAATTTAAATCTTTTGTGACAGCAAGAACGGAAGGATGAAAAATTCATACTTTGACAGATTACAAGTACAGGATTCTCTGTCACAAATAAGAATATGATGAAGAAGATGAAGTACAATATGAATAAGAATAATAGTTTAATAAGAAGAATCTGAGTAATGTTAACAAAAAGATGAATAGCAAGAAGTTTAAGAAGAAGATAAAGAAGGTGAAGATGAAGAATAATTTGATGAAAAAGATGATGCTGCTGAAGATTATGAAGGAGAAAGTGTGTGAAAAGTTAAAAAGGTGAAGAGCATGGAAGTTGTGAAATATACATATTTGCCAAAATAGAAAAAACGTTAACAACATTGTCAATTTCTTCGTCAATCCGAACATCTTTAAAAAAAAAAAATATTTATGCTATTCCATTTGATTGGGTTAAACATCTATGCCTTTAATGTCTCCTCAACCTTCCACAATACATTGTACATTACTCTTTGTTGTTTTCCTTCATGTACAATTAACCAACAAGGCAAGAATGGGTTTTTTTTAATTCCGATATTTTGTTCCCATAGACTTACATGGGACTTCCGGTATCGGTATCGGGTATCGCCGATATTTTAATGGTATCGGCGATACCATTCCGATTCCGATACTTTTGGATATCGGAAAGTATCGCTCAACTCTATCCATGACCACTAAGATGTATTGGTGCCCTCGTGCAGATTTAACTAGAGGCCCCACTAGATTCATGGCAATCCTTTCAAATGGGACTTCTATCACCGGCAACGGAACTAGGGTACTTCGGAAGTGAGTAGAGGGAGCAGTTATCTGGCAGGTGGGGCAGGATCTACAAAAATTTAAGATCTCCTGGTAACACCGCGGCCAATAGAATCTCTGCATTATTTGTTCCTGTTTTCTCAACCCCCAGATGTCCCCTCAGAACATGAGAATGGGCCATGTCTAACACCCTCCGCTGGTAAGGACCTGGAATCAAAAGCTGCTCCACAATCTCCCTCCCCTCAGTGTGGTTACCCGATATTGCAAACTCGTCATTCACGGCGAAATGTGGGAACCTGGTGTCAGCCCCCGGCTCTTGAGGAACATCATCAATTACAGACACATTTTCGAATGCATTCTTTAGGGAAACATCCCGCATTTGAGCAGAGCGAAAATTTTCCCCAAAAACCCCAGCTAGGGAACCTCAGCCTCACTGACCTCCACCCCATCCTCATCACCCGACATGACACATAAGGGGAAAACCTCCACCTCTGGCTGTGATGGGGATTGAGCAAGGTTGGGCTGGCTTCTGTCAGAGTCACTTATCATCGCAGCCTTCCCCCACAAGTCCCAAAACAGGCTGAAGGCCAGGCCGATTATCACGGGGTGTAGCAAGTCTTTCACAATGCCGATTTCATGGGACTCAGTGCCACAGTTGGTTTTTATACATACTCGGGCAACGGGGTAGTCCTTGTCATCGCCGTGGATACAGCAGACACCCACGTGTTTCCCTGGAACTGGCTGGTGGGGGAGTGTAGACCTTATCAGGGTCATCAAACTCGCCGAGTCCAATAGTCCTGATACCAGCACCCAGTTTATGGTCACAGGACATGACAGAGGCCCATCCCCAGGCTGATGGGTCATACTGCAAGCGAGGTAAGCAAAGTATGAGCAGCGCCGGCCTAGACTGCAGTCCATCTGCTCAGAAGACAAAGGACAATGGGCAGCAACATGTCCGGGACCGTGACACTGCCAACAGGTAAAGTCACTACCAGCAGTCTTTTGTACCCCTTCAACTGGACCTTGGGACCTCGGACCTCCCTGAATGGTGGCTCTATTACCCCTCTTTTGGGGCTCAGGCTCCTGCTGGGTAGCCCAGTATGGAGATGCGCCAACCCCGGCTTCTTTAGGGACCTCTCGACCACCTGGTATCTTTCTACTAGGCTGACCAGGTCATCCACACTCCGAGTATCCCCCTAGGCTACCCATGTCTGTACCAACCTGGGAAGGGAATGGTTAAACATGTCCATTACAACCCGCTCCACCATCTGGCCTGGGTAGAGGACTCCGGCTGCAACCATTTCTGCACCAGGTGGAGTAAGTCGAACATTTGGGAGCGAGGTGGCTTATCACCGCAATGCGCCCAGTGATGAACCCTTTGGGCTCGTACAGACATAGTCACCCCTGAGTGTGCCAAGATCTCTGTTTTCAGTTTGTCATATTCCCGGGCATCTTGTAAGGCCAGTTCATATTAAGCCTTCTGGGGCTCGCTGGTTAGATCGGGGGCCAAAACCTCCGCCCATTGGTCTGGCAGCAGTCTCTCTCGCTCCGCCACCCATTCAAAAACAGTCCAAAAGGACTCTATATCATCACACAAGTCATTTTCTGCATCACTCATCTTACTGCCTTCCGTACATACGTGTCGTCACCTGGACTCCTGGGCTAGGCTTCCGGTCTTCCCCGAACTGCCTCAGCAAGCAACTCGATCTGCTGCTGCTCTCTGAACTGGTCCTGAGGCTGCTGCTGCAGTTGCTGGATGAGCAACTCACACGTCTCTTGATGGGCCAGCTGTTGTTGCTGCAGCGTGCTCACCAGATGCTTGAGGAGGTCCTCCATTTTGCCTGACGCCGTCCGCTGGCTTGTGGCCTCCTTTACCCAGGACATGCGGTTTTGTCCAAGGCTGCTACTGGTGTTCCCGTAACGATGCCCGTATTCGAAACACTACTTGTGGTAGTTTATTCAAGTGGCGGCACACAGAGGTAGAAAAAATGGGAACACCGTCTCTTTAAATCCTCGTTCGTTTCGTGTAAGGCAGCATAAACCGACTCGTGGGAAAAACAAACTCAGCCTTTCCTGCTAAAACAGGAACAAAACAAAAAAAGAAATAAAAAAACTGCAACACAGTCCATATGTTGCGGGTGGCACCCCGCTCTGGAGCAGCACAGAATCAGTCTGTGCTTCACAAAGCCACAAAGCCTCTGGAGACTCCTCTCTCCAGGCTAGCTGAACCCGGACTATCTGTAAAGCTCGGTTATTTAAACCCAAACCTGTGTCTTTCCCCATCATGTGATTGATCATATGAGCATGACCTCATGCAGGTCCTGGCAGGTCTGCCATGGGAGATAAAGTGGACCTTCTCCCACCCGCTCTATGAAGGTCCACATAAAACCAGCCCTTTTTATGCAACTTAACCCTCACAACACGTAGTGTGCTGGAGAAAAATGCTCTGGCTTCATATCACTGACGCTGTTAAGCGCAGTGACACATATCTCCCCTCTGTCACCTTACCAGTGACCCTGTCACAACACATACATACACACATGCATAAACTCATGCACACACATGTTTAAACATACACACACATGCACAGAGAGACACAGGGCAGGGTCGAGGTTTTTGTGGGCCTCAGGCCAAAGAGTCTCAGGCTAAGTGCACACGTCAGGAATTTTCGCATTTTTTTCCGCTGCAAAAACGCGAAAAAAACGCAAGCATTAAGCATCCTATTCATTTAAATGGATTCCGCAATTTTTGTGCACATGCAGCGTTTTTTTCCACGAAAAAAACGCTTTGCGGAAAAAAAAAGCAACATGTTCATTAATTTCGCGTAATGGCTGCGATTCCGCCATAGGAATGCATTGAACCGCTTACTTTCCGCATGTGGCTATGCCCACCATGCGCAATGTAAGCGGTTCATGTGCGGATGGTACCCAGGGTCTGGAGGAGAGAGCTCTCCTCCAGACCCTGGGTACCATATCCCTGGTAAAACAATAATTAAAATAAAAAATAATGATATTCTCACCTTCCGGCGGCCCCCGAAGCCTTCCCGCCTCTCAGCGACGCTCCCGTTCCCAGTAATGCATTGCGAGAATCACCCCGATGACGTAGCGGTCTCGCGTGATTTTACGTCATCTGGGGGTTTGTCGCAATGCATCCTTGGGAACGAGATTGGCCGGGAGCGTCGCTGAGGCCCGGGAAGGCTGCGGGGGCCGCCGGAAGGTGAGAATATCACGATTTATTATTTTTTAAATTATTTTTACATTAGATCTTTTTACTATTGATGCGGCAAAGGCGGCATCAATAGTAAAAAGTTGGTCACACGAGTCAAACACTATTTTTGACTCGTGTGACCAACCTGTCAATCAGTTTTCCAAGCGATGCTACAGATCGCTTGGAAAACGCTAGCATTCTCAAAGCTAATTACGCTTGCAAAACGCTAGTTTCTGGCGGGAATACGCATACCAAAAAAAATGCGTATTTCCCGCGGCAGAGAAGTGCGGGATTGCCGCGGAGATTTCCGCTGCAATTCCGCAACGTGTGAACTTAGCCTCAGTGGGCCCTTTTAACACATATCACAATTCATGATGCACAGATACGGCAGAGAAATATAGCTATAGTACAATGCCAAAGATTTCACTTCTTACATTACATGAGTGATATCTATTGTAAATTCTACAATAGCATACAGCAGAGGTCTACAGATTTCAGGGTTTCAGTACCGGTAGTATTAGATGCTAATGGGATATTGATAAATATTACCAAAAGATGTGATACACAACCAAATAGTATAAAAAATTTAGTTTTTATTAACAAATTATTCAAAGTAGATCAGGAAAATGAACAAAGCGGAAAAAAACATCAGGTGGCGAAAAGTGCAGGGCAAATAGTGGGTGTGTACATATACATATATTTAAATATAAATGCACCAGGGTCAAATGAACCTATCATTTGGGAGAGTAAATGAATAATATAAATTAATACACAGCAAAATAGAATGGTATTAAAAAGAATAATAACAATATTAATGATCATACATATAAATATTATAAAACAAACAAATTGCTGTGTATCAAAAACACATGGATATATCAAATTATGGTGCTGTAGTAAAATAATAATGATTAAATGTACACTGAGTATCAGCCTGGCCAGCGTCTCAATTTATGCACAGAAAAGGATCAACAAACAAAATGCATTATCAATGGTACACAAATCACATAAAAAATGCAGGATATCAGATAGATTAATATCAAATAATAGATAATAGTCTGTGGCATAGGAAAAGATTAATAAAATGATGGCCAGTGTGGTAAAGTGCTAATGCCTAGAAAAGTGATATTGTATATATAATGCTAATGGCGAGGTGCTGCTGTATAAAGAGTGCTAATGCATATAAAGGGGCTGCTGCATACAAAAGTGCTATTGCATTACCTTAAATAAGGTGCTGAGCAAGCTATATAAACCCCTGGTATGACCCGCATGTGCCCGACACGCGTTTCACCTTGGCTTTGACGAGGGATATGAAAAGGGAGTGTGTAGTGGAGTATTTAAATGAAAAGGAGCCAATCATGTAGTATGTTGCAGTTTACAATTGCATTCAGTTGACGCCGGCAGAGGGGAAACCATGCATGGTACCAACGTCACATCCGGTCCAAGGGACACGTCTAGATGGAGTGCATCACATGGGCGGAAGTGATGGCGGTATGCGCTTCAGGGTGGAACGCAAGAGAGCTGCAAGGACCTGACACGGAGAGCCTTACTGCGGAGTGTGTGTGTAAGAGGAGGGGAAATGGGTAATGATGAGACAGAGATGGGAGTATATGCTAAAACAGGTGAAAAAGTGAATGATGCTCTTAACCTCTCCTGCATGTGAAGGAAAAATAATAAAATGTAAAACGAGAAAGTGTAAGCATGTATATAATGTTGAAAGTGTGAAATGTGAATTATGATGAATATGGGACATAAATATTAATGCATGTATATATACAGGGGTTGGACAAAATAATGGAAGCATCATAATCTTCGAAATGTTATAAACATGCAAACCATGACATATGGTAAAAGATTGTTTCCTCCTACGCATGACAAAGCTAATAGGTTGAGCTCCACCATCTTCAATCTGTTGGCCATGGAAATACCACCTGGTAGCTAAAGACGCTTTCCAAAAGCTGATGGCCATCACAGTCCCCCAGTACCAACTGCCCAGTCATTACTTTTCTAAGAAAGCTGTGCCTCCGCTACACCAGCATGTTGCAGAAAACATCACCCGTTCCTTGAGTAAATCTATGTCTGCCATGGTGCATTTCAACGTAGGATAAATTGGCCTGCACTCTGTCCAATCATGAGCTGTCGGTGCAATGGACCCTTAGGACCCCGGATCAAAAATTGAAGAAAATTCACCGCACACTCTATCCCAAAAGTGATGCCAAAAAGAAATTTATTTATATGTTCACATATAATGTTCGTGGAGCAGAGAAGGAAAGAACATAATAAAGCGACTCTGACATTTCGACCATTCACAGTCTTATTCAATATGTCGCCTTGTGATGTATAATGCCTGTGTGGTCTTAGAGAGTAGGTAATCTGGGTAGTGCTCCCGAGCTTTGTCCCCTTTAAGTAGTATGCCACAGCTGCATCTGCTCACACTGGCTGGTGCATTTCAAGACAGACACTTGAACGAGTACGCATGGCCAAAGGCGTTACATCTCACTGACTGGGCACTGGGTGACTCAGGGGGCTCTGGAGGCAGGCGCTGCTCCACAAGTCTTGGAATCCCCAAGGCTTGCAGGACAAACATCTACATTTAACACTTCCTCCACTGATTCTGCCTCCTCTATCTCCTCTAGGGCCTTCACCTGAACCCTCAACCTCTGCCTTAATGAGACACACGTTCCAACAGCGCAAATCCCCACCACCTCCGTACTGCACAGCCAGGGTTCACCGCAATCAGGCAGTGTTAAAATTGACATGTCTTGGAGATCGCAGTCATACAGCTGAAAAGTTGTGGACAGCTCTACAGGCTGAGTTTGATCAATGGCAGAGGAGGATGCGGAAGGGATAACATTGTTTCAAAGTTCCAGACTGTCGTCACACAGTTGGGTGCCAAGGGAGGGTGGATTACTATGATCGAGGTGGGCTGGTGATAACAGACAAACTGTTAGTGAAGGTGCAAAATCCGAGGAACAAATGGAGGAGGAAGAGGTGATGGGCGAGCAACTGTCAGGAGATGAAAAGGATAATCCTCCCTCTCTGTTGTTCGTGGTTGGCAGGAGGGGACGTAGGAAACAAGCATCAGTGTTACCCAGCCATCAACACAGCATGGGATTGGACCTCATGGTAGAGTCTGACATATGGGTGCCTTTTTGCTGCAACATGATCACCGTATAGTTAGTATAGTTATGATTAGAAATAGTGCTGACTTCTGGGTTGCCACTCTGTTAGATACACGTTATTAAACCAAATTTTGCCAGATGGTTCTTGCCCTGGAAAGGGACCCGTGAATGCTGTAGTATCGAAACATGCTTTTACACAACATTAAGAGAGCTTTTCCCCAAGACAGCAGTGAAGCACACAGTTCGCATTGCAGATAGACTTCCAACCTCCAGCACGTCAATTTGTCAACGCCAAAACATTAGCAGCAGCAGTAGTGTAAGTGGAAGAAGCAATTTCTGTGAGTTCTTTGAAGCATTTTTTAGACCAGCTTGTGCACCAGCACAGCAGTGTCCTAGTCTTACATGTGGTGTATGAATGGAGAGGATGGTGCAGGAGTATCTAGAACTGAATATCAATACCATCAGGGAGCGTTTCGCCCCTTTCACATTTTGGTCTTCCAAAATGGATGAGTGGCCTGAGCTTGCGCCACACGCATTGGAGGTTTTATCGTGCCCGGCAGTAAGCGTTCTCTCAGAACGTGTCTTCAGTGCTGCTGACAGATAAGCGCAGCCGGCTGTGCCCTGAAAGTGTAAACAGCCTAACTTTCATCAAGATGAACAAGTCATAGATCTCCAAGGACTTTTGCACCCCAATCGCAGACTACAGACTAGGCGATATTGCATTTTTAGTATGCTGCATTAATGTCGCGTAACTGCACTCTGTGATATCTTTAGTGTGGCTTCTGTGCCTGCTGTTGCTGCTGCTGCAGATGTTAGCACAAATTTGTGGAAATGTGAACAGTCATGGTAGGTCTACATCTGCTGGGTTGGCTGTAGTGGAAGACGTGTCGGTCCCAATTATACTATTTCTACTCTCATGAAATTTATGCCACTTCGGTGGTGTCAGGCCCTCATTTTTTTAAATGTGAAAACTCCTGGGTGGGTGTCCATCTGCTAGGTTGGGTATAGTGGAAGACCAGTCAGTCACACTATTATACTATTTCTACTCTCATGAAATTTATGACACTTCTGTGGTGTCAGGCCCTCATTTGTTTAAATTTGAAAACTGGTTGGGTGTCCACCTGCTGGATTGGGTGTAAGTGGAAGACTTGTCGGTCCCTATTATACTATTTCTACTGTGGTGAAATTGATGCCACTTTGGTAGTGTCTGCCAATAATTTTTGGAAATGTGAACACTTCTGGTTGGGTGTCTATCTACTGGATTGGGCATAGTGGAAGACCTGTCGGCCCCTATTCTACTATTTCTTGTCATGCTGCTGCAGAGCGGGTATGAGAGACCTCCACCAGAGGGAGATAAAGGGGCGGACTCAGTATGGCACTACTTATGTAAACCTGTGCTGCTGCAGCGGCCACCACAAGGGGGGCATAAGGATGGTCAATCAAGCCGGGTTGGTAACAGACAGGAGCGCGGTACCAGAGGGGAGAAAAGAACATCCAGGGGTCTGCCCATCTCTACTCACGAGCGCTTGGCAGAGTAAGCCCTACTGTGTCTGAGAGATCCGGGAGAGAAATCTATTGACCAAACAACAGTTCTTATGATCAGTTTGCCAACAGCTATCTATTGCGTATGGGGCCCTTTACATTGGGATACATGTTGAGTGTAAAATAGGATCTTCATTTGAACATTGTTTTTATGTAAATAATGTATAGGATATGACAGCAACAATTCACACCATAGGTCACTGTGTTTTATGCAGTTGATTTTACTGATGCAGTAGTCAGAAGTCATTTAACATTTCCCCAAAAAGGTGAGTGAATGTTCAAAGCACTATCTCTTGGACTACGAATGGCCACATTCATGCCATCCCAAGCAATAGACTGATTGACATGTATCCTGATTCCAAGACCATGGCAAACTTTATTTTGCCATGAGAAGAAGTTGTCATCATCTGGTCATTTTCTCTGGAGAAGGGATTACAAGAGTTATACTATCCCACAGATTAAATTACATATATCTTGAAAATAAATTGCACCTGACTTCAATACTTTGTTGTAGTTCTATCATGCAGTTGCTAAGATATTATCTGACTCTGGCAATTTCCTCTTCTTCGAGTACGTGCTTAATTCTAAGCAATTTACTCACCTTGGGCGCTGTGGACATATAAGGAAATAGTTGCTAGTAATGTATAAACCAACCTGAATAGACTGACAACAAGTAGGTTATAAATTGGCTGTGTTTTTCCATGTAATTTCAAAAGTCAGGTTCTAAAGTATTCTATTCTGACATTGTAAGATCTATAATATAACGCTAGAAGCGTCACTCTGTCCGAAGCCTTTATAGACTTTCCAAGCGCGACACGCCTGTGCAGTCTGACTCCAGACAGATTGAGGCATCCAGCGGTGAGGAGTGTGTATGGCGGTATGCGTAGACACTGGATGCATACCGTGATCTCCGGCGCCATACTTACATACTTACCTGACCGGGAGGAGTGTTGCCGCTGCACTTCTCTTCTCGCCGGGGCAGGAGACCAGGAGTGCGTGTCGGAATAGCGCATGCTCATAGCACTATCTGGCGCCATTCTGCTGAAGACACATTTACAGTGTGTCTTCAGCAATATGGTGCCGGACAGCGTGGTATGGGCATGCTCGTACTCTGGCGCCACTCTCCTCCCCCGGCGTCCAGCAGAACGGGACAGCGCTGGAGCACAGGGAAGAAAGGTGAGTATATTTTTTTTTTGGTATCTGTGCAGTTTAATAGTGGTGAGGGGGGTTCCATACAAATCAGGATAGGGGGTGAGGGTACCATGCATATCAGGATTGGGGAGATGAGGGGACCATGCATATCAGGATTGGGGGTATGAGGGGAGGTCCCATGCATACCAGGATTGGGGAGGTGAGGGAACCATGCATACCAGGATTGGGGGGTGAGGGCTACCATACATGCCAGGATTGTGGGGTTGAGGGCTACAATGCATACCAGGATTGGGGGGTGAGGGGACCATGCATACCATGATTGGGGGATGAGAGGACCATGCATACCAGGATTGTGAGGGTGAGGGCTACCATGCATACCAGGATTGGGGGGGTGAGAGAACCATGCATACCAGGATTGGGGGGGTGAGAGGACCATGCATACCAGGATAGGGGGGGTGAGGGCTACCATGCATACCAGGATTGGGGGGGTGAGGGGAACATGCATGCCAGGATAGGGGGTGAGGGTGAGCATTTATACCAGGATTGTGGGGGTGAGGGTTACCATGCATACCAGGATTGGGGAGGTGAGAGGACCATGCATATCAGGATTGGGGGGTGAGGGGACCAGCATACCAGGATTAGGTGGTGAGGGGACCATGCATACCAGGATTGGGGGGATGAGAGGACCATGCATACCAGGATTGTGAGGGTGAGGGCTACCATGCATACCAGGATTGGGGAGGTGAGAGGACCATGCATATCAGGATTGGGGGTGAGGGGACCAGCATACCAGGATTAGGTGGTGAGGGGACCATGCATACCAGGATTGGGGGTTGAGGGGACCATGCATACCAGGATTGGGGGGCTGAGGGGACCATGCATGCCAGGATTGGGGGGGTGAGAGGACCATGCATTCCAGGATTGGGGGGTGAGGGGACCAAGCATTCCAGGATTAGGGGGTGAGAGGGCCATGCATACCAGGATTGGGGGTTGAGGGGCCATGCATACCAGGATTGGGGGGTGAGGGGACCATGCATACCAGAATTGAGTGGTGAGGGGACCATGCATACCATGATAGGGATGAGAGGGTGCCATGCATACCAGGATTGGGGGGTGAGGAGACCATACATACCAGGATAGGGATGAGGGAGTACCATGCATACCAGGATTGGGGAGTGAGGGTACCATGCATACCAGGATGAGGAATGGGGTGCCATGCATACCAGGATTGGGGTGAGGGGACCATGCATATCAGGATAGGGGGTGAGAGGACCATGCATACCAGGAAAGAGGGGTGAGAGGACCATGCATACCAGGTTATGGGGGTGAGAGGACCATCCATACCAGGATAGGGGGGTGAGAGGACCTTGCATACCAGGATAGGTGGGTAAGGGGTCCATGCATATCAGGATTGGGGGTGAGAGAACCATGCATAACCAGGATAGGGGGGTGAGGGGACCATGCATACCAAGATGGAGTGTGAGAGGACCATGTATACCAGATTTGGAGGGTGAGGGGGCCATGCATACCAGGATTGGGGAATGAAGGATACCATGCATGCAAGGATAGGGGGTGAGGGGTACTATGCATACCAGGATTGGGGATGAGGGACCTTGCATACCAGAATTGGGGGGTGAGGGGACCATGCATATCAGGATTGGGGGGTGAGGGGACCATGCATATCAGGATTGGGGTGAGGGGACCATGCATACCTGAATTGGAGGGTGAGGGGGCCATGCATACCAGGATTGGGGGATGAGGGGTACCATGCATACCAGGATAGGGGGTGAGGGGTACCATGCATACCAGGATTGGGGATGAGGGGACCTTGCATACCAGAATTGGGGGGTAAGGTGTGCCATGTATACCAGGATTGGGGATGAGGTGACCATGCATACCAGAATTGGCGGGCGATGGAGTACCATAGATCCTACGATAGGGATGAGGGGGGACCATGCATACCAGGATTGGGGGGTGAGGGGACCATGCATACCAGGATTGGGGGTGAGGGGACCATGCATTCCAGGATTGGGGGTGTGAGGGAAAATGCATACCAGGACTGGGGGGTGAGGGGACCATGCATACCAGGATTGGGGGATGAGGGGACCATGCAAACCAGGATTGGGGGGTGAGGGGACCATGCATGCCAGGATGGGCGGTGAGAGGACCATGCATACCAGATTTGGAGGGTGAGGGGGCCATGCATACCAGGATTGAGGGATGAGGGGTACCATGCATACCAGGATAGGGGGATGAGAGGTACCATGCATACCAGGGAGTGAAGGAAGAGAAAATCAAAGTTTGATGTGGAAGAGGATTTGCTGTAAGGTTCTGTGTACATGTTCCTGAAACTCAGTTTGTTCGTCAGCCATTTTACTTTCTGTCTTGCTGCAGCTATCTTGCCCTCAGTCAAAATGGAGTTTCCAGCTTGCATGTTCCCGCCCTGATTCTCTCCTTTTGCTTCTTAAGCAGCCACAGCTGAGCAATCAGTGCTTCAGAATCTAGCCTGCAGTGAACCTGTGACTTGACTCCTGTAAGCCTTGGACCTTGTACTCCAGCTATTCCTACTGAGGAACTCTGAAGCACTTGTGGACTCTGAACCCTGCTCTTTGAAAGACCCACGTTTGCATGGACTTACGGTAACAGAGAAGAAGATCCTGAATCTGTATTGGAGAGTGATTGCTGAGCTTGGATTACTCTGGCCTGCTGTGTCTCCTGTTTCTGTGTCTGCAAACTGTGTGACTATTTCTGCCAACTTGTATGAAGTAATACAGGACTTTTCTATATCAAACCTGTGACTCCTGTGTTTTCATCGCACCCAAGCACAAGACGCTATATGAACTGTACTACATACATTACAAGATTCTGAAGCCAAAACGTTAGTGTCTGCTGGGTCTGGAAGGCTGTGTCTGCTGTACTGTGGATATCAGACGTCCGGTTGTACTTTCTGTGATGACAGTGGTTGTGACTTCTCACAACCATTCCAGGTGAGCAATTCCCTTAAGTTTTTTCTTTTTGCAGTGTTACCACAGGTAAACACTATTGTTTTTTTTTTTTCCTTTCTTTTCTCTTTTTTGTCTGCTGTAACTCTGGATATCAGATGTCTGGTTGAAACTTTATGTGATGATAGTGGTTGTGACTCCTCACAACCATTCCAGGTGAGCAGTTCCCTTAATTTTTTTTCTCTCTGCAGTGTTGCCACAGGTGAACACTATTGTTTTTTTTTTTCTCTCCTCTTCTTCCAGTAATCCTGTCTTAAAAGATCTGGAAAATGGAGGCCCGCATAAAGGAACTTTGCGGAGTGACTGATAATATCCTTGCAGATTTGCAGAATATAAAGACCCGTTTTACAAATCTACAGGACCTCAATAATCACAATTTGCAAGTGGTTGGACAGACTACCCAGGATTTGCGAGCCAGGATTGAGGTTCTAGAGGGGCGAGTCCAGGCTCCTGCCGTAGCCCCGAGTGCTGGGATTCCCAAGTTGCCCCCTTTTCGTTTTGGCGGTGAACGTGAGAAATTCAGGGGATTTATTAATCAATGCAATTTTTTCTGCACATGCTTCACAATTTCCCACTGAACGATCTAAGGTGCTTACTATAATTATGTTGCTTACCAACAAGGCTTTAATGTGGGCAAACCCTCTGATTGAGACTGAGGATGATTGTTTGAATCACCTTGATGATTTTATTTCAGCCATGGGGCAGGTGTTTGATGACCCCAATCGAGGTGCAACAGCTGAAGCAGCCATGTTAGCTTTGCGCCAAGGTAAGCACTCGGTAGCTGAATATGCCTTGGATTTCAGGAGATGGGCCCTTGATACCACCTGGGACAGTTCCGCCAAAAAATCTATTTTTCGAAAGGGGTTATCTCCACTGATTAAGGATGAACTTGCTCGTGCCGACCCTCCCACTGCGTTAGGTGACTTTATTAACTACTGCATCCGTATTGATACTCGTCTGACTGAACGCAGGCAAGAGAGATGGTTCGAAAGCAATCGTACTAACCTTTTCCTACCTTCCTCTCCAGCTAAGGAACCTTTGAGTAGGATTACACGGGAACCTGAACCTGAACCCATGCAGGTAGACTCTTTACAACGACGGGTTAGTGATGCACGCAAGGAACATCGTTTTAAGGAGAATCTATGTTTCTATTGTGGTAAGTCAGGGCACTTCATTATAAACTGCCCCAGCCGTTCTCGTAAGACTACTGCAGCACTCATTCATTGTGAGTGTTGCGAGAGGGGATCTGTCAGGTCCGAGCCTCAGGCTCCAGAGAGATCTGCAGCAACAGATCTTGATTTCTCGGACTTAAACTCCGTTACCTCTGAGGACGTTGACTGTGTAAACGCTGCCATTTTTCAAGTTTCCTCAGCGGTGTCCCAGCTGAGTTGTAAGAAAAACAATTCTCATTGCTTTCTTTCCATCAAACTCTGGGTTGACTCAGCTTGGGTGTCTAGCTCTGCTATGATCGACTCAGGGGCAAGTGGAAATTTTATGGATGGCTCCTTTGCTCTGAAACAGGGAATACGTTCAGTGAAGAAGGCTACTCCAGTACAGATGGAAACTGTGGATGGCTCCCTGCTGACCTCTGGACCAGTGGATCAGGAAACAGAGCCTTTGAGGGTTCTTATGGGTAAAGATCATCAAGAGAAACTGTCCTTTATGCTTATCTCTTCTCCCCACTTTCCATTATTCTAGGGCTACCATGGCTGCAGGCTCAGAATCCTACCATTAACTGGGAGACCAAGGAATTACACTTTCCAGAGAAACAGATGAGTCCAAAAGTTTCAGCTTGCTCTGTTCCTAAAGGAATCATGTCAGTCCCTGAACTACCAGCTGTATACCAGGACTATGTGGATTTATGTGACAAGAAGAACGCTGACCAGCTTCCTCCTCACCGTCCATATGATTGTCCAATTGAATTATTGCCTGGAGCAGAGATACCTTTTGGTAAGATCTACCCCCTGGCGGGGCCCGAGCTAAAGGCTTTAAAGGATTACATAGATTAAAATCTAGCCAAGGGCTTCATACGCCCCTCTTCATCTCCTGCAGGTGCACCCATCTTCTTTGTAAAGAAGAAAGATGGATCTCTGAGACCATGCATAGACTATAGGGAACTCAATAAGGTTACTATTAGAAACCGTTATCCATTGCCTTTAATCCCTGAGTTATTGGAGAGAGTGCGACATGCCAAAATTTTTTCTAAACTAGATCTTCGTGGGGCCTATAACTTAGTCCGTATTAGACCTGGGGATGAATGGAAGACTGCATTCAGGTCACGCTATGGACACTTTGAATATCTAGTTATGCCTTTTGGTCTGAGTACCGCCCCAGCCACTTTCCAACACTTGGTGAATGACATCTTCAGGGATCTCCTAGATACATTCGTGGTAATTTATTTGGATGATATTCTAATTTTTTCTAACTCCACAGAGGAACATCATGGACATGTGAGAATGGTCTTGGAACGTCTAAGACAAAATCATCTTTACATCAAACTTGAAAAGTGTGGATTCCATAGGACCGAAATTCAATTTCTGGGGTATGTACTGTCTACACAAGGAATTAGTATGGATGGAAGCAAAACCCAAGCCATCAAGGATTGGCCAAGTCCTAGAAATGTGAAGGAGGTACAGCGCTTCATCGGGTTTGCCAACTTCTATAGACGTTTCATTAGAAATTTCTCTGAGGTAGTGTCACCTATCACTCAACTTACCCGGAAAGAGTCTAGGTTTTCCTGGACTCCCCAAGCCCAGGAAGCATTTTCCCGTCTAAAAGATAAATTTACCACTGCACCTATCCTAGTACATCCCAACCCCGAGCTTGCCTTCATAATAGAGGTGGATGCTTCAGACTGTGCCGTTGGAGCTCTACTCTCTCAGAGAACAGGTGAGAAGAATGTCTTGCATCCCTGTGCCTTCTTTTCCCAGCAGTTGTCTTCGGCTGAGAGGAACTACGATGTGGGCAATAGAGAGTTGTTGGCCATTATTGCCGCCTTCAAAGAATGGAGACACCTTCTTCAGGGAGCTGCACAGCAAATAGTCGTCCTGACAGACCATCGTAACCTTGAGTTTATCAGGTCGGCTAAGTGCCTGACTCCTCGCCAGGCTCGCTGGAATCTTTTCTTAAACCAATTTAATTTTATCATCTCTTATAGACCAGGATCGCGCAATGGAAAGGCTGATGCACTCTCTAGGATTTACTCAGCAGAGACACGTCCAATTACTCCTCCTAAGACTATTCTTCCTGACTCTAGATTCCTAGGAGTAATTCATAATCAAGATCTACTTAAGGACATCAAGGAAGCATACCATGCGAATTCCTTTTTGGCACAACCCCCAAGGGACGTAAGTCTTGTCTTTAAGAATGGTGTGTGGATTCAGGGACAACGTCTGTATATTCCTGAAACAGTCAGATTAAGAGTATTGCAACTCATTCACGATTCCAAGATAGCTGGGCATAGAGGAATTCTAAAGACACAGGAATTTCTTTCTCGTTTCTTTTGGTGGCCCACTTGCAGGAAGGATGTTTTGAATTATGTCACTTCATGTGAGGTCTGTGCAAGATGCAAAACACCTCGCTCCTCACCAACTGGTCTGTTACAGCCTCTTCCCACCCCGTCCCGCCCGTGGGGATCCATTTCTATGGACTTCATTGTGGAGTTACCAACCTCTCAGGGGAAGAACACCATTCTAGTGGTGGTTGACCGTCTAACAAAGGCAGCTCATTTTATCCCTTGTGTCGGCTTACCCACTGCAAAACAGACATCAGATTTGATGATTAAAGATGTGTTTCGCTTACATGGAGTACCGGATGAGGTTATTTCGGATCGAGGGGTGCAATTCACTTCTAGGTTTTGGCAAAATTTCTGTGCAGCATTGGACATTAAAGTAAACCTTTCTTCTGCTTTTCATCCCCAGACTAATGGACAGACCGAACGAACCAATCAAACCCTGGAGCAGTATCTCCACTGCTTTATCTGCCACCTACAGGATGATTGGGTGGATCTACTTCCATTAGCTGAGTTCTCGTATAACAACTCTCAGAGTGCCTCCACTAAACAGTCTCCTTTTTACTCTAATCTAGGTTATCATCCTAACATTCTACCACGATTTCCCATAGAAACGCCTTTACCAGCAGTGGCTGAAAGAATCACGTCTTTACAGAAGAATATGGATCTTCTAAAGGAAAATCTGGAATCGGCTCAAGAAAGGTACAAGAAAGCAGCAGATAAATTTCGTAAACCTGCACCAGCTTTCAAGGTAGGAGACTTGGTCTGGCTGTCAACCAGAAATCTTAAGTTAAGGATTCCATCGTCTAAGTTGGGACATAAGTACATTGGACCCTATAAAATCAGTAAAATTATAAGTGCCGTTGCTTGTCGTCTTCAACTGCCCAGAACTATGAGAATCCACCCTGTCTTTCATGTATCCCTACTAAAGGCTGCGACACCCAATACGTTTCCTGGACGTTCCTCTCCTTGCCCTGACCCAGTGCTTTTTAAAGGATTTTAGATTCCAGGTTGTATAGAAATCAGTTACAATATCTGATTAAATGGCAGGGCTACCCAGTGGAGGACAACTCATGGGAACCGGTCAATAACGTTAATGCTCCTCGCTTGCTCCGTCAGTTTCATCAGAGGTACCCACGCAAGCCTGGTCTGAGGTCATCCGGAGGTTGTCCTTAAGGGGGGAGTAATGTAAGGTTCTATGTATATATTCCTGAAACTCAGTTTGTTCGTCAGCCATTTTACTTTCTGTCTTGCTGCAGCTATCTTGCCCTCAGTCAAAATGGAGTTTCCAGCTTGCATGTTCCCGCCCTGATTCTCTCCTTTGCTTCTTAAGCAGCCACAGCTGAGCAATCAGTGCTTCAGAATCTAGCCTGCAGTGAACCTGTGACTTGACTCCTGTAAGCCTTGGACCTTGTACTCCAGCTATTCCTACTGAGGAACTCTGAAGCACTTGTGGACTCTGAACCCTGCTCTTTGAAAGACCACGTTTGCATGGACTTACGGTAACAGAGAAGAAGATCCTGAATCTGTATTGGAGAGTGATTGCTGAGCTTGGATTACTCTGGCCTGCTGTGTCTCCTGTTTCTGTGTCTGCAAACTGTGTGACTATTTCTGCCAACTTGTATGAAGTAATACAGGACTTTTCTATATCAAACCTGTGACTCCTGTGTTTTCATCGCACCCAAGCACAAGACGCTATATGAACTGTACTACATACATTACATTTGCACTCAACCAAAACCAAGCAACAGTCTCTAAATAGATCCACCAAATGCCTCCTCAAACAGCAAAACTCCTCCAACTACTAAACCATGCAGCATGAAGCTAAATCTGGCAATGCCTGCTTGCCAGAGGTGAGAATATATACAAAAGGTGTGTGGCCAACACTGAACAGCTGAGAGCATCAAGCAGATAAGCTTCCAGGAGCTCTCAACTGAAAAAGATTAACCCATACACTGCTAGAAGAAACCTGCACTGTTTAATATGAAGGTGAAGTGCTTCTAATCGTTGCAGGAGTAGGAGAAATCACACAGCACGGTCTTCTTAATCCTGGATTTTAATAATTCATTGACATATTGCCATTTTTGTGGCGATCATACAATATATGAATTCGTTAATCATCAAAGAAGTTTTTTTCTCCTTTTTTTCGTAGTTGGTGACTGAAACCACTGTAAAACATTTGTAGCAACATTTAGAGTGCTCTAAGTGTGTGTTCACTGGTTTCATTGAATAAATGAAAGACTTCTCTAGGCTCTTGTTTGTTCTTGCTTCTCTCAGGCATGGCCAAAATGTAGCTATGATTATTAAATTGCCTCTAATTACATCTACAACATTAGTCCATAAAAGCAGTCCATAGCTACAGGCTTTCATAATATCAAACTTGTACTTTGGGTTTGATAAGGAATCAGTGCTAGAGGAATTTATAAATATAGTAGACTTATATGCATTTACACTGGTATTCTCTAGCTTCCTAATCGCTGGAGGTCTGGCTGCTGGAATACCCATCTATCTTGAAAACCGTGACTCTAATAGATAATCGGGTTAACTTCCCTCACTGCATCAGATCGTTTTTAAGCCGCTATTTGCAACCATGCCGATATGTTTAACTGAAAGTATCAGAGCTAATATACAATTGATTGAAACATTAACATCTGAAAATACTGCTAGCCCCTGATGATCAGGCAGTGATTACTCATGATGAAACGTGTAGGGTCTAAAAACGATCGGATGCAGTGAGTGAGGTAAGCCCGATCATCTATATCAGTGGTCTCCAACCTTTTTTACACCAGGGACCGGCTTCAAGAAAGACCATTCTTCCAGGACCCGGCAGGGCGGGGATGGAGGTGTGGCAGGGGTGGGGCTTTGGTCATAAGGGGCGGGGCTATGGACGGGGTTGTAGTTTAGTAGTAGTGCATACTCATCATTTAATTATAACATTTATAATGTGAATGTGGCTCCCTTGTATACAAGGCTCCGCTCCCACCCTTGTATGCATGGCTCCGCTCCCACCCTTGTTTATATGGCTCCGCTCCCACCCTCCCATCCTGTATACATGGCTCCGCTCCCATCCTCCCATCCTGTATACATGGCTCTGTTCCCACCCTCCCATCCTTGTATATATGGCTCCGCTCCCACCCTCCCATCCTTGTATATATGGTTCAGCTCCACCCTCCCATCCTTGTATATATGGCTCCGCTCCCACCCTCCCATCCTTGTATATATGGCTCTGCTCCCATCCTCCCATCCTGTATACATGGCTCCGCTCCCCCTCCCATCCTGTATACATGGCTCCACTCCCCCTCCCATCCTGTATATATGGCTCCGCTCCCCCTCCCATCCTGTATACATGGCTCCGCTCCCATCCTCCCATCCTGTATACATGGCTCCGCTCCCCCTCCCATCCTGTATACATGGCTCCGCTCCCCCTCCCATCCTGTATACATGGCTCCGCTCCCATCCTCCCATCCTGTATATATGGCTCCGCTCCCATCCTCCCATCCTGTATACATGGCTCCGCTCCCATCCTCCATCCTGTATATATGGCTCCGCTCCCATCACTGTATACATGGCTCTGCTCTCCCTCCCATCCTGTATATATGGCTCCGCTCCCATCCTCCCATCCTGTATACATGGCTCCGCTCCCCCTCCCATCCTGTATACATGGCTCCGCTCCCCCTCCCATCCTGTATACATGGCTCCGCTCCCATCCTCCCATCCTGTATATATGGCTCCGCTCCCCCTCCCATCCTGTATACATGGCTCCGCTCCCATCCTCCCATCCTGTATATATGGCTCCGCTCCCATCCTCCCATCCTGTATACATGGCTCTGCTCCCCCTCCCATCCTGTATATATGGCTCCGCTCCCATCCTCCCATCCTGTATATATGGCTCCGCTCCCCCTCCCATCCTGTATACATGGCTCCGCTCCCATCCTCCCATCCTGTATATATGGCTCTGCTCCCCCTCCCATCCTGTATGCATGGCTCCACTCCCCCTCCCATCCTGTATATATGGCTCCGCTCCCATCCTCCCATCCTGTATATATGGCTCCGCTCCCCCTCCCATCCTGTATACATGGCTCCGCTCCCATCCTCCCATCCTGTATACATGGCTCCGCTCCCCCTCCCATCCTGTATACATGGCTCCGCTCCCCCTCCCATCCTGTATACATGGCTCCGCTCCCATCCTCCCATCCTGTATATATGGCTCCGCTCCCCCTCCCATCCTGTATACATGGCTCCGCTCCCATCCTCCCATCCTGTATACATGGCTCCACTCCCCCTCCCATCCTGTATATATGGCTCCGCTCCCATCCTCCCATCCTGTATATATGGCTCCGCTCCCATCCTCCCATCCTGTATACATGGCTCTGCTCCCCCTCCCATCCTGTATATATGGCTCCGCTCCCATCCTCCCATCCTGTATATATGGCTCCGCTCCCCCTCCCATCCTGTATAATGGCTCCGCTCCCATCCTCCCATCCTGTATAATGGCTCCGCTCCCATCCTCCATCCTGTATACATGGCTCCGCTCCCCCTCCCATCCTGTATACATGGCTCCGCTCCCATCCTCCCCATCCTGTATAATGGCTCCGCTCCCCCTCCCATCCTGTATATATGGCTCCGCTCCCATCCTCCCATCCTGTATATATTGGCTCCGCTCCATCCTCCCATCCTGTATATATGCTCCGCTCCCCCTCCCATCCTGTATACATGGCTCCGCTCCTCCCATCCTGTATATATGGCTCCGCTCCCATCCTCCCATCCTGTATATATGGCTCCGCTCCCCTCCATCCTGTATACATGGCTCCGCTCCCATCCTCCCATCCTGTATATATGTCTCCGCTCCCTCTCCCATCCTGTATACATGGCTCCGCTCCCCTCCCATCCTGTATACATGGCTCCGCTCCCATCCTCCCATCCTGTATATATGGCTCCGCTCCCCTCCCATCCTGTATATATGGCTCCGCTCCCATCCTCCCATCCTGTATATATGGCTCTGCTCTCCCTCCCATCCTGTATATATGGCTCCGCTCCCCCTCCCATCCTGTATACATGGCTCCGCTCCCATCCCATCCTGTATATATGGCTCTGCTCCCTCCTCCCATCCTGTATATATGGCTCCGCTCCCATCCCATCCTGTATATATGGCTCTGCTCCCATCCTCCCATCCTGTATATATGGCTCCGCTTCCCCTCCCATCCTGTATACATGGCTCCGCTCCCTCCTCCCATCCTGTATATATGGCTCCGCTCTCCCTCCCATCCTGTATACATGGCTCCGCTCCCCTCCCATCCTGTATATATGGCTCCGCTCCCCCTCCCATCCTGTATATATGGCTCTGCTCCCCCTCCCATCCTGTATATATGGCTCCGCTCCCCCTCCCATCCTGTATACATGGCTACGTCCCCCTCCCATCCTGTATATATGGCTCCGCTCCCCCTCCCATCCTGTATATATGACTCCGCTCCCCCTCCCATCCTGTATACATGGTTTCGCTCCCCCTCCCATCCTGTATATATGGCTCCGCTCCCCCTCCCATCCTGTATACATGGCTCTGCTCCCCCGTCCCCTCACCTCATCATACTTACCCTCCTCGCTCCGTCGCTGCAGGTCCCTTGCATCCCTGTCGGCCGCGTCAGCTTCCTCCTGTGCGCAGCGATGACGTAATACCGCTCATTAAGGGCATGAATATGGACGCCACGCCTATGGGAGTGGCGTCACGTCCATATTCATTACCTTAATGAGCGGTACTACGTCACCGCACTGCCAGGAGGAAGCTGCCGCGGCCGACAGGGACGCAGCGACGGAAGGTAAGTATCGATGTCTAATGAAGCCGGCGGCTGCAGCTGTCACTACAGTGCTGCAGCGGCCGGCTCCATGTATGTACAGCGTTCTGTGCCGTGGCTCCGCGGCCCGGCAGCAGAACTGCTACGGCCCGGTAATGGGCCGCGGACCGGCAGTTGGGGACCCCTGATCTATATAGCACAGAGCTAATCACCCAGTGTGCTGGTAACCGGAATGCACAAGTGCGCTTTATTAGGAAACGATCGCATGCAGTGAATTAATAAATACAGATAAATCAGTATGATATACCATTTCACCCAGTTTCCAGTAATGAAATTAAATAACTGGTATGTAGCTGGTATCATAATCTAATAGAGGCTGTTAAACCATTAGGATGATTTAATGAAATGGCTGTCATTCAATCGTTATTCATACTCATAGCATTATTAATAATGAAATATACCCATTAGGGTTTGCAGACATTGAACCAGCGCTTGACAATATTCCCAGTACCACACAACTGCAATCTGTGACTAGTGGATTAATTTTAAAAGTAATAGACTTGTAGAAATAGTGATTAATTGTTAATTTTAGGATGGCTTATTTAAAGTAAAATTTTATATATTACTCCAATTGGATTTGTATAATCAGGGTCGTACTGGCCCACCGGAGAACTGGAGGATTCTCCTGTGGGCCCAGGCTCTGACACCGGATGGCATATTGGCCAGCAGCTGCCTAGGGCCCCACTGCTCCAGGGGCCCCCAGCCAGTGGCGTGTCGCTAATAGATGCACACCCAGCTGCTATGGGGCCCCTGAGTCAAAGGGGGCCCTCTCTGTACCAGCAGAGCAGCAGCGGGAGACAAGAACCTGTCCCCGCTGCTAAAGAGAAATGAATATTCACACTTCCCCATGCCCCCATGGGCGTGGAGAGGAGTGAATACTATTTCTCTTTAATAGCGGGCAGTGTTAGCCACAAGCTGCCGCTAACACTGCCCGCTGGTGCTGCTGAATCGGGGCCCCGGAGGTGGGCCCATAAAGGGCGGCGAACCCTAATTGCGTTCCCTGCAGCTTGGGATCCGAGCTGCAGGGATCCGACGCTGTCCTCCTTCCTGCTCGCCTGCCTGGCACTTCCTGTCTGACACAGCGTGGCTGGATGACGTCATCATTCAGCCCGGCTGTTTCAGAGAGGAAGATGCCGGGATGTGCTGCGGCTGCAGGGCATGTGCGGAGAGGTGAGTGTGTGTGTGTGTGTCTGAGAGTGGAAAAGAAAAAATCCAGCGTGGAATGAAAAAAGTTAAAAAAGTGCTTTATTACTAGTTATTAAAAAATACATGATCCAAACAGGTATCCAAGCAGTACAGCTCCACATGTAGGTTAGAAAATATAGAACACTCAATGCAGACAAAACATAGTATAAGAACGTTCTTATACTATGTTTTGCCTGCATTGAGTGTTCTATGTTTTCTACCATATTGCCTTTTCTTTTTCTTTTCACAATTGTGATGTATCTTTTTTTTTTGTCTCTGTTCATTTTCATTTCATGTGTGTCTAATTATGTAATTATTATCAGGTGGCATGAGCTACAGACGTATTGAGTATTTATAGATGCATTTTTTGGCTTTGTGTAAGATCTTGAGAAAGGCTAACGTCAAAACGCGTTGATCTTCTCTATCTGCTACATGTGGAGCTGTACTGCTTGGATACCTGTTTGGATCATGTATTTTTTAATAACTAGTAATAAAGCACTTTTTTTTACTTTTTTCATTTCATTGGATTTTTTCTTTTCCATTGATTGCTCTGCCACATCCGTGCGAGGAGTCGAATTCAGTTGCATCCATCTGCTGATATTGGGGTAAGCTGACATCTTCCCTTTTTTTTACTGTGTCTGAGAGTGGTGCGGTGCTGTCTGTGTGTGGTGCTGTATTTGTGATAGTGGCGGGAAAGAGGCAATGATAGTGATGGGGCGGAGGCAATGATAATGGTGTGAGGAGACAATGATGATGATGGTGGTGGGGGGAGACAATGATGATGGTGGTGAGGAGGCAATGATGATGGTGGTGGTGGGAGGCAATGATGGTGGTGAGGAGGCAATGATGATGGTGGTGAGGAGGCAATGATGATGGTGGTGGGGGGAGGCAATGATGATGGTGGTGAGGAGGCAATGATGATGATGGTGGGGGGAGGCAATGATGATGGTGGTGAGGAGGCAATGATGATGGTGGTGGGGGGAGGCAATGATGATGGTGGTGAGGAGGCAATGATGATGGTGGTGAGGAGGAAATGATGGTGGTGGGGGAGGCAATGATGATGATGATGGGGAGGTAATGATGGTGGTGGGAGAGGCAATGATGATGATGGTGGGGGGAGTCAATGATTCAGGTGTTGGAATGGGCAATGATGGGGGTGGTGGGGGAGAAAGTAATGATGGTTGTGGTGGAAAGGACAATGGTGGTGGGGGAGGAGGCAATAATGGAGTTGGTGATGAGGACATTGATGGAGATGGAGGGGGGCTGCATGATACCCTTTGAGGGGGAATGCATTATACCCTATGAGAGGGCTACATTATATTCTGTGGGGGGCTGCATTATATTCTGTGTGGGGGATGCATCATACTATTTGAGTGGGTCATCATATAGTTGAAAAAATTGTACACTAGAATCAACAATTGCAAACATAAATTTTTATAAGATATTGAAAATTTATTTTACATATACAGACTAAGCATATTAAAAAGTGGGAAACCACAAGGGGGTGCAAAAATGCTATATGAGGGGGGCTGCATTATGCCATTTCAGGGTGCTACATTATTTTCTATGGGGGGGCTGTATTATAACTTATGAGGGGTTGCATTATATTTTGTGGGGTGCTGTATTATACCCTATGAGGGGGGCTGCATTATATTCTATGAGGGGGGCTGCATTATATTCCATGAGGGAGGCTACATTATATTCTATGAGGGGAGCTACTTTATATTCTATGAGGGGGCTACACAAAACCCTGCTACATTATTAAGACGTGTACTACCTTACAGTGGTGGCCAAAAGTATTGGCACCCCTGCAATTCTGTCAGATAATACTCAGTTTTTTCCTGAAAATGATTGCAAACACAAATTCTTTGGTATTATCTTCATTTAATTTATCCTCAATGAAAAAAACACAAAAAGAATTGACCTAAAGCCAAATTGGATATAATTCCACACCAAACCTAAAAAAGGGGGTGGACAAAAGTATTGGCACTGTTTGAAAAATCCTGTGATGCTTCTCTAATTCGTGTAATCACCAGCACCTGTAACTTACATGTGGCACCTAACCGGTGTTGGCAATAACTAAACGACACTTGCAGCCAGTTAACATGGATTAAAGTTGACTCATCCTCTGTCCTGTGTCCTTGTGTGTACCACATTGAGCATGGAGAAAAGAAAGAAGACCAAAGAACTGTCTGAGGACTTGAGAAACCAAATTGTGAGGAAGCATGAGCAATCTCAAGGCTACAAGTCCATCTCCAAAGACCTGAATGTTCCTGTGTCTTCCGTGCGCAGTGTCATCAAGAAGTTTAAAGCCCATGGCACTGTGGCTAACCTCCCTAGATGTGGAAGGAAAAGAAAAATTGACAAGAGATTTCAACGCAAGATTGTGCGGATGGTGGATAAAGAACCATCGGCGTCTGAATAAAAAGGGACTGTATGGTAGGATACCCAGGAAGACCCCACTTCTTACCCGAGACTAGTGTTGAGCGATATTGCTCGATATCTAAAAATATCGTATCGAAATTGTATCGCCGATAGCACTAAATATCGTCGATATCCGATTTCAATACCGGAAGTCCCATGTAAGTCTATGGGAACAAAATATCGCAACAAAAAAAACCTTTCTTTCGTTGTAAACACAAAATATACACACATAGAATACATATATATATATATATACATGTCATTGTGACATATATATATACATATATTTATAGTTTATACACTTCTACATAGTAAAATCGACTCTAATTCAATTGCCGGGTAAAGACGTGACATACCCCATAGAAGTCGACGGGCTCGGTGCCGAGTACCCCGAAAACCTCTGGCTCTGTGCGACTCAACTTGGGCGTCACGAACAGGATTCTGTAGCTCGCTATAAGCGAGTCCTGTGTGCCTGAATTGCACTGGTTTTGTGCTTGAGAATTGCTAAAATCATCAGAGAATGTATTTGCCATTTTTCCGCCATATCTGCGTCACGACGAGGCACTGGTGAAGAAGAAGGGCGTGCTCTTCGTGGGTGTCACTCACTCAGTGGCGTGAAAACGATGGCCGCCCACTGTAAATGGTACTGCAATGTAACATCGTGCCCCACAGCTCTGGAGTTCCGCCTCCTCATCCTCCTCAGTGTGAGGAGGTCCCGCCTCCCTACAAAAGAGGGGCCCTCTCCAGATATGACACATGTGACTTGGCAGAGATGGCTAATGGACACGACGAGCAGAAGTGGGAAGGGATGGAGCAGTCAGAGCTCTCCCCCCACGGAAGCGACCCGATCGCCACGGAATCACCGTTGGGCACCCGGCCTGTAAACCCTCCTACGCTGCAAGAAGCGGAGGATACCCTGAGAGGCCTGGCCCGGCACCGGGAGGAGGTCGCCAGGATGGAAGCCAGCTGGCGTGCCCTAAAAATAAACTTGGAGCGGCGCCAATCCCTCTTACCTGAAGTGTCTGTACCGAAGGTGAGGCACCCGTTATAGTAGAGGAGCCCTTGCAATGTGATCCGATTGACGTTGTCGCAGTGGAGGCACCCGTTCCTGCAAAAACCGCAGCACCGTCAGCAGCACCCCAGATCCCGCTGTCTGCCCCGGTCGCTGAGACAGAAGAAGCGACACCCGTCCTCATGGAGGAGGCCGCGCAGGCACCAGAGCACTACCTGCCTGTACCGGAGCCCCGACTGTCATCTGATTTAGAGCCGTCTGCTTCCTCCGCAGGGGAGCGCCGCCAGGACTGGGGGGCGACAGGAGAGCTGCCGCAAACCGGACACTGTAAGCTGCAGTGGAGTGGTGGAGACATGGAGCAACTGGTGGAGGAGAATTATAACCGGCGTCAGGAGGAAGAGTGGAGACGTTGGGAGAAGGAAGCAGAGCGACAAAGGGAGCAGCACGAATCCCAGAAACTTCGCCAACGTCACCTGGAGAAGGACGGGCAGATAAGGACCGGATGAGAAAGGATAAAGGAACCCTGAGTGAGCCGCGGCGTAAGGGTGCAGTACGGAGCTTTAAATTGAAAGGTGGGTGGGGCTTCATCAAGGAGCCTGGACTTTATTTAGAAGTCTTTGTGAACCGGCGGGACGTGGAGGCTCACCTCCAGAAGGACACCCGGGGAGGGACCTGTTGCCAGGAGACTTGGTGACTTACACCCGACACTGGGGTTACAATGGGTGGTACGCCCTAAATGTTACCAGGTGCGACCCCTACTCCCCAGTGTGTCAGAACCTGTGAGACCCTCGAAGCCTTCAGCCTCCCACATCCAGGCCTCTGCAAAAGTGCCCACCCCACGCCGTAAATCTCCCCAGCCTCCCTCAGTGGTCTCCTCAGCAGCCCCAGCTATGGACATGATAAGTATAGCTGGCCCGTACCCGGCGCCTGTTAGGCCCCCTGGGGTTCGTACAGTCCGTGACATAGGGCTCCAGACCCGGAGAGAGATGAAAGAGGTGGCCACACAGACCCAGATAGCGGGTCACGACTTGACTGTACAGGCCACACGACGTCATCAGGTCCTGGTGGTCCTTGGTGTCTCGGATGTTTGGCAAGCACCAGAAGAGTACCAGGTGGTACCTGTAAACCCCTGCCAAAGAAGTCTAAATAACCCGGACAGGGTCCCTGTATGTAAATAAATAGTTAAATTGTTTATGTACCCGGATGGGTGAATGTTCCAAAAAAATTTTTTAATTTAATAAAAAATAAAAAAACACAGTTTTCATTTCTTTTATTACTGTCTCATCCTGCTGCGACGCCATCGATCTCCTGTAAAAAAATGAAAAAAAAAAAAAAAAAAGTATACCACCTGACCGACGCAGTCCATAGTAACGAGTGTCCCACGACGATCCAGCTCTGCTACATCAGAATGACAGGCAGAGCCTGTCATCCCGGCGCAGCACAGCTGATTACCTGCTTCCCCGGCGGTGACGTCATCGGACTGACTGCTTTACGGCCGGGATTACCCTGCAGTCACTGCAGTTATCGCGAAAAACTGCATGTGACCGCCAGGGAGAAGATAATGGCGGCCATCAAGCAGTCCAGGACGTGACCGCCGGAGATCTTCTGCCAAGGTAAGTGCCGCTGACTCCTGACAGACCAGACCGACGGACACTCACAGTGACAGTGACAAATCCGATTCCGGTATTCGATAAGACGAAAATATCGAAACAAATTATCGAAAGGCCGATAGAGCTAATATCGGCCGATAGCCGATATTTGCATTATCGTATCGCTCAACACTACCCGAGACATAAAAAAAGCCAGGCTGGAGTTTGCCAAAACTTACCTGAGAAAGCCTAAAACGTTTTGGAAGAATATTCTCTGGTCAGATGAGACAAAAGTCGAGCTTTTTGGGAAAAACCATCAACATAGAGTGTACAGGAAAAAAATGAGGCATTCAAAGAAAAGAACACGGTCCCTACAGTTAAACATGGCGGAGGTTCCCTGATGTTTTGGGGTTGCTTTTCTGCCTCTGGCACTGGACTGCTTGACCGTGTGCATGGCATTATGAAGTCTGAAGACTACCAACAAATTTTGCAGCATAATGTAGGGCCCAGTGTGAGAAAGCTGGGTCTCCCTCAGAGGTCATGGGTCTTCCAGCAGGACAATGACCCAAAACACACTTCCAAAAGCACTATAAAATGGTTTGAGAGAAAGCACTGGAGACTTCTAAGGTGGCCAGCAATGAGTCCAGACCTGAATCCCTTAGAACACCTGTGGAGAGATCTCAAAATGGCAGTTTGGAGAAGGCACCCTTCAAATATCAGGGATCTGGAGCAGTTTGCCAAAGAAGAATGGTCTACAATTCCAGCAGAACATTGTAAGAAACTCATTGATGGTTACCGGAAGCGGTTGTTCGCAGTTATTTTGGCTAAAGGTTGTGCAACCAAGTATTAGGCTGATGGTGCCAATACTTTTGTCTGGCCCATTTTTGGAGTTTTGTGTGAAATGATCAAGGATTTGATTTTTGCTTCATTCTCTTTTGTGTTTTTACTTGCAAGAAAATTTAAAATGAAAAAAAAAATAGCAAATAATTTGTGTTGCAAACATTTTCAGGAAGAAATGGTATTTTGCTGACAGAATTTTTAGGGGTGCCAATACTTTTTGGGGCCCCAGTATTTATAAAGGAAGCTTTACTGCCATAAAATTTACATTTTATTGAAAAAATAATTTAAAAATTACACATTAAAAAATGTAAATGCATAATCACCGAGGAAACTGATGCAATTGAAAATGCAAAAAAAACCCAAATTGGGGTTTGGGGTATGATGAGATATAAGATTTGGGTTTTGTTGCTAGATTAGTGCCCAAAAACGAGGCACCCACCTGCAAAAATAGCGCAGCAATCAATTTTCCATTATTCCAATTCAACCCCATATAAAATCCAGCATTAAGCTCCAATTCATTTGGCATGTATTTAAAATAGCCTAAAAAAAGGTGCAAGTGCTAGCATAGATGGTGGCATATATCTGCAGGCGTCAAATCAAAAAGGCATAAACGATGCTTTCTAAAAGGAATTTATAAAACCGCTGGGGAATAGTGCCTACCTCATGAAGGCGGGGGCACCCCATTTGACTGCACTTGCAGATAAATGCCCCCATCTTGCATGCACTTGCACTTTTTTTGGCATGTTTAAATATCACCCTAAAAAATTGGAAAATTTAAAGCTGGATTTAATGGGGTGTGAAAGGAAGTAAAGGAGTAATTTCATTGCTGTGCTATATTGCGGGTGTGCATGCATTTAGGCGCATAATCTAGTACAAAACCCCATCTTATTGCATCATACCCCATACCTCATTTGGCTTTTTGCATTTTTATTGATCCGTTGTCCCCCCTGGGTTGTAGATTTACATTTTTTAAAGTTTAATTTTTTAATTAT
>JARQOD010000001.1:282992923-283067494 GCA_033576555.1 Oophaga sylvatica
GGGATAAAAGACGGCCATACTCCGCAAAACCATGCAGAGCACAGGCTCTGAATGCTGGCATTGCAAAACTCCTGTCCCTTGAAATGCTGTGATTCAGGTGGTGGAGACGACAGTTTCCGTAACTGAATATCATTGTCAGTCCCACAATACAATGTGCCAAGCCGATTTCATTTCAGCAGGCAAGCCGTCCTGGTCGCAAAAGCATGTTGAGGGAAAAATTAAACATGCGCTACTAAAAAGCCCTCAGTAGCAAGGTCCACCTGACCCACCGAAGCGTGGACCAGTACCCATTGTTATGTCTGCTACAACCAGTAAGGAAAGAGGGAATTCTGTCCCTACAATCAACTAAGCTGATCCCTACGATGTAACGGGGAACCTGATCTGCGACCAGACCCGCTAAAGTCCTCATCTAGTGTGAACGAAGACCTATAGTTGCGAGGGGTAACCCCTACAAGATTAGGGATGGGAGAAAAGGTGGACACCTCCTAACATAATTTGTAGCATGGATAATTAAACAGAAAAATAAATACTTTGTGATCCTAACATCAAGCAAAACTCAAGATTAAGGCACCTAAGCACCCGGCTAGCTTAACAGTAGATAATACAATGAAGTCAAGCAAAGCCAGAAGGGCGGAGCCAGACTAAATAGGGAAAAAAAGGTCATGTGACCAGCAAACTGAAACAAAACTAACAAGAGGGTTCTAACACCCATGGCAGGGACAATACCTTTCCCTCACTGCCCATTGGGTCAATGTTGTGCAGCCGGTACTGATCTTGCGAGTGGCGCTGTACGTGTTCTGCCAACTCCAAGGATTGCAGGAATCAAGTTGTACACATTGATTCCTCCTCCTACTCCAGTTCCTCAGAATCATCGCTGCAGGAGCCGTCACGGTCTACCTCCACATGGACCGTGAACGTTTACCTGTTGCGACCGATATTGAGCACAGCCGTGGTCCAAATGTCAACAGGCCGTCCTGAAATTAATTTCCATGGGGAATCTTAGCCACACAGCGCAGGAGCTCTGTAATGCCATAAAGCAGGAGAGCGGACGTGTGGTTTTTGAGAGAGAATCTACAGGCAGGCTTGGTAGTGTGTACATGGCCGAAATCTGGTGTCAGCTCGGGGCCTTGGCAACCTCACTCACATACCATGTCTGTCATATGTGCTCAACTTGGTCGTGCAGAGTTTTTTGGGGGGACTATCCGGATCTTGATGCACTGCTGCACAAGGTCCGCCTAGAGTGCGCTCACTTGCGACGTTCCAGCATGGCCAGATCGCTGATTGCAGCTCTGCAATGCAGATTTCACTTCATGAAAATCGCATCATATGTGACGTACCCACCAGGTGGAATTCCTCTTTTACATATGTTGGAGCGGTTGTGTGAGCAGCAGCCAAACAGAAATGGAGTATCAGCTGCATCAGGCGCAGTCAACTCGCAATTTGCGCCGTTCACACTTCACCATAACTGAGTGGGCCTCTATAATAAGAATAATAATATTATTTATTTATATAGCGCCATAATATTCCGCAGTGCTTTACAGTTTAACAGTTTCAAAACAAGTCATAAGTAACACGTTAACAATAAATAATTAAAGAAAATCAGCCGCCCTGCTGGTGAAAGCTTACAATCTACAATGAGGTTGGGGGAGATACAAAGTACAGGTGTTTATATACAATGGTGTTTTTACAATGAGGGGTCCAGCCATTTTATAGGGTAAAAGGGGATGCATGGAGATAGTGAATGGGCTACAACACAGAATTACACATTAGAATGACTTTGATTAGTGAATGTGATAGGCCCACTGTGAACAAATGTTTTTTGAGGGAGGGGCCTGAAACATCCAAATTGCGGATAGTCTAATTTCTTGGGGTAGAGCATTCCAGAGGTTTGGCGCAGCGCGGGAGAATTTCTTGGAGTTGGGAGTGGGAGGTTCGGATTAGTGCAGAGGTTAGTCGAAGGTCGTTTGCAGAGTGCAGCAGTCGGTTAGGCCGATAAATTTAAATAAGGGAGGAGATGTAGGGGGTGCTGCGCTGTGGAGAGCTTTGTTGGTGAGAACCAGTAATTAGAATTGGATCCTATAATGAATGGGCAGCCATGCCAGTGTAATGGTGGCGAATAACTCTATGAAGGATATCTGCCACGTTTTGCGTGCGTTTGATGAGTTTAACGCGGGGTGGCGAGTGCAGATGATGCACTAGTCAGCCTGACTGTCCCCCTTATCTGCTGCTTCAAAAAACACTGCAAGCACTAAGGCATGAGGTTTTGGAAGAGGTGGAGGATGAGGAGTCACAAATTCCATCACCTTCTGGACAGTCAGCGCACGTGGGTTCCTCACAAAGGGCTGGAGGACTTTCAAAGTACCATGCTGTATCAACAATTGAACCTCCAGAGTCGCTGTTATATTTCATAACCATTACAAACTTTTAATGTATTTACAAAGACATAATGTACATTTTTTGTCTATCCTTTTGTAATGCTATTGTGTTTCCATAAAACTGATGTTACAGAATTATGATACAAAGTTTTTAAATTTTGAGTTTTAAATTTTGTAAATTTATATGTATTTGAAGGACTTTGTGAGGAGGATGAGGAGGAGTCAATGGAGGAGGAAGACATCGCTCCAGAGGGAGGTAGACAATGCTCTAGTCAGTATGTAGACCAAGGGTGGGGTGATGCACAGCAGGCAGAGATGACGCCTCTTGCAGGGGGCAACGTTTCTTGGCCAGTTGGGAGTCTGCAGCACATGGTTGATTTCATGCTGCAGTGGATGAGAAAACGACCGCCGATCGAACACATTCCCCACCCCGTCTGATTATTGGGTGTACACACTCCCAGACCCTCGCTACCGGGACAACTTACAAAGCCTCATCACACCCTTGAACCGGGAGAGCGTTTAAAAAGCGGAAGTACCAAGAACACTGGTGCAATCCATAATGTTCTCCATTCCAGCCGAGAGCACTGCTGCTGCTACTGCTTTACAAAGCAGCTCTGTGGTCGAGGCTGTGGAGACAGCTCTGCAACAAGAGGGAGCACAAGCAGCGCCTCTGCACAGGGCAAGAACAGTATGTTCCAAATGTGTCGAAGTTTTGTGGCAGCGCCACCCAAAGTCTACACCATCCGAGACGGCTCCAGTCAGCAGGAGGCAACATTTCCGTAAGATGGGGGACAGACTACATGTCTTGCCCTCTCAGTGTACTCCCAGATGGCTCTTCCCCATTCAAGTTTTGTGTCTCTAAGCTGGTTACATGGCCAGAGCTTAGCCAGTATGCATTGGAGGTGCTGGCTTGCCTGCTGCCAGTGTATTATCGGAGCGCGTCTTTACTGCTGCAGGTGGTGTACTAACAGACCGTTGCATGCGACTATCCTCCGATAATGTAGAAGGCTTACTTTTCTGAAATGAACTAGGCATGGATTTTCGCCTGAATTTGCCTGTCCGGTTTCAGATTAACTAACTGGTTGCAACGTTTTCCATGTCTCCTGTTATGTTCATCTTTCTACCACCCTTGCTATACTCCCTGGGCTACAACAATGCCAGTTGCTGCTCAGAAGTGTCGTGTGACTGTGTCCACAGACCAATACACAAGCTATAGTGATAGTGGGGTTCAGTAACGCTGCTGTTCCCCTGCTGCGTGTCTGACAAAAATTAATGCTGCTAACTCCAAATTAAAGTTCAAATTAAAGTTCAAACATCTCATACTAGGCCTCAGGCTACACCCTCCTTGACCCTGGGCTCAGAAGTGTTGGATGCACAGATCAAAACAATCGATGATGTGTTTGTGGGTTCAGTACGCCTGCTGTTCCCCTGCTGTGTGTCGGCAAAAATTACTGCTACCTAGCTACACATGTTGAAAAAAACATGACATGTTAAAGTGGCTAGTGCTACACATAGATATCAGGCTTCACCCTTATTTCTAAGCTGTAAACAAGTGAAATGTCAAATTTAAAACCATTCAATGATTAGTGTTGGTAACAAATCTGTAACTAAATAATTGTGGACATATTATGGCAGATATCCACATGTCTAAACAAATGCTAACACAAAAGCATACTTATGCTATAGGGTACTGATGGTGAACCTTCTCACTCCATAACTTTGACAAATCCAACTCACATCATGCCTCAAATGCTGCAATGTTGGAAGTGCATAATGTGGGTTGAACTTTGACAACAGCTGCAGTGCGAAGGTTATCCTTCTGTGTTCTTGGGCTTTTAAATAAAAGCATACAAGTAAATATAATAATACATTGTTGATTAAGGGACATGATGTACACCTGTAATATTGTGCAAACAATGGATGTAGGACTATTCCTCTTCAACATTACTTATATTTGTGTCATTTGAAAAATACATATTTTAGTTAAAAATTAAAAACCCATGTTCAGTAGCTGTGAAAGGCCCGTTTGTGTACTTCTATATTGTTTGCAACCAATGTATTGTATACGGATGGAAGCACGTCACTGTAATAGATTTGAATTATTTTAAATAGAATAAAGCAGCACCAATTTTAGAAAAATGACAAGGATGAGCCAGTGACAGACACTCAGCAGAGTACACGCAGCGGTGGTTGAAGAAGTAAATGGAGCGTGATCTGCATTTAAAAAAAATAAAAAAAAAATACCTCACAGACTGCAGTGAACACTGAAACACAACTATTCACAATCTGTGAAAGGCTAATCCTTTGTCTACTTCTATAGTGTTTGCAACCAATGTATTGTATACGGATGGAAGCGCGTCACACTAATAGATTAGATTTTTTTCAAATATAATGGAGAAGCACCAATTGGAGAAAAATGAAAAGGATGAGCCACTGAGACACGCTCAGCAGAGTACAAGCAGCAGTGCTTGAACAAGTAACTGGAGCGTGATATGCACTCCAAAAATAAAAAACACAGACTGAAGTGAACACTGAAACACAACTGTCCACAATCTGTGAAAGGCTACTCCTTTGTCTACTTCTATAGTGTTTGCAACCAATGTATTGTATACGGATGGAAGCGCGTCACACTAATAGATTAGATTTTTTTCAAATATAATGGAGAAGCACCAATTGGAGAAAAATGAAAAGGATGAGCCACTGAGACACGCTCAGCAGAGTACAAGCAGCAGTGATTGAACAAGTAACTGGAGCGTGATATGCACTCCAAAAATAAAAAAACACAGACTGAAGTGAACACTGAAACACAACTGTCCACAATCTGTGAAAGGCTACTCCTTTGTCTACTTCTATAGTGTTTGCAACCAATGTATTGTATACGGATGGAAGCGCGTCACACTAATAGATTAGATTTTTTTCAAATATAATGGAGAAGCACCAATTGGAGAAAAATGAAAAGGATGAGCCACTGAGACACGCTCAGCAGAGTACAAGCAGCAGTGCTTGAACAAGTAACTGGAGCGTGATATGCACTCCAAAAATAAAAAACACAGACTGAAGTGAACACTGAAACACAACTGTCCACAATCTGTGAAAGGCTACTCCTTTGTCTACTTCTATAGTGTTTGCAACCAATGTATTGTATACGGATGGAAGCGCGTCACACTAATAGATTAGATTTTTTTCAAATATAATGGAGAAGCACCAATTGGAGAAAAATGAAAAGGATGAGCCACTGAGACACGCTCAGCAGAGTACAAGCAGCAGTGCTTGAACAAGTAACTGGAGCGTGATATGCACTCCAAAAATAAAAAACACAGACTGAAGTGAACACTGAAACACAACTGTCCACAATCTGTGAAAGGCTACTCCTTTGTCTACTTCTATAGTGTTTGCAACCAATGTATTGTATACGGATGGAAGCGCGTCACACTAATAGATTAGATTTTTTTCAAATATAATGGAGAAGCACCAATTGGAGAAAAATGAAAAGGATGAGCCACTGAGACACGCTCAGCAGAGTACAAG
Organism: Oophaga sylvatica; assembly: GCA_033576555.1. Lineage (NCBI taxonomy): Eukaryota > Metazoa > Chordata > Amphibia > Anura > Dendrobatidae > Oophaga > Oophaga sylvatica. The sequence continues at coordinate 282,998,827 of JARQOD010000001.1, forward strand.
CAGCAGTGCTTGAACAAGTAACTGGAGCGTGATATGCACTCCAAAAATAAAAAACACAGACTGAAGTGAACACTGAAACACAACTGTCCACAATCTGTGAAAGGCTACTCCTTTGTCTACTTCTATAGTGTTTGCAACCAATGTATTGTATACGGATGGAAGCGCGTCACACTAATAGATTAGATTTTTTTCAAATATAATGGAGAAGCACCAATTGGAGAAAAATGAAAAGGATGAGCCACTGAGACACGCTCAGCAGAGTACAAGCAGCAGTGCTTGAACAAGTAACTGGAGCGTGATATGCACTCCAAAAATAAAAAACACAGACTGAAGTGAACACTGAAACACAACTGTCCACAATCTGTGAAAGGCTACTCCTTTGTCTACTTCTATAGTGTTTGCAACCAATGTATTGTATACGGATGGAAGCGCGTCACACTAATAGATTAGATTTTTTTCAAATATAATGGAGAAGCACCAATTGGAGAAAAATGAAAAGGATGAGCCACTGAGACACGCTCAGCAGAGTACAAGCAGCAGTGCTTGAACAAGTAACTGGAGCGTGATATGCACTCCAAAAATAAAAAACACAGACTGAAGTGAACACTGAAACACAACTGTCCAATCTGTGAAAGGCTACTCCTTTGTCTACTTCTATAGTGTTTGCAACCAATGTATTGTATACGGATGGAAGCGCGTCACACTAATAGATTAGATTTTTTTCAAATATAATGGAGAAGCACCAATTGGAGAAAAATGAAAAGGATGAGCCACTGAGACACGCTCAGCAGAGTACAAGCAGCAGTGCTTGAACAAGTAACTGGAGCGTGATATGCACTCCAAAAATAAAAAACACAGACTGAAGTGAACACTGAAACACAACTGTCCACAATCTGTGAAAGGCTACTCCTTTGTCTACTTCTATAGTGTTTGCAACCAATGTATTGTATACGGATGGAAGCGCGTCACACTAATAGATTAGATTTTTTTCAAATATAATGGAGAAGCACCAATTGGAGAAAAATGAAAAGGATGAGCCACTGAGACACGCTCAGCAGAGTACAAGCAGCAGTGCTTGAACAAGTAACTGGAGCGTGATATGCACTCCAAAAATAAAAAACACAGACTGAAGTGAACACTGAAACACAACTGTCCACAATCTGTGAAAGGCTACTCCTTTGTCTACTTCTATAGTGTTTGCAACCAATGTATTGTATACGGATGGAAGCGCGTCACACTAATAGATTAGATTTTTTTCAAATATAATGGAGAAGCACCAATTGGAGAAAAATGAAAAGGATGAGCCACTGAGACACGCTCAGCAGAGTACAAGCAGCAGTGCTTGAACAAGTAACTGGAGCGTGATATGCACTCCAAAAATAAAAAACACAGACTGAAGTGAACACTGAAACACAACTGTCCACAATCTGTGAAAGGCTACTCCTTTGTCTACTTCTATAGTGTTTGCAACCAATGTATTGTATACGGATGGAAGCGCGTCACACTAATAGATTAGATTTTTTTCAAATATAATGGAGAAGCACCAATTGGAGAAAAATGAAAAGGATGAGCCACTGAGACACGCTCAGCAGAGTACAAGCAGCAGTGCTTGAACAAGTAACTGGAGCGTGATATGCACTCCAAAAATAAAAAACACAGACTGAAGTGAACACTGAAACACAACTGTCCACAATCTGTGAAAGGCTACTCCTTTGTCTACTTCTATAGTGTTTGCAACCAATGTATTGGATACGGATGGAAGCGCGTCACACTAATAGATTAGATTTTTTTCAAATATAATGGAGAAGCACCAATTGGAGAAAAATGAAAAGGATGAGCCACTGAGACACGCTCAGCAGAGTACAAGCAGCAGTGCTTGAACAAGTAACTGGAGCGTGATATGCACTCCAAAAATAAAAAACACAGACTGAAGTGAACACTGAAACACAACTGTCCACAATCTGTGAAAGGCTACTCCTTTGTCTACTTCTATAGTGTTTGCAACCAATGTATTGGATACGGATGGAAGCGCGTCACACTAATAGATTAGATTTTTTTCAAATATAATGGAGAAGCACCAATTGGAGAAAAATGAAAAGGATGAGCCACTGAGACACGCTCAGCAGAGTACAAGCAGCAGTGCTTGAACAAGTAACTGGAGCGTGATATGCACTCCAAAAATAAAAAACACAGACTGAAGTGAACACTGAAACACAACTGTCCACAATCTGTGAAAGGCTACTCCTTTGTCTACTTCTATAGTGTTTGCAACCAATGTATTGGATACGGATGGAAGCGCGTCACACTAATAGTTAAATTGCATGGAGCTGCAAGAATTACACTGAAGAAAAAAAAAAGAGTCTGTGAGTGACATGTGCAGATGCCTACAGACAGCGTTGGATGCAGAGCAAACTGCAGCGTCACCTGCACTCACACACACCTTGCAGAGCTGTTAAAACAACACTGCAGGCAAAAGGAAGCTTTACACAGCGGTTGGTGCTAGCCTGCCTACAGCACAGTACACTAAATCGCAATCTCTAACTGTCCCTCAGAGTCAGCAGAGTAGCGTTCTGTCCCTATCTGAATTCACAGCACAGTGACGCTAAAATGGCGGCGGCGCCTTTTATAGTGCATTCTGACATCATTTCAGCAGCCAATCACAGCCATGCCATTAGTTAAGATGACCGCAGCATTACAGGATGTGCCCACACTTCGTAGGATTCCTCATTGGCTGACTAAAATCACATTGCCTCTCAAAGAATTATGGGAACTTCCGATTCCGGTATACGATATTGAAAAAGTATCGGAATTAAGTATCGGAATTCCGATAACGCGAATATCGGCCGATACCCGATACTTGCGGTATCGGAATGCTCAACACTACTCAGGACCCTTTCTCGCTCGACTGTCTCTTTCACTGTTTCTTTAAACAGCTCTCTCTCATGGTCCTGCTCTCTTTTAGCCAGCACATGTCGCACCATCACCTCTTTAATTACATTTTCAGCTGGGCACTCTTGCCTACACACACTCTGCCTCTCCAGAGTTCCGCCCGTTCCTGCATCCGCAGTTTCCACTGTCTCACGACTCTCGGGAACTTCAGAGAGCTCCAGCTTACTGCACTCACTTTCCCTTGCGGTCGAGTCACAGTCTGCACAGGAGTCACTCCCACTCCCCCTGTCATCCTGGAACAGCACGTCCCCACTTAGACAGGTCTCTGCCCCCTTTCCTGGAGCTCTACCGTTTCTCACGGTCACACGTCTTGTCACGTCCAAGTCCCCGAGTTGGTCTGACCCACACTTTCTCCCGGTCACCTGGAACTCTGGACTATCGCTATTAGGTGTTACCTTCTTTTCACACCTCACACGACAAGGAACCACTACAGCCACCTGCTGTGATGGGGCTCCCTCCTCTGAACAACAACACACTTTATCAACTTCCCATGCCTTTTCAAATAACGTGAAGTCCCGCTTCCTCTCATAGGGGTACACTAAGTTCGGTGGTATACCAGCATAACACCCTTTTGGAATCTCCACCCACTTTTGGGCCACCATCCCCTTTTGGGTTGCCACCCCCTTTTGGGACTCTGCCCCCTTTCGGGCCACCATCCCAATTTGGGTTACCGCCCCCTTTTGGGACTCCGCCCCTTTGGGCAACTTTACTGATTTGGGCTACCACCCCCTTTTGAGACTCCACCCCCTTTCGGGCCACAATCCCAATTTGGGTTACCGCCCCCTTTTGGGACTCCACCCCCTTTTGGGTTGCCACCCCCTTTTGGGACTCCGCCCCCTTTTGGGTAACCATCCCTGTTTTGGGTTGCCGCCCCCCTTTTGGGACTCTACCCATCACTGGGGTACACACCACGGCTCCCACAGGCCCCAGTCCACACAGTACCCTCAGACAGTGTCTTCCACCCAGGGCGTGTACCGGCCCTTTAAGAGTCCGTGTGCCTCGGTTCACACTGTCCTCTTTACCACACCACCTCCTGGTGGTACTGCTACCGCTTCCGTTGCAGCCACCAACAACCAGCACCTCCAGATGCTACTCCCAAGCTGCTGTGGCTGCTACTGCAGCTCAGGCTGCTGCATAACCTCTTGCTGCAACAGTCACTGTAGCTCCTGCCACCACAAGTCTCTGCACGCTGCGCTGTCTTGCCGCTTGTCACTTTCGTGACCCCACGAGTCACAGCCAGCCGCTTGTCACCTTCATGACTCCACGAGCCACAGCAAACACCTCACACGTGTTCCAGAAAAAAAAACAGTTTCTCACTGACCCGTCAGCACACCACAGACTCCTGTCTGTTACACTCTCGGCCAGAGAGATTTTCCGGATACCTCCTCTCTCATAGAGGCATCCCACAAAGGAAAAACAGTTTCTCACTGACCCGTCAGCACACCACAGACTCCTGTCTGTTACCTGTTGATCACTCAGGTTTCCGGATACCTCCTTTTCATAGAAGCATCCCACAAGGACAAAACAATCTCTCACTGACCCGTCAGTACACCACAGACTCCTGTCTGTTACCTGTTGGCCACGCAGGTTTCCGGACACCTCCTCTTAGAGGCATCCAACAAAGGAAAAAAAAACAGTCTTTCACTAATTCTTCTCACTGATCCCGACCAGCATAACACGGTTGTCAAGACCGTCACCTGTTGGCGTCAGCCACGCAGGTTCCTGGAGACCTTCTCCTCAGAGGTATCCTATCAGCATGCTTTTTCTCCATTTTCAATGACCCCGGTCAACATAACACAGACTCCTGTCTGTCACCACTGCTTAACAGTTTCTTCAGATACCTCATATCTTCAGAGGCACCACATATAAACATCAATGCAGTTTATTCGTGACCACTGGTCACACTCACGGTTTTCACAGACCGTCCGTTCCTCCTCTGATTCCTCATTCCCAGTCCTGGAACATGTGCTCCTTGGGTCGCTGCCCGCATTCTCCACCAATTGTAAGGTTTCACTCACTCAGCTGCTTCAGAGGTAAATCAGGAGACTCGATCTTATGCAAAAAGTCCTTAGGTTTATTACATCATAAACCATATGGTAACATATAATACAGCTCTTCAATGCTTCAGCTCCTGCCTGGAGCCTCACTCTTCATTCACAGAGACCTCTCTGTAATGTCCTGCCTTGGACACATGGAAGCCTGTCCACACTGGCAGACTCCCACACACTCTCTTGACACAGAGTCCTTTCTGTCAAGTCCCATCTGGACACATGGAAGTCTGTCCACCCTGGCAGACTCCCACAACACTCTCTCACAGGTGCAAAACAAACTCCATTACATAGGTTAACCCCACCCATAAGTGAGGTCAGGATCACATGGTTAGGTCACCTGATCATGACCTCATCACAGGTCCTTTTGATACACATAACATAGGTGAGGCCAGGATCACATGGTTAGGTCACCTGATCATGACCTCATCACAGGTCCTTCACCACAACACAAACCATGCTTCCATGCATACCTCGAGGAACATACACAGTGCCCCTAGCTGCATCAGGTGTCACTACACCACACCTTATAATTAAAAATAACACATAATACACCACAGCTGCATATATAAAGTTTAAATATATAATATATATTTTTAGTCATATATGAAAGATTAAAAATTGTTATAAATATATAAAAAAAAATTTGGGAGGTAAAGGTCAACATTCACCAGGGAATCCCAGCTATTCACAGATATGCGACGCCATTGTGATCGCAAGGTGACGATTCTCACATGGTGCCCCAGCTATTCACAGATATGCGACGCCACTGTGATCGCAAGGTGACGATGCTCACATGGTGCCCCAGCTATTCACAGATATGCAACGCCACTATGATCGCAAGGTGACGATTCTCACAAGCTCCAGCTATACACAGATATGCTACGCCATTGTGATCGCAAGGTGACGATTCTCATGGTGCCCCAGCTATTCACAGATATGCGACGCCACTGTGATCGCAAGGTGACGATTCTCACATTGAGCTCCAGCTATACACAGATATGAGATGCCATTGCGATCGCCTAGCTTGGAACCATCATCTTGCGATCGCAACTGCATCTCATATCTGTGTTTGGCTGGGCGCATGGCTGCTGCGGTCACTTTGCGATCGCAATATCATTTTGTGTCGCGAGTGCGGCCGCACGAAACGTGCGCACGCTGTGACGTCATGGCGCTGGCGTCGCCCAATGCGTTGTTGTTTAAAATGGCGGCGAGACAGCGCAGGGGCAAAGTGGACAGAGGCAGAGGTCCAGTTTTTAATCAAAAAAACGGACAAGTGGGGCTATGACTGCAGGCTACCTGTGGCGCATCCTATGCGCCACAAAAAGGTAGTCCTGCAGAAAATCCGGCGGGGCCTGGCGTGGCGCTTTGGAGTGCAGCGGACCAGCACCCAGATCCGCAAAAAGCTGGGGACCTTCGCTCCCGCTCCCGCGAGAGGGTCGCCAGCATCCGGGCCCAGCTACGCAGGCCTCTGAGTGAGTATTGATGAGGGTACATGTGTAGCCCTGGTGTTAGGCACACGCAGTACCCTGGAGAGTGTGTGGCGAGACAGCAGTTTAATGCTAAATACCCATTCACTCAACATACACTAGACACACCCTTAGGGTAGTGTAGTTTACTATTGAGGGAGTGGTCAGTCAGTCAGTGCCTGGACTTCAGAGAGGAAGGTCTAGCCTGGACTGAGGAGGGAGATTAGTGCAGAAAGACTTCAGTCACCTGTCTCAAGGACAGTGAAAGGTTCAGAGACGTGCTCCTGCCTAGTGATAACTGAGAATCTGTAACTAACTTTGAAGGAAGTGAATGAAGGAAGTGACTACCCGACTTTATGCTAGTGTGAGTGCTTATGCTACCAGCGAGGACAAGGCGAAAGGCACAGTGGATAATTGGAAAGGTGCGTTTGGATTGAAGAAGTCCTGCACATTGCAACCGGTCACTGGGGACCGAAGGATCACTATTAGCTTCAAGCATAGTGGTAAGAAAACCAGGAATTTACCGGACCTTAGGTCGCGGCAAACAGCCCCTTATAGTCAGTACGTAACTGGGGTCAGGGGGAGTGAAGACTTTGAGCCTGATCAGCAATATAGGAATTCAGCTCTCTCGCAGGAAGGCTCCTACCACAAAACTGACTGGGCAGTACAGCTATGGATTAGCTGGAGTTATTGAGGGAACTACGCTTCAGGCTGGTTGTACTCATTGTATTGGAAGTAAAGGAGGCCCCTAACTTGTCCAGCTGCTGTCTCAAGATACACTCTCCTTGGATCAGCCTCCCTGGGACCTGCCTGAACATCTTACAAGTAAAGGTATGGAAAGACGCTGACCGTGTGAGACTGTGTTATTTATCTGCACCCGACTTCACTAACTTCATAGACTTTGAGGGACCAGTCCCACCTGTAGGGGACCCGACATCTAGCTGCATCACCATCCCCTCAGAGATCTATAGCAGCGCTGGTACAAATTACCAGAATACTACAGGTGGCGTCACGAACTGTATATAAATCTATCCCCTGTAAATATTCCCCCAACATACGCCAGACCGCCAGGGCCACAGACCGAGCCCAGCTACCTGTGACAAACCCCATAGACTTCTACGGGCTCGGCTCTGAGTACCCCATTGCCCTGGTAACCCACAATTGTGGTGGCGGGTCGACACAAAAATTTGGCGTCACGAACAGGATGCGAAACTCGCAGAATTGCGAGCCCTATGTGCCTAAGGAATTGTTTTTGTGAAAAAGGACTGTTTGCACTTTTGGCGCCAAAATCGCCATTTTTGTCGCCATATTCGCGCCCTCAGGCGCTGGAGAAGAAGGTGGGCGTACCTTCGTGGGCGTCTACCCCCCTGTGGCGCGAAGAAAATGCCTGCCCTCTCAAAGTGCTATTACAACATGCGATCCTGCCCTACAGCAAAGGAGGTCCGCCTCCTCTTCACCTTCCCTGCGAGGAGGAGGAGACGCAAACCCCACCTCCACGGAAGAGACCGGATGTCTCTGGAGGAAGAAGAAAGAATCTTCTGGAACATCATGGAAGCAGGACGTGTGCAGCCGAGCAGGGAAGCGGAGGAAGGCAGGCCCGTGCCCCAGCCAAGCTGCCACCAGCACCGGAGTTATCCGTGGTCCTGCACCTGCAGCAAGCGTTGCTAGAGATTCAAGAAGAAAATGCACGCCTGAAGAAGATGGTCCAGTACCAACCTGGCTTTGAAGAGATCGAGAGACGCCGGCGTACCCTGGAGCAGCGGAGGCTGTGGGACACGGTGATCTCTCCCCTCAACGACCCCCCACGATTCGAGTTACCGAAGATTCTGCTGCCCAAGGCGAAGGAGCAACCGGAGGCTGCCCCCGAAAGTACCAATCCTGATCCCACCGGTGAAGCGGTGGAGGCGAAGGAGGTTGAGGAGGTATCGCCAGTTCCGGAACGCCCGCCCGGCCAGGAGGCCGCAGCAGATGATCGGTCCCCGGCAGGGACACCGGAGGGGTCCTGTCCGTCACTACCAGACGTGGACTGGGACGAGATGGCGCGCCTGGATGACGTCGCCTACACCGCCCAGTGGGAATATGAGTGGCAGCGTCGTGAGGAGAAGCAGAAACGCCAGCAGGAGGAAGAGCGGGAAGCTCAGCGGAACCGTCAGCGACAACATGCAGAGCTGATCGCGGACAAAGAGAGTGTCCGTAGAGAGAAAGGTACCCTGAGGGAACCGCGGCGGCAGGGGTGTGTGACTGAGTTCCAGCTCCGGAAGGGCTGGGGCTTCATCCGTGAACCGGGCCTCTACCCAGGGGTCTTTGTTAGTCGCAGGGACGTAGAATCCCACCTACCGCAAGGCCATCCCGGGAGGGACTTAGTAAATGGAAACATTGTCACGTACACACGGCATTGGGGAATGAAGGGATGATATGCCCTTAACGTCACCATCGTCCGTGACCCCGTCCCCGACGCAGGTAACGTCATCACTACCGCAGCGTCCCCGTCTCCAGCTCAAGCAGTATCCGGCCGTGCCCCAGCATCGCCCCCTGCAAGTTCATCGCAAATTCAAGCCACCTCTGCATCGCAACTAGCGACCCAGTCTCAATCGCAATCCATGACACGGTCCATATCGTTAACTGTGATTGAAACGCAATCGGTGTCACGTGAGGAGAATGTACCCGTTGCGCCCCTAGAGGTTCGCACGAGAACTGTGGCGACCCAGACCCTAATCGCAGCGCATGATTTGTTAGTCCTGGGATCTAGGGCCCATTGCATTGTTCCAGCCCCCGGGGTGGAAAGTGTATTTGAAAATGAATAAATAGTAAAGAAGAAACGGTGAGATCCCTATAGGGTCTACCATAAGTAATATTGTAGAAAGTTTAAGAATGTTTTACAAAATTTTGCATAAGTTGAAGAGTATAATGCATATATATTTTGCTAACCGTAGAATGCCCGGCTGGGTAACCAGAAAAAGTTTTGCACTTTAGTATAATAATGTGATATTATATCTATGTCTTTGGTTTTACAATGGATTTTGAGGTTGAGGACTGTGCCAACCCAGAACTTATTTGTACATAGTTGCGCTTCGGTGCCTTATCTTGGTTTTGCATAAACCAGCACAACTACCTCTGAATACAAAAACCCGTGTGGTGTGGCACTGAGTGAGGTCTGCATTCGGATGTCCTGCAGCCCACCCAGGACCTACGTTGAAGGTTTGGTGCGGGTCCTTCACAAGAATATTGTATATTTATTGAATGCTATTTAATACTTTTGTATTTCTATATATAATGTTTTGTTGTTTGCAACGTTCAAGACATCCTCACCTCCCGGATGGGACGAATTAATGTTATTGTTAATGTTTTCATGCATAAACAAAATGTCTCTTTTGTATTTTACAGCCCGGGAGTGCTGTCTTTTACCATGGGGGAATGTGTAGCCCTGGTGTTAGGCACACGCAGTACCCTGGAGAGTGTGTGGCGAGACAGCAGTTTAATGCTAAATACCCATTCACTCAACATACACTAGACACACCCTTAGGGTAGTGTAGTTTACTATTGAGGGAGTGGTCAGTCAGTCAGTGCCTGGACTTCAGAGAGGAAGGTCTAGCCTGGACTGAGGAGAAGGAGATTAGTGCAGAAAGACTTCAGTCACCTGTCTCAAGGACAGTGAAAGGTTCAGAGACGTGCTCCTGCCTAGTGATAACTGAGAATCTGTAACTAACTTTGAAGGAAGTGAATGAAGGAAGTGACTACCCGACTTTATGCTAGTGTGAGTGCTTATGCTACCAGCGAGGACAAGGCGAAAGGCACAGTGGATAATTGGAAAGGTGCGTTTGGATTGAAGAAGTCCTGCACATTGCAACCGGTCACTGGGGACCGAAGGATCACTATTAGCTTCAAGCATAGTGGTAAGAAAACCAGGAATTTACCGGACCTTAGGTCGCGGCAAACAGCCCCTTATAGTCAGTACGTAACTGGGGTCAGGGGGAGTGAAGACTTTGAGCCTGATCAGCAATATAGGAATTCAGCTCTCTCGCAGGAAGGCTCCTACCACAAAACTGACTGGGCAGTACAGCTATGGATTAGCTGGAGTTATTGAGGGAACTACGCTTCAGGCTGGTTGTACTCATTGTATTGGAAGTAAAGGAGGCCCCTAACTTGTCCAGCTGCTGTCTCAAGATACACTCTCCTTGGATCAGCCTCCCTGGGACCTGCCTGAACATCTTACAAGTAAAGGTATGGAAAGACGCTGACCGTGTGAGACTGTGTTATTTATCTGCACCCGACTTCACTAACTTCATAGACTTTGAGGGACCAGTCCCACCTGTAGGGGACCCGACATCTAGCTGCATCACCATCCCCTCAGAGATCTATAGCAGCGCTGGTACAAATTACCAGAATACTACAGGTGGCGTCACGAACTGTATATAAATCTATCCCCTGTAAATATTCCCCCCAACATACGCCAGACCGCCAGGGCCACAGACCGAGCCACAGCTACCTGTGACAAACCCATAGACTTCTACGGGCTCGGCTCTGAGTACCCCATTGCCCTGGTAACCCACAATTGTGGTGGCGGGTCGACACATACACTACCGGTCAAAAGTTTAGGGTCACTTAGAAATTTCCTTATTTTTGAAAGAAAAGCAGTTTTTTTCCAATGAAGCTAACATTAAATGATTCAGAAATACACTCTATACATTGTTAATGTGGTAAATGACTATTCTAGCGGCAAACGTCTAGTTTGTAATGCAATATCTTCATAGGTGTATAGAGGCCCATTTCCAACAACCATCACTCCAGTGTACTTATGGTATTTTGTGTTCGCTAACTGTGTAAGAAGGCTAATAGATGGTTAAAATACCCTTTAAAACCCTTGTGCAAGTATGTTAACACAGCTGAAAACCGTTTGGTTGATTAGAGAAGCTATAAACCTGACCTTCCTTTGAGCTTGTTGAGAATCTGGAGCATTACATTTGTTGGTTCCATTAAACTCTCAAAATGGCCAAAAAAAAGGAACTTTCTTGTGAAACTCGACAGTCTATTCTTGTTCTTAGAAATGAAGGCTATTCCATGCGAAAAATTACCAAGAAACTGAAGAATTCATACAATGGTGTGTAGTACTCCCTTTAGAGGAGTGCACAAACAAGCTCTAACCAGAGAAGAAAGACAAGTGGGAGACCCCGCTGCACAACTGAGCAACAAGACAAGTACATTAGAGTCTTTAGTTTGAAAAATTGACGCCTCACAGGTCCTCAACTGGCAGCTTCATTAAACAGTACACATTAAACGCCAGTGTCAACATCTACAGTGAAGAGGCGATTTGGGGATGCTGGCCTTAAGGGCAGATTGGCAAAACAAAAGCCAATATTCCTCTGTCCAATGTCTGTGTTCTTTTGCCCATATTAATCTTTTCCTTTCATTTAAGCCAGTCTTAAATATGGCTTTTGTTTTGCCAATCTGCCCTGAAGGCCAGCATCCCCAAATCGCCTCTTCACTGTAGATGTTGACACTGGCGTTTAATGTGTACTGTTTAATGAAGCTGCCAGTTGAGGACCTGTGAGGCGTCAATTTTTCAAACTAAAGACTCTAATGTACTTGTCTTGTTGCTCAGTTGTGCAGCGGGGTCTCCCACTTGTCTTTCTTCTCTGGTTAGAGCTTGTTTGTGCACTCCTCTAAAGGGAGTACTACACACCATTGTATGAATTCTTCAGTTTCTTGGTCATTTTTCGCATGGAATAGCCTTCATTTCTAAGAACAAGAATAGACTGTCGAGTTTCACAAGAAAGTTCTTTTTTTTTGGCCATTTTGAGAGTTTAATGGAACCAACAAATGTAATGCTCCAGATTCTCAACAAGCTCTAAGGAAGGTCAGGTTTATAGCTTCTCTAATCAACCAAACGGTTTTCAGCTGTGTTAACATACTTGCACAAGGGTTTTAAAGGGTATTTTAACCATCTATTAGCCTTCTTACACAGTTAGCGAACACAAAATACCATAAGTACACTGGAGTGATGGTTGTTGGAAATGGGCCTCTATACACCTATGAAGATATTGCATTACAAACTAGACGTTTGCCGCTAGAATAGTCATTTACCACATTAACACTGTATAGAGTGTATTTCTGAATCATTTAATGTTAGCTTCATTGGAAAAAAACTGCTTTTCTTTCAAAAATAAGGAAATTTCTAAGTGACCCTAAACTTTTGACCGGTAGTGTATATATAAATGAAGGAAATATATATTATATATTTAACGTTTATCTACGCAGGTGTGTTGTATTCTTTTTTAGTATAAGGTTTTAGCGCTAGTGTGACCAGGGGGCCTTTAAAAGAAATGTTGTTAATTTTTGAAATTTTTTTCATTTCATTTTTTCCCTATGATGGAACTCCTATGACAGCTGTTACTCCCATGACCCGTGTGTGACAAGTAGATACAAGTAGATGTAATAAAAATACAAATTTTTAATAGTTGTCAACAAAATTGTTGACATTAATAAGAATACAAGACCACAATTCATTAGATAAATAAGATTTTTAATAAAAAAGGTAACAATGTTAAAAAAATATAGACAACAAAAAAAATTTTGTAAAAAATTTTAAAAACTACAACTGCTGGTAAGATGGATCGTTGCCATTACCACGTTGCCTCTGCGGTGTATAAAAATAAGGTGGAGCAACAACGTTTGGGTTTGCAGGATTTATCCCAATTGGGTTCGGCACAGGATTGTGCGGCCATGAGTAGTCCGGGTACTGCGGTCTTGGCATGACAACATAATTGTTATCCAGGTTTCCTAAAGACGCTTGAGTCAGTACCTCAAACATGAGTCTCTCTGCATGAATCCGCTGTACATGATCCAGTGTTGGCAGCTTCTCATTAGCGAAGTAAACAAGGCCAGTTATTTTTGTTTGGTCTTTTTCTGCCGTAAGCACTTTTTTGGCAATTTCAACCAATTCTGGAGTAGCCGAGGTGGGAGCCTTCCTTTTTCTGCCAGAAAGTGTAAGCCGGCTCCGCACAGATGAGGATGGTGGCTCGACTACTTCTTCGTCTTGGATCAACGCCATGCTGTCTTCTTCAGTCTGAGGTGTGGAGACAGCCTCTTCTGTGTCCTGCATGCACAAAAAACAAATGGTAAATCACAAAGAAAAAGAAATTTATCTTCACACTATACCCAAATACAGCAAAAATGTGAAAACGACACTTGTAAATGGATAGGCCTCAACCGTTGAGCTACATAAATTATCAGTACATGAAGGGATATATTCTGCCATTTTATCTACATTTCACAATTATATTTTTAATTTCAAGTCCACTTTGGCATGTACATTAAAATGTGTTTTAATACAAAGGTACTTACATGTATGACAGGGGTGTCCGGCTGGATCACCGGGTCTAGATCCAACATGGATGTCGCTTGTCTCGGTACTTCTTGGTCCCTTGTGAAAAAGAACAGCTCAAAGTACCACAGTTTGGGGACATACACATCTTCGGCCCGGCTCCAGATTTGGTTGAATTTAATACTTTAGTTAAGGCCTGTTTCACACATCCGGTGTGCGCCTGACGGCGCCCCCGGCATTTAGCCGCAGCGCCGCATCAGAAAACCTGATGCGCCGCATGCGTTTTTTTGCCGGATGGTTTCTGATGCCCGGAGACATCAGGGGAATCCGGCAAAAAAAAAAACGTTACATGCTGCGTTTTGTCCGGCCGCCGCATCCGGACAAAATCGCATACGACGCATTGACATGCGGCGCCATCCGGCGCTAATGCAAGTCAATGCAAAAAAAACCGCAAGCGGCGCATCAGGTTTTCTGATGCGGCGCTGCGGCTAAATGCCGGGGGCGCCGTCAGGCGCACACCGGATGTGTGAAACAGGCCTAACTCTTTTTTGTAAACAGTGCGGAGGGCCTGAATGCGTTTTTTCACCGATGACTCATCCGCTGGTTCATCGGGTTTACGGTTCTTGCACAGCTCCACCAGTTTTTGGTACGCGTCCTTCTTTTTAAGCCTGTTGCAGTAATCAGCCGACTTTATTTTCCACAGGCAAGGCATCGAGCGGTACATCTCGATGAATTCCCGCAGAAATTCATGCTTATCGGCCATCTGTAAATAAAAAAAGGATTATGTGAGAATGGTTAAATAAAATGCTTACATAGCCTACAACATAGAACACAGCAGGGAACATAAAATGGTGGTAGTGGGCACAGCTGGAGAAAACAATGGCAGACCAAAATAAAAGTTATAGATGGACAACTACGGTAAAAACAGCAGAGATCATAAAATGGTGGTGGTGGGCGCAGCAGGAGAAAACAATGGCAGACCTAAATAAAAATCATAGATGGACAACTACTGTAAAACCAGCAGGGATCATAAAATGGTGGTGGGTGCAGCAGGAGAAAACAATGGCAGACCAAACTAAAAATCATAGATGGACAACTACGGTAAAAACAGCAGGGATCATAAAATGGTGGTTGTGGGCGCAGCTGGAGAAAACAATAGCAGACCTAAATAAAAGTCATAGATGGACCACTACGGTAAAAACAGCAGGGATCATAAAATGGTGGTTGTGGGCGCAGCAGGAGAAACAATGGCAGAGCTAAATAAAAGTCATAGATGGACCACTAAGGTAAAAACAGCAGGGATCACAAAATGGTGGTTGTGGGCGCAGCTGGAGTAAACAATGGCAGAGCTGGGATCATAAAATGGTGGTGGTGGGCGTGCCAGAACAAACAATGGCAAAAAAAAAAAAATTGATGGACGACAATAGTTAACAACAGCTGGGATCTAAAAATGGATCTGTAAAATTAAAAAAAAAAAAATTAAATGTGACAAAAAAATACCTACCTTGCAAGACTTGTTTGTAAAGATCCTGAAAAAAAAAAAAAAATAGGGAAACGCAATAGCGTCACAAACTGGATCGCAGAGAATATAACGGCACAGCCTGGATCGCAGCTAATGCAAGAGGCACAGACTGGATCGCAGCAAATGAAATAGAGGCCCCGACTGGATCGCAGAAAAAATAACGGCGTAGACTGGATCGCAGCAACCGCAGTAGTGGCACAAACTGGATCGCAGTAGCTGCAAAAAAGGCTAGCAGGACGCACTGGAACGATGCTGGAGATTTGAAAGAACCACTTCTGCTCGAGAGCAATGGAAAGGAGCGCTGGTACGTCGTCTTTTATGACGCGGTCATCCAATCACAAAGCGAGAGAGCTGTGACAAACATTTATGACATAAATAGTGACCACCAATCTGTGATGAGGGGCGTGGAAAAGGTTGCGCTCAGTCACGCCTATCGAGGTCGTGATCTTTCACAATACATGTAGTGTGGCACGTCCCAACAACCGCCAAAGTCGTTAAAGAGATCGCTGACCGCTGATGCGTCGTTAATGAGATCGTCCAGTTTGGCAGCTACTAGCGACCTTAAAACGATCACACCAACGATCTCGTTAGCTTGCGTCGTTATCGTGATCGTTAGTGGGATCGTTTAGTGTGGCAGTACCTTTACTCTTTCACCATATTTACATATGCCCTCACAGTGGTTGCTCCGTTAATCCTCTGTCTCCTTCGCTATCCCCAAACCTCAGCACCCTCTAACCAAATAATCATCTCCCCTTCCCTCCTTCCTCCCACCTGACCTCCTCCTCAACCTCAAATCTGTCCTAATAAAACACAAAACAAGCTGCCCTCTCTCTTTCTCCCACCTGCTCTCCCTTTCTCTGCTTCTCCTCACTGCTGGTGACATATTTCCCAGCTGCACATCCACGCTGAGCTTTCCTACCACCTCTCTTCTAACTTGCTCTTTGACACTCTACAATCTGGTTTCCGCCCCCATCATTCCACTGAGACAGCCCTGACCAAAATTACTAATGACCTACTTACAGCCAAAGTGAGCAGGCAATACTCTATACTCCTGCTTCTTGACCTGTCCTCTGCTTTTGACAAAGTTGACCACTGCCTTCTACTACAGATTCTCTCCTCCTTTGGCGTCAAGGACCTCGTCCTATCCTGGATCTCCTCATACCTTTCCAACTGCACATTCAGCGTCTCCCACTCCCACACTACCTCCATGGTCAGGCAGAGATAAATCAGGGTCAGGTTAGGGTTTTGCCTAGTCAGTATAGGAACCTGTGGTGTGCAGTTTTAACATCTTCCCTGGTTTGTTCATCCCCATGCGAGTGTCAGAGCTCAGTCATAACAGGATGTTAAAGTCACCCATGATGATGGTGGGAATGACAGCAGAGAGAAAGTACAGAAGTCAGGTGGAGAAATGGTCAATAAAGGCAGTGGCCGGGTCAGGGGGTCGATATTTGAAGACCACTTGTTGTTGGAGAGAGAGTGGATGTGGACAGAGTGCACTTCAAAAGAAGGAGGCTAAGGGAGGGTAAAGGTGGGAGTGGGTTGATGGTGCAGTTATTAGAAAAGAGAGGACCAACTCCTCCATATGTCAACTGCAAGGTGCGAGGAGTGTGGGTGAAATGAAGGCCTCTTTAACAC
This sequence comes from Oophaga sylvatica, assembly GCA_033576555.1. Taxonomy (NCBI): domain Eukaryota; kingdom Metazoa; phylum Chordata; class Amphibia; order Anura; family Dendrobatidae; genus Oophaga; species Oophaga sylvatica. Next base: position 283,015,771 of record JARQOD010000001.1, read on the forward strand.
AATGTAGCAGGGGAGGCTGTGTTGTACGGTGTCAGCCATGTTTTTGTGAGGCCCAGGAAGGATAGGTTATGAGAGGTAAAAAGGTTGTGAATGACATAGAGCATACTGCAGATGGAATGGGTCTTCCATAGTGCTCCAGGGAGAGGGATCAGCAGAGTGGGGGTCAAGTGAATAGGTTTTATGTTGGTGAGGTTCCAGTAAAAGTAGACATGAAACGGGCATCATCCATTGATTCTCCGCATTCCCTGTAAGCCGTCTGCATGTCTTAATAACTACAATAAAGGACTTTCATTTTTGGAAATTTCTATGATTTGGATGGACTACAATATATTTTAGCTTTCCACCACCTTATTACATTATTTGATACTGCTAGTTGTTCATAAGGGTGACTTTTTATAAGCATCGGTCGGGTGCAGCAGATTGTGTTCAACCATTTATAGACCATGGTCAGCATAGACCCAGGACTCCAAATTTATATACCTTTAATTGCAAATGAAGTATGCCAGGTGTTAACAGAAGGGAGGAGCCACAACATGGAGACAGATCAGAAAATCAAAGGAGGGGATGATCTAAGGGATAGCTAACAAACAGTTTACTAGTTCACACAGCAGGAAAGGGGGATGAAAAAATAGACAGATATAGAGGTGTGAACTGGGATCAATACAGTCAGATTTGAGGTTGCCAGACTTCAAAAGAGCAAAAACTTCCCCCACCCAAACTCTACCCTTAAGGGTATGCCACACTAAACAATATCGCTAACGGGATCGCTAAAAAACGTCACTATTTAGCGATCCCGTTAGCGATGTTGTTCAGTGCGGCAGCTTCCAGCGACGAGCTTCCTGCTGTGATCTCGCTCGTCGCTGGAATCGTTCCGGACCCTATTTCATCGCTGGCGCTCCCGCTGGGTAAGTATCTAATCGCTGTGTGGCACCTTTTCTTAGCGATTTAGCGGTACTTTTGTACCGCTAAAGTCGTTAAGAAGATCGCTAACGGCGATAGCGTCGTTAACTATATCGCTAAATGTGGCCGCATTTAGCGATATAGAAACAATCCCGCTAGCGATCTCATTAGTATGCAACGCTAACGAGATCGCTAGCGGGATAGCTAAGTGTGGCAGTACCTTTAGGATAAAAATACCTTCATCAGACACTAATTAAAGTCAAACAAGTTTGTGTAGAAGGTGGAATCAGGTAATGCAATTGGTTGTACTATGACTAGTATCTTTTCACAATGAATTACCAGTTATATTAGGGTAAATTTGTTTAGTTTTCAGTCCATTAACTAAGATGACTTTGAAATTGCATCACTGCCTTCTTGCTTATTTCTAGTCTGTAAACATAATTGCTCATGACAGCCAGAACTCTATTCTTCGCCCAACAACTGTAACCCTTTTCAGTAAAATTCTCTATGCTGCTCCTGATTGGATACGTCAAAGTACATGCCCAGCAAGCTAAGTGCTTTTTTTTCACAGAACAAGGCGACTTCTGTGAAGAAGTAAAAATTGAATCGGTTACATGGAATGAAATCCTGAAACTTTATTTGATCATATGGTGCAAGGTTAATGGCTCTATGTGCACTATAAATTCATTGGTGTTTTGCCTATGGACACTATCTGGATGTTATAATAGAATTTTAACATGATAGAATAAAGTTTCAAGATTTTATTCTGTCCATCCAGCTCTATCCTTACTACTTCACGTATTTCCCCTCCTTGACAGTGGTGTTGATCTGTGCGCTGGAGGATTGCTGGCTGTATTGGTGAGCTGGTTATTCCCCTTTACTGTCTACTGACTTCTCCAATTTTGCAAAACACAAGAAAACTAAAAAGAGGCAGTGATATACTTATTCTTATTCTTTTTGGATAAAGAAATAAATTGTATTATAATCACTATTAATATTAAATAAAAAGGTGTGCAGCATCTTTGACATACAGGTATTTGATTTATATATTTGGACAGTGTGTATATCACATATGTATATATAATATATAATGTCCCATCAATAACACTTGTTAACTCTGATTGCAGCATCTGACAGTGCACAGTTTGTGGCATCAGAACCACCATGATTCTGGTCTGTACAAACAATTCAGGAGGAGCCTGGAAAGCAGGAGGCCGGAGGCAAGGGAGTGGTATGCTCCTGACAAGATAAGAAATCTCTTTAACAAGCCTGAATGGAAAATCACATATACAATGGCATCTAAAGGCCCCGTTACACATAGCGAGATCGCTAGCGAGATCGCTGAATCGTCACCGATTTTGTGACGTAGCAGCGACCTAGCCAGCGATCTTGCTTAGTGTGACACTCAGCAACGATCAGCCCCCCTGCTGGGTGTCGCTGATCGTCGCTGAATGTCCTGGACCATTTTTTGATCGCTGGTCTCCCGCTGGCCAGCATGCATCGCTGCGTGTGACAGGCGGGAGACCAGCAATAAGCAAGCTGGAGCTGGTAACCAAGGTAAACATTGGGTTTCCAGGCGCCGGCAGCGCCTGGAAACCCGATGTGTACATTAGATACCAGTGCGCTGGTGCAGGGGAGCTGGTAACCAAGGTACACAGCGGGTTTCTAAGCGCCGTGTGGCGCCTAGAAACCCGATGTGTACCTTGGTGACCAGCTCCCTGCACCAGCGCGCTGGTATCTAAGGTACACTGCGGGTAACTAAGCGACGTGCGTCGCTTGTTACCCACATAGTCGCTGTCCTGATCGCTGCTGAGAGCTGCCTGTTTGGCAGCTCAGCAGCGATCATGTAGCGACACACCAGCGATCCTCACAAGTGCATATCGTTGTCTGGATCGCTGGTGAGTCGCTATGTGTAACGGGACCCTAAAAGTTTGGGCACCCCTGGTCAAAATTACTGTTCCTGTGAACAGTTAAGCAAGTTGAGGATCAAATGATTTCTAAAAGGCCTAAAGTTAAAGATGAAACATTGCCTTTGAATTTTAGGCAAAAAAATATATAAATTTTTTCATTGTTTACATTTTAAAAATTATAAAAAGGAAAATGGAACTATGCAAATGTTAGCATAGCACTAGTAGCACCCCCTTTCGCAAGTATCACAGCTTATAAATGTTTTTTGTAGACAGCCAAAAGTCTTTCAATTCTTTTTTGAGAGATTTTTATCCATTCTTCCTTGGAAAATTCTTCCAGTTGTGTGAGATTCCTAGGTCGCCTTGCATGCACTGATATTTTGAGGTCTAGCCACAGATTTTCAATGAGGCTCAAATCAGGGCCATTGTGAAACCTTCAGCTTGCGCCTTTTGAGGTAGTCTATTGTGGATTTCGACGTGTGTTTAGGATCATTATCCATTTGTAGAAGCCATCCTATTTTCAACTTCAGCTTTTTTACAGATGTTGTTCTGTTTGCATCAAGAATTTGTTGAAATTTCATTGAATACATTCTTCCTTCTACCCGTGAAATGTTCCCTGTGCCATTGGCTGCAACGCAACCCCAAAGCATGATTGATCTACCCCCATGCTTAATGGTTGTCAAGATGTTCTTTTCCTGAAATTCTGTGCCCTTTTTTCTCAACACATACTTTTGATGATTATGGCCAAAGAGTTCTATTTCAAACTCATCAGTCCACAGGACATGTTTCCAAAATGCATCAGGCTTGTTTAGATGTTCTTTTGCATAGTTCTGATGCTAAATTGTATGGTGAAGATGCAGGAGAGGTTCATTTCTGATGACTACTTCATTTAAGGTCATTTTTGTGCAGGTATCTCTGAACAGTAGAACAATGTACTACAACTCCAGAGTCTGCTAACTTTTTCTGAAGGTCTTTTGCAGTCAAGCGGGGGTTCTGATTAGCCTCTCTAGCAATCCTATGAGCAGCTCTGAAATTCTGCTTGGTCTTCCAGACCTTATCTTGACCTCCACTGTTCTTTTTACTGCCATTTCTTAATTACATTTCAAACTGAGGACAGAGCAGCTTGAAAGCGCTTTTCTATCTTCTTATAGCCTTCCTCTGCTTTGTGGGCATTTTCAGAGTGCTAGGCAGCTGCTGTTTTTGGTACAAGGTTAGAGAAGACTGGGTTTTTATAAAGCAGGGAAATATTAAATCACCTGGCCTTTTCTAACAATGATAGCGAACAAGCCATAACCCTAACAGGGTCATTAAGGTCTGAAACCTTGGTCAAAGTTATCTGAGCACACAAATCTCCAAGGGTGCCCAAATATTTGCATTGGCACATTTTCCCTTTTGCATTTTTTAACATGACAATATATTTTTTGCCTAAAATACAAAGGAAATGTGTCATCTTTAACTTTAGGGTTTTTAGAGATCATTTCATTTTCAACTTGCTTAACTGTTCACAATAACAGTAATTTTGACCAGGGATGCCCAAACTTTTACATGCCACTGTATATACCTTGTTAACTATACCCATTCTGGGTTGTTATTTTTCCCAATGAGATACATTACCTGCTACTCAGTTGATATGGGGAGATATATATACAGGTCCTGTTAGCAGCGGATTAACCAGCGTAACATCCGGAGTCAGCAACAGAGAATGTAGATTTATTCACATCCAGTATAGACAGCTTACAACACAGCATGAAATGTGATCAGCCTGATATCTGCTATGGCTGCAGCATGAAAAACATTACAACAACACAGGAAGAGAAGGAGGAGGCATCCTGTCTGTGAGTGAGGGTTTTTTTTTTTTTTACAAAACTTTGTTAACAACCTCACAATATGCACAACATATCAAACAGTACAGTAGTAGTTGTTGCAATACATACAAATCAATATGCATTATTCCAACACCCCCACTCAACAACTACTTATCCTCTTATTCCCATTGTGGTTCTCAATTCTTGGAACCAGGCTCGTGGCAATGGCTTTGTCATAATGTCAGCTAGCATCTTATCAGTTTCACAATAGACAAACTGAATTATGCCACGATCTATCAAATCACGTAGATGATGGTGTCTGACGTCAATGTGCTTGGTTCTAGCACTGATCTTTTCACTGCATGCAAGTTTAATGCATCCTTGGTTGTCCTCATAAATCACCGTCGGCTGAGTTGACGGTTTGCCAAGATCGTCCATCAATTGTCTTAGCCAAATGACCTCCTGGCTTGCATAGGCTGCAGACACATACTCCGCTTCTGTGGATGACAAGGCAACAGACACTTGTTTCCTACTAGACCAGGAGATTGAACTTTCTCCAACTTTAAACAAGTATCCGCTTGTGGATTTACGATCACGCGAATCACCAGCCCAATCCGCATCTACATAGCCGGTAAGTTCTAGATCTCCCGCTGCAGATAGTTTTAAATTTACATCTTGCGTTTCTTTCAAATATCGCAGAAGTCTTTTAACAGCATTCCAGTCTCTTTGGCGCGGTTTTTCCACATATCTGCAAAGGATTCCAACTGTTGTTGTGATATCCGGTCGAGTCATAGTTGATATGTACAGAAGTGCCCCACTGCCTGACGATATTTCTCATTGTTAGGCAACAGGTCATCTTCTTCTTCCAGCTTCAGGTAGGATGGTTCCATTGGGGTTGATATACCTTTGGCCTCTGACATTCCAAATTGATTCAGAATTGAATTAATTTTTGCACTTTGGTTTAGAAGAAAACTCTCATCTTCTTCTCTCTGGATTTGGATTCCTAGATAATATGTCACACTTCCAAGGTCTTTTGTTTCAAAATGCTGATTCAGAATTTCAGTCATTTTTCCAATTTCTGCGTCTTCTTGATGAACTACAATCACATCGTCCACATATAAGAGAATATACATCGACTTTCCATCTGTATATTTTGTGTATAAGCATGGATCTGCTTGACCTCTTTTAAATCCTTCTTCCAACAAGACTTTATTCATCTTGGTGTTCCATGCTCTTGCTGATTGCTTAAGACCATAGAGAGATTTTTGTAGTTTGCAAACAAGATTCTCTTCACCTCTTTTTACATAACCTTCAGGTTGAGTCATGTATAAGTCCTCCTCAATGTCACCATTTAAGAAAGCAGTTTTTATATCCAAATGTCTGACATACATCTTTTGCACAGCAGCTACAGCTAACAAAGCCCTGAACGTAGTCTGTTTTGCGACTGGAGCAAATGTAGCATCGTAATCTTCGCCATACTTTTGAGAATATCCTTTTGCGACCAACCTTGCTTTAAATCTGTGAACTTTACCTTCAGAGTCATATTTGGTTTTAAAGACCCACTTGCACTTGATTGCCTTTTTGCCCTGTGGTAGCTTGGTGAGTTTCCAAGTTTGGAGTTGATGAAGCGACTTGATTTTCTCATTAGCGGCATCAATCCACTTTGTTCTTTCATGGATAGGTAGTCCTTGCATTTCATCCCATGACTACGGCTCTGACTCAGGTAGTGTCTTGACAATGTAGGATAGACGTTTAGCTGGTATACCTTTGTTTGATCTTGACGATCTTCTGATTTCAGATTCTTCTGATTTTTCTGTTGTTCCTTCAGTGGTTGAAGAATCCAGACAGACTTCTACATCCTCCTTGTTGTTGTCTTGTAATTGTGACTTCAGCTGGACTACTGGCGTGATGTCACAAAACTTGGGTGATACAAAGTTCTCATCAATCACTACATCTCTGCTTATTGTGACCTTGTTTGTTTATGGGTGTAGAATCCTATAACCTTTCTGGGTTTCACTGTAGCCTACCAGGATACCTTCTTTAGCGTGAGATTCCCACTTAGTTCGCTTTTCTTTGGGAATATGTACAAATGCTTTACATCAGAATATTCTTATGTGGTGCAGTTTTGGCTTTCTGCTGTTCCATTGCTCAAATGGAGTTTTCTCTGTAGCTTTACCTGGTAGTCTGTTCTGAAGATAGCAAGCTGTCATGATTGCCTCACCCCAATATGTTGTAGGCAGATTTGCATCAAATAACATACTTCTTGCACTTTCACAGAGTGTTCGGTTCCTTCTGTCCGCAACACCATTTTGCTCAGGGTTGTACGGTACAGTGGTCTGAAATAGGATTCCATTTTTCTTTAGAATGCTCTGTGTCTCATTGCTTGTATATTCAGTCCCATTATCTGCACGTAGAATCTTTGGCATTCTTCCAAATTTATTATATACCTCAGCTAGATATATTTCAAGTTTCTCTGGAACTTCTATCTTGCTGTGAAGCAGATGGACAACTGTATATCTGGAATAATCATCAATAAATGTGAGAAAATATATTTTCTTCCCAGGAGTCTGAGTGCTCATTGGACCACAGACATCTGTGTGTATTAAATCTAGTGGCTGTTCTGTTCTTGTAGTACTTCTCTTAGGAAAAGATTTTCTAGACATTTTCCCTTAGATGCAGCTAGTACACTTCATTGTCTGGTTACATAGATCAGTTGTGATATCATCAGCTAGTTGCTTCTGAACTAACTTTCTTATTACTTCTGGGTCTCTGTGTGCCAGACGGCTATGCCATACATGAATACATGAATATACACACACTCTTTACATTTCAGCTGATAAAGTTCATCTGTGATTTTTCCCTCTGCTAGTGTTTGACCCTCTTTTGAGATGATGCAGCTATCATGCTTAAATGTAACTTCATTTCCTTGTTTTGTGAGTTTCTTCACAGATAGTAAATTACTCTCAAGACTAGGCACATAGAGCACATCTTTTACTGGGATCTTCCTGCTTTGTGTTGGTGAGATTTGACAATCAATATAACCATCTCCTATGCCTTCTGAACTCATGTACTGACCATTAGCCATAATCACTTTCTCTGACTTATTTTGATTAAGCTTAGAAAAGAAGTCTCTGTTATTAGTCATGTGACTAGTTGCTCCAGAGTCTATACACCATGCATGCTTTGATGTATTTGCACTGACAGTAAATGCAATTTCAGTATTCACAGAATCATTTTCTCCAGACACAGCACTCTTAACCCTTTGCTGACTGTTTTGCTTTTTCAGCTGATTCATTCTAGCTTTCCAAACTCTGCAGTTGGCTTTCAAATGTCCTGATTTCTTGCAAACAAAACATTCACGTGTTTCTTTTAGGTGCTTTCTGTTATCATATAGACTCTGTGTTTGTAAAGCAGACTCTGTCTTCGTGCTTATACATTCTGCCTTCCGTTTATATTCATCTATAAGCTTCCCTCTTACATACTCCAGAGTCAGCTCATCATCTGGGCGCGCATCTAGTGTGGTCACAAGCGTGTCATAGCTCTCTGGAAGACCACTAAGCAGTAATGCGGCTACATGAAAGTCCTTCAGATCTTCCCCAATGCCTCTCAAACATTCTACAAGCTCTAGAATACTCCTGATATACTCCTGCATATCCTGGCCTTTCTGTAGCTTAGACTGGTACAGTTTTCTCATAAGATACAGTTTATTGCTTAAATTAATCATCTCATGTACCTTTTGCAGCTGCTCCCACATTTCTCTTGCAGTATCACATTTACACACATGAACAATCTGATCATCATCTATGCTGAGTGATATGGTACTCTGTGCTTTCTGATCCATCTCTATCCACTCCTGTGGTACTGGGTCAGGTTTAGGCTCCTGTGTGTATTTCCACGTACCTTCCCTTATCAGCAGCATCTTCACTTTGAATTTCCAGGATTGATAGTTCTGGTTAGTGAGACTTGGTACTGTAAACTTCATGGAGTTGCTGCTGTTGGTGGCCATCTTTGCTGTCATTCTTTCTTTTTTTTTCTCTGTGTTCTGGGGATCTCTGGGACTCTAGGACTCTGGGCACTCTGGGCCCATAACCTGTTAGCAGCAGATTAACCAGCGTAACATCCGGAGTCAGGAACAGAGAATGTAGATTTATTCACATCCAGTATAGACAGCTTACAACACAGCATGAAATGTGATCAGCCTGATATCTGCTATGGCTGCAGCATGAAAAACATTACAACAACACAGGAAGAGAAGCAGGAGGCATCCTGTCTGTGAGTGAGGTTTTTTTTTTTTTTTACAAAACTTTGTTAACAACCTCACAATATGCACAACATATCAAACAGTACAGAAGTAGTTGTTGCAATACATACAAATCAATATGCATTATTCCAACAGGTCCCTTGTTTAACACCACAGAGTCACTGCTTCTTTGAATATAATTGTTAGCACTTTATTATTATACAGCACTTTCCAATTATATTATATATTGTGCATTTAAATGATTGTTTTTGACTATTATGTATAAGATCTTGAACTGTCTTCCCAGCTGTCTTCTTGCTCTCTGCTCTCTCTTCGACCGGTTACATTCTGGCTTCCGACCGCATCATTCAACCTAAACTGCCATAACTAAAGTCACCAATAACCTACTAACCGCCAAAGCCAAGCAACACTATTCTGTCCTTCTCTTCCTGGACCTGTCCTCTGCCTTCAACACAGTGAACCATTCCCTCGACATTCAGCCTCTCCCGCTCACACACCACCTCCTCATGTCGCCCCCTATCTGTTGGTGTCCCCCAAGGTACAGTTCTAGGACCCCTGCTCTTCTCACGGAGTACCACGGCTTTAGTATCATCTCTGTTCTGATGACATAGATCTGTGTAGCCCTGGTACACAATACCAGGAGGATGAGTGGAGAGGTAACAGTTAAGGTCTCTTCATGACATCATGTACACTTCTGACACACCCAGCAGGGGTGTGGAAGGGAGTGATTTTAGTCAGTCAGTTTCCTGTCCTTGGACAGAGTAGACGTGTCCAGTTTGAGCCTGTCAGCAGTTCAGAAAGTGGAGGCTGGTACAGGTGGTCTAATTCACCTTAGCCTAGTCAGAGCTGTGCCCCACTGGAAGAAAGACTGAGCTATCTATTAAGAGTCGAGCAAATCGAAGGGCAAAGTGGAAGGAAGATTATTGGAAAAGTGCTTTTGGCTTGGAAAAGTCCTGCACATTGCTACCGGTCACTGGGGACCGAAGGATCACTATTAGCTACAAGCATAGTGGTAAGAAAACCAGAGATTTACCGGACCCTAGGTCGCGGCAAACAGCCCCCATATAGTCAGTACGTAACTGGAGTCAGGTGAAATAGGGACTTTGAGTCAAGCGCAGACAAAAGCAAGAACCTAGTTTCATCAATTGGAAGACTTCACCACAAATCTGACCGGGCAGAACAGCTTTGGAAAGCTGGAGTTATTGAGGGAACTACGCTGCAAGCTGGTTGTACTCATCATTATTGGACAGTAAAGGAGGCCCCTAACTTGCTTAGCTGTTGCCTCAAAGCTCATCCTCCATCAACCCCATCAGCCTCCCTGGGACCTGCCTTACCATCTTGCAAGTAAAGGTATGGAAAGACGCTGACCGTGTGAGACTGTGTTATTTATCTGCACCCGACTTCACTGACTTCATAGACTTTGAGGGACCAGTCCCACCTGTAGGGGACCCGACATCTAGCTGCCTCACCATCCCCTCAGAGATCTACAGCAGCGCTGGTACAAATTACCAGAATACTACAGGTGGCGTCACGAACTGTATATAAATCTATCCCCTGTAAATATTCCCCCAACATACGCCAGACCGCCAGGGCCACAGACCGAGCCACCGCTACCTGTGACAATCCCCATAGACTTCTACGGGCTCGGCTCTGAGTACCCCATTGCCCTGGTAACCCACAATTGTGGTGGCGGGTCGACACAAAACTTTGGCGTCACGAACAGGATGCGAAACTCGCAGAATTGCGAGCCCTGTGTGCCTAAGGAATTGTTTTTGTGAAAAAGGACTGTTTTGACTTTTGGCGCCAAAATCGCCATTTTTTGTCGCCATATTCGCGCCCTCAGGCGCTGGAGAAGAAGGTGGGCGTACCTTCGTGGGCGTCTACCCCCCCGTGGCGCGAAGAAAATGCCTGCCCTCTCAAAGTGCTATTACAACATGCGATCCTGCCCTACAGCAAAGGAGGTCCGCCCCCTCTTCACCTTCCCTGCGAGGAGGAGGAGACGCAAACCCCGCCTCCACGGAAGAGACCGGATGTCTCTGGAGGAAGATGAAAAAATCTTCTGGAACATCATGGAAGCAGGACGTGTGCAGCCGAGCAGGGAAGCGGAGGAAGGCAGGCCCCGTGCCCCAGCCAAGCTGCCACCAGCACCGGAGTTATCCGTGGTCCTGCACCTGCAGCAGGCGTTGCTAGAGATTCAAGAAGAAAATGCACGCCTGAAGAAGATGGTCCAGTACCAACCTGGCTTTGAAGAGATCGAGAGACGCCGGCGTACCCTGGAGCAGCGGAGGCTGTGGGACACGGTGATCTCTCCCCTCAACGACCCCCCACGATTCCAGTTACCGAAGATTCTGCTGCCCAAGGCGAAGGAGCAACCGGAGGCTGCCCCCGAAAGTACCAATCCTGATCCCACCGGTGAAGCGGTGGAGGCGAAGGAGGTTGAGGAGGTATCGCCAGTTCCGGAACGCCCGCCCGGCCAGGAGGCCGCAGCAGATGATCGGTCCCCGGCAGGGACACCGGAGGGGTCCTGTCCGTCACTACCAGACGTGGACTGGGACGAGATGGCGCGCCTGGATGACGTCGCCTACACCGCCCAGTGGGAATATGAGTGGCAGCGTCGTGAGGAGAAGCAGAAACGCCAGCAGGAGGAAGAGCGGGAAGCTCAGCGGAATCGTCAGCGACAACATGCAGAGCTGATCGCGGACAAAGAGAGTGTCCGGAGAGAGAAAGGTACCCTGAGGGAACCGCGGCGGCAGGGGTGTGTGACTGAGTTCCAGCTCCGGAAGGGCTGGGGCTTCATCCGTGAACCGGGCCTCTACCCAGGGGTCTTTGTCAGCAGGCGTGACGTAGAATCCCACCTGCCGCAAGGCCATCCCGGGAGGGACTTAGTAAATGGAGACCTCGTCACGTACACACGGCATTGGGGAATGAAGGGATGGTATGCCCTTAACGTCACCATCGTCCGTGACCCCGTCCCCGACGCAGGTAACGTCACCACTACCGCAGCGTCCCCGTCTCCAGCTCAAGCAGTATCCGGCCGTGCCCCAGCATCGCCCCCTGCAAGTTCATCGCAAATTCAAGCCACCTCTGCATCGCAATATGCGACCCAGTCTCAATCGCAATCCATGACACGGTCCATATCGTTAACTGTGATTGAAACGCAATCGGTGTCACGTGAGGAGAATGTACCCGTTGCGCCCCTAGAGGTTCGCACGAGAACTGTGGCGACCCAGACCCTAATCGCAGCGCATGATTTGTTAGTCCTGGGATCTAGGGCCCATTGCATTGTTCCAGCCCCCGGGGTGGAAAGTGTATTTGAAAATGAATAAATAGTAAAGAAGAAACGGTGAGATCCCTATAGGATCTACCATAAGTAATATTGTAGAAAGTTTGAAAATGTTTTACAAAAATTTTGCATAAGTTGAAGAGTATAATGCATATATATTTCTAACCGTAGAATGCCCGGCTGGGTAACCAGAAAAAGTTTGCACTTTAGTATAATAATGTGATATTATATCTATGTCTTTGGTTTTACAATGGACTTTGAGGTTGAGGACTGTGCCAACCCAGAACTTATTTGTATATAGTTGCACTAAAGTGCCTTTTTAATGGTTTCACATGAAACCTTGACTTACCTCTGAACCAAAAACCCGTGTGGTGTGGCACTGAGTGAGGTCTGCATTTGGATGTCCTGCAGCCCACCCAGGACCTACGTTGAAGGTTTGGTGCGGGTCCTTCACAAGAATACTGTATATTTATTGAATGCTATTTAATACATTTGTATTTCTCTATAATGTTATTGTTTGCAACGTTTAAAGACATCCTTACCTCCCGGATGGGACGAATTAATGTTATTGTTAATGTTTTCATGCATAAACAAAAATGTCTCTTTATATTTTACAGCCCGGGAGTGCTGTCGTTTACCATGGGGGAATGTGTAGCCCTGGTACACAATACCAGGAGGATGAGTGGAGAGGTAACAGTTAAGGTCTCTTCATGACATCATGTACACTTCTGACACACCCAGCAGGGGTGTGGAAGGGAGTGATTTTAGTCAGTCAGTTTCCTGTCCTTGGACAGAGTAGACGTGTCCAGTTTGAGCCTGTCAGCAGTTCAGAAAGTGGAGGCTGGTACAGGTGGTCTAATTCACCTTAGCCTAGTCAGAGCTGTGCCCCACTGGAAGAAAGACTGAGCTATCTATTAAGAGTCGAGCAAATCGAAGGGCAAAGTGGAAGGAAGATTATTGGAAAAGTGCTTTTGGCTTGGAAAAGTCCTGCACATTGCTACCGGTCACTGGGGACCGAAGGATCACTATTAGCTACAAGCATAGTGGTAAGAAAACCAGAGATTTACCGGACCCTAGGTCGCGGCAAACAGCCCCCATATAGTCAGTACGTAACTGGAGTCAGGTGAAATAGGGACTTTGAGTCAAGCGCAGACAAAAGCAAGAACCTAGTTTCATCAATTGGAAGACTTCACCACAAATCTGACCGGGCAGAACAGCTTTGGAAAGCTGGAGTTATTGAGGGAACTACGCTGCAAGCTGGTTGTACTCATCATTATTGGACAGTAAAGGAGGCCCCTAACTTGCTTAGCTGTTGCCTCAAAGCTCATCCTCCATCAACCCCATCAGCCTCCCTGGGACCTGCCTTACCATCTTGCAAGTAAAGGTATGGAAAGACGCTGACCGTGTGAGACTGTGTTATTTATCTGCACCCGACTTCACTGACTTCATAGACTTTGAGGGACCAGTCCCACCTGTAGGGGACCCGACATCTAGCTGCCTCACCATCCCCTCAGAGATCTACAGCAGCGCTGGTACAAATTACCAGAATACTACAGGTGGCGTCACGAACTGTATATAAATCTATCCCCTGTAAATATTCCCCCAACATACGCCAGACCGCCAGGGCCACAGACCGAGCCACCGCTACCTGTGACAATCCCCATAGACTTCTACGGGCTCGGCTCTGAGTACCCCATTGCCCTGGTAACCCACAATTGTGGTGGCGGGTCGACACAGATCTACCTCCTTGCTAACGAGAATCCCACAATGTCTGTCCACTATTTCATCTTTCTTCTCTATTCTATTTCTAAAACTTAACATGGACAAAATAGAATTCATCATCTTTTGCCCATCTCACTCAACCGCACCAACAGACCTATCCATCAAAGTCAATAAATGCGCACTCTCCCCAGTTTCGCAAGCTCGCGGCCTCGGGGTAACCTTTGACTCTGCTCTCTCTACTTCAAACCACAAGAGCCCTTTCCACCTCCTGTCGACGCCACCTCAAAATATTTCAAAACCCTAACCATAAAATACAAAGCCATCAGCAACCTGTCTCCTCCATACATCTGTGACCTAGTCTCCGGGGTACTTACCTACACGCAACCTCTGATCCTCGCAAGATCTCCTTTTCTACTCCCCTATTATCTCCTCTTGCCACAATCACATACAAGATTTCTTCTGTGCATCACAAATACTCTGGAACTGTCTATTCCAACATATCAGATTCTTGTCTACCGTGGAAACCTTCCAAAGGAACCTAAAGACCTACCTCTTCCGACAAGACTACAACCTGCAGTAACCCTCGTTCCACTACACCACTGCACGACCACCTCTACCCTCACCTACTGTAACTTCATCCATCCCTTGTAGACTGTGAGCCCTTGCGGGCAGGGACCTTTCTCCTTCTGTTCCAGTCGGTGCCGTGTATTGTTCATGATTACTTGTTTTTATTATGTACACCCTTTTTCACATGTAATGCATCATTGAATAAATGGCGCTAGAATAATAAATAATAAGAAGATATTTTTCATCTTATATGTTGTGACACAGTGAGAGTATGTGTGTTGAATGGGGTGTACATTTCACCTAGATACTGTGCTGACTGGTATAAGGGAAATGTATGGCTTTGTAAACCTAGTGGTAGAGAAAGGTCACTACACCTTACATTCAGTACACACTTGCAGCTCAGGCCTGAAACCACTCAGCTGTTAATTAGGAGACCAGAAGTAGGTGTCTGCGAACACAGACAGAGAGCTCGCTTAGTCTGGACAAGGAGTCCAGGCACAAGAAGGAGTCTCCAGGAGTATGAGCTGTCTCAGTCTGGGTGCTCGATGTACCCCGGACACAGGAGTAGTCTCTGTGAGAATCCATGCGGATAGCTGCTGAATAGGAGGGGAGCTCTCTCAAGTCTGGACGTTGAAGGTGCCTTCAGACACAAGGAGGAGACTCTGTGAAACTCCATGCTGGTAAATGCTGAACATATGTGTTGTTTTGGCCCAGGCTGTTAGAGTCTGGTCCCAGATAGATAGGGAAATCTATCTAAGTGTAGTAAGTGGCTGGACAAGCCCAGGTCTTATGTTTATGATTTGGTTTTGATTATGTTCTGTTTGCTGTGGACTTTAATAAAACTGGTTGCGGCCAGTTTTTACCAGAACTGCTGTCTGTGAATGAACTGTTTCCGTGCCACTCCGTCTACCCGGACGGCGATCCCAGAGCTATATCCCCTGAAAAGCTTACAATTGGTGCTAGAATGTGCGTGCAGCACAGTGGCGAGAGACAGCAATAAAGGTGAAGTCTGTTGAAGCAGCAGCAGAGAAAAAAAAGTGTGTCAGCAAAAGAAACGTCTGTTGGAGCAGTCTTAAAGAGACAGTAGCCCTAATAGAGTTTGCAAAAGAAAAAAAAAAAGTGTGTCTGCACAGCAAAGCTGAACTTGTTGTGGAAAAGACTGTTGAGTGTGCAGCAGCAAAGGAAAAGTCTGTTGGAGCAGTCTTAAAGAGACAGTGGCCCTAATAGAGTTTGCAGAGAAAAAAAAAAAAAGTGTCTGCACAGCAAAGCTGAATTTTTTGTGGAAAAGACTGTGGAGTGTGTATGTCTTGAGTGAAGACTGCCATTGTTGAGACAGATAAGTCTGACAGCATGGATGACAGCATGGAGGCGCTGTTTGAACAAATGGCGCAAGTTAATGTGCAACATAAGACTGCCGTGGTTGAGACAGATAAGTCCGGCAGTATGGAGGAGCTCCTTGAGTACCTGGTCCAGGCCCAGCGGAGCATGCAGCAGAGCATGGAGCGGCAGCGCCTGCAGCACCAGCAGCGCATGCAGCAGGCCCAGCAGCAATTCCTGCAGCAGCAGCAGGAGAATAACCGGTTGTTTTTTGAGCAGGTTGCAGCACTACAAAAGACTTGCAGCGCATCGTCCCAAAGTAATGTTGCAAAGTCACCTGCATTGTCCGCTGTAAAGAAGGCGGTAAGACGGTCCCTGAAAAAGATGACACCTCGTGACGATGTGGAGGTATATCTCACTAGGTTTGAGGGACTGGCAGAGAAGGAGAATCTGCCCCTATCTGAATGGGCCATGATGGTCGCACCCTATCTGATTGGAGAACCCCAAAGGGCCTATGCTGACCTGAGCGAGCAGGACAGCCAAGACTATGCCAAGCTGAAAGCGGAGATTCTTACCAGGCTGGGTGTTACGGTGACAGCCCGTGCCAGGGGAGTTCATGACTGGAGATGCAGTTGGGAGTCTGCAGTCAGCAAACCTGATTATGGAGTTGAAAAGGTGATAGTGGACTGCTACACCCAAGCACGTCCTCCTGAGGTACAGCCAGAGGTCGGACAAGGAGACCACCAGGACGCCAATCGTCT
This sequence comes from Oophaga sylvatica, assembly GCA_033576555.1. Classification (NCBI taxonomy): domain Eukaryota; kingdom Metazoa; phylum Chordata; class Amphibia; order Anura; family Dendrobatidae; genus Oophaga; species Oophaga sylvatica. The sequence goes on from JARQOD010000001.1 coordinate 283,032,294, forward strand.
GGTCAGCCTGATGGAGAGGGCCTTCGCCACCAAAGACTGCCTCCGTGACCAGCCGTCTGAGAGGTCGTCACTTCAGAGTTCCTGGACGCCGAACTCTCCCGGTAAGAGCGTTCCAGCTGTTGGGGTCGTGTGGGTGGGAGAGTGTGATGGACAGTGTTGGAGATGTCGTGAAATTGCAGCCAACTGTCCAATAGAGGGGGAGCCTATGTGTTGTGATGTTGGTGGATCCCTCTTTCCCTGCGCAGAGCCTGTGTGTGTGTCCACCTCAGCCGAAGAGACTGGACCACAGGGGTCCCCGGTGGTTGTAAATGACTGCCCAGCACAGGCCCTCTTGAACTCAGAGAGTCCAGTGACTTCCGTATGGGACAGCCTGATTGATAGGGACTTTATCCCTGATAAACACCTGAGTGTGGTGTGCGTCCATGGAGACACCAAAGTCTACCCAGAGACTGTCGTGGACTTGATCCCCAAACGCGGGGAGGTTTCATGTGAAGTGGGGGTAGTGAAGAACCTGGTGCCCCCCGTCATATTGGGTAATGACTTTCCCCGGTCTAAGGATCTCTGGGGGAAAAATGTTTCTGATGGACAGTGTGATGAAGCTCCTATTGAGGGTGCGCAGTCCCGAGGGGCGGAACACAATGCTAGTGGGCCGTTAAACTTATGTGATAATGATGATGATGATGATGATAATGATAATGATGATGATGATCATGATAATGATGATGACCATGATAATGATGCTGATGCTGATAATGATGATGATCATGATAGTGATGATGATACTGATCATAATCATGATAATGATATTGATAATAATGATGACTGTGATAGTGATGAAATTCCTTTGCAGGTGATGTTGGGAGACGAGGATGGTGGTTCTCGGGAACCGAGTGTCCCTGACTTACCTGTGTCCTGTGACAATTTTGAGAGTGAGCAGTGGCGAGACCCCTCTCTTAAAACGGCCCAGGAAAATATAAATGTTCTAAATGAGGTTTCCCAAGAGCCTGGCTCTGAGGAGAGGTTTCCTCATGTTGCCATAAACACTCACCTGTTGTATAGGGACACTGAAGTCCAGGGAGAGGTCGTGAGCCAGCTCCTAGTACCTGACCTATATGGAAGTATAGTGCTGGGGTTGTCACATAGTCACATACTTGAGGGACCACCTGAGGGAAACCAGGGACCAGATGGTGAAGTTAATGTTGTGGATGACATGTTAACTAAGGTTCCAGATCAAGATGTGAATGAGAATGAATTGTATAACCCTGACAGTGAGCAGGATGTGAATGAAAATGAAGTGTATAACCCTGAAAGTGAGCAGGATGTGAATGAGAATGAATTGTATAACCCTGACAGTGAGCAGGATGTGAATGAAAATGAAGTGTATAACCCTGAAAGTGAGCCAGATGTGGCTGAGAAAAAGGGGTCAGACAGGGATAGTGGTAGTGATAGTGAATCATCTGATGACAATCAAGCAACCAGTGCAAATGAGGAAGGCATGGTAGCAGAGGAGGTTGAGAGTCCTGAGAGGAAGGCTGATGCTGACCTTGCAGTCGGACAGAAGATGGCATCTGAAGATGTTTTACAGTTGGCCGGTTCCCTGGCGAAGACTAAGGTGAAAGGAGGAGAGCTGAGCTTTAAAGGCAGGACTCTGAAACTGAACACAGCCCAAGTAGATGCTGTTGGAAATGTGAAGTTACCAAGGTATGGTGTGGATCTGTATCGTGCCAAGGACTCTGAGGGAGATGCTGCAGAGGTGGAAAAAGCCATAGAAGTGGTAGTCACCAAGCCAGATGCCTCATCAGAAGCTGAGGTCTCAAGTGAAGCTGTGAGGAACAAGACTGAAGATATGGGGACTGACTCTGTCCAGGAATCTGTTTCTGCCGAAGACAGCGGCGTGGACGGGTTGCGGTTCGGATCAGTAGCTGCAACTCGTGAAGCTCAGGCTGGAAGTTCGGCGCCCGGAGCCCCAGCGGTGTTCCCGAGTGACACCAAGGATCTGGATAAGTCACAAGATGAGATTTTGAGACATCAGGCTGGCGTTGGTGAGCTCAAGCGCACTTTCATGGAGTCTACATCGGAGCCACGTCCCAACAAATGGGAAAAGCGATGTGTCACTCCGTTGCCGCTGCAGACACACGGGAGCTCAGATGGGATGCAGAACGTGGTGGAAGAGAAGAATCCGGCGAGTTCTGAGTATACAGATGCAGCTATCAAGGAGAACTTGAAAGCCGGAATAAATGGAAATATTGGAGACCATAATGATGTGACTGAAGAGGTAGAATGTAAGACTGACGGTAGGGCTTCTGAGCATGTTCTACCAGAAGAGCCTGAAGAAGGGGCCGAAGACATAAAAGATGTCCAACAGGTACCAGATGAATTGATGACTTCTCAGAAAAAACTCCAAACTGTGATGGAGTGTGATGAAAGCCATGAGCATCTTCGTGAGAAAGTCAATGAAGTAAAAGGAAGAATACAGGGAATCTCTTCGTTACAAGAGCAAATGCTGCTCAATAAGTCTAAGGCTCTATATAAGAATGCTGTTGTCATGGTAGAACATTACAATTCAGCTGGAGACTTAGCGGATGAATTATGTGTACTGCAAAAGAAAAACGATCTGCTCCTTCTACAGTCCCAATCATTTGAACAGAGTAGCTTAAAATGGTCAGAGACCATGGCAGAGGAGCTTAAGGTCTGTGAAATAGACTTTATGAGTCAACCGATATTCAAGAAAATAGATGTGCTAAAGAGGGTTCAAGAGGAACTAGAGAAAAGTGAAAAACCCCCTATACCTTCTGTGATAGTTGGTGACACATGGTCAGTGCACCAAGGACAGGAGGTACGTGAGTTTCTGAGGAAGAGTCAGCAGAAGTGTTCTGATGTGCCGGGTCGTACTTCTCTGGCCAGGCACTATATCGAAACTTAGCCCGGCCCTAAGGTCAAGATGAAACCGTGCAGGATACCCGAGGCCCGCAGAGAGCATAGGCCTGGGAGGGTACAGGGTAGTGCGGATGCTTCAGATGAAGAGAAAGCTGATGTTGGCTATGGCTCAGGTGAAGATACAGATGACAGTAGTGAAGATGAAGCTGATGAGGGCCATGACTGGTCCAGAGTTCACTGTCTCTTTTGGATTGTTGACCAGCCCTCCGGTCTGGATGACCAGCCCTCCGGTCTGGAGAAGAGGGGGGGGATATGTGACACAGTGAGAGTATGTGTGTTGAATGGGGTGTACATTTCACCTAGATACTGTGCTGACTGGTATAAGGGAAATGTATGGCTTTGTAAACCTAGTGGTAGAGAAAGGTCACTACACCTTACATTCAGTACACACTTGCAGCTCAGGCCTGAAACCACTCAGCTGTTAATTAGGAGACCAGAAGTAGGTGTCTGCGAACACAGACAGAGAGCTCGCTTAGTCTGGACAAGGAGTCCAGGCACAAGAAGGAGTCTCCAGGAGTATGAGCTGTCTCAGTCTGGGTGCTCGATGTACCCCGGACACAGGAGTAGTCTCTGTGAGAATCCATGCGGATAGCTGCTGAATAGGAGGGGAGCTCTCTCAAGTCTGGACGTTGAAGGTGCCTTCAGACACAAGGAGGAGACTCTGTGAAACTCCATGCTGGTAAATGCTGAACATATGTGTTGTTTTGGCCCAGGCTGTTAGAGTCTGGTCCCAGATAGATAGGGAAATCTATCTAAGTGTAGTAAGTGGCTGGACAAGCCCAGGTCTTATGTTTATGATTTGGTTTTGATTATGTTCTGTTTGCTGTGGACTTTAATAAAACTGGTTGCGGCCAGTTTTTACCAGAACTGCTGTCTGTGAATGAACTGTTTCCGTGCCACTCCGTCTACCCGGACGGCGATCCCAGAGCTATATCCCCTGAAAAGCTTACAATGTATACCGCTACATTTGTGCAATGATTGTCCTGTGATTCTTCTTCATATCCAGTTTAACTGTGGCCATTTCTTTCTCTAAACTATAAATTTTTTGCCCCATCCCATCTTGTAATTTCTCTTGCTAACCTTAAGATATTTTAGTAACTTTTAAATTAAATATCAATAAAATATTATATTTTACTACCTAGTGGGTGATTACATTAGGTCATTTTAGTGCATATTCTATCATTTATGGGAGTACTTCACCTTGTCACTTAATTATTTGTGGGGGAACCTTCTACTTCAGTTATGTTTCCAGCCCATAATACTTATATGTGCTATGTTTTTTTCTTGACTGCTTTAATCAAACATTTGTCTTTGTGGTTCGAGTGTTACAGCACATGGACACATTATAATCTATGGGACTTTTAACGTGTTCAGGGTCTTTTTTATATAAAAAAAAAGCAGTGATAGATCCTATCATTTTTCATATCGTGGTTCCATCTCATGACCATTTTTTTTTTTACAGTGGTCTGGGAAAAACTGAGAAATGTCCAACCTTTAGTTTGTTCTGTAGAACAAACTCTTTTATTTTAACCCGTTTCCCACCCAAGACGTATACCTACAGTACAGACCAAAAGTTTGGACACACCTTCTCATTCAAAGATTTTTCTGTATTTTCATGACTATGAAAATTGTAGAATCACACTGGAGGCATCAAAACTATGAATTAACACATGTGGAATTATACATTATACTTTACAAAAAAGTGTGAAACAACTGAAAATATGACTTATATTCTAGGTTCTTCAAAGTAGCCACCTTTTGCTTTGATTACTCCTTTGCACGCAGAAAAGGTGAACGGATGGACTCTACATGTCCAGTTCCCACCATGAAGCATGGAGGAGGTGGTGTGATGGTGTGGGGGTGCTTTGCTGGTGAAACTGTTGGGGATTTATTCAAAATTGAAGCGGTGAGCGGTCCAGCTCACCCCAAACCATCTCGATTGGGTTCAGGTCTGGTGACTGTGGAGATCAGGTCTTCTGGTGTAGCACCCCAACACTTTCCTTCTTGGTCAAATAGCCGTTACACAGCCTGGAGGTGTGTTTGGGGTCATTGTCCTGTTGAAAAATAAATGATGGTCCAACTAAACGCAAACTGTTGTGAATGGACTTGAAATGAGTTCTGAGCAGAGGCTCCCTCTGGTGGTTACAAGCGGTACTGGACTGTCCAGTGAAGATTGTGAGGAGTGGGAATCAGGTGTTACTGACTGGTCTTATATAAGGTGTGTAGCCCTGGTGTGTAAGGCACACATAAAATCCTGGAGGATGTGCGGAGAGGTAACAGTTTAATGCTTGATATCCATTCACTCCATCACACACTTGGACACACCCATAGGGTATATAAGGTAGTGACATGCAGCAGAGCAGAGTTCTGTTTCCTGTCTTCGGACAGAGGAGTCTAGTCTGGACTTGGAGGGAGGAAGGAGTCTAGCTCGGGTGGCTCAGGAGTGAGTCATCCCACCAGTGTGCAGAGGAGATCAGATTGCATTTCCTGTCAGAGCTCTGTGTGAGCTAAAGTCAGACAGACAGTTGGATGGAAAGAAGAGTTAGCAGCAGAAACTTCAGTCGCCTGTCCCAAGGACAGTGAAGTTCAGTTGATGTGTTCCTGAACTAGGAGAATACTGAGAATCTGTCAGCGAGCTCCAAGGAAGAAGTAAGATAGGATTGACTTGTACCATCCTAGGAAGTGTGGAGTGCTTATGTTAAAGCGCGAGCAGGGCGAAGGGCGCAGTGGAAGGAATTAGAGAAGTGCCTTAGATATTGGATTATCTGCACTATTAGCCGGTCACTGGGGACCGAAGTGTTGCTATCGCTTCACGCATAGTAACGAGAAAACCAGAGACTCGCTGGACTACAAGTCGCAGGAGTAAGCCCTTAGAGTCGGTACGTAACCGGAGTCAGGGAGAACAGTCTAGCCTGATCAGCAAATATAGACTTGGGTCTCACCACTGGAAGGCTCCACCACAATGCTGGCCGGGCAGTACAGCTATAGGGTTAGCTGGAGTATTCGGAGTTAACTTAGCTTCAAGCAAGTTGGACTCATCATATTGGAAGTATAGGAGGCCTCTAACCTGTTCAGCTGTTATCTCGAAGCACATTCTCCACCCTGACCAGCTCCCCGGGACCTGCCTAAACATCTGACAAGTAAAAGGTATGGAAAGACGCTGGATGGTGTGAGACTGATTCATTTAACTGCACCCTACATCATTATAACCATAGACTTTGAGGGACCAGTCCCACCTGTGGGGGACCCGTCATCTAGCTGCCACAACATCCCCTCAGAGATCTACAGCAGCGCTGGTCTTAGTGATCAGAAAACTACAGGTGGCGTCACGAACTGTTATCTACCAATCCCCTGTAAATAATTCCCCCCATCATACGCCTGACCGCCAGGGACACGGAACGAGCCACCGCTGCCAGTGACACAAATCCCATAGACTTTTATGGGCTCGGCTCCGAGTACCCCATATCCCTGGAAACCCACAATTGTGGTGCGTGGTCGAGACAAATCTTGGCGTCACGAACAGGATCCGAAACTTACAAGATTGTAAGCCCTGTGTGCCTAAATTGAACTGTTTGCTGTATGTTACTTTTGGCGCCAAATACCGCCATTTTGCCGCCAAATTGGCGCCCTGAAGCGCTGGTGAAGAAGGTGGGCGTACCTTCGTGGGCGTGTACCCCCCTGAAGCGCGAAAAGTTATGGCCGCCCTCTCCAAGGCCTATTACAATGTGAGATCCAGCCCCACTGCTAAAGAAATACGCCTCCTCTTCATCCTCTATGCGAAGAGGAGGAGACGCAAATCCCGCCTCCACGGAAAGGACCAGAATGTTCCTGTTGGATACCACAGTGAGACCTGGACCGAGGTGGCAGAAGGACAAGAGCAGCTATGCAGTGGAGCAGTGGTGGGCAGGCCCTGCTCCCCAGAAAAGCTGTTGCTTGAACCGGAGCCATCTCTAATACAGGAACTTCAGCAAACTATGCTGGAGCTGCAGAAGGAGAATGCGGTGCTCAGAAGATTAATCCAGCGTCATGCAGACTTGCAGGAGACAGAGAGACGCTGGCATGCCCAGATACAGCGGCTGCTGTGGGACGCAGTGCTCTCTCCCACAAGCATAATGCCGTCACCTGCTTTTCCAAGATCCCTGCTGAAGAAAGCTGAAGGAAAACCGGAGGCCGCCCCCAAAAGTGCTGTACCTGATCCCACCGATGGAGAGGTGGAAGCGAAGGAGGCTGAGGAGGTCTTGCCTGTTCCGGAGTACCAGCTAGGCCAGGAGGCCGCAGCAGATTACAGATCCCCGGCAGGGACACCGGAGGAAACCCAGCCGTCTGTGATGGAGCAGCGACAGCAGCAGGTTAGTGCGTTCCCAACTGAGCCATTGTGCACACCTGCTTCCTGCTCTGCATCACACCAGCATTGTGCATCGGCATCGCCCCCTGCGTACACCTCCGTATCGCAAACTGCGGTTAAATTTGAATCGCTACCTGCAACGCAAACAGCGACGCAATCGGCGTCTCACAAGGAGAAAGCACCCGGCGTGCCCCTAGCGGTTCGCACAAGGACTGTAGCGACCCAGACCTTGATAGCAGGTCACGACCTGTTTGTCATGTGCTCTAAGGAGCATCGCATTGTTCCGGCCCCCGGGGTGGAAAATGTAGTTGAAGTAATTAAAAAGTAAAGACCGGTAGGATCCAGACAGGGGTCTACCGCATGTAACGTTGTAGAAAGTTTGAGAATTTTTACCAATTTTGCATAGTTTTACATATAGAATACCCTGGTTGGGTAAAAGAAAGTTAAAAGAATGTGAATATTGAAGTGAAATATATATGTGTGTCCTTAACCATGTCATGGACTGAGAGGCTGAGGACTGTGCCAGCCCAGAACTTATCTTTGTACATAGTTGCGCTTCGGTGCATTATATTGGTTTTACACGAAGCCACTATTATACAACTACCTCAGAAGAAAAACCCGTATGGTGGGGCCCAGAAAGAGGTCTGCAATAAAGTCCTGCAGCCCACCCAGGACCTACGTGGGAGGTTTTTGGTGCGGGTCCTCCAAAAGAATAAAGTCAAGTATTAATGTGAATATTTATTGAGTGTCTTGATGTTTTAATACTTTTGTATTTTCCTACTGTACAAAATGCAACGTTTAAGAATCCTCACCTCCCGGATGGGAAGAGTTGTAATGTTTATTGTTAATGCAAAACAAAATGTCTTTCTTTTTGTATTTTACAGCCCGGGAGTGCTGTGTTTTACCAAGGGGGGATGTGTAGCCCTGGTGTGTAAGGCACACATAAAATCCTGGAGGATGTGCGGAGAGGTAACAGTTTAATGCTTGATATCCATTCACTCCATCACACACTTGGACACACCCATAGGGTATATAAGGTAGTGACATGCAGCAGAGCAGAGTTCTGTTTCCTGTCTTCGGACAGAGGAGTCTAGTCTGGACTTGGAGGGAGGAAGGAGTCTAGCTCGGGTGGCTCAGGAGTGAGTCATCCCACCAGTGTGCAGAGGAGATCAGATTGCATTTCCTGTCAGAGCTCTGTGTGAGCTAAAGTCAGACAGACAGTTGGATGGAAAGAAGAGTTAGCAGCAGAAACTTCAGTCGCCTGTCCCAAGGACAGTGAAGTTCAGTTGATGTGTTCCTGAACTAGGAGAATACTGAGAATCTGTCAGCAAGCTCCAAGGAAGAAGTAAGAAAGGATTGACTTGTACCATCCTAGGAAGTGTGGAGTGCTTATGTTAAGAGCGCGAGCAGGGCGAAGGGCGCAGTGGAAGGAATTAGAGAAGTGCCTTAGATATTGGATTATCTGCACTATTAGCCGGTCACTGGGGACCGAAGTGTTGCTATCGCTTCACGCATAGTAACGAGAAAACCAGAGACTCGCTGGACTACAAGTCGCAGGAGTAAGCCCTTAGAGTCGGTACGTAACCGGAGTCAGGGAGAACAGTCTAGCCTGATCAGCAAATATAGACTTGGGTCTCACCACTGGAAGGCTCCACCACAATGCTGGCCGGGCAGTACAGCTATAGGGTTAGCTGGAGTATTCGGAGTTAACTTAGCTTCAAGCAAGTTGGACTCATCATATTGGAAGTATAGGAGGCCTCTAACCTGTTCAGCTGTTATCTCGAAGCACATTCTCCACCCTGACCAGCTCCCCGGGACCTGCCTAAACATCTGACAAGTAAAAGGTATGGAAAGACGCTGGATGGTGTGAGACTGATTCATTTAACTGCACCCTACATCATTATAACCATAGACTTTGAGGGACCAGTCCCACCTGTGGGGGACCCGTCATCTAGCTGCCACAACATCCCCTCAGAGATCTACAACAGCGCTGGTCTTAGTGATCAGAAAACTACAGGTGGCGTCACGAACTGTTATCTACCAATCCCCTGTAAATAATTCCCCCCATCATACGCCTGACCGCCAGGGACACGGAACGAGCCACCGCTGCCAGTGACACAAATCCCATAGACTTTTATGGGCTCGGCTCCGAGTACCCCATATCCCTGGAAACCCACAATTGTGGTGCGTGGTCGAGACATAAGGGAGTCGCCTTCCCATCAGGGTTGCCGGTGATCAATTGTTCTGGTCTCACTCCATGATTCTGTTTCCCTTGTAGCCTGCTGTGTCGTGTCTGCATCTCCTGCTAACAGATAAGACATTTTCTTTTTTTTGTTTTTGTGCTTTATTTTTGCATTTTGTCCTGCACTTCCGTGGGGGCCTTCTGGGTCCCCTCCGGGGGCTTTTGCCCTCTCAGTTTAGTTCAGCCACTGATGTTTGTACTTTTGCTTTTTCCAGTTTTTTCAGTGGCTGCTGTTTTGGTTTTGTTGCACCAGAGAACTAATTTAGGTGGTGGAGGTCGTGTGATCTCAGGTGTTTTTGAAATTAGTAGAGTTGGTGCTTTGCAGGGTTTTTTGGGATTGCAGTAAGTACCCTTCCTATCCTTTTCTATTTAGATAGCTTGGGCCCCAACGTTTGCTCATACTATTTTCTGTCTGTGTCAGTATTTCTTCTTGTCTAACAGCCATTACATGTTTGGGGGCTTTCTATGTTCTTTGGGGATCTGCTCGCGGGCAGATAGCTTTCCTATTTCTATCTTTAGGTGTAGTTAGTTTCTCAGGCTGTGACGAGGCGTCTAGGACCAACGTAGGAATGCTCCACGGCTGCCTCTAGTTGTGGTGGTTAGTCAGGGTACTGCAATCTCATAGATTCCAACTGCTCTGGTGTATTGCATTTTTTACCTGCACTCCTCAGTTACCGAAACATAACAGTATCACCGGCCCAAAATTTAAAGTTGTATGGTACTCACAGAAGGGAAAAATATTGTGAAAGAAAAAACGGTTGTCAGAGTTGTCAGAGATATTTTTCTGTTTGTTGCATTTTTTTTCCCCTCTGTATCTCTGGGTGCTGGGGAGGATTTTTTTTTCTCTCTCAATGGAGTTTGCACAGTTGTCTGGCCGTGTGGATCAGCTTGCCACTGAGGTTCAGAGTATTGCTGCATATCTTGCTAGGTTGCCTGTTGTGGAACCTAGGATTCCCATGCCAGATTTGTTTTTGGGGGATCGAGCTAAGTTTCAGAATTTCAAAAATAACTGTAAATTGTTTTTTGCCTTAAAATCTAAGTCCTCAGGGAACGCAGCGCAGCAGGTTCAAATTGTCATCTCTCTCCTGCGCGGCGATCCTCAGGATTGGGCTTTTTCCCTGACACCTGGGGATCCTGTTTTGAGTGATGTTGATGCATTTTTTCAGGCTTTGGGGTTATTGTACGATGAGCCTAATGTCACTAATCAAGCTGAAAAAGCCTTGTTGGCATTAAATCAGGGGCTTGATGACGCTGAGTTATACTGTCAGAGATTCCGTAGGTGGGCAGTCCTGACCAAGTGGAATGACGACGCTTTGGCGGCCCTTTTTCGGAAGGGTCTGTCAGATAATGTAAAGGATGTTATGGTGGGATTCCCTGTCCCCTCTGGTCTCAATGATTCTATGTCATTAGCGATTCAAATTGACAGACGTTTGCGTGAGCGGAGAAGTATGCGTGGAATAGTGTTGCCTTGTGAACCTGCTTCTGAATCCATGCAGTGTGATAGAGTGATGTCTGGGGCACAGCGTCATGAGTTTCGAAAGCGCAATGGGTTATGTTTCTACTGTGGTAATGCCTCTCATGCTATTTCAGTCTGCCCTAAGCGGGGAAGACTGTTATGTTACGGTAGCTGAGGAGTGCAGGTAAAAAAGGCAATACACCAGAGCAGTTGGAATCTATGGGATTGCAGTACCCTGACTAACCACCGCAACTAGAGGCAGCCGTGGAGCGTTCCTACGTTTGTCCTAGACGCCTCGTCACAGCCTGAGAAACTAACTACACCTAAAGATAGAAATAGGAAAGCTATCTGCCCCGGAGCAGAACCCAAAGATAATAGAAAGCCCCCAAACATGTAATGGCGGTTAGACAAGAGGAAATACTGACACAGAAAGAAAATAGTATGAGCAAACGCTGGGGCCCAAACTATCTAAATAGAAAAGGATAGGAAGGGTACTTACTGCAATCTCAGAAAACCCTGAAAAAAACCAACTCTACTAATTTCAAAATCACCTGAGATCACACGACCTCTACCACCTAAATTAGTTCTCTGGTGTAACAAAAACAAAACAGCAGCCACTGAAAAAAAACTGGAAAAAGCAAAAGTACAAAACACAGTGGCTGGACTAAACTGAGAGGGCAAAAGCCCTCGGAGGGGACCTGAAGGCCCCCACAGAAGTGCAGGACAAAATGCAAAAATATAGCAAAAACACAAAATAAGAAATTGTCTTATCTGATAGCAGGAGATGCAGACACGACACAGCAGGCTACAAGGGAAACTGGAAAGAAGGATTCAGACCAGAACAATTGATCACCGGCAACCCTGATGGGAAAAGGGACTCCCTTACATAAGACCAATCAGTAACACCTGATTCCCAGTCCTCACAATCCTCACTAGTACCGATTGTAACCACCAGAGGGAGGCTCTGCTCAGAACTCATCTCAAACCCATTCACAACAGTACCCCCCCGTTGAGGAGGGGTCACAAACCCTCATTTGAGCAACCAGGTCGGTCAGGATGAGTTCTATGATACGCACGGATAAGTCTCCTAGCATGGATGTCCGAAGCAAACACCCAAGAATTGTCTTCCTGACCATAACCTCTCCATTTAACCAAATACTGGAGTCTTCGTCTAGAAAAACGAGAATCCAATATTTTCTCAACCACATACTCCAGATTGCCCTCAACCAAAACAGGGTCAGGAGGCACAGCAGCAGGAACCACTGGCTCAACAAACCTCTTCAACAAGGACTTGTGGAACACGTTATGGATCTTAAATGTCCCTGGAAGAAGCAAACGAAAAGAAACAGGATTAATAATCTCCATGATCTTATAAGGTCCAATGAACCTAGGCTTAAATTTAGGAGATGCTACTCTCATAGGAATATTCTTTGAGGACAACCAGACCAAGTCCCCCACTTTAAACCGAGGACCATCAGTCCTATGCCGGTTAGCAAACCGCTGGGCCTTCTCCTGAGAGAGGGACAACCTCTCCACTACCTGGTCCCAAATCTGCTGCATACGCTCAACAACAGAGTCAACACCTGGACAGACAGAAGCCTCCGTCTGTCCTGAAGAAAATCGAGGGTGAAACCCAGAATTACAGAAAAACGGAGACATCAAAGTGGCAGAGCTAGCCCTATTATTAAGAGCAAACTCAGCCAAAGGCAAAAAAGAGACCCAGTCATCCTGATCAGCAGACACAAAGCATCTTAGATAAGTCTCCAATGTCTGGTTTGTTCTCTCAGTTTGACCATTGGTCTGAGGATGAAATGCCGAGGAGAAAGACAATTGAACACCCAGTTTAGAACAAAAAGTCCTCCAAAATCTGGAAACAAACTGGACTCCTCTGTCAGACACAATGTTCTCAGGAATGCCGTGTAAACGAACCACGTGCTGAAGGAACAACGGCACCAATTCAGAGGAGGAAGGCAACTTAGGTAATGGCACAAGATGTATCATCTTGGAAAACCTATCACAAATTACCCAGATGGTGGTCATTCTCTGAGAAACAGGAAGATCGGAAATTAAATCCATAGAGATATGGGTCCATGGTCTCTTGGGCACAGGCAATGGCATCAACAAACCACTAGAGCGAGAGCAAGGCTTGGAGCGAGAGCAAGTCCCGCAGGACTGCACAAATTCCCTGACATCGCGAGACAAGGTAGGCCACCAAAAGGACCGACTAACCAAGTCTCTGGTACCAAAATTCCGGGATGCCCAGCCAATGCGGAACAATGAATCTCAGACATCACACTCTTTTTCCATTGGTCCGGGACAAACAATTTTCCAACAGGGCAGCGCTCGGGCCTATCCTCCTGACACCCCTCCAGAGCAAGTCTCAAATTGGGCGAGATGGCGGAAAGAACTACACCCTCCTTCAAAATAACAGAGGGATCAGATAGCTCAGGAGAGTCCGCAAGGAAACTCCTCGAGAGGGCATCCGCCTTAACATTCTTAGTGCCAGGAAGAAAGGAAACCACAAAATTAAAACGTGTGAAAAACAAGGCCCACCTGGCCTGTCTAGGATTGAGTCGCTTGGCAGATTCCAGATAGACCAGATTCTTATGGTCCGTAAGGACCACCACCTGATGTTTGGCTCCCTCCAGCCAATGTCTCCACTCTTCAAAAGCCCACTTCATGGCCAATAACTCCCGATTACCCACGTCATAATTACGTTCAGTAGGAGAAAATTTTCGAGAGAAAAAGGCACAAGGGTTACTTTTAGAGGTCTCTGGATCTTTTTGGGACAAAACGGCACCTGCCCCAATTTCAGAGGCATCAACCTCCACCTGAAATGGCAGAGAAACATCAGGCTGCCGTAGAACAGGAGCAGAAGTGAATCTCTGCTTAAGTTCCTGAAACGCAGAGACTGCCTCAGGAGGCCAATTCACCACATCAGAACCCTTTCTGGTCAAATCAGTTAATGGTTTAACAATAACCGAGAAATTACCAATAAATTTACGATAAAAATTGGCAAAACCCAAAAATCTCTGAAGAGCCTTTAATGAAGTAGGTTGGACCCAATCACAGATGGCCTGAACCTTGACCGGGTCCATTTCAATAACAGATGGGGACAAAATGAATCCCAGAAATGAGATCTTCTGTACGCCAAAAAGACACTTTAATCCCTTCACATACAGAGCATTCTCTCTCAAAATCTGGAATACAGTTCGAACATGTTTCACATGAGAGTCCCAGTCATTAGAAAAAATCAAGATATCATCCAAATAACAATCAGAAACTTGTCCACAAAATCCCTGAAAATGTCATTCATGAAGGACTGGAAGACGGAAGGAGCATTAGTGAGCCCAAAGGGCATCACAAGGTACTCAAAATGCCCTTCAGGGGTGTTAAATGCCGTCTTCCATTCATCCCCGTGCTTAATGCGAATAAGGTTATACGCCCCCCTGAGGTCAAGCTTGGTAAACCAAGTAGCGTTTTTCACCCTGGAAAACAGGTCAGAAATCAAGGGTAACGGGTATTGATATTTCACAGTAATATTGTTCAAGAGACGATAATCAATACACGGCCTTAATGAACCATCTTTTTTGGCCACAAAGAAAAAACCGGCACCTAAGGGTGAAGAGGATGGTCTGATATGACCCTTCTCCAATGATTCCTTGATATAAGACCGCATAGCGTCATGTTCAGGTACAGACAAGTTAAAAAGGCGACCTTTAGGGAATTTACTACCTGGCACTAATTCAATAGCGCAGTCATAGCTCCTATGGGGAGGTAAGGATGCAGATTTACTTTCGCTAAACACATCAGAAAAATCAAACAAAAAGTCAGGAACATCCTCAGCCTGGGGGGAGCAGAAAAAACAGGAGTGTTGGTATTAACACATTGGCAGCCCAACTGGTTACAGACACAGATTTCCAATCCAAAACAGGATTATGAGACTGTAACCAAGGGAAACCCAGCACTATAATGTCATGCAGATTATATAGAACCAAAAATTTGCAGCACTCCTGGTGATCAGGTTCAACCCTCATTATCACCTGAGTAGAAAACTGGGGTTTATTCTCAGCCAAAGGGGTAGAATCAATCCCCAGTAAAGGAATAGACTTCTGTAGGGGTATCAAGGGAAACCCACAACGTTTAGCAAAATCATAATCCATCAGGTTAATAGCTGCTCCAGAATCAACGAAAGCCTGAGCAGAAAATGAGGACAGAGAGCATATCAGAGTGACAGTTAACAAAAACTTAGTCTGAACACTACCCAAGACAACCGAGCGTGCAAAACGTCTTCCCCGCTTAGGGCAGACTGAAATAGCATGAGAGGCATCACCACAGTAGAAACATAACCCATTGCGCTTTCGAAACTCATGACGCTGTGCCCCAGACACCACTCCATCACACTGCATGGGCTCAGCAGCTGGCTCACAAGGCAACACCACTCCACGCATACTTCTCCGCTCACGCAAACGTCTGTCAATTTGAATCGCTAATGACATAGAATCATTGAGACCAGAGGGGACAGGGAATCCCACCATAACATCCTTTACATTATCCGACAGACCCTTCCGGAAAAGGGCCGCCAAAGCGTCGTCATTCCACTTGGTCAGGACTGCCCACCTACGGAATCTCTGACAGTATAACTCAGCGTCATCAAGCCCCTGATTTAATGCCAACAAGGCTTTTTCAGCTTGATCAGTGACATTAGGCTCATCGTACAATAACCCCAAAGCCTGAAAAAATGCATCAACATCACTCAAAACAGGATCCCCAGGTATCAGGGAAAAAGCCCAATCCTGAGGATCGCCGCGCAGGAGAGAGATGATAATTTGAACCTGCTGCGCTGCGTTTCCTGAGGACTTAGATTTTAAGGCAAGAAACAATTTACAATTATTTTTGAAATTCTGAAACTTAGCTCGATCCCCTAAAAACAAATCTGGCATGGGGATCCTAGGTTCCACAACAGGCAACCTAGCAAGATATGCAGCAATACTCTGAACCTCAGTGGCAAGCTGATCCACACGGCCAGACAACTGTGCAAACTCCATTGGGAGAAAAGATCCTCCCCAGTACCCAGAGATACAGAGGGAAAAAAAAAAAAAAAAATGCAACAAACAGAAAAATATCTCTGACAACTTTTCTTCCTTCAAAATATTTTTTCCCTTCTGTGAGTACCATACAATTTTTATGGCCGGTGATACTGTTATGTTACGGTAGCTGAGGAGTGCAGGTAAAAAAGGCAATACACCAGAGCAGTTGGAATCTATGGGATTGCAGTACCCTGACTAACCACCGCAACTAGAGGCAGCCGTGGAGCGTTCCTACGTTGGTCCTAGACGCCTCGTCACAGCCTGAGAAACTAACTACACCTAAAGATAGAAATAGGAAAGCTATCTGCCCGGAGCAGAACCCCAAAGATAATAGAAAGCCCCCAAACATGTAATGGCGGTTAGACAAGAGGAAATACTGACACAGAAAGAAAATAGTATGAGCAAACGCTGGGGCCCAAACTATCTAAATAGAAAAGGATAGGAAGGGTACTTACTGCAATCTCAGAAAACCCTGAAAAAACACCAACTCTACTAATTTCAAAATCACCTGAGATCACACGACCTCTACCACCTAAATTAGTTCTCTGGTGTAACAAAAACAAAACAGCAGCCACTGAAAAAAAACTGGAAAAAGCAAAAGTACAAAACACAGTGGCTGGACTAAACTGAGAGGGCAAAAGCCCCCGGAGGGGACCCTGAAGGCCCCCACAGAAGTGCAGGACAAAATGCAAAAATATAGCAAAAACACAAAATAAGAAATTGTCTTATCTGATAGCAGGAGATGCAGACACGACACAGCAGGCTACAAGGGAAACTGGAAAGAAGGATTCAGACCAGACAATTGATCACCGGCAACCCTGATGGGAAAATGACTCCCTTACATAAGACCAATCAGTAACACCTGATTCCCAGTCCTCACAATCCTCACTAGTACCGCTTGTAACCACCAGAGGGAGGCTCTGCTCAGAACTCATCTCAAACCCATTCACAACAGAAGACGTTTTGCACGCTCAGTTGTCTTGGGTAGTGTTCAGACTAAGTTTTTATTAACTGTCACTCTGATATGCTCTCTGTCCTCATTTTCTGCTCAGGCTTTCGTTGATTCTGGAGCAGCTATTAACCTGATGGATTATGATTTTGCTAAACGTTGTGGGTTTCCCTTGATACCCCTACAGAAGTCTATTCCCCTACTGGGGATCGATTCTACCCCTTTGGCTGAGAATAAACCTCAGTTCTCTACTCAGGTGATAATGAGGGTTGAACCTGATCATCAGGAGAGTTGCAAATTTCTGGTGCTGTATAATCTGCATGACATTATTGTACTAGGTTTCCCTTGGTTACAGTCTCATAATCCTGTTTTGGATTGGAAATCTGTGTCTGTGACCAGTTGGGGCTGCCAATGTGTTAATGCCAACACTCCTGTTTTTTCTGCCTCTCCCCAGGCTCAGGATGTTCCTGACTTTTTGACTGATTTTTCTGATGTGTTTAGCGAAAGTAAATCTGCATCCTTGCCTCCCCTATAGGAGCTATGACTGCGCTATTGAATTAGTGCCTGGTAGTAAATTCCCTAAAGGTTGCCTTTTTAACTTGTCTGTACCTGAACATGACGCTATGCGGTCTTATATCAAGGAGTCATTGGAGAAGGGTCATATCAGACCATCCTCTTCACCCTTAGGTGCCGGTTTTTTCTTTGTGGCCAAAAAGGATGGTTCATTAAGGCCGTGTATTGATTATCGTCTTTTGAACAATATTACTGTGAAATATCAATATCCGTTACCCTTGATTTCTGACCTGTTTTCCAGGGTGAAAAATGCTACTTGGTTTACCAAGCTTGACCTCAGGGGGGCATATAACCTTATTCGCATTAAGCACGGGGATGAATGGAAGACGGCATTTAATACCCCTGAGGGGCATTTTGAGTACCTTGTGATGCCCTTTGGGCTCACTAATGCTCCTTCTGTCTTCCAGTCCTTCATGAATGACATTTTCAGGGATTTTGTGGATAAATTTCTGATTGTTTATTTGGATGATATCTTGATTTTTTCCAATGACTGGGACTCTCATGTGAAACATGTTCGAACTGTATTCCAGATTTTGAGAGAGAATGCTCTGTATGTGAAGGGATCAAAGTGTCTTTTTGGCGTACAGAGGATCTCATTTTTGGGATTCATTTTGTCCCCATCTGTTATTGAAATGGACCCGGTCAAGGTTCAGGCCATCTGTGATTGGGTCCAACCTACTTCATTAAAGGCTCTTCAAAGATTTTTGGGTTTTGCCAATTTTTATCATAAATTTATTGGTAATTTCTCGGTTATTGTTAAACCTTTAACTGATTTGACCAAAAAGGGTTCTGATGTGGTGAATTGGCCTCCTGAGGCAGTCTCTGCATTTCAGGAACTTAAGCAGAAATTTACTTCTGCTCCTGTTCTACGGCAGCCTGATGTTTCTCTACCATTTCAGGTGGAGGTTGATGCCTCTGAAATTGGGGCAGGTGCCGTTTTGTCCCAAAGAGATCCAGAGACCTCTAAAAGTAACCCTTGTGCCTTTTTCTCTCGAAAATTTTCTCCTACTGAACGTAATTATGACGTGGGTAATCGGGAGTTATTGGCCATGAAGTGGGCTTTTGAAGAGTGGAGACATTGGCTGGAGGGAGCAAAACATCAGGTGGTGGTCCTTACGGACCATAAGAATCTGGTTTATCTGGAATCTGCCAAGCGACTTAATCCTAGACAGGCCAGGTGGGCCTTGTTTTTCACACGTTTTAATTTTGTGGTTTCATTTCTTCCTGGCACTAAGAATGTTAAGGCGGATGCCCTCTCGAGGAGTTTCTTTGCGGACTCTCCTGAGTTATCTGATCCTTCTGTTATTTTGAAAGAGGGTATAGTTCTTTCCGCCATCTCGCCCAATTTGAGACTGGCTTTGGAGGGGTGTCAGGAGGATAAGCCCGAGCGCTGCCCTGTTGGGAAATTGTTTGTCCCGGACCAGTGGAAAAAGAGTGTGATGTCTGAGATTCATTGTTCCGCGCTGGCCGGTCATCCCGGAATTTTTGGTACCAGAGACTTGGTTAGTCGGTCCTTTTGGTGGCCTACCTTGTCTCGTGATGTCAGGGAACTTGTGCAGTCCTGCAGGGACTTGCTCTGCTCCAAGCCTTGCTCTCGCTCTAGTGGTTTGTTGATGCCATTGCCTGTGCCCAAGAGACCATGGACCCATATCTCTATGGATTTCATTTCCGACCTCCCTGTTTCTCAGAGAATGACCGTCATCTGGGTGATTTGTGATAGGTTTTCCAAGATGATACATCTTGTGCCATTACCTAAGTTGCCTTCCTCCTCTGAATTGGTGCCTTTGTTCCTTCAGCACGTGGTTCGTTTACACGGCATTCCTGAGAACATTGTGTCTGACAGAGGAGTCCAGTTTGTTTCAAGATTTTGGAGGACCTTTTGTTCTAAACTTGGTGTTCAATTGTCTTTCTCCTCGGCGTTTCATCCTCAGACCAATGGTCAAACTGAGAGAACAAACCAGACATTGGAAACTTATCTAAGATGCTTTGTGTCTGCTGATCAGGATGACTGGGTCTCTTTTTTGCCTTTGGCTGAGTTTGCTCTTAATAATAGGGCTAGCTCTGCCACTTTGATGTCTCCATTTTTCTGTAATTCTGGGTTTCACCCTCGATTTTCTTCAGGACAGACGGAGGCTTCTGTCTGTCCAGGTGTTGACTCTGTTGTGGAGCGTATGCAACAGATTTGGGACCAGGTAGTGGAGAGGTTGTCCCTCTCTCAGGAGAGGGCCCAGCGGTTTGCTAACCGGCATAGGACTGATGGTCCTCGGTTTAACCCCTTCATGACCCAGCCTATTTTGACCTTAAAGACCTTGCCATTTTTTGCAACTCTGACCAGTGTCCCTTTATGAGGTAATAACTCAGGAACGCTTCAACGGATCCTAGCGATTCTGAGACTGTTTTTTCGTGACATATTGGGCTTCATGTTAGTGGTAAATTTAGGTCGTTAATTTTTGCGTTTATTTGTGAAAAAAATGGAACTTTGGCCAAAATTTTGAAAATTTCGCAATTTTCAAATTTTGAATTTTTATTCTGTTAAACCAGAGAGTTATGTGATACAAAATAGTTAATAAATAACATTTCCCACATGTCTACTTTACATCAGCACAATTTTGGGAACAACATTTTTTTTTGTTAGGAAGTTATAAGGGTTAAAAGTTGACCAGCGATTTCTCATTTTTACAGCAAAATTTACAAAACCATTTTTTTTAGGGACCACCTCACATTTGAAGTCACTTTGAGGGGTCTATATGGCAGAAAATACCCAAAAGTGACACCATTATAAAAACTGCACCCCTCAAGCTACTCAAAACTACATTCAAGAAGATTATTAACCCTTCAGGTGCTTCACAGGAACTAAAGCAACGTGGAAGGAAAAAATGGACATTTTAATTTTTCCAACAAAATTTTTCTTTTAGCATCAATTTTTTCATTTTTGCATGGGCATCAGGATAAAATGGACCCTAAAATTTGTTGGGCAATTTCTCCTGAGTATACAGATACCTCATATGTGGTCATAAACCACTGTTTGGGCGCACGGCAGGGCTCAGAAGTGAAGGAGCGCCATTTGACTTTTTGAATGGAAAATATGCTGGAATATTTAGCGGTTGCCATGTCGCATTTGGAGAGTCCCTGTGTGCCTAAACATTGGAGCTCCCCCACAAGTGACCCCATTTTGGAAACTAGACGCCGTAAGGAACTTATCTAGATGCAGAGTGAGCACTTTGAACCCCCAGGTGCTTCACAAATTGATCCGTAAAAAAAAGAAAGTACTTTTTTTTTTCACAAAAATTTTCTTTTAGCCTCAGTTTTTTCATTTTCACATGGGCAACAGTATAAATTGGATCCTAAAATTTGTTGGGCAATTTCTCCTGAGTACACAGATACCTCATATGTGGTCATAAACCACTGTTTGGGCGCACGGCAGGGCTCAGAAGGTAAGGAGCGCCATTTGACTTTTTGAATGGAAAATTAGCTCCAGTCGTTAGCGGACACCATGTCATGTTTGGAGAGCCCCTGTATGCGTAAACTTTGGAGCTCCCCCACAGATGACCCCATTTTGGAAACTAGACCCCCTAAGAAACTTATGCAGATGCACAGTGAGCACTTTGAACCCCCAGGTGCTTCACAAAACTTTATAACGCAGAGCCGTGAAAATAAAAAATCTTTTTTTTTTCTCAAAAAATTATTATTTAGCCCCATATTTTTTATTTTCACAATGGTTACAGGAGAAATTGGACCCCAAAAGTTGTTGTCTAATTTGTCCTAAGTACGCTAGTACCTCACATGTGGGGGAGAATCACTGTTTGGGCACACGTCAGGGCTTGGAAGGGATGTAGTGACGCTTTGAAATGCCGACTTGATGGAATGGTCTGCGGGCGGGCAGAGCCCCTGATGTGCCTAAACAGTAGAAACCCCCCACAAGTGACCACATTTTGTAAACTAGACCCCTCAAGGAACTTAACTAGATGTGTGGTGAGCACCTTGAACCCCCACATGCTTCACAGAAGTTTGTAATGCAGAGCCGTGAAAATAAAAAATCATTTTTTTCCTCAAAAACTGATTTTTTTAACCCGCAATTTTTTATTTTCACAAGGGTAACAGGAGAAATTGGACCACAAAAGTTGTTGTACAGTTTGTCCTGAGTACACTGGTACCCCATATGTGGGGGGGAACCACTGTTTTGGCGCATGGGAGAGCACAGAAGGGAAGGAGCGCCATTTTGGAATGCAGACTTGATGGAATGTTCTGTGGGCGTCATGTTGCCTTTGCAGAGCCCCTGATGTGCCTAACCAGTAGAAACCCCCCACAAGTGACCCCATTTTGGAAACTAGACCCCCCAAGGAGCTTATCTAGATGTGTAGTGAGCACTTTGAACCCCCAAGGGCTACACAGAAGTTTATAACGCCGGGCCATGAAAATAAAAAAATCATATTTTTTCCACAAACATGATCTTTTAGTCCCCAATTTTTTTATTTTCCCAAGGGTAACAGGAGAAATTAGACCTCAAAAGTTGTTGTCCAATTTGTCCTGAGTACGCTGATATCCCATATGTGGGAGAAAACTACTGTATGGGCACACTTCGGGGCTCGGAAGGGAAGTAGTGACGTTTTGAATTGCCGACATGATGGAATGGTCTGCGGGCGTCATGTTACGTTTGCAGAGCTCATGATGTGCCTAAACAGTATAAACTCCCCACAAGTGACCCCATTTTGGAAACTAGACCCCGCAAGGAACTTATCTAGATGTGTAGTGAGCACTTTGAACCCCCAAGTTCTTCACAGAAGTTTATAACGCAGAGCCGTGAAAATAAAAAATCATTTTTTTTCCACAAAAATAACTTTTTTAGTCCCCAATTTTTTTTCCCAAAAGTAACAGGAGAAATTAGACCCCCAAAGTTGTTGTGCAATTTTTCCCGAGTACGCTGATACCCCATATGTGGGGGTAAACCACTGTTTGGGCACACGTCGGGGCTTGGAATAAAGGGAGCACTGTTTGACTTTTTGAACGCAAAATTTGCAGGAATCAATGGTGGCGCCATGTCGCGTATGGAGATCCCCTGATGTACCTAAATAGTGGAAACCTCTCAATTCTAACTCCAACCCTAACCCCAACACACCCCTAACCCCAACCCTAACCCCTACACACCCCTAACCCTAATACAAACCCTAACCATAACCCTAACCCCAACACACCCCTAACCCTAATCCCAACTCTAACCATAAACCTAACCACAAGCCTAACCCTAATCCCAACCCTAACCCCAAAACACCCCTAACGCTTATCCCAACCCTAACCCTAATCCCAACCTTAACCCTAATTCCAACCCTAACCCTAATTCCAACCCTAACCCTAGTTCTAACCCTTACCCTAGTTCTAACAATTACCCTAGTTCTAACCCTAACCCTAGTTCTAACCCTAAGGCTGAGTTCATATTGCGTTTTACCAGCCCGTTCAACACGTAGCGTTGACGGGCTGGAACGGTATAGCATAACGCGATCGCGTTATGCTATACCCGCTAGTGCAGAGGAATCAGCGATGATTCATCTGTGCTAGCGGTGATGGAGCCCAGACGCTGCAGCCTGCGTCCAAGGCTCCGTCACTGAATGACGACACGTCGCGAACGCATGCCGCTTCATGGCATGCGTTGCGATGCGCACACAAATGGGGTGAATTGCAGCGTTAACGGACTGCGTTACACCGCGTTATACCGCGGTGAAACGCAGTCCATCTAACGGACTGCCATAATGCAATATGAACCCAGCCTGACCCTAAGGCCCCGTGCACACGTTGTGGATTCACTTGCGGATTTTTCTAAAATCCGCAGGTAAAACGACCTGCCTTTTACCTGCGTATTTAGCGCGGATTTGCTGTGGTTTTTCTCTGCGGTTTTACACCTATAATGGAATAGGTGTAAAATCGCTGCGGAATCCGCACAAAGAATTGACATGCTGCGGATTTAAAACCGCAGCAAATCCGCGCTGAAAAATCTGCAGCATGTGCACAGCGTTTTTTTTTACCATTTATTTGCATTGTACTGTACATGGTTTCTGGATCTGCTGTGGATCAGCAGCGAAATCGGCTGCGGATCAGCAGCGAAATCAGCAGCGGATCAGCAGCGAAATCAGCTGAGGATCAGCAGCGAAATCAGCTGCGGATCAGCAGCGAAATCAGCTGCGGATCAGCAGCGAAATCCGCTGCGGATCAGCAGCAAATCCGCTGCGGATCAGCAGCGAAATCACGCTGCGGATCAGCAGCGAAATCAGCTGCGGATCAGCAGAGAAATCAGCTGCGGATCCGCAGCAAAATCCGCAACGTGTGCAAGGGCCTAAGGCTGTGGTTCCACGGTCCGGAACCACAGCGCTTTGGACGGAGCGGAAATTCCGCTCCGTCTAAGCCCCGCCCCCTTTGTGACGCGCGCTCTTTCCAGAGGTGTTCAGGACACCTCCGGAACACCTCCGGAAAGAAGGCAGGGCTACATAGCCCTGTGTGAAATTCTGTTGCGGCGACGCACCGTCGCCGCAACACGCGAGGACATGCTGCGGTCTGAAAAGACGCGCCGCATGTCCGTTTACGCAGGTCTGCCACCTGCGTGTTGTTACGCATAGTGGAGACGGGATTTCTTGAAATCCCCTCCACTATGCTGTAACATCTGGACGCTGCGTGTTTGGCGCTGCGCCAGCGCACAGCGCCAAACACGCAGCGTTTACTGATCGTGGAAACTCACCCTAATAGGAAAAAAAAAAATTCTTTATTATTTTTCCCTACCTATGACAGGGGGGGTTCACTTACTTTTTTTTATTTTGATCACTGTGACAGTTTATCACAGTGATCAAAATAAATTTTTTGACTAGGCAGGGCGCACTGCGCATGCGCCGGACGGCGGGCGCACTGCGCATGCGCCCGCCATTTTCCAAGATGGCGGCGCCCATGAAGAGGCCCGGGCGGACGCCGGGACCGATCCAGGGACATCGGTGGATCGGGAGAGGTGAGTAGGGTGGTCGGAAGGTTAGGGGGGGGATCGGAAGGTGGGGGCACCGGAGCAAAGGAGGAGGGGAGCTGTTAGTGACGGCGGTGACCGATCGCTGCCATCTTTCGGTGGCGGCGGCCGATCGCCGCCGTGAATCCGTGTGGGGGGGGTCAGGGCTCGGTGTCCAGCCATGGCAGATGCTATTGCAGTATCGGCCATGGCTGGATTGTAATATTTCACCAATTATATTGGTGAAATATTACAGATTGCTCTGATTGGCTGTTTCACTTTTAACAGCCAATCAGAGCGATCGTGGCCACGGGGGGGTTAAGCCAACCCCCCTGTGGTGAAGCACAAAGGGTCCTGTGCTGGCGGGTCGGGTGACCTTTCAGTGACCCCGGTCACCCGACCCGCAGGGACGCGATCCTTTCATGACGCCACATAGGCGTCATGGGTCGGATTGGCACTGATTTTCATGACGCCTACGTGGCGTCATGGGTCGGGAAGGGGTTAAAGTGGGGGACTTGGTCTGGTTGTCCTCAAAAAATATTCCTATGAGAGTGGCATCTCCTAAATTTAAGCCTAGGTTCATTGGACCTTATAAGATCATGGAGATTCTTAATCCTGTTTCTTTTCGTTTGCTTCTTCCAGGGACATTTAAGATCCATAACGTGTTCCACAAGTCCTTGTTGAAGAGGTTTGTTGAGCCAGTGGTTCCTACTACTGTGCCTCCTGACCCTGTTTTGGTTGAGGGCAATCTGGAGTATGTGGTTGAGAAAATATTGAATTCTCGTTTTTCTAGATGGAAACTCCAGTATTTGGTTAAGTGGAGAGGTTATGGTCAGGAAGACAATTCTTGGGTGTTTGCTTCGGACATCCATGCTAGGAGACTCATCCGTGCGTATCATAGAACTCATCCTGACCGACCTGGTTGCTCAAGTGAGGGTTCGGTGACCCCTCCTCAAGGGGGGGTACTGTTGTGAATGGACTTGAAATGAGTTCTGAGCAGAGGCTCCCTCTGGTGGTTACAAGCGGTACTGGACTGTCCAGTGAAGATTGTGAGGAGTGGGAATCAGGTGTTACTGACTGGTCTTATATAAGGGAGTCGCCTTCCCATCAGGGTTGCCGGTGATCAATTGTTCTGGTCTCACTCCATGATTCCTGTTTCCCTTGTAGCCTGCTGTGTCGTGTCTGCATCTCCTGCTAACAGATAAGACATTTTCTTTTTTTTGTTTTTGTGCTTTATTTTTGCATTTTGTCCTGCACTTCCGTGGGGGCCTTCTGGGTCCCCTCCGGGGGCTTTTGCCCTCTCAGTTTAGTTCAGCCACTGATGTTTGTACTTTTGCTTTTTCCAGTTTTTTCAGTGGCTGCTGTTTTGGTTTTGTTGCACCAGAGAACTAATTTAGGTGGTGGAGGTCGTGTGATCTCAGGTGTTTTTGAAATTAGTAGAGTTGGTGCTTTGCAGGGTTTTTTGGGATTGCAGTAAGTACCCTTCCTATCCTTTTCTATTTAGATAGCTTGGGCCCCAACGTTTGCTCATGCTATTTTCTGTCTGTGTCAGTATTTCTTCTTGTCTAACAGCCATTACATGTTTGGGGGCTTTCTATGTTCTTTGGGGATCTGCTCCGGGGCAAATAGCTTTCCTATTTCTATCTTTAGGTGTAGTTAGTTTCTCAGGCTGTGACGAGGCGTCTAGGACCAACGTAGGAATGCTCCACGGCTGCCTCTAGTTGTGGTGGTTAGTCAGGGTACTGCAATCTCATAGATTCCAACTGCTCTGGTGTATTGCATTTTTTACCTGCACTCCTCAGTTACCGAAACATAACAGCAAACTGGATGGAATAGCATGCTGCTGCAAGATGCTGTAGTAGCCATTCTGGTTCACTATGCCTTCAATTTTGAATAAATCCCCAAAAGTGTCATCAGCAGAGCATCCCCACACATCACACCTCCTCCTCCATGCTTCACAGTGGGAACTGGGCATGTAGAGTCCATCCGTTCACCTTTTCTGCGTGCAAAGGAGTAATCAAAGCAAAAGGAGGCTACTTTGAAGAACCTAGAATATAAGACATATTTTCAGTTGTTTCACACTTTTTTGTAAAGTGTAATGTATAATTCCACATGTGTTAATTCATAGTTTTGATGCCTTCAGTGTGATTCTACAATTTTCATAGCCATGAAAATACAGAAAAATCTTTGAATGAGAAGGTGTGTCCAAACTTTTGGTCTGTACTGTATGTCCTTGTGACCTGGGTCTTATTGACATGCGCCTATGGATGCGTCTCGGGGATCGCGCGTGCACACATGCTGTGAGAGGGCGATTGCCGCCGGGTGTCAGCTGATTCTGTCCTTCTGAAAAGAAGGACTCCACTAAACAGAGGCCAGACAAAATCCAGAGTAACTCTGCTGCCTCATTACAATGAATGGATCCCTCGGGGGTTTCATCTGAATGACGTCACTCAGAGATTTAGATGGAAACCCTAGAGATTCAAATCAATCCACAAAAAAAGCAAGTCCCCACTCAGGTTTGTCACCTGTTAACAGAAATATAGGGAGCTTCCATGTTACTGGTAGTACAAAGGCTCTGAAAAAGCAAAATGACTCCTAACCCTCCAAAAGAAATGCAGCAAATTCTGCGCTCCCAAATCCAAATGCCCCCCTCCCTCCGGAGCCCAATAGTGTACCTAAACTACATATAGCATTCACATGTTTGGCATTTCTGAAGCAATGACAGCCCATCTAACATATGGGTGCATGTCACCAGAAGCATGGATTGGGCAAAACGTAATGATGACTGCAGCGTACTGGTCACTACAACGTACTGGTCACTACAACGGCAGTTTGCAATTTTCACTCGGCAACATTCATTGCTGCTTGTTTCTGGAAAATATCCATGGAGTCAAAATCGTCACTACACCTGTAGATAAATTCCCAAAGGGGTATAATTTAAAAAATGGGGTCACTTGAGGGGGATTCTGCTCTTCTAGCAATTAGGGGCTCTGTATATGGAGTCTGCAAACTGTTCTAGGAAAATTTGCGCTCCAGGACGGAAATAACACTTTGGTCTTCCCGAGTTTCTCCGTATGGCTAAGTAGTACTATACAGTCACATATGGGGTATTGCTATGTTCAGTAGAAATTGTGGGACAAATTATGGTGCCATTTTTACCCACTTCTTGTGTGAAAATGTAAAATCTGGGGCTAAAACAACATTTTCGTGGTAAAAATGTAAATATTTTTTTTCACTGCCCAATGGTATTAAATTCTGTGACACACCCATGGTGTCAATATGATCACTGCACCCCTAGATGAATTCATTGAGAGGTGTAGATTGTAAAATGGGGTCACTTATGGGGTGTTCTGCTGTTCTGGCACCTCATGATCTCTCCCAGTGGGTCATAGCACACGCAAACCATAATGGTAAAATCTGACTATATTATGGCATTCCTTGCCTTCTGAGGTTTGGACTGTGCCTGAAAAATGTTTCTCGATTATATGTAGGGTATTAGCTCACTCAGGAAAAAATGAACCTCAGTTTGTTGTAACAAAAATTCCCATTAGCCCTTAGAAAAATTAAAAACTTGGGGCTAAAACAACATTTTAATGGTAAACATGTAACTTATTCTTTATTCACTGCTCAATGGTATAAAATTCTGTGAGGCACATGTGGTGTCAATATGATCACTGCACCTCTAGATGAATTCATTGGGAGAATAGTTTGTAAAATGAGTTCACATATGGGGGGGTTCTGTTTTCCTGGCACCTCAGGGGCTCTGCCAATGTGACATGGCACCCTCAAACCATGCCAGCAAAATCTGAACTCCAATATGGCGCCTCTTCGGAGCTTTGCACTGTGCCTCAAAAGTAGTATTCCCCCACATATGGGATATCAGTGCACTCAGGAGAAATTGCACTACAAATTGTTTGGTGCAATTTCTCCTGTTACCCTTATGGAAATGCAAAATTTGTGACTAAAATAACATGTTTGTGAAGAAAATGTGATTTTATAATTTTCACGGCTCAACATTATAAACTTCTGTGGCGCAGCTGGGGGTTCAAGTTGCTCTCCACACATCTAAATACATTCCTTGATGGGGCTAGTTTCCAAAATGGGATCATTTGTAGGGGGTTTCCACTGTTTAGGCACATCAGGGGCTCTCCAAACGCGACATGGCATCCGCTAATGATTCCAGCAAATTTTACATTCAAAAAGTCAAATGGCAATCCTTCAGCTTACGAGCTTTGCCATGCATCCAAACAGTGGTTTTATCCCTCTTATGGGGTATCAGCATGCTCAAGAAAAATTGCACAACAAATTTTGGAATCCATTTTTCCTGTTACCTTTGTCAAAATAAAAAAATTGGATCTGAAGTAAACATTTTGTGAAAAAAAGTTAAATGTTCAAATTTTTTTCCACATTCCTAAAATTCCTGTGAAGCATCTGAAGGGTTAATAAACTTCTTGAATGTGGTATTGAGCACCTTGAGGGGTTCAATTTTTAGAATGGTGTCACTTTAGGCATTTTCTATCAAATAAACCCATCAAAGTAATTTCAAAAATGAGGTGGTCCCTAAAAAAATTGTTTTGTAACTTTTGTTGGAAAAAGGAGAAATCGCTGGTCAAATTTTAACCCTCATAACTTCCTAACAAAAAAAATTGTTTCAATAGTTGTGCTGATGTAAAGTAGACATATGGGAAATGTTATTAACTAACTATTTTATGTGACACATCTCTCTGATTTAAGGACATAAGAATTCAAGCTTTGAAAATTGCTACATTTTCCAAATTTTTGCCAAATTTCCATTTTTTTTGCAAATAAACACAAGTTATATAGAAGAAATTTTACCACTATCATGCAGTACAATATGTCACGAAAAAATAATCTCAGAATCAGTGGGATCCGTTGAAGCGTTCCAGAGTTATTACCTCACAAAGTGACACTGGTCAGAATTGTAAACATTTGCCTGATCATTAACGTGCAAACCAACTTTGGGAGTAAAGGGGATAAGGAATAGCCTGATTTCACATTTGCCAGCTCCTTCTTCCCTGCAAGGTCAGTCAGCAACTCCAATATACTCCTTTAACTGTTAACACTAAAACCTTGCAACACTGAGATTTTGGAAATGAAATTCGGGCAACCTCAGCATCAAGTTTGTAATTATTGTTTGTGCCTGTGCAGATTTTGGAAAGGGGATGTTTGGTTGCTGTTGTACATAAGGCAAAGTGCTTTCTAAAAGTGGATGGTATGCATCTTTAAACAGAATAGAATCTAGTGGCCCTTGTTGCTAAAGTTGTTCTCAACTCTGTGATAATGGTAGAATGAAATCACACACAGACGTTGGTTCAGCACCTTTTCTGAAGGGAAGCAATGAGCTTAAAGGTTAAACAGTCACATAAGAGATAATAGATTAATTTATAGATTCAAAACTGATATTCACCACAGTGGGTTCAGAAGTCCAACTTTTACTGGCACTCCCAACAGTTTTTGACGCATGCAATGATCTGCTGACAGTCTCTTCAACAGAATCTCCTTCACTCTACAACAATTTGTGTGACACTTTCGCAGCAGTACAGCGCACACACACTGTGCCTATAACAACCTCTCTCTCAGGCACCTCTCTTAGCAGCAATGTCTTTCATTCTCTACTGTAACTGACTCTAAGCTCTTGGGATAGTGAACATTATTACAAGTGCTACTCCCTAACATTTGCTAACTAGATAAGGAAGAAGAATTTCACCTAGATTGCCTATTTTGCATCTCTTTGGCATCTTTTTTGCTTATTTTATTAACTCTTGCTTTTATCAGCAATACATGTAACTACTGGAAACGCCAATCAGTGGCATCCTGCGATAGGGACTCTTTGACTCAGGAGGCAAATTAGCAATATTTTAGCATTAGCTCTGATATCACTATTAACTCGCATCTATAATATCTATCTTAAAAGTAGTAGCACACCACATTATGTGCACTGAAGCTTTCATGATATCCCATTCTAAATCTATGGCCATTAATATGGACTTCCGATCCCCCATTTCAGCTATAAAAGCTTCTACTTTTCTTGGAAAGTGTTCTACAAGATTTTGGACAGAGTCTTTCAGAATTTTTGCCCTTTCATCCAGAAAAGCATTTATGGGGTGGTATGTCCATGTTGGATGAAAGATTGGGAACCAAGCTGGAAAAAATCAGCCTCCGTCAAACTGTTTCCCCAAAGTTGGAAAAAGACAATTGGTCAAATATCTTGGTGTGCTGATTTCTATCCACTAGTTCTTTGGAGTCTAGGTGATCACCTAAAAACTAACTTGTAGTGATGCTTCTGGTATGGGTTTTGTTTTCTTTCTTAGAAATGTTACTTATTAGCAAACTTTGATATCCTTACAGGGCAACATGGTGGCTCAGTGGTTAGCACTGTAAGCTTGGATTTCTGTGGTCCTGGGTTCAACAACAAGTGCAAGGAGTATTGTAAGTTTCCTGTGTTTGCACGAGTTTCCTCCCACATTTAAAGTATGATACGGAATTTAGATTGTGAGTCACAATGGTGATAATGTCTATAAAGCACTGCGGAAATTGATAGTGCTATACAGTACGAGTTATAAGCAAGTGAAATAAATAAATATCCTCCATTGAATCCCAAATGTCTGATGAAACAATTGCAAAACAATTATCACTTGACTTGTACATCTGACATCACAAACACCTTTTAGGATTGTAAAGGCCCCTTTACACTAAGCGAGATCGCTGAAATGTCACCGATTTTGTGACGTAGCAGCGACCTAGCCAGCGATCTCGCTTAGTGTGACACTCAGCGACGATCAGCCCCCCTGCTGGGTGTCGCTGATCGTCGCTGAATGTCCTGGACCATTTTTTGACCGCTGGTCTCCCGCTGGTCAGTGCGCATCGCTGAGTGTGACAGGCGGGAGACCAGCGATCAGCCAGCCGGAGCTGGTAACCAAGGTAAACATCGGGTTTCCAGGCGCCGGGCGGCGCCTGAAACCCGATGTGTACCTTAGATACCAGCGCGCTGATGCAGGGGAGCTGGTAACCAAGGTACACAGCGGTTTCTAAGCGCCGAGCGGTGCCTAGAAACCCGATGTGTACCTTGGTTACCAGCTCCCTGCACCAGCGCGCTGGTATCTAAGGTACACTGCCGGTAACTAAGCGACGTGCGTCGCTTGTTACCGGCATAGTCGCTGTCCTGATCGCTGCCTGAGCTGCCTGTTTGGCAGCTCAGCAGCGATCATGTAGCGACTCACCAGCGATCCTGACAAGTTCATATCATTGTCGGGATTGCTGGTGAGTCGTTATGTGTAACGGGACCCTTAATCAGTGTTTGGTTGTCAGTTTCTCTGTCCGCTGAGCCACTTTAGAAACACCTTTTCCCTAAGTGTTTTAGTTCTGTTATTCTGGCTGCAGTCTGTTTAGCATAACAAGGGTGTTTTCATTTGTCTGCCCTATCAAAGTTCGGGTGTGGCATTATATGTTTCCAACTGCTGGCGTTTCCTGCTGGTAATATTTTCATTAGAATGTTCTTATATTCTGTTATTTAAAGCCAGTCTGTGAAATTCCAGCTAAGAGTTATCTCTTCGCTTTTTTTGTACTCTACTCTGCACCTATCTTCTGTTGCTTTCTAGGAAGTACTTTATACCTTGTTTTGTATTTTGTGGTTTATTCTACTCAGTTTGGAATCTTTCTTTCAGCTCAATTTCCCTTCAGTAGGTATTCACACTCTGCTCTGCCCTCCTGTTCTTTAAGAGGCACAGGAATCAACTCAACCGGCCATTTAGGCAGTTTAGGGCCGAGTTGCCATCTTCTAGTCTGTAATTAGGGCTATCTCTGCTTCACGCAGTAACCAGTAGGGACTGTGGGGTCAGGATATCTAGTCTGTACAGGAACCGGAAGGGCAGTTGCAGTTTTTAGTATATTACCCATTTTCACAACTGAGGTACTACAAAAGCATAACATTATTACGAGCCCACTCCATTTTTTTTCTGTGTGCTAAGAAGGTATCTTTGATGCTGTGGACACCTTGACCACGTAATTGCGATTATTTTCATAAAAAGTGGCAGATATCAAGCAGCAACATCAGCAAGTGTTAATTAGAGCTACGCAGGTTCTACTACACCTAAAACAGCCTTCGGAACCTAATGTAAATTTGCCATATCTCTTCGACGGGGACCGAAGTAAGTTTTCTGTTTTTCTTTCTTCAAGTAAGTAGTTCTTTTGTCTCTATTCTGCCTCTTCCGATGGAGAGAGTCAACACTTAGGCATTGTTCTGAGATCCTTTGGCTTGGGCATCTTCTCTGCCTGAGGATTCTCCAGTGCATTCATCAAATGACACCTTTTTCTCTGCACTGGGGCTCATTAATGATGACATCGATAAGGTTGCTGTTGCTGAATCAATGGTCCATAGGTGAGTTCAGGGGAAACAGTGTTGAGGACTACTGCTCTCATTTCAGACACTGGGCAGTGGAAACCTCTCTGCAGGGGTCTTTCTAGCCAGATACGAGATATGATGGTTTATAGTCTCTCCCCATTGTCCCTGGATGAGACCATGTCACTGGCAGTGCTCTTGGACAGACATCTTAAGGATAAGAAAATATTCAAGGGTGGTTTTGTGACTTCTCCCTTTCATCCTATTGAGGCAGGAGAACTGCTGCAGATTGGGGCCTGCAGAGAGTCCAAGGAGAGAATACAATTTGAAATACCTGCTTGTTTCTGTCTATACTGCGGTCGAACACATCATGTAATGATTCAGTGTTTCAGATACATTAATGAATTTCTTAAAGCTAAGAAGAAGGAAAGAAAATAGTCAATAATATGTAAGGACACTGATTCTAAAGGTTTGAGGTTATCTCACATGCAGACTGCTGATTGTTTTTTACTAGTGTCTTTGCCTACCATATATGGAGTGATAGTGACCTCTGCAATTGTTAACTCAGGCCGTAGATCTCATTGACTGATTTTGCTTTCGAGTGTTGGTACACAGTTGCAACTCTTGGTCATCTTGTTCAAGTATCTGCAATTTAAAGTTCTCCCCTTACCCAGACTCATGTTACTTCTAAGGTTCAGAATGTGTGCATGAAAGTGGGTGTGTGACACACAGAATCTATTTCATTCATTGTTTTTACTTCTTTGCCAGCTAAAGTTATGTAGGGTATGCCCTGGTTGCTGAAACACAGTCCTACCATAAATTGGGAGACTCACAAGGTTATATCTTTGAGAAATTTCTGTTTTTCAAGTTGTTTATCTAAATCCTTGTTATCTATGAGATCTCCTCCTCCCGATTTTGTTCAGGAATCTAAGGATGTTTTTTCTGGCCGCACTACTTCTGGAAAATGACATCTAAAGTAAGCTTCTGGCATGGTGGTCACATGCGATCCGGTATCAAGTAAGAAATGAACTGCTTGCCCATTCACGTCAGCCCAGAAGGTAGGGCTCATCGAGATTAAACCTCTGGGACTCCCGTCTCTCCTCCCTGGTCTTTCAGGCTCCGGGCTGCGTCCCCCAGCCACGAAGCCCACTAGTTTAACGGCTGCCGTGGTAAAGATCGTCCCCGTCTCACACAACCACATGCATAGTGTCCAGTATTCCCACACTTGAAACAAGTCGGATCCCATTCTGCACGGGGCTGTCTCGTTCCCTGACAAAGCTCGACGAACAAGCCAGACTCTGATTCGCCCCTCTCTCTCAACGTATTTTGGGCTAAAACGGCCACTCTTTCAAGGCTGAACCACTCTTCTTGCATTTCCCGTATTTCCCGGGCCCACTCTGGTTTAACCACAGGCGGGGTGGGTGCCTCGTTGCTCCGGACCATCTCTGCCAAGGCCGACGTCCCCTGTTCCTGCTCTCTCACGCGCTTCTGCCCCTATTTCTAGAAAGGTCACACGTGGTTCAGTGCGCAGGCGCTCTCGCAAAGCTTGTTTAAGTGGCGCGTCCCTGAGACCCACCAGAAACTGATCCCTCAACATTAAATCAGGGGTCCCGCTCCTATAGCCCCCACATCATCCCGTTTAGAGATATGTGCATTCAACTCTTGCAGTGCATTAATGTACTGAGTCACAGACTCCCCCTCCCTCTGAACATGGTGAAACAGTCACATCCGTAATTCCCCAATGTTGGTGGGATCCCCATGCATCTCTTTCAGGATCTGCATCACCTTGTCCTGAGTATTCCGTTCATGGGGCGGGCAAAACATCACGGAACACCGAGCTTCACCATCCAGGGCCATTACCGCAATCTCCGCTTGCATAGCAGGCGTCATGGGATACATTCTCAACATGCTTTTAACCTGCTCAGTCTAGTCACACAGCATTATATTATATTGCTGAGCATGGCCCCCAGTGGCAAGCTAGACCTCGGGGCACTCATGATGGATTGATCTGCCGACTATGCCAAAATGTAAAGCAGGTAAACGATGCAGTAACGCAAAGGCACAGAGCAAGGGTTAACAGGAGTGCGGTTTAATTAACAAGAATGAACTCCTCGCAGGGAGATAACAGGAAGGGGGAAGATAAGTTAAACAGTTTTTCTATCAACTTTAGCTTATCATGACTCCGCTGTCTTTTAGTCGCCTATAGTCTGATAGATGATGAATGCAGGTGGAGGCCGACACTGCATCTCAAGCACACAGTCACGCTTCTGGCGG
>JARQOD010000001.1:283067594-283084993 GCA_033576555.1 Oophaga sylvatica
AATGGCAGTCAGGCTACCTCTGGCGAGCACATGGAGGGCTGTGTGGCCCTCCAAAGAAATGCCACCCCACACCATTACTGACCCACTGCCAAACCGGTCATACTGAAGGATGTTGCAGGCAGTAGGTTCACACTCAGCACATGTGACAGACGTGACAGAGGCTGGTGACGCCGTGGAGAGTGAACTGCTGCCTGCAACATCCTTCAGCATGACCAGTTTGGCAGTGGGTCAGTAATGGTGTGGGGTGGCATTTCTTTGAAGGGCCACACAGCCCTCCATGTGCTTGCCAGAGGTAGCCTGACTGCCATTAGGTACCGAGATGAGATCCTTAGACCCCTTGTGAGACCATATGCTGGTGCAGTTGGCCCTGGGTTCCTCCTAATGCAGGACAATGCCAGACCTCATATGGCTGGAGTGTGTCAGCAGTTCCTGCAAGATGAAGGCATTGAAGCTATGGACTGGCCTGCCCGTTCCTCACACCAGAATCCGATTGAGCACATCTGGGACAGCATGTCTTGCTCCATCCACCAAAGTCACGTTGCACCACAGACTGTCCAGGAGTTGACGGATGCTTTAGTCCAGGTTTGGGAGGAGATCCCTCAGGAGAACATCCGCAACCTCATCAGGAGCATGACCAGGTGCTGTAGGGAGGTCATACAGGCACGTGGAGGCCACACACAATACTGAGCATCAATTTGACTTGTTTCCACTTTGCCCCCTGAGGAAGGATCTTCTGAAACGCGCGCCGGGGTGGGCGGGAGACCCTGTGGTACCTGATATGTACATCATGCATTTGGCTCTATCTGTATATATGATCTGTATGCTTACATTGGCATTGGTGTCGATCGTGACATGGGGCAATTCTGATTATTGTACATGAGATTTTATTGTTCACGCTGCACTAATGCTTTATCTTGTCATGTACCTGTCGGTGATTCTGTATGTACCTTGTTTATTCCACTGAGTCTTACCGCCTGGGCTAATTTGCGCTTGTGATGCCAGCTGTAGCCTTTGCCTTTTACCCTTGTCCATTGTCTTATATTAATCTTTAATAAACTGTTATTGCATCAGTTTGTTAGACTTGTACACTGTATTGTGCTTCTGGTGTCTCTCTATGAGTTTCAGTGTGTCTACATACGTATTCCATACATGGACTAGTGATACAGTATTGGTAATACTTTTTTATTCAAAATGCCAACATGATTTGTCACACTAGTCTTTGTGTTTCTCTAGATTGTGTTCTTGTTTCCACTTTAATTTTGTATTCTTTTGATTTTCATTTAGACTTGTTTCCACTTTCATTTTGGGGGTCTCTCCAAATCCAGGCCTCCATTGGTTCAAAAATTTGATTTTCATTGATGATTTTTGCGTGATTATGTTGACAGCACATTCAACTTTGTACAGAACAAAGTATTCAATGAGAATATTTCATTCATTTAGATCTAGGATGTGTTATTTGAGTGTTCCCTTTATTTTTTTGAGCAGTGTATATGTAAATTGTAAGCAGCCCTTCCATAACATATATGAAGGTAGGTGAGTTTTCTATTGAAGTCAAGCATGGTATAAATGCAACACATAGGAATTGGTAAAAGGCAAAGAGCTGGCTAGTGGTACAGGCATATGAGCACAATGTCCATGTACAGAAATGGGTGTATTCCTGTCATGTGCTCGCTTTTCATGTGTCATAGTGATGGGTGTATTTCTGTCATGTGCTCGCTTTTCATGTGTCATACTGATCTGCTGCTGGCGCACTCATGAGCAGCATGAGATCGCTGTCACATTAATAACTGTGTTGTGCCCTGAGGTGTAAGGTAAGGGAAATCTGTGAGTGTTAACTCTTCATAGCCTAAATATAGATTAAGTGGATATTGTAATATTTAATATCTGTAAGGCCGAGTTCAAATGGCAGTACAAAAACTCTGGCCAGTTACTTTCACAAATTGCGGACGTAACCGACTCCATGTGCTGGTCCATCTGCTCATCCGCATATCTGATGAGTGCAGAAGCTGCCTGCTATTTACAGGTATTAGTCTGGTCCAGAACTGGAACCAAAGCAGTGCATGCAGCAATTTTTTTTCTACGCAGACTGTTGGTCTGTATGGAAAATCTGTCATGTGCACTGGCACATTGAGTATATATGCATGTTCGTCTGACCAAGCCTGTAAGGAGGTTTTGGCTTCTGTTTATAGTATATCTTTGTCTGACACTTACGGGGCACTATTTTGGCGCCTCTCAAAAAGGTGCATGAGAATAATGTTAAAGCAGAAGTGTTCATTTTCACTGAAAGTTACAATGGCAATGTTAAACATAAAGGTGGCACATTCAAGACATCTCATCCATAAACTCCCCTCCTATGCCAAGGAACATTGGGGATTAGGGTCTTGCCATTGGTATAATAATGTAGAATTTGGACTACGGCATATTAGAAATTTAAGCCACATCATAATTACTTTGGAGTAGTTTTTTTTTATAAAGCTGTGATAACATGAAATGCCCACTTATAAAATACCCACAAGGGGTGAATATACCACAGCATATGATATGATACAAAGTGGTGGAAGACAATGCACTATCACAACCACCGAATGGTATAAAATGCAATACTTTATTAGAAAAAAATGTATTTTGCAAGGTACAACCTCATAAACTGTACTGAAAGGTACTAAATACAAAATTTAAAACACATGAGGACACATCCCATCCTGCCACATAATGAATTCAGCCTAAATTAGTATAGCTATATCAATACCCAAATAATCAGGTGATACAACCTATTTGCTCAGTGGCCAACGCTATACTTCTTGTTACTAAGCAATTGCTAGGCATAAATAAAAGTCACACCCCATGATAGGGAAAAACATACCGCAAAGCTGGCAGGTGTGTGGTCCTCGGACGTCCCTCTGCCCCGACGCGCGTTTCGCACTGCTTCTTCGCCTCCCGATGTCACACTAGCACATCACATTCAATGAGATATGCTAATGACCCTCGGCTCCAGCTCTGCTGTGAGCAGGCACCGAGTATTAATGTTCTCTGCTCCCATCTCTCACAAGAGGATCACAGCACAGCAGACGGAGAAATTCAGATGAACCCATAGACTTTTATGGGTGTGTGCAATCTGAATTTCGTATGCAATCGCAGCATGCTGCGGTTTTTTTTCCCCATCCAATCGCAATCCGATTGGAGCAGGAAAAAGAACACGATTGAGAATAGAAGTACCGTAAATTATTAAACTGGTATGAATGCAATCCGATTTTTAATTGCATTTGTCCGGTTTAATCACAAGTGGGAGCGATCCTTAGGCGATCCTTAGGCCGGTTTCACAAGGACGTGACAGTGCTCAGAACCAAATACCCAGTCGGACAGCGGGGTCTCTGGACGTCAGTTGTTTCATAGCCATAAATGAGGCAATTAGCTGATGTCAGGAGACTCTGTGGCTGGGCATTATACTGTATATTTTTATGCATCTAAAAGAAAGTTGTTCATATTACCAGAGGTACCAAATGTTCAGAAAGTCCGAGGAATACAAGGGTTAAATGCGTTTTCCATTCAGTAATATTTTGGTGTACTTTAATCTGAATCTGTGCTGCTTTTTAAGGTCTCTACTTGCTGTCAGTGAATGGGAACGATCTTAGTTACGTCCAGTAGGCAACTCTGGGGAATGGCATCTACTTAATGAAAAATGACATCCACTGAACAATGTGTGATGACTTGTACTGTACATGATGGGAACTTATAGGGTAACTGGGCACTTGACATGCTGTGGCACTGAAGCAAGAACACATGTTATGGAAGTGGGCAACTACGTTTACTTTACTATGTAAAAGCAATGCATGACATAAAGGGGCATTCCAACCATGAGCATTCTCGGCACAGGTGATGCCATAACTGTTTGATAGACATTGTGCCCACCTCTTTTCTCCATATAAGAGCTCGTGAAGACCGTTGTAATAGGATGAGTGCTATCCGTAGTTTTGATGGATAGCACTTGACCCCATGTTATCCTATGGTGTCGTGTACGTGTAATTTTTTTTCCCCTCAGTCTGTGAGAGGAAAAAATCGCAGCATGCACTAGTTTGATTCGATATTCGAATCACACTCAGCCTTGCAAGTCCATGAGTCCGTGAAAACCATCGGACTGCACAGAATCTACTGTTGTCCGCTCCTAGCCTTAGTGTAGATCATAGAGATGGCTCCTGCAGCTATTAGGCTGTTGTCACACTTGAGAGTGCAATGCGAGAGACTCGCCACCCGCACTTGGGACCGATAGTGTGTGGCTGCATGTATTTCTATGCAGCTGAACGCTCCGGTCCGAGTGCCGGCGGCAGTGCCGGGTATTGATGCGAGAGACTCCTGCAAGCCATAGTCTGAAATTCATGTTCTGTGATGTTTGGAGTGGCTCCTGACCCGAATTTGATAGCTTTATAGATGAATATGATATAAATGAGCTTTGATCAAGGCTCAAGAGATCAATGGACGGTTCAGTCTGTGTGAATCTGGTCTTAAAGCCACCCTATACACATTAGACTCATATTAATGGATTCGACTGATGGTCTATTGTGTATGGAGGCCCCCAACAAATGATTGTTGGGGAGATAAGGATCCGGCATGTCTGATTTCAGACTGAAAATCCTTTTGTTCTTTAAGCACACAACATCACTTTCAAGTTCCCTCAAACCTGCCTAAAAAGTCTCTCAGAAAACACTGAATAGAATGAAAATATGCATTTCAAAAGCTAAGGGGGACCCCATGTCGGGTTTTCTTTCATTCATTCTCCTGCTCGCTGTTGCTGGCAGAGCAGGAAGAATGACAGGGAGCTTCAGCAACACAGGCAGGGGATAGTGCTTAGAGTAGCCACTTCTTCCCCGGCGGCTGTCCATGCACACGGAGGACAGTGTGAACAGTTCTCCATGTGCACGTGTGCGGAATGTTTTGCGTTCGTGCTGCCGGAGAAAAACTGAGATGTCAGCATATTTTGCACATGGACACACAGTCCGTGAAAATACACTGACATGTGCATAGATCCATTCATTTGAATGGGTCTACGTGTATCAGTGTCTCCGGTACGTGAGAAAACTGTCACTACATGTACCGGAGCCACAGACGTGTGAAAGAGGCCTAAGAGTAAGCGCACACGTTCACTACTGGGTTGCCAACTGTCCAGAAATTCCAGGCACTTTTTTGCCCTCTCCGTACAAAATATAAGGCGTCTGTGATTCTTTTGAAGCTGGAGAAATTCATACAGATTATTTGGACTGGAATTATCATCATTTTATAGTTTGTAGTGACGGCTGCCGATGTCTTCATATAGGAATTATATACGAATCACGTATAATCATGATTTATTATGGTTTTCTAAATGTATCCATAAAAGATATTGTCTGTCTGCGATTTTTAGAAAAGCTGTCCAGAAACAGTAAAATATGAAGTTCGCAGCCATAGTTCACTATTTGCAGCAGATTTTTCTCTGAAGTGTTGGCGGGAAGAACGTTGGGTAAAATACGCTCCATTCTGATTGTTTTTTTTCCCCAGCCATTTGAATGAAAAATGGTGCTGCTGAAAGAATTGACATGTTGCACATTGGAAAAATTGCTTTGATGGTTCACACTTTGTTTTCTTCAGCAGAAACCGGTGAGGAAAAAATCATGGCAAAAAAGAAGCGTGTGAACAAGCCCGTAGACACCGGCGTCCCGGTCTATTCTTTCAAGCAGTAGACGCTATTGGTTTCCCTGAAGCATCTTCTCAGCGTCCTGTCGCTATTTGTGACTGTTTTTTCTTGTTATATTATACAAGTGTGCGGCTTCCAAGCATAAACCGCCCTCATGTCAGGTCTGTATACGTCTCCAGTGTAATGAGACGGTTTTCATCAGTCACTCATAGCAAGCAGCTACACAAGCCTGTGAGAAAACCCCCTGCAATGATTACTTCAGAGTGTGAGAACGATTACATAACGTTATCCGCCACCCTGGAGGTTACAGCAGTGCAGGCAGCAGCGGCTGTGGAATGCGCTGTGACCTCTGAGGGAGGCGCTTCCCGCCCTTTCTCCTCCCGTGTAGCTGGTAGGCAGCCAGGGCGTGGAGGCGGTGGCTGCCGGGGCGCCTTGCTATTGGCTGGTGAATGTTGATGGGCGGGGAAGGCCGCACTACTTGGGCCCAGAGCGCTTTGTTGCTGGTTCAGTTCCCGCAGCGATCAGGACTCAGGAGCGCCTGTAACCCGTTGTGCGCCGGCGGCTTTGGAGCGGAACAGAAGGGGTCGTCAGAGCAGTGCGCACCGGATCACCGTGTAAGAGGCGCTGCGGTAGCCGTGGCTGGTGGAGGGGGCGTCCCCTGGTGTTATTGGGGTGTCGGAATGTGCTTGGCGGGCGGGAGGGGGCGCTGTACACAGCTGATGTACGTCCAGTGACGGCAGAGGGTGTGTCACTGGGTTTACATTATGCTGTGATAATGAATGATGGCCTGGCTGCCGGGAGCAGTCCCATGTAACCGGCACAAATGCTACCTGATGAGCATGCAGGTCACCTGTCGTGTGACCAGTGGCTCTCAGCTGCTGTCACCAGGGGTGCACTGCTGCTGGTCCATAGCGGCCCCTAGTGGGGTGTCCTATATTACATCAACGTGCAATAATCCTGGTGTTATCCCACGTAGCAACCAATCAGATCACAGCTCCTAACCTCTGGCCTGTGATTGGTTGTGGTTGACTACACTGACACTTCTGGATGAGGGCATCATAGTACATCACCATTAACCAGTGCTGTGCTGGTCTGCAAGGATCCGTTCCCGGTGCAGACATTGAGGTGAGGGAGGCTCTGCGATGGTCCTCCACCTTGAGGGTAGGCGTTATCGGTGACATATCGTTGTTACTTGTTAATAGTGATGGCCTGTTTTTAGTGCAGGCCGCCAATATGCGATCAGTGCTGCTCCCCCATCAGCCAGCTGTTAGAGGGGTCACTGTCTGCCCTCCATTGCTTACTAAACACTGGTTCTAGTAGCGGCTGTGCCTGGTATTGTAGTCACGTAAACTGGACGTGGCTGCAATCCCAATAATGCCCTCTGATCGCACGATTTATCAGGGCACTGTGATCGCTGTGCCCATTAGAGGGGGGCCCTGGTTCCATCACTCAGGAGCAGAGGGGCGCATTCAGTGCAGGATACCCCGGACACTCCGCATTGCAGCCAGAGCTGGAGATCGGCTTTTTAATTCTTCACAATGTAAATGTCTCCACATCTTCTGTGGTGAGTT
Organism: Oophaga sylvatica; assembly: GCA_033576555.1. Taxonomy (NCBI): domain Eukaryota; kingdom Metazoa; phylum Chordata; class Amphibia; order Anura; family Dendrobatidae; genus Oophaga; species Oophaga sylvatica. The sequence continues at coordinate 283,074,831 of JARQOD010000001.1, forward strand.
CTCAGGTTGTTTTTCTTATCCTTTCCCTACATCATCTGTGAATATACCCTTTATGGCGCAGACAGATGGCCATATAACTCGTAGGAGGATGGCATTGCACGTCACGGACTGGCCCGGCCCCTCTCCTCACCTGAGCGTGATGGGTCGCAGCCTACAATAGGTTAGGGGCCCTCCTGTTCTGCAGGACCTTACTGCTATGTGTACATGACTGTTCTTGCAGGTTAGTATGGGATAGGTCCACTCTGAAACCCTCCTGAAAAGCATGAGCAAAGACTGACCGTGCATTTTGTGTAAATTTGACCTGTCCTTACAGTCAGGCCTATAAGATGTGTAGAATACAAATCACTGAGGCGTCTCTTGAAGTTTGTCGGAGTTTGTGCTTGAAAAATCGATGGCGGGTGCTTGTTTTAATGGAGAAAAATAATGCAAGTACAAAAAAAATATGCTGGGAAAATACTCCCTGTCCTTGGGTCCAGCTCTGCCTTGTCACCGCTGTTCTAGTCTGTCAATCAATCTTTTATTATAGAGCTTCTTGATCTGGCGCGGTACATGAAGAAAAATGTCTGGCTACTATCACTTTTTTTTTTTTCTTTCTTTTTGTACCTGAATGTACATGTTTGTTTCCATTTGGTGTGACATGACCCCTAAAATATGTATATGTAACCTCTTTAATGCCTGACCGCTAAGCCTCTGATATGGTCTCACTTTTGGACTAGCCTCTAGGACTGATGTGAACAGTGTCTTTGTACAGCTCTGTGTAATACGTTGGTGCTATATATGAAATGTGTTTTTGTTTTTTTTTTTTCTTATTATATAACTTATTTATTTTTTGTCCTTGCAAACTGCAGTTTTATCCCATTTCAAGCTATTGAAGACCAGAAGTTCATTCCTTCCCACGTCCTTTGTAGTTGAGGAATGTCAACAGCCATCTTTGTTACATTTGCAAGACATGGAGGGTCTCGGGTGAGAAGAGGAGCACTGCTGACGTCGCGTGTGCTGCAAGATAACAGTCGTGTTGCTTCGGCCTGCCAGTGCTTCACCGTCAATCGCAGGTCTTTTTCATCACGCTTTGACCCTGACGGAAGCGGGCGACCGGCCACGTGGGACTCTTTTGGTATCTGGGACAATCGAATTGACGAGCCTATTCAGCTTCCACCCAGTATTAAGTATGGCAAAATTATACCTCAAATCAATATGTCTAAGGTGGGCTTCTCAACTCAGATATCAAAGAGGAAAGAAAATGAAGACCGCTTCAACTTTTCCAAAATAAATGACGAGGTCTTGTATTTTGCCGTCTACGACGGGCATGCAGGGGCTGCAGCGGCCGACTTCTGTAACCAATACATGGCCCAGTATATCACGTAAGTCGTCTTATTGTGGGGTTATTGCCCTTTGGATACAATATTACATTAATAATGTATGATTTATTTCCACAGGGACATCCTTACACAGGAGAAAGATATGGAAAAAGTGCTGATCAAGGCGTTTCTAGAAATTGATAAAGAGTTTGCAAAAATGGCTCGTCTGTCTCCTAATGGTAGGTGCTCCATTTGGTTCTTTTGACCTTCAGTTCTTCCATTATTTAATAAATGGAAGTGCAGACATTCATACTAGATGGAGGAACTGTGACTCTACTAATAGGCTATAAAGCGGACATCCAAAAGATATGCTAGCCCCTGATTTAGGGACTGCTGAGGAGGTTGTACAGTGGTGATGGCCTTGTGATGTGCTGTGACGGATGGGTCTCCTTTCCCCCACATACTGGTCTTCCAACATGACTGATGAGAGGTAATAGAAGAGATGGACCTCCCTGAATTATGCCCCTTTTCCAATGTCTGTGTTTAAAGTGAATTATTTCAGGACATCTTATGTTGCTAGCTTAATTTTTAAGATTGTTTTGAGTGATCATTTATAATATAATATTATGTATATCTTTTTACTATGAGCCAAAAACAAACCGGCAAGTAGTTACTAAATGGTTAGCAAACATGCTTGGGTGTTATCCAAGTATCTCGGGCGTGCTCAAATATGTTCGAATCCCTGCGGCCACATGTTAGCTACAACACATGCAGGGAATTGTCTAACAAACAGGCAATCCCCCGCATGTGTTGCAGCTGTCTTAACAGCCGCAAAACATGCAGCCTCAGGGACTCTAACATTATCCGAGCATTCCCAAGATACTCGGATAACACCTTATCCGTGCACGTTCGCTCATGACTAGTTAGCAACTATCTGCCTGTTCTATCCTGTTCAAAGCGATTACTGACCACTCCTGCCAGCGAATCCGCTGCTCCACATCAACAGAGCAGCTCTTCTTCCGGGCTGCTCTGACGGCGCATGACTGACGTCTTGCTGATTGACAGCCGGCTCCTCAAAGTCAGGCAGTGGAAAAGAAGCCGCTGCTCTGTCAATGTCCTGTCAGACATGTATGACTTGCTGGCACCTCCATCTGTCTCTAAAACTGTGGATTCTGTGTTTTAAAATAAATTAAAAAAAAAATAAAGAAATAATAATTAAGAAAAAAAAATGGATTGGTGATAAACATTAGTTGGCCAACCCCTTGTATTAGTTTGTATGTCGGCGATTGGGCTACTGAATTGCATATGTTATGACCAGGGGGTGCTCTGCTATAGCCCAGTTCTTGCAATGTTACTGAATAGTGACTTTAGTCTGCTTTATGATGGTGCCTGTATTTCAACATTCTTACAGGGAATCTGTCAGTGTGATCACCCCTCCTAAGTCATTTATGGGCATGAATGTGAATAAAGTGATGCCTTGTCTGCAATCTGATGTCTTATTCCAGAGAAATCCCTGTTTTGTTATGGAAATGAGCTGTTCCAGGCTATGGGCCGGTCACGGACCTGCATTAGAATCTGCCTCCAGAACTTGGTTTTAAATGAAAGGGCGAGTTACCAGTGCGAGACGTGTAACTAATAAAGAACAGGGGAACTGAACTCTGTCTAATAACCAACATGTTAGAAGCTGCAGCTCTCACAGCTCTGCTGTATTGCATCACTGGCTGCCTGTGAGATGGAAGGTAAAGCTGAGAGGAGCCTGCAGATGTCTGATATAATCACACACTGCTCTGTACTGAGATCATACTGTTAGCCATTACATGTCTCACACTGGTAATGTTCCTCTTTCATAAACTAATTTCTGGAGGCAGATTCTCATGCAGATCAGTGTCCGGCCCATAGTCCTGAACAGCTCACTTACATGTAAGACAAATGTGGATTTCTCTGGAGTAAGTCATGGGATCGCGGTTAAAGGTATCATTGTATTCAACCCCTTGTAACCTACATGTCCATATAGATGGCTCAGAAGAGCTGATCCTTTTGACAGCCACTCATGCTATCTTAAACTCACATTCAATATATAAAATGTTTTACCTTGCAATACTGGGGGTAGGGAGGCTGCACATCTCTAAGTCTGTAACTATTGGACTAAAATGACTAATGCTCCATACTGAACAGCATTGCACACATTGGCCCCGATTCATAAAGACCGTCATTGCTTGATGAGGGATGTGCTTGATTCAGTTAAGAGGGCACATTTGAGAAGTGACATGCACCTTGCCACAAATCTTACTCCTGTCCAGTGATCAGAGTAAGACTTCTGGCCTAATATCCGCCACAACTTGTCATAAATTAGACTATCTGTGGCGCCATGCCCTAGCTCCACCTATTTTGGTGTAGCTGTGCAATGATGGCACAAGAAATTGTGACTTTCCAAGCTGACTTACCACAAACTTTTGTTATAAACGGAGTTAGCCATTGTGTGCAACGTACTTTTACTTGGTGTCGGATGTGGTGAAACTTGTAGGTGCATCCCTGTTGACCTGCATGTCCTGTGCATTTCCTACTCCATGCAGCTTTTTAACGTTCCCATCTCCCAGTGTTGCAGGTTTGCTTTGTATGATAAACCCCTTGGGTGAATTTCCTATATGCCTGTGTGCGCGTGTTATTTGTGGCAGACACTGCGCGTGCTGAGCAGCTCTAGGCTTGGAGGCCCCGGACGTTGTAATGCTGCCCTTCAGTGGAAAGGGAGATCATCTCCTAATTTTTGTCCCAGGTGAAGGGAGTCCAGCGGTTCCTAGCCTGGACTACAGGAAGGTCCCAACATCCACTTTGTCACATTAGTTGAGATGAACATGGAAGTTAAATTGTCCAGTGAGTGTTGAGCAATCTTGACAGGTCTGTTTCTTAGTGTTGTTGAAAAGACAGAATTACAAATTATAAATGTTATATCTATTAAATGCGATGAAGTAAATTAGGCTCATGACATGAGTGTTTTTTTTTTTTTTTTTTTTTTTTTTTTGCTAAAAAGTGATAGATTTTGGAACACTGAGGGGGTTGTTTTTGGTGTGTGGCGGTGTCAGCTAATCAGTGCCCTGGGCACCAGAAAGCCATTGAAACGCCATGCAATATCTCTTGGCCTTTTTATATAAATCTAATGTGAAAAGTGCATGCTCTGGGATTTGTGTGTAAATGCACCAAAATGGCGAAAGTCATGCCTATTATTTAGTGTTAAAAAAAAAATTATAAAAAAAACCACTTCCAGTGCTCTAAGGGGCACAATACCTGCCTTACAGTTTTTTGCTTCGTGCAGACCACGTGGTTTTTAGGCGGTGATAAATGATTGTCATTCTGTGACTGGCTGCAGTGGTCATATCACTAAAGCCTAGGAATTCGGGAAGCATCTGCACGGGAGCAACAGGGAATTGGCAAGGTGCGTATTGCACCATTTGGGGATGATCGAGAATTTGCAATAACCGAGAAGACTGTTCCACAATCTATGACTGTATCATAAGCAATGCTTTCCCAGTTAGAGGGAATCTGTCACCGGGCAGCACGGATCCATATCGGACACCAGGAGTATAGCGGTAGTGCATCGTCCTGTAAAACTGATGACTTGCACTGCAGAGATCTATAGCAGGTTGTGCACTCTCTGATCTAGTATGAATCGCTCAGTGCGCAGAGTTTACTTTAGTATGTACAGATTTAAAATGACTGCGATTTGGTTAAAGCTCACCGCTTGTTGGTTGTATTGTGCCGCCAACTCCTGACTGCCAATAATGGGGATAAAGCTGTTAACCAGTAGGGTGACTCGGCTAGTGTGGTAACATAATGCAATATTCGGGAGTTTCTATCACTAACTCGTTTGCCTCAGATCAGGCAGGATATCTGGTGACAGGCTGCCTCTAACTAATGCTTCACCTTACATAAAGCAGGTGCTTTTACTGTTGAAACCAGGGTGACCTTGTGCAGAGCCTTGTTGCCACCAACAATACAAAGGCTTTCATCCATAAGCAAGGTGTTAAAGGTCAGGTATTGATCAGACTGCTAGATCTACTTGAGTTTTCTTCTATTTGTCATTCATTTAGATCTGAGTCTTTAAAACCTGTCTGACCAGTTCTCATTGATTCATGGTAGCCATCATTGATCATCCTGCACATTATTGAAGTGAAGGGGAGAAAAAAATACAGGATCCTTGTAAAAGGAGATCTTGATGCTGCTGTTGTAAGTGGCCTTGTCTCAATCTCTTCATTGGTGTCATAATGGTCTTCTGCAATTGGTCCACTTTCTACTTGGATAGAATGGTCATGAAGGAGCCCGAGGACTAGGACTGTAATGTCTGCTTAGGCTGGCTTTGCACATTTGACTTTCATGGACTGTAATGGCTGGTCGAGGGCCTTTTGCCACGAACATGACAGCCTCCATAGAAGCTTGTGAGCCTGACTTTCGACCGGGAGGCCAGCAGCTGGTCTGGATCTCTAAGGTCTGTACTTGGGCCATGAAAGTTGGATTGTGCAACCGGCCTAAGCATGATTCAGACTGCAGCCTCGACCAATATACAGTCATGGCCAAAAGTTTTGAGAATGACACAAATATTATATTTTCACATGATCTGCTGCCCTCTGTTTTTTATGTGTGTTTGACAGATGTTTTTATCACAGACAGAAATATAATAATTGCAAACATATGAGTAACAAAAGCTTATATTGACAGTTAGAATGAGTTAAGGTACTGCCACACTAAACTATCCCGCTAGCGATCATGATAATGACGCATACTAATGCGATCGCTAGCGGGATAGTTTCAATATCGCTAGTAGCGGCTTAATTTAGCGATGTCGTTAAGGACGCTATCGCGGTTAGCGATCTCCTTAACGACTTTAGCGGTACAAAAATACCGCTAAATCGCTAAAAAAAGGTGCCACACTCAGCGATATATACTTACCAGCTGGACGCCGACGATAAAAATAGGGTCCGGACCGATGTCAGCGACGAACGAGATCACAGCAGGATCTCAGCAGGGGCCACGTCGTTGCTACATGCCACACTGAACAACGTCCCTAACGAGATCGCTAAATAGTGACGTTTTTTAGCGATCTCGTTAGCGACGCTGTTTAGTGTGGCATACCCTTTAATGCAGCAAGTCAATATTTGCAGTGTTGACCCTTCTTCTTCAGGACCTCTGCAATTCTCCCTGGCATGCTCTCAATCAACTTCTGGACTAAATCCTGACTGATAGCAGTCCATTCTTGCACAATCAATGCTTTCATTTTGTCAGAATTTTTAGGTTTTTGTTTGTCCACCCGTCTCTTGATTGACCACAAGTTTTCAATGGGATTAAGATCTGGGGAGTTTCCAGGCCATGGACCCAAAATCTCTGTTTTGTTCCCTGAGCCATTTAGTTATCACCTTTGCTTAATGGCAAGGTGCTCCATCATGCTGGAAAAGGCATTGTTGATCACCAAACTGCTCTTGGAGGGTTGGGAGAAGTTGCTCTTGGAGGACATTCTGGTACCATTCTTTATTCATGGCTGTGTTTTTAGTCAAGACTGTGAGAGAGCCGATTCCCTAGGCTGAGAAGCAACCCCACACATGAATGGTTTCAGGATGCTTAACAGTTGGCATGAGACAAGACTGGTGGTAGCGCTCACCTTGTCTTCTCCGACTGAGGCGTTTTCCTGATGTCCCAAACAATAGAAAAGGGGATTCATCAGAGAAAATAACTTTACCCCAGTCCTCAGCAGTCCACTGCCTGTACCTTTTGCAGAATATCAGTCTGTCCATGATGTTTTTTCTGGAGAGAAGTGGCTTCTTTGCTGCCCTCCTTGAGACCAGGCCTTGCTCCAAGAGTCTCCGCCTCACAGTGCGTGCAGATGCACTCACACCTGCCTGCTGCCATTCCTGAGCAAGCTCTGCACTGCTGGTAGCCCGATCCCGCAGCTGAAACACTTTTAAGAGACGGTCCTGGCGCTTGCTGGTCTTTCTTGGGCACCCTGAAGCCTTTTTGGCAACAATGGAACCTCTCTCCTTGAAGTTCTTGATGATGCGATAGATTGTTGACTGAGGTGCAATCTTTCTAGCTGCGATACTCTTCCCTGTTAGGCCATTTTTGTGCATTGCAATGATGACTGCACGTGTTTCTTTAGAGATAACCATGGTTAACAGAAGAGAAACAATGATGCCAAGCACCAGCCTCCTTTGAAAGTGTCCAGTGGTGTCATTCTTACTTAATCATGACAGATTGATCTCCAGCCATGTCCTCATCAACAACCACACCTGTGTTAATGGAGCAATCACTGAAAAGAGGTTAGCTGGTCCTGTACAGTCATGGCCAAAAGTTTTGAGAATGACACAAATATCAATTTTTACAAAGTCTACTGCTTCACTTTTTCTAATGGCAATTTGCATATACTCCAGAATGTTATAAAGAGTGATCAGCTTAACAGCAATTACTTGCAAAGTCAAAATTTGGCTAGAAAATGAACTTTATCCCCCAAAACACATTTCAACATCATTGCAGCCCTGCCTTAAAATGACCAGCTAACCTCTTTTCAGTGATTGCTCCATTAACACAGATGTGGGTGTTGATGAGGACATGGCTGGAGATCAATCTGTCATGATTAAGTAAGAATGACACCACTGGACACTTTCAAAGGAGGCTGGTGCTTGGCATCATTGTTTCTCTTCTGTTAACCATGGTTATCTCTAAAGAAACACGTGCAGTCATCATTGCAATGCACAAAAATGGCCAAACAGGGAAGAGTATCGCAGCTAGAAATATTGCACCTCAGTCAACAATCTATCGCATCATCAAGAACTTCAAGGAGAGAGGTTCCATTGTTGCCAAAAAGGCTTCAAGGTGCCCAAGAAAGACCAGCAAGCGCCAGGACCGTCTCTTAAAAGTGTTTCAGCTGCGGGATCGGGCTACCAGCAGTGCAGAGCTTGCTCAGGAATGGCAGCAGGCAGGTGTGAGTGCATCTGCATGCACTGTGAGGCGGAGACTCTTGGAGCAAGGCCTGGTCTCAAGGAGGGCAGCAAAGAAGCCACTTCTCTCCAGAAAAAACATCATGGACAGACTGATATTCTGCAAAAGGTACAGGCAGTGGACTGCTGAGGACTGGGGTAAAGTTATTTTCTCTGATGAATCCCCTTTTCGATTGTTTGGGTCATCAGGAAAACGCCTCATTCGGAGAAGACAAGGTGAGCGCTACCACCAGTCTTGTCTCATGCCAACTGTTAAGCATCCTGAAACCATTCATGTGTGGGGTTGCTTCTCAGCCAAGGGAATCGGCTCTCAGTCTTGACTAAAAACACAGCCATGAATAAAGAATGGTACCAGAATGTCCTCCAAGAGCAACTTCTCCCAACCCTCCAAGAGCAGTTTGGCGATCAACAATGCCTTTTCCAGCATGATGGAGCACCTTGCCATAAAGCAAAGGTGATAACTAAATGGCTCAGGGAACAAAACATAGAGATTTGGGTCCATGGCCTGGAAACTCCCCAGATCTTAATCCCATTGAGAACTTGTGGTCAATCATCAAGAGACAGGTGGACAAACAAAAACCTAAAAATTCTGACAAAATGAAAGCATTGATTGTGCAAGAATGGACTGCTATCAGTCAGGATTTGGTCCAGAAGTTGATTGAGAGCATGGCAGGGAGAATTGCAGAGGTCCTGAAGAAGAAGGGTCAACACTGCAAATATTGACTTGCTGCATTTAACTCATTCTAACTGTCAATATAAGCTTTTGTTACTCATATGTTTGCAATTATATTTCTGTCTGTGATAAAAACATCTGTCAAACACACATAAAAACCAGAGGGCAGCAGATCATGTGAAAATATAATATTTGTGTCATTCTCAAAACTTTTGGCCATGACTGTAGTGTGAATTACGGCAAGAACAGAGACGGGAATCCAGCAACTTACAGACTGCTGGGCTTAATTTATTGAAGCTAAATAGTAGCTAAAGCCAAGCCTTGATATCTGTAGCAACCAATCACAGTATAAACATTCAATTATTATTATTAATTTTTTTTTTTTTTTTTGCGTTTTATGAAATATTAAGGCTGAGCTCTGATTGCTGTAAGCAACATGACCACTTTATCAAAGGTTTTTCAATTGGCTTATATACGACCTCCATCTTTGAGACAGTAAGAATACCTGCTTAAAGCTAAAGTCGCACATGTTGTTAAATAGTTGTCTATCACACAGTTCTTTGAACATCGTGGCATAATGCAGCGTCCCCATGTAGGTTTTTCTGCACGGATGCATGTAACATATGTTAGTATTTCAAAATACTAATCTATAGGAATACATGTAACAAGAGGCCTTAACATGATATTTCCTACTTCAAACGCAGCAAGCTTCCACCTCCGTTTGTCTCCCATGGCAGTGACTGGTGCGAGGGCCACAACTGTGCACGGCCACCTCTATTCTGTCTCCTGCCAGAAGCTATTGGACACAGTGGGTACGTTTTGGTCCCTGTGCTCTGGAGATATTGGGAACCCACATCTAGTAAATACTAATGACGTGTCCTCTGGATGTAATATAAATGTCTAAATTCCATTTTTAATATTGGAGGATGTGTGGTGCAGTAGCCTGTAGCGCTTTTGAAAGGGAAAAAAAACACGTAATTGCTAACAGAGGCAACTACTTTCCTGTTGTACCCAGCGCCGATCATTGACCGCTCCTGCCTGAGTTTCAGCTACTCCCTGTCAACAGAGCAGCAGCTTCTCTTCTTGTTGATAGGGCGGGACTACTGGAGCAATGCTGATTGACAAACTTCTTCCTGCTGCCTAATTGGGGGAAGCCGGATGTCAATCAGCATGACACTAGTAGTCCTACACTAGTAGTCCTGCTGCTCTGTT
>JARQOD010000001.1:283085093-283106162 GCA_033576555.1 Oophaga sylvatica
GGGAGGGGGGGACGTCACTGAGCCTGTGTCGGACGCTGAATCCTGTAAACCCCGCACTTCATTTTCCCCGGTTTTGGGAGGTTACGGGAGTTCGCTGTCAGCGAGCACGGGCTCTGTGATCCCCCCCGTCAATGACCCCTCTGCCGTGTTCCCCCTTTTCCCCCGTATTTTAAACAGTCGGAGCGGCAGCATTAGCAGCATTTTTTTTTTTTTCTGAAAAAATTTTATTTCAAAAAAAAATTTTTTTAATGTATTTTAAATTTCGATCATGCTGCAGGTTTTTTTTTTTTCCAATACATGAAATATTCATTATATCCATGAGCCAATGATGAAAATCTAAGCAGACCCCCCGCACCAAAGTACAAGAATCTCATTAAGAATTATTAAGTGAAAACTACAAATAAGATTAAACAAAAACCACAAGACTGTTTTTCTTGAACCAAGGTATAATTGCAATCAGAATAAGGGGCCCCGATGAACTGTCTGTAGGTTTTGTGCCAACCCTGTGAAAGGTTACTTTAATGACCCCTTTCATTCTCCAAAATGGCACTCTTTAAATGTGCCAAGGTTGGGGTACTGAAATGTTGGACATTTTGCAAAGGGGTACCATTTACAGTCATGGGACGTAATAAATTTTTTTCCCAAAAAACTAAAGGTGTGTGGTTATCGATACTACCGCTGGCATGTGGAAAACCATTTCCCCACTCTCCCCCCCCAGAGTACCAACTATAACAACCCCTGTGGCTGGGTACATGGTGTCCCCGCTAACCTGATGTGGGCTCCTAGTGTGGAGGTTTTTGTTCCCTATTTATCAGAGGGGGAAAATTGTGTTCTCCCGGATCTATTCCAGTATTTTGTTGCGAACTTTTTTAAAAAGGAAAGAAATTTTGCAAAGTGGGGGGTTTGTAATTAAATGTCAGTCGGGGGTGTAAAACTACCATACCCACCCCCTATAGCCAAAGTGATGAAAAAAAATGAGCCAAATTTTGTCTAAAATTGTTAGTTTCAGGGGTTTTCCCCTTCTCTATGGTAAGATTACACCCCCCCCTTGGGGTTGCTGTATAGTGCACTTTGCTTTAGACCCTCAGTACTTTTTTTGTAGTTAATGATTTGAATATTAAATGGCCGATGTAATCCACCCATTTGGACCCACTCTGTATTGCTTTGGACTGCAACCGTTGCAACGTTGTTAAAATAAATTTCAGTAATATTATAAAAATGTTGTAAAAGTCACAGTATAGCCCCGGTCTAAATATAACAAATACGAAGGATAAAATAAATATGACCGGATGTCATATGAAATAATTAGCTATTGATTTACCAGCGGCTGTGGTATTTTTTAGATTATCCAGTCTGTGCATTTATAGCAAAATACAAATGGAGGAGCTCCAATGCTTTTTTGAGAGTGTGGAATAAAAACATGAAGTACATACAGTATATTCCCAAAGATTTTGTGCAAGCGACACGGTCACTGTGTGAAAAAGGTTAATAATCATTATACACATTAGTCATTTAAATGGAATGAGCGTGCATGTAAATAAGAAAATTACACATTTACATCAGTTGATTGTGTTCCCAATATAGAAAAAAAACATATTTTAAAAAACAAAATTGGTAATCTTTATACTGACCACTTAGTACTCATACTTCATGTCTTTTCAGGATGTATGCAATTAGATGGACTGCTGCTCCCACTCAATAGATAAAATGTGTCAGCAGCGTTGCAAAAAGTCACAGTGTAGCCCACCCTTAAGGTACTGCCACACTAAGCTATCACACTAGCGATCACGACAACGACGCAAGCTAACGATATCGTTGGTGGTGTGATCGCTTTAAGGTCGCTAGTAGCTTCCAAACAGGACAATCTCTTTAACGACGCATCAGCGATCTGTTAACGACTTCGGCGGCGTTGGGACGGCTACACAGCATGTATTGTGAAAGATCACGCCCTCGATAGGCGTGATTGAGCGCAACCTTTTACACGCCCCTCAGCACAGATTGGTGGTCACTATATGTCATGACTGTTTGTCACAGCTCTCTCGCTTTGTGATTGGATGACCGCGTCATAAAAGACGACGTATCAGCGCCTTTCCATTGCTCGGAGCAGAAGCGGTTCTTTCAAATCTCCAGCATCGTTCCAGTGCGTCCTGCTAGCCTCCTTTGCAGCTACTGCGATCCAGTTTGTGCCACTATTGCGTTTGCTGCGATCCAGTCTGCGCGTTATTGATTTTTTTTCTGCGATCAGTCTGTGCCTCTTGCATTAGCTGCGATCCAGTCTGTGCCGTTATTGATCTTTTTTTTGCGATCCAGTCTGTGCTCTTGCATTAGCTGCGATCCAGGCTGTGGCGTTATTTTTCTGCGATCCAGTTTGTGGCGCTATGCGTTTCCCTTTTTTTTTTTTTTCAGGATCACAACAAGTCTTGTAAGGTAGGTATTTTTTTTTTGGTCACATTTAATTTTTTTTTTTTTTTTAAATTTTACAGATCCATTTTTAGATCCAGCTGTTGTTAACCATTGTCGTCCATCAATTTTTTATTTTGTTTGCCGTTGTTTTGTTCTGGCGCGCCCACCACCACATTTTTATGATCCCTGCTGTTTTTACCGTAGTTGTCCATCTATGATTTTTAGTTTGGTCTGCCATTGTTTTCTCCTGCTGCGCCCACCACCACCATTTTATGTTCCCTGCTGTGTTCTTGTTGTAGGCTATGTAAGCATTTTATTTCACACATAATCATTTTTTTTATTACAGATGGCCGTTAAACATGAATTTCTGCGGGAATTCTTCGAGATGTACGCTCGATGCCTTGCCTGTGGAAAATAAAGTCAACGGATTACAGCAACAGGCTTAAAAGAAGGACGCGTACCAAAAAACTGGTGGAGCTGTGCAAAACCGTTTTCCGATGAACCAGCGATGAGTCATCGGTGAAAAAAACGGATTTCAGGCCCTCCGCACAGTTTACAAAAAAGAATTAAAACAAAGTACTAAATTCTACCAAGTCTGGAGCCGGGGCCGAAGATGTGTATGTCCCAAATTGTGGTACTTTGAGCTGTTTTCTTTCACAGGGACAAGAAGTACCCAGACAAGCGCTTTCCATGTTGGAACCAGACCCCGTGATCCAGCCGGACTCCCCTGTCGTACATGTAAGTACCTTTGTATTAAAACACATTTTAATGTTTCATGCCAAAGGGACTTGAAATTAAAAATATAATTGTGAAATGTAGATAAAATGGTGAATTTATCCCTTCATGTACTGATAATTTATCTAGTGAACGGTTGAGGCCTATCCATTTACAAGTGTCGTTGTATTTGGGTGTTATAGTGTGAAGATAAATTTCTTCTTCTTTGTGATTTTACCATTCCTTTTTTGTTCATGCAGGACACAGAAGAGGCTGTCTTCCACACCTCCGACTGAAGAAGACAGCATGGCGTTGGTCCAAGAGGACGAAGTAGTTGAGCCACCATCCTCATCTATGCGGAGCCCGGCTTACATTTTCTGGCAGAAAAAGGAAGGCTCCCACCTCGGCTACTCCAGAATGATTTAAATAGCCAAAAAAGTCCTTACCGCGGAAAAAACCCAAAAAATAACTGGCCCTTTCTTACTTCGCTAATGAGAAGCTGCCAACACTGGATCCTATACAGCGGGTTCATGCAGAGAGACTCATGTTGAGGTCTGATTGAAGCATTTATTAGGAAACCTTGATAACAGTTTGTCGTCACGGCCAGACCGCAGTACCGGGAGTACTCATGGCCGCACAATCCTGTGCCGAAAACCCAATTGGGATAAATCCACCAAACCCAAACGTTGTTGCTCCACCTTATTTTTATACACCGCCGAGGAAACGTAGTAATGGCAACGATCCATGTTTACCAGCAGCTGTAGTTTTTAAAAATATTTTCAAAAGTTTTTTGTTGTCTATTTTTTTTACATTGTTACATTTTTTTAATAAAAATCTTATTTATCAAGTGAATTGTGTTTTTTTATTCTTAATAATGTCAACAATTTTGTTGACAACTATTAAAAATTTGTATTTTTATTACATCTACTTGTATCTACTTGTCACACACGGGGTCATGGGAGTACCAGCATTGGTAAAAAATGTAATGAAAAAAAATCAAAAATTAACAACATTTCTTTTAAAGGCCCTGGTCACACTAGCGCTAAAACCTTATAATAAAAAAAATTCACCACAGCTGCGTAAATGAACTTAATAATATAATAATATATTTTTTTTCATATACCGTATATACCATGTATAAGCCGAGATTTTCAGCCCATTTTTTAGGGCTGAAAGTCCCCCTCTCGGCTTATACGCGGGTCATAACGGGGGTCGGCGGGGGAGGGTGAGCGGGGGTGTCGGATCATACTCACCACTCCGCCGGCGCGGGCTCTGCAGCCCCCTGCTTCTCCCACGATCTCCGACTCCTTCCTGCAGCGGTCACATGGCACCGCTCATTTAAAGTCATGAATATGCACATATTCATGACTTTAATGAGCGGTACCACGTGACCGCTGCAGGACTGAAGCACTGCGGAGAGCGCCGGGAGAAGAGAGGCTGCAGGGACGCGCGGCGGAGGGGTGAGTATAGCGATATTTACCTGTCCCTTCCACGCTGCATGCTGCGTCTCGTCTGACTCCTCTTGGCTGTGAATGATCAGGCAGAGGACGCGATGACGTCATTAGTGAGCGCCGCGCCCTCTGCCAGATCATTCACTGCTGATGACCGGAAAGAGGACGCAGCGCAGCGGTGCAGAGAGGACAGGTAAATATCTCAGGTGCCGGGGTCTGAGCGAGCGGTGACACCGGCACCTGTCCCCCATAGCGCGCCAGTGTCACCGCCTGCTCAGGACACCAGCACCTGGCCCCCAGCGACGAGAGGTGAGTATGTCATTTTTTTTTTTTGCAGCAGCAGCATATGAGGCCTATACTATGGGGGCATAATTGTGCAGCATATGGGCATAATCTGGAGCATATGGGGGCATAAGCTGTGGAAAACATTTGGGGCATAATCTGGAGCATATGGGGGCATAATCTGTGGAACATATGGGCATAATCTGGAGCATATGGGGGCATAATCTGTGGAACATATGGGGGCATAATTGGAGCATATGGGGGCATAATCTGTGGAACATATGGGGCATAATCTGGAGCATATGGGGGCATAATCTGTGGAACATATGGGGCATAATCTGGAGCATATGGGGGCATAATCTGTGGAACATATGGGGCATAATCTGGAGCATATGGGGGCATAATCTCTGAAGCATATGGAGGCATAATCTGTGGAGCATATTGGGCATAATCTGTGCAGCATATGGGGGCATAATCTGTGGAGCATCATATGGGGGCATAATCATTTTTCACCTAGGCTTATTACGCGAGTCAATAAGTTTTCCTAGTTTTTTTGTGGCAAAATTAGGGGGGTCGGCTTATACATGAGTATATACGGTATATAAGAATATATAACATTGTAACAAAAAAACTAAAAATATAAAAACAATAAAATACAAATAATATTAATACAAAAAAAAATAATTAAGTACTGCCCCCCCTTTCTAGGGCAGCCAGAAACCTCTCCAGCATCACCCCGTATTGATGCACGGCTGCCATCATCCGTCGGTGTGACATCCGCAGGTCCTGGGCAGTGGGGATTTCTGTGGAGGTAATGGTAACAGTTATAACAGGGAATTCTGTTGCAACATGTACGTTACATGTTTGCTCTGCACTTACTGTTTTGGGGCGATGCTGTTCCCCTGAAGACCCACTTACGGCCCATCCAGGACCTGCGGCACCGCCGGCTAGGAAACACAGAAAAATATATATATCACAACAGCGCCCTTAACATTTTAAGACCTAACAAAGTTGTCAGAACTTGTGCGTAAAATTACCTGATGGCGAGCCTGCATACGCGTCACGGAGTGGACGCTGGAGAGAATCCTAGGGGGGATGGGAGGTGGGGATGATGACCCCAAAAGTGGAGGCGGGTTGGTGCAGGTGAAGGGGTGCCTGGACCTGGTGATGCCCCTGGTGATGGCGCTGCGGGGGTGCGGGGGACGGTGGTGCAGGTGAAGGTGGTGCTGCAAATAAAAAATACAATTCAGTGAAATAATCCTTCTACAAACCCGTCACTGTTGTACTCCCATCACTACTGGTACTCCCGTCACTGCCAGTACTTCCGTCAATGCCTGTAACCCCCTAACTACTGGTACTCGTCAACACCTCCCTGCTCCACCGCTGTGACATCTCCCGCATTTCCTGACAAGTCCACAGTAGAGCAGTGCCCGGCGAGGAGAGGTCTTTCCTTTGTATTGAATGTTTGGAGCAATTATTGGGAGCATTTTTACACTGGAGAATTTTATATGGGGCCCATCATATACTAGAGCATCATATGGAGTTCATTATTTATGGAACATCACATTTTATATGGAGCATCATTATGGAGCACATATGGGTCCATTCTGTATGGCGCACTATGTGGTGCCCATAATACTGTATGGAGGATATACTGTCCGTCACCCCATCACTAATGGGACTCCCGTCACTGTCCGTAACCCCATCACTGCCAGTACTTCCGTCAATGCTGTAACCCCATCACTACTGGTAGTCCCGTCACGCCTTAACCTAGCCTCTCCAGATACCCTCACCAACACTCACCACGATGCCTGCGAAGCTCTGCACGGATGCTGGCGACCCTTTCGCTGACCGGTAGTGCAGGTCCGCCAGCTTTTTCTTATCTGCTTCGTATCCTCTGCACCACGAAACGCCGAGCAAGGCCCCTCTGAATCCGGCGCAGTACTGCTTTTTTGTGATGCATGGGACGCGCCGTCGGTATGCTGCACCCATAGTCCCATGCATCACTTTTCGGATTAGGTAAAGCACCTCAGCGTCCCCCCAGGGCTGCTGCACGCTGCTGCCTTGCCGCCATAGTCACAAGATATGAAAAACTCCGCATGAACGACGCCAGCGTTGTGACGTCATGACGTACGTACGCTATAAAACTAATCGCACTTGCGACGCAAGACGCTATGCGATCGCAAAGTGACCGCACCAACAATGCAGACACGCGACGTCATTGCGATCGCATGTTACAGGTCCTAGTCAGGCGCCCCAGCCACGCCGACATGAGACGCCATTGCGATCGCAAAGTGCCGCACAACAATCAGGACACGCGACGCAATTGCGATCGCAAAACTTCAGGTCCCAGCTAGGCGCCCCAGCCACACAGACATGAACGCCATGCAATCGCAAAGTGACAGTTTGTGCTGCTATTGCGTTTGCCCGATTTGCCATTATTGCCGAGGGGATGTGGCCAGCAATCGGAGTGAGGGGCGTTACCAAAGAAAACCTAGTCCCGCCTGCACCGCTGTCATATGCATCACCAACGAGGTCGCTCGTCGTTCACAAAGGAGTCAAATCAGCGATTCAGGCTCACCAGCGGGACGCCAATGATCACAATACGGCCCAAACCGTTCGTGCACGATCAGCGACATCACAGCGGGGCCGCATCGCTGCTACATGTCAACACAGCGACGTCGTGACGATGTCGCTGCTGCGTCACAAAAATCGCTGCCACTTGAGCGATCTCGCTAGCGATCTCGCTTAGTGTGGCATACCATTTACAGTTACCGGTAATACCACTATTAACAGCAGATAATCCAGAAACCCACCAATCACAATAGCAGATGTAACAGTTCCCCCTTCTCTACCTCTCTTCTTAAATACAAAAGATACGTCTGGTATTGCTGCTAGAATACTTGTTAATTTACTGAAACAACCAAAACCTTGAGTTTAAAAAATAATTTAACACAAAACCCTGATTTAAAATAGGTCATTTTCTGATGAGATTTTCCCTTTAAAGGGAATCTATCACCTCTCCCGGATGTTTATGACCTTTTAATATGGGCATAGAGGCCCTCTAGTCCAACCTGTTTCCTTATATTAATTGTATTGTTGCTGAGCAATGTTATATTCTTTCTTTATGTTAATGATTTTTTTTTCAGGCTCCGGGGTGTGCGGTGCGTGGAAGAAATCCCTGCCCCCTGTCCTCCTGTAAGGCGGGATCACACATGCGAGAAACATGGCGAGTCTCGCATGTGAAATCCCCGCTCTGGCACGGACTCTGGGAGTGGAGCGAGCGGCTGCATAGAAATAATGTAGCCGCACACTCACTCCCGAGTGCCGGCACCAGAGCTGGGATTTCACATGCGAGACTCGGCCATGTTTGTCGCATGTGTGATCCCGGCCTAAGAGTATGTGTGCACGTTGCAGATTTGCTGTTGTAAAATCTGAGCGGATTCTTCCTCTCTTGGCAGAAAACGCAGTTGAAAATCCACACGGATTTTTCATGCGGATTTGTATGCGTTTTTGTAAGCTAAATAAAGATATATTTATTTAACAAAAAAAAGTGTTTAAGTCATTTCCTTGTCCCAAACCCCTTCTTTTACATTCTCCATTGTAGGCCATAATATCTTTACATACAATATTCAAATATAATGTTTACACACACAAACAAATACAAGTGAATATATATATGTATTCATAAATGAATATTTTGTGGAATAACCATGATTTTTAATCACGCTTTCATGCGTCTTTTCATGCCAGCGAACACAAGATTGGCAGATTCGACATTGTGCTCTTCACGTATGAAAGCAGGTTCACACTGAGCACACGTGACAGACATGACAGGTTTGGAGACACCGTGGAGAACGTTCTGCTGCCTACAATATCCTTTCAGCATGACCGGTTTGGCAGTGGGTCAGTATTTGTGTGGGGTGGCATTTCTTTGGAGGGCAGCACAGCCCTCCATGTGCTAGCCCGAGGTACCCTGACTGCCATTAGGTACCGGGAAGAGATCCTCAGACCCCTTGTGAGACCATATGCAAGTGCATGGGTTCCTTCTGATGCATGACAATGTTAGGCCTCATGTGGCTGGAGTGTGTCAGCAGTTCCTGTATGATGAAGGCATTGATTTCTATGAACTGGCCTGCCTGTTCCCCAGGCTTGAGGCATTTCCACTGAAGTTGGATCAGCCTGTAATTTGATTTTTCATTTGATTTTGAGCATCATTCCAAATCCAGACCCCCATGAGGTATTAATTTTGATTTGCATTTATCATTTTTATGTTTTATTCTTATCATACATTCCACTATGTAATGAATAAGATTTGCAACTGGAATATTTCATTGAGTGATATTATTGTGATCGCTGAACCAGCATTTTTTTCTTAGAGCTAGCATTTTTCTAAAGTTTCAGAAGCATTGTTTTCTTTTTAACTGACAGGTTGATGTGTACCAAAAAGAAAGATTTAAAATGTTCCTCATTTTTAGTCAATACAATACATTCCTCCTCGCCTGAGAAGAGACGCTCTGTGCTAAACAGGGCCAAAAGCCAAGAAACGGAATTTTTAAAGTGAAACTAGCATTTTATGTTTTGTTGTATTAACTGCCATTATGGTAATTCCGCTTCTGCTTCAGGGGTATATATGAATCCTTTGTTAGCAATAAACGCAGAGCTTATGGAAAGCATCCTTTGGTCTGTGTCTTATTCTCTTGGTACCACATTCTGAGGAGGAAAGGGGTTAACGAGATAACAGCGACGACTACTGGCGCCGACCAGGGGACTGAGTTATTCTATTCTGAGGAAGCCCGACGGTCTGGGACGTGGGATGAGCGGAGCCTTCTGTTGGTGATATACACAGCGCTGGGGTAAGAATACTTATTATATTTCTACCTAAAATCTATATCACTGTATAGTGGACTCCCTCTTCCCCGAGCGGTCAGCTTTCCAGGTAAATCACAGGTATTCTGGTCAGGTCCCTTTGAACCAGTAGACCTTCAGATTTAATTGTCAGTCCTGCCTTTCCTCCTTTGAATAATGACAGTATGGATCAATGATTGTGTTGTGGTTTTGTCTTGGTGTCTGTGTGATTGGATTGTTCATTTGGTTGGCGTACAAATCTTGGAAAGCGAGCAGTGGATGGTTTCAGAAACCTTTGTGGCCCATTGTCTAAGTGACGCAACTGTCTTGGTGACAGAGTCTTGGTGACGCAATTGTCTTGGTGACAAACTTGTCTTGGTGACAAGAAAATCTCTTCTAGGTGAGGGATACAAAAATGGGGGACCAAAACACCAAGGAAGGTGTTTCTGCTAAAGATTTAGTTGTGCGCAGAGAGTTGTGTTAAAGCAGGCATGAATGAATGAACGAAGAATTGAACAGTGAAAAATGGAAAAGGTTTTTTTTTTTAACTCACATCATGGATGGTTGAGAGAAAAGGACTTTTGAGAACAGTGAACCTGTGGATGAGTGCGTGTGATTACTTAGAGGGAAAGACTGAGGAATTAGGAGACGGCGTTACAGACTAACAAAAACAGGGACGACTGATTTACCCTCCTGTTTGTCCCCTACGTTACCTCCACCCCAGTACGACCTTCCCACAGACTTCCCCGAACCAAACTGTTGGGTCTGCCCAGGTGTGGACAGCAGAATCCCCTGGGTAGATGTCTGTGTAGGTTGCGGTGGACCCAGACCTCCCCAGCCAATTTATTTCCAATGAGGACAGTAGTGGTAACCTGGTACCCCGGGTGCTGCGGGAGGTGAGGTGGACGGACTAGCTCCAGGCCGCCCCCGGAAGCAGTGTTGTCAGGACCATGGAGCCCTACAGAGCAGTTGGCTCTAATGAAGCAACTAGACAGGATCTGGAAGCACTTATAAAAGGGAATGGCAGTGAAGCTAGATACAATAGACTGATAGATGAGACATACAAGTGTTATGTTGGTAGGACCGGACCTGACAATGCAGAAGTCAGTGACAGCAAGCAGAGAAATAAGGGAGGGGGAAGTGTGGCAGCAAGGGAGATGGCATTTTGCTTTAGCCAAGGTCACTCTACGATAAGCAAACTGCAGGCTGAGGGGATGAGCACACACACAAACGCGCAGCGGCACGACTTACCCCTCCCATCAGGCATTCAGCGTAGAGACCAGAGCCAGAGTGCAGTAGTTTTCAGATTTCTAATCACCTTTGTTGAATAGGTTTTTGGAATAGACACAGTACGTAAGAATCGAAGGGCTAGGCATGTGAATAGAAGGTCAGGTAGTGTGAGAGCAAATAGACAGGCAGCCTTTACGCTGCTAATGCGTTTTTGTTATTTGAAAGGCACACAGCAATAGCACAGAAAGGGACTTAGAAATCTCCAAAAATTCAAAAATACAGAAAAAAAGCAGAGATGCTCACCTGCCCAGGCCTTCAAACAAATGCACTATCAGGATGCAGTGGACCCACATAGTTAAGATGACGGCAACACAGGTGCAAGAATACCGATGAGGCAAACCGCTCACAACTACCAATACATTGGAGGGGGCGGTGCTTGGTATATTGATGCACAAAGAAGACTTGTATGCAGCGCCGTTCACATTATGGCAATGCACAGCATCCAGTTAAACAGCCTAGTATTTACACCCTTCTATTAGATCAGGCGGGCTGCCCAGCGCTATTAAAATGCATGCATGTGAACAGACACCACAGTTTACTTGTAAACGTGAGGTCTGTGAAGTGGATTACAAGTTACGTACTTTGGCCAAACTACCAAATAATACTCACATTATTTAATATTATTTTTAATGTGTTTTTTGCACTTTATTTTACAGGGTGCATGTGGGCCCATTTGGTCTTGTAAACTGGGGTGTCGTTCAATGGCATGCATTTTAATAGCGCTGGGCAGTCCGCCTGATCTATAGAAGGGTGTAAATACTAGGTGTTAACTGGATGCTGTGCATTGCCATAATGTGAACGGCACTGCATACAAGTCTTCTTTGTGCATCAATATACCAAGCAGCCGCCCCTCCTGTATTGGTAGGTTTGTGAGCGGTGCCTCATCGGCACCGTGTTGCTGTCATCTTAACTATGTGGGTCCATGCATCCTGATAGTGCATTTGTTTGAAGGCCTGGGCAGGTGAGCATCTCTCCTTTTTTTGCTGTATTTTTGTTATTTGAAAGGCAACGGGGAAGTTTGTTAATAGATTACCATTGCTATAAAAGAGCAGTGGTGCATCGTGTAGAAGGTACAGCAATGTTAATTTGAACGGACCCAGGAAGTGATTTTTTTTATGTGAATAAGATTGAAAGGTGTTAAATCGTCTGTGAGGAAAAAGATACTGACATGTCAACAAGAGCAGAATTCAGAGTCACACACATCACATGTCCATCATGTGGAGACTGGGACAGGTATCTGTTTCCTGGTTTTGATCTTTTTAAGCTAGTTTTTTTTTGGCTACAAGCTGTAGCGTGAATGTTCTCAGGATTCAGACTGAACTAGTAATAATTTTTTTTTTTTTTTTTTGATACGTGATTTCAGTGCCTGTAGAGACTGCCAGTCTGCAAGAGATACTGGAAAGATGGAAAATGCCAAAAGTAGTTTCGCAATATGTTGATGACTTACTGATTTGTGCCCCCTCCAGGAAACAGTGTCGCACTGCACGATATCACTCATGTTGTTTCTGTACCAAGCTGGATGTAAAGCGTCAAAGGATAAACTTCAGTTTTGTAAATCTTCAGTTATCTTCTTGGGACATTGCATTACACCAGGGGCGCGACATTGACCAGCGCTCGCAAAGAAGTGTCAAAATTTTTCCTATTCCTGTTAATGTTGCCGCTCTTAGGACATTTCTTGGACTGGTTTCTACTGAGACGTGGTACTCTGTATCAATCCTCATGCGCCTTCTATGACTGTATCACCATTGTGCCTTTTAAACTAACCCCTGAAGGTTTTAGATGTTTTTTTTATTCTCTCAAAAAAAAAGGATTGTGGCAGCTCCAGCGCTGGAACCCCCCGACTATGAACTACCATTCACCCTGTATCTCCACGACGCAGGGACCGCGGCGGGAAAAGTTTTGACTCAGTTACATGGTGACAATCAAAGGCCTGTAGCCTATTTCGTGGAAGACTAGATGCAGTGGCTGAGGTGCCCCGTCCTGGTACGGGCAGTACTGCTGTAGGACTTTTGCTCCCAAATCGTCGACATTGTTTTTGATACCCATTGACAGTCTTACCCCTCATGAGTATACACCTACTGACAGGTGCAACCGGCACACCTTTCAGTGCACGTAACCTTTGTTGCAATGTGCACTTTTAATGCCCCAAATGTTTTTTGCAGAGAGTACCAATTAACCCCCTGCCACTTGTTACCTTTTGGATCTAAAGGGGGGTAGGTCGGTATTTCAAAGAAGATCCAAGAGAAGAGATTCCTCATGATTGTGTTCAGCTTATGGCCGGGAAAAACACCCAGGCCTACCCCAGTGTTTAAACTAAAAGACTTAATGCTGATTTTGAATTTTTTGTAGATGGATCTCGCCACCAAGATGACTCAGGTACCTTCACACCGGGTATGCCATCGTTCCCTGAATGCGTGATCAAAGCAGAACCAATGCTCCCACATCAGTCGGCCCGGAGGCTGAATTAAGGCTCTGACCGAGGCCGTAAGATAGTGAAGGTAGAATTGTTAAATTACACAGATTTCTAGATACGCATTCGGTATAGTCATGATTTTGGGTCCAATTTGGAAATCTAGAGGATTCTGCGGCAGCAGGACATCCCATTAAAATGTGAGCGTCCAGAAGTTAATTGATGCATTTTCAATTACAAAAGAAGTAGCTGTCATAAAAATTAAAGCCTACCGACCTGATCAGGTGGGGTAAAGGAAACGCATGGCCGTGCAGCAGCAAAAAAAGCAAGTAGCCACTCCAAGGGGTAACGATGCACCGGTAACCCCCCCCCCAAAAATCCCTTTGTGTCGGGGATGCCTTATCCAGATGCGGTCAGGGCGCCAGGAGGAAGTAGAAAAAAGGGGAAAAGAAGGTGCATGTTGAAGAAGCAAATGGGGTATGGGGAAGGGGATGCGTCGTGCCTTCAAGGGCGTTGTCCTGGGTCGCCCAGATGTTACATGGGCCAACCCCACAGTCCAAAAATGCTGTAATGGCGTTGTTTCAGAAGCATTGGGTGGGACAGGCTTTTCCACCTGTATTAGGGTTGATCCAGGGATCTTGGTATGTGCTGCACATAATCAGGGAAAAAGTAGTCAAGACACCCCCCAAACATGCCCCTCGGCCCCTCTATCTTTCCAGAGATGCAGTTGATTATATTCAGCTGCCAAAATCGGGTCATGGGAGTATGTGTTGGTTTTTTTTTTGATTTATTCTCAGGTTGGCCGGAGGCTTTCCCGATTGCCAAGGCTAGGCTGCGGCAACCGCAAAGTGTGCTTGCGGAGGTGGGTGCAGGTATGGATCCAGAGGTGATCGAAAGTGACGAGGTACAATTTCACAGGTGAAATAATGAATGAAGTTTGACAGTTGGGAATTCAAACAAGCTTTCCACACCCCATATCCCCCCCACAAAGCGTGGGAAAGTTTAAAAGACTAAATGGGACATTGAAGTTAAAATCAAAAGGCCATGGCTGAAACAGGGAAAATCTTGGCCTGATTGTTTACCATTGCCCTATATCAGTAAGGTACACTCCAAATAGAAAAAGGACTTTTCCGATGAAGTAATTTTGGAAAGTGCCTAGCTTAGGATGTTTCCTTCCCCAAGCATGGAAATGAGTAAACCTGTATTAAGCTCATATGTAAGGGGTTTGCATAAAAGATTAGAAAGTACATGATAAGTCTTCAGTTCTCTTCCAGATCCGAACCAGGATCCGGGGTCCCCGCCGCAGCCCCGGAGACTGGGGTAGTCATTAAAAGACACGTGAGAAAGAGCTGGATCCCGGGTTTGCGGACTTTTCAAGTTCTACTGACGAAAGTACCGCAGTCAAGCTACAAGGCAAGGAAATTGGATCCACGATGCTTGTAAGAAGATCCTTGGAGAGCCTCCAGAAGAGGTGATGCTACTTGTGACATTGCTTGCTCCTTGCATAACGGATGCTTGGAACAGATTAGCCCAGTGTGGTGTGATAACGATTCATTAGACCCACTTGCTTTGTGGTGGACTGAAAAAAACAAGACCAAAATGTTGCAAACTGTTGGATTTGTACAATGCGCCCCGGGGACGTCCACCAGTCTTCCATTTTTGCAGCCAGTTGTGGGAAGAGATTTAATCTTGGGGTAATGCTCGACACATTAAGCAACAATGCCACTCAAAAACTTTGGAACATCGGTAGGATTACGGTAGTGGGTTGGACTGTTTTTCCTTGGTGGCAGGGAAATCTAACAGGACAGATTATTCCAAGCTTTATTTTTTTTTTTTTTTGGGTGGAGCTGGGTACCGAAATTTGAACTAGTAAAACCTTTTTGGGAGAAATACGACACAGGGGGTTAAGATAATTTTTGGGGTCACTACGGAAAACTTAATGTTTAAACCCTCCCTATTAGACGATATTACACACTGATAGATGGAAAAAATATGTTTTTTTGGAATGGAAATGATGAAATTTTTGTGCTAACAAACAGGTAACCTGGGTGTTATAAAGATGAAGGGTATCAGAAGAACTCCCCTGCGGAGGACCTCCGCAGGATCGTTCCCCTAGGACAAAGCCCGGAGGGTGCATGTGAGTAATATTTAAAGTTTATAGATTTGGCACCCGATTGTATTACAGCATTCAGCTATATGGAACCTTCCACCATCAATGTATTGGGTATGTGGGGACAAGGCATTTAAGTGGTTCCAGTAGGGTCCCCGGGAAATGACCCTAGTAGATTGACACCGCCACCTTTTCATCATTCCGGACAGATTAGTCCATTGTCTATTCCAAAATATACACTACATAAACGATTGCAGACAATAGACCCCCGCCCAAATGGGAGACCACAATAGTGGAGATGGGGATGCAAAAAATTTTTCAGTGCATTATTTATCTCCCTTTGAAACTAGACATGGGATAAGTTGGTAGAATCCACAGATACCTAGATGATAAATAGGGATATTTTAGATTTATGAATGGGTCCCTTGCAGTACAGAACAGTTAATTTTGTTCTAACCAAATCCCTCGTGTTAGATTACCTGACGCGTAAAGGAGGGATGTCCCGATTATTGGCCCCTGATTTTGTATTATATTGATAATTCTAGTTTTTTAACCTTTAAAAAAGCTAGGGATGTCATAAGTTAAGGAAACTATATGATGAGGCAAATCTGAAGAATCAAATTCATGGTGGGCAAATACTTTCTCCTTTTTAACCCCGCAAATTGGTTCAAAGGTATAGGGGGATGGCTGACTGGGTAATCAAGCTGGCCTACAGGTTTTATTGATATGTCTTGCCATCTATTTAGGTTTAAAAATTTGTTTGATGTGTATTAAACGATTGTACTAGGACAAGAGGAGGTTAAAGATGTGAAATTGATCAAATGGAGGAACAAAAGGGGGAAATGTGATCGTGAACCAGCTTTTTTTTTTTGAGCTGCTTTTTCTAAAGTTCAGGGAAATTTTTTTTTTAACTGACAGGTGACGTTTGTACCGAGAAAGATAAGATGTTCCTCATTTTTTAGTCATACAATACATTCCTCCCTCCCTGAGAAGAGAGTCTGGCTAAAAGGGCCAAAAGCCAAGAATGATTTTTAAAGTGAAAACTGCTTTTATGTTTTAGTTGTATTAACTGCCTATTGGTAATTCCCCTTCCTGCTTTAGGGGTGTATATGATCCTTTGTTAGAATAAAGCAGGTTTGGAGATCTTTGGTCTGTGTCTTTTCTCTCTGGTACCACATT
Source organism: Oophaga sylvatica (assembly GCA_033576555.1). NCBI lineage: Eukaryota > Metazoa > Chordata > Amphibia > Anura > Dendrobatidae > Oophaga > Oophaga sylvatica. Next base: position 283,101,781 of record JARQOD010000001.1, read on the forward strand.
CAGGAGGAAGGGTTTTACAGATAACAGCGACGCCTATGATGTGGCATTTAGTGTTCCCTTTATTTTATTGAGTAATGTATTAATTAAATCTATAAGGTTAGAAGCAGTAATGGTGGAAAAAGCCAGAGGGCAGCTAAACACCTGAAAAATTCAGGGACTGAGAACAGTATATGTACTATAATAACCAATCAGGGCACATATTGTTTGGCCCTCCTTTGGAATTGGATCCCCCGGTTAATTATGCCCGCAAGGCTAGTCCAAATGCCTATTTCCTGAGTGCTGCCTGTCGAAAACAAAATTGACATCAGGAGACATTTTTTTTTTTTCATGGATGAATGCCGTTGAAAAAAAATTGCAGCATGCACAGTCTCTTTTATATTTCGGTTGAAAATTGCCTATTCAACCTATGTGTGCACGGAAAAATCGGATCCATATGGGTCAACAGATGCATCTGATTTCTCACAAACATTGCCATTATTAACTAGGAAATATTTATTCCTACATATGGATGATAATTTTAAATGAAAGGAAAAAACATAAACAGAAAATTGCATGGTCAAATGGGTTAAAAGAGACGTGATTTGTTTTATATGTTTATACTGTGGGTAGGGATTTTACTCCTCTTTGGCAGCGGTTTCAAGTAAGACAGGGCTAAGTCTCTTTGTGCAACAGGAAGATAAATTTTAGTCCATAATCTCTACAAAATAAACGGAAACAGATTTTCAAAATGGGGTCAATTTGGGGGTTTTGCTTTTTTTGGCATTTAGAGGCTCTTAAATGTGAATGGCATCCGCAATCTATTCCAGCCAAAATGGCGTTTCTTCCATTGAGCCATGCCTTGTGCCAAATATAGTTTTGAAAACTTATGGGCTATCGGCTTACTCAGAGGAAATTGACAGCAAGTTATGTTGTCCATTTCCACCTCTTATTGTGTAAAACCTGTACCTCGCACCCGCCTGATGTCCACTTTTTATCCGAGGGATTCACATGGTACACTCTTCTCCCTTGCCCAACATGAAGTTCCGCACCCTTGGGGAATGAAAAGTCAACTTGGCACGTTTTACAGTCCCTTGTTAACCGAGACCAGGGAGGCGAAGGGAGTGAGGGTGTGGCCCACGCAATCACTGTGTGGCACCACATCCCTCAAAAACCCGTAGGCCTCTTTCGTGCACCAGGGAAACAGTGTGACGCCCAGTGGGACTGCAGTAGGGATGAGCGATATTGCCCGAAATCGACGGAATTTCGATTTCCGATATTGGAAAAATATCGGATATGGGAAAATTCTGATTTTGTATCAATGAAAGTCAATGGGAGAAAAAAAATGGAATTACAAAATGACCATACAGTGCTAAAAATGGGGGGAAACACCAGGATATGGGAAAGGAGTTGCAGAGGAAGAGGAGAAAAAAATGCTAGAAAAATGCACAGAGCGAAAAGTAGGGGAAAACTGGTCGCCATTTTTAACAGGGGTTTTGTTTTTTTCTTTGGGTTAGGATTTTTGGGGTAGGGTTAGGGTTTATGGTTAGTGGGTAAGGGTTAGGATTAGAGCGAGGTTGTTGAACACGGTTTGGAGCAGGAGGTCCCCGTGCCTTGGGCACTCCCGAAAACCGTGGCGATGGGAACTTTTTACCCTTTGGGGAGGCACCTGTGTCCGCACTTATGCCCGAAAAAGCCGGCTGGTGGATCCCGCCTCTTGTGCTTTGCCATAGGTGTTTGGATCTGTCGTCCTTTTTTTCCACTTGGTCTAACGAGGTACGCGGGGCGGTGTGTTGCCCCGAAAAAGCATGCTGTGAAAGTGGCAGCACGGAAATGGGCACTAGCTGGCGGTTAGGACCAGGAAAAAACGGCCAGCTGTGAAAGTGGCAGTCACGGAAATGGGACTAGTGGCGGTACTAGAGGCCAGAAACCGGTTTGCTGTGAAAGTGGAGTCACAAATTGGGCACTGCTGGTTATAGAGCCCAGAAACACGGCATGATGTGGAAGTGGCAGTCACAGAAATGGGCACTAGATGGCGGTAACTAGAGCCCAGAAACCGGCATGCTGTGAAAAGTGGCAGTCCGGAAAGGGCACTAGCTGGCGGTATGACCCCAGAACACGGCATGCTGAGAAAGTGGCGCACAGAAAGGGCATAGTGGGGGTTTACTAGAGCCAATGGAAAAGTATGAGGTGAAGAGTTAGTCACAGAACGGTGCTACAAGTAGGGCCAGAGCACGGGCATAACAGATTACGCTGTGTGCAACATGGCCATGAAGGCATGCATACGCTACCAACCATGATGTAACCTGTGTACAGTGGCCCGGGGCAGCAAAACCCCGAAACCCGGCCCCGTTTCTTTTTGGAATGAAAAGCCGGTCCACATTTGCAGGGATAGTCTGGTACGTTGGTCTGTTAGTACATTGCCACTGCACTAAAACTCGTTCAGAAATCACTGGCACCAGGACAAGCCGGACTCCAGGCATATGGCTGAGCTCGGGCCATGTAACTAATTGGAGACCAAAACTTGAAGGGGGCAGATCACCTAACCCCCAAGACAGGGGTGAAGAGGTATTGTGCCCTGTCACGGTAACGTTGCCTCCTAGTGCGTTGACTGTTGTGCTGATGGTGCCGAAATGTTTGGGGTTCAGAAAAAGTTGGAACGGTTGGGTATATGAACCTGTCAGTAGCAGATGACTGCTTTGCTACCGGCTTTCTGAACGGATCCCTGGGCCAGGACGCACTTAGGTGCCTGCTAGTGCACGTTCATCACTGCTTTGTGGTGGAAAACAGTACATGAGTGAATTAAACCAGGCTTCTTGGGACTCCTGTTTTTGCGCCGGTTCAACAGTGTAATTAGGCTTTCAAGGCTGTCCCGTAATGTGGATCTAAGAGGGTGGCCACCAGTAGTCATTTGTGTGGAGAATACGAGCCACGGTGGGTCTTTTTCAGACACGCGCATGAAGTCACTCGTGCTGAAGGCTGTCAACTGGCCATGCATCGCTGTCATCGCTGAAGAATGTGCTTGGTGATTGCATCACCCCATCCCGCTTATCTGGTGATACTGTAGGCATTGTGTACTTTCTCCTCTTGTCATCCTCTAGTCCTCCTATCCTCCTCGCTTGCTGTGCTCCTTTGACCTTTGGAGGCACCCACGAGCTTTGTACCAACGGGCCCATTGAGATTGCCTGGTTTGGTTTTCAGTGTTATATACTCCCCCTCCTTGAGAATAATCCTTAGTCTTTAAGTGATGTTCTATAAGGCATTTAAGGGGAATGTCAGGCTGCGTAGGGCAGTCCCGTCACCATCAGAGTGGGTCCTCGAAGCACTTCAAAATGGGCATATGTCCCTTTTTGGTTGCCCACTCTGTGGTTGTAAAGTGGAAGGCTGAGATGTGTGTCGCTATTTGCGCCTGCTGCAGCTGCAAATCCTTTAATTGCAGGTTGCTGCCCACAACCTCCCATAGCAAAGTCGAATTCCACCTAGTGGGGGGTCAACAATGATGCGGTGCTCGGGCGGCCCAATTGCGCTAATGGCTGAAGGCGCAATGCAGCAAGCTTGAACGCCGCAAATGAAGAGCTCGTATGATTTGTGCAGCAGCTCCCCTTTGGTCGGATAGTTCCTAAGGAAACTCGCACCCAAGTTTAGGGACATGGGCAAGGCATGGAATTGGTCAGCCACCTAGGCCTAGAGCGCGACCAGGTTTCAGCCGTTGTCACCACCTACCTGGCTGGAGGTTGAGGGCGCAAGCCACATGTCGCTCTGCTCCTTGAGCGTGTTCCACAGCTTGGTTGCGGTGTGGCTAACATTACCCAGATAAACCAATTTTAAAACCGGCCTGTTGATGTTTTGGCGATGCATGCTGAAATTGGTTGTTGTGGTATGTCTAGGTGCAGGCAAGTCTGACGAGGGTATGAGGAGGGTCAATTTGTACGGAGGAGAGGCCTGCAATCCGTGGGTTGGCGGACCCGCGCACTTGCACTGTTACTTCAGTTCCCGGCTAATACATTTACCCAATGGGCGGTTTTGGAAATGTAGCGTCCCTGGCAAAGTATATGGTCCACGCGTCGGTGGTCAGGTTGCCTTGCTATAAAGATTTTGTAGTGCAGCTTAATTTTACGCTCCTATGCTGTTGCAGGGCGGGGATGGTTGCCCCGCTGAAGTAGAAGCGGTTGGAACCTGTATTTGGGATTTCAAACCCCAAATTTTCGATAAAGACTGGTTGCTCACCGCAGAATGGTAGATTTCCACTGCAAGCGTTTGGGCCAAAGCGAGATTTCAGCCCTGTGTCATGGGTGGTTTGCAGTCGGGCCCCCCTTTTTCCCACCCCCCGTGTACAGATGGTGCACACTGGATTGGGAGGGGAGGGATGCCGCGATTGGGAGTATGCTGGCGAAGTCAAACAGTGT
>JARQOD010000001.1:283106262-283139902 GCA_033576555.1 Oophaga sylvatica
CAAGATTTCATCCGGGTGTACGGATGACTGAAGAGGATCTACTCCGACCAGAGTGCCTGCTTCCAAGGTCGAGTGATGGAAGATTTGCATGGTTTATACCAGATTGAGAAGTCAAAAACTACCCCTTATCATCCTCAGGGGAATGGAGCTTGTGAACGCTTTAATCGGACATTGATCCAGATGCTTCGAAAGTTAGAGGAAGATCGGAAGATACGGTGGCCTGAGCTCGTGGCTGAATTGGTGTGGGTGTACAACAATCAAGTGAACAGTACGACGGGGTTCACTCCGTATACCTTGCTCTTCGGGCAAAAGGGACGATAGATCACCGAGCTGGAGTTGGACCCAGAAGAAGCCATCCACGCGAAACGCACGTCAGGCGTGCGGGAGGATCATCTTTCTTTCTATCCAGGCTAATTATGGGTAAGCATTTTTGAGTGTTATCGGTTCATGTGGATGTATATATGGTGCTTGCTAAATGAGTTCTGACTCGCTATCTGGCGATAATAATTAGGTGCACCTTCTACTAATGTTGCTACACTTACACTCTCCCTGCTTTCCCAAGCCATACTGTGGGCTTGGTTTCCTCCTGTTGTAAGTTTACCTGGGTCTCCTCCATTCTTTTGTCTACATACTGTATGTATTGTATGTTATGTTGATTTTTATAATTCTGTATTAAATAAATTATTTCTTTTTATTACTTATGGTGGCTTTAGTACTTCTTTTGGTGGTTCATAATGCTTTATGGAGTTTACTCACCTGAATTAAACTTGAGATCTATGTGGGAGAGTTTTATAGAAATCATGCTCTCGGCCACTGATAATAATAAGTGCTATGTGATTACTTTATTACCTATATTAACGACATGGTAGAAGGTTTACACAGTAAAATATCGATATTTGCAGATGATACAAAACTATGTAAAGAAGTCAATACAAGAGAAGATAGTATTCTGCTACAGATGGATCTGGATAAGTTGGGAACTTGGGCCAAAAGGTGTCAGATGCGGTTTAAGAATGATAAATGTAAGGTTATACACATGGGAAGAATGAATCAATATCACCATTACACACTGAAAGGGAAACCACTGGTAAATCTGACATGGAGAAGGACTTGGGGATCCTAGTTAATGATAAACTTACCTGGAGCAGCCAGTGCCAGGCAGCAGCTGCCAAGGCAAACAGGATCATGGGGTGCATTAGAAGAGGTCTGGATACACATGATGAGAGCATTATACTGCCTCTGTACAAATCACTGGTTAGACCGCACAAGGAGTACTGTGTACAGCATGTGCTCTGGATATAATGGAACTAGAGCAAGTACAAAGGAGGGCAACAAAATTAATAAAGGAGTTGGGGGAACTACAATACCCAGAGAGATTAGCAAAATTAGGATTATTTAGTCTAGAAAAAAGATAACTGAGGGGCGATCTAATAAACATGTATAAGTATATAAGGGGACAATACAAATATCTCTCCAAGGATCTGTTTATACCAAGTAAGGTGACGGTCACAAAGGGGCATTCTCTGCCTCTGGAGGAGAGAAGGTTTTTCCACCAACAGAGAAGAGGATTCTTTACTGTTAGGGCAGTGAGAATCTGGAATTCCTTGCCTGAGGAGGCAGTGATGGCGAACTCAGTTGAGGGGTTCAAGAGAGGCCTGGATGTCTTCCTGGAGCGCAACAATATTGTATCTTTCAGTTATTAAGTTCTTTAGAAGGACGTAGATCTGGGGATTTATTCTGAAAGAATATAGGCTGAACTGGATGGACAAATGTTTTTTTTCGGCCATGCTAACTATGTTACTATGTTAAATTTCAAAAATATTAAGAATTGAGAGTCCTCAGTGGTTGATACCTTTTAATGGCCAACTGAAAAGATGGTAACAAATTGCAAGCTTTCGAGACTACTCAGGTCTCTTCATCAGGCATAAACTAATACAAAATATGAAGTCACATATTTATACACAACACTGCACAGAAACAATGCAATAGATAAGACAAGTGATGTGAAGCAGATCTATCTTTATGGTAGAGAGATAAACAGTGGAGGTCATAAATTTTCTGAACAGTTCATAAATAAGGAGTGTGAAAGTTTTATTGTCCTCTTATTAGGGTCTGGTTCTGTGTTATGATGGCCCTACATGGTCTGAGAAGCAAATTCCTTAATTGATGTAGAAAGACATAAATCCATGTGACACATTCATTCCTGCACTGAGTGTGTCAAAGGTTGTCATAAGTTCATATCCCACATCCTTCTGTCTCTCTGAGATTTGAAGTTACCTTTTAATACAAGTAATTTCATGTCCATGGTGCTGTGATAGGGATACAAAAATGTTTGGCCACAGGTACTGTAGATCTATTCTTTTTTCTCTTATTGTATGGTGATGATAATCCATCCTTCTTCTAAGCGTTTGCCCTGTCTCCCCCTACAAACAGACCCCCAGAAGGACATTTTAGTATAACTAATTAAATACACCACATTAGATGTGATGCAGCTGAAAGTACCTGGGATCTTGTAGTCCTGATGTGAGTTGAGGATCTTTATCTTGTCAGTGGTCATTATAAATGGACAGGTTTTACATTTTTTTCTGGTAGCAGGGAAAGGTTCCTGTAGCTGTTGGAGAGGACAGGGAGCTTCTGACAATGATGCTTCTTAAATTTGGGGGCTACCTAAAACACAGTAGTTGGGGGTCTGGAAATATGGATTGTAATTGGGCATCTTTTTGTAGTAAAGGTTGTAGTTTCTGTGCAGCTCCCCTTAGCGCTTCCACATTTGGATTGTAGGTGACTACTAGAGGCACCCGGTTATTTTCTTCTTTAGCTCTGTAATGTAGGAGATGATTCCTTGATATTCTGGTGGCTCTTTTAATTTGGTTTTCAATTGTTCTCAGATGGTAGCCCTGAAAAAAAAAGGTCTTTCTGAGGCGACCAAGGTGTTTGTCTCTATCTATGGGGTTGGAACATATATGATTGTATCTGATGGATTGGGTCTAGACAATAGAATTTTTTATTTGTTTTGGATGGAAACTGTACATTTAAACTATGTTGGATGGTTGATTCGCTTCTGATACACGAATGTCAATATTTCATTGTTCTGTAGCTTAATGATGGTGTCCAAAAAGTTAATTTCAGTACAGGAGTAGTTGAGTGTAAAGTTGATGGTGCGATGAAATTGAGTAAACTGTTCATGGAACGTCATTAGCTGTTGCTCAGACTCTGTCCAGATGATTAAAATATCATCAATGTAACAATAGTAGGCCAGAGGCCTGATGGGACATGAGGACAAAAATTCACTTTCAAGCTTGGCCATGAAAAGATTTGCGTACTGTGGAGCCATTTTACTTCCCATTGCTGTACCAGTCTCCTGTAGATATATCTTTGTATCAAATTCAAAGTAATTGTGGGTGAGGATGAAGTTTGCAAGTTTCACCACAGATTCAGCATCAGTCGCTGTGTTTTCCATGAAGACTTTGCAGGCATTTAATCAATCCTGTTGTGGGATATTAGAATACAAAGATTCAACATCCATTTTTATGGTGAGGACGCAGGAGAGATTTGACGCTTCCTTGAAGGCCATATTTGTGCAGTTGTTTCTGAACAGTAGAACTATGTACCATAACTTCAAAGTCAAGGGCAGCACAGTGGCTCAGTGGATAGCACTGCAGCCTTGCAGCGCTGGAGTCCTGGGTTCAAATCCCACTAAGGACAACATCTGCAAGGAGTTTGTATGTTCTCCCCGTGTTTGCGTGGATTTCCCCTGGGTGCTCCGGTTTCCTCCCACACTCCAAAAAAAAACCCATACTGATAGGGAATCTAGATTGTGAGCCCCATCAGTGACAGTGACGATAATGTGTGCAAACTGTAAAGCGCTGTGGAATATGTCAGCGCCATATAAAAGAAGAAAGAAGAAAGTCTGCTAAATCTTTCCAAAGGTCTTTTGCAGTCAAGCGGTGGTTCTGATTTGCCTCTGTAGTACTCCTACAAGCAGCTCTCATTGAAATTTTGTCTTCCAGACATTATTTTGACCTCCACTGTTCCCGTTAACTGCCATTTCTTAATTACACTTTGAACTGAGGAAAGGGCAACTTGAAAAGGCTTTGCTATCTTCTTATAGCCTTCTCCTGCTTTGTGGACCTCCACCATTTTCATTTTCAGAGTGCTAACCAGCTGCTTAGAAGAACCTATGGCTGCTGTTTTTTGGCACAAGGTTAGAAGAGGCTGGGTTTTTATAAAGCTGAGAAATTTGCATCATCTGGTCTTTCCAAACGATGATAGCGAAGAAGCCATAACCCTCAGGCTAATTAAGGTCTGAAACGTCATATTTATCTGATTACATAAATCTCCAAGGGAGCCCACATTTTTGCATCGGCCCATATTACTTTTTGCAATTTTTAAAATGGAAAAAGTGACAATTTTTTTTTGCCCAAAATACCAAGGAAATGTGTCATCTTTAACTTAAGCCCTTTTAGAGATCATTTCATCTTCAACTTGCTTAACTGTTCACAATAACAGTAATTTTGACCAGGGGCGCCCAAACCTTTACATGCCATTGAAGCCCATGAGATTACAATATAATATTACTGTATAATACCCCTACAGCCACCCACAAACTCAGTATAATGTTCCCATAAACAGCATGATGCCCCCAGTCATTCCCACATAGTATTATGCACCCACAGCTCCCCACACAGTATGATATAACCAATGCCCCAACACACAATATGATAACCCCTAAAGCCAACCAAACATAGTATGATGTCCCTACAGCCCCCATGCACACAATACGATTCTTCTACAGCCCACCCCCAAACAATACTATTTCCTCAGCCACCACAACACCCAGTATAATGCACCCATAGGCCCACCTAACACACTATGATTCCCGCACACATCATGCCCCCATTTACCACCACACAGTATGTTTCTTCGACAGTTCCGCACACTCAGTATGATACCACCACTGCCCTCACATACAGTATGGTTGATGCCACAGTCCTCGCACATATTATTATGTCCCACAGCCTCAGACATAAGTTTGATAACCAAATAATCCTCCCACACACAAATATGATGACTCCACAGCCCATCGCACAGCATGGTGGCCCCAACACAAGTATGATATGACCCAAGTAAATAAAAAGTAAATAAAGCTACTTACCTAACTCAGTTCCCTTGATACAGTGCATCACTCTGTGCAGCATGTGTACTAATGCTCCACTCAGTAGGCAAGATCTAATGATATTATTGTGCCTGCTGTGCGGAGATTTAATTCCACAGGCTGAATGGTTGAAGGACAGCTCCCTGTTGCAACATTGTATTCAACAGTAAATACCAGAAAAATTTAGAAGCCAAGCATGGAATACTAGTGTGGTGCAATAAGTCACTACTTCCAGCCTTTTGCATGTCCAGACCCTTGGGCCAAATAAGAAGAACCAAAGGGTCTAATGTGGCCTAAGTGTTGCACTCTCCCCAGGTCTGCTCTATGGTCTTTCATAGTTGCTCATGTACTTATTTTACTTATACCTAAGAAGCTTCTTAAAGGGGTTGTCTGGCCTTAGGCTACAAGTCTGCAATCACTCTATATGACACTGTATTAGATTTGTGAATCGTACGCTGTGAGGATTCTCCAGTGCTGGGAGCAGGTGGGCATGAATGCGATTTGCTTACCTCCAGGCCACACTTCGACTGGATTGTGTTCAGCTTTGTTCAACACACTTGCATTGAGAGAGGCCGATCACATGTAGTGGGCCCGAGACCATATGTATGCAAATCACATACTTGCGTTGCAGTCATGTGCCTGTTGCTCAGAGTCCCAGCATCAGAGAACCCTCAAAGTGCGCAGTGTCAAAGGCCGGACAGTCCCTTTATGGTATTTAAATGAGTATGTCCAATCATAAATTTTAACATACACAACAAAAATCACCTTCAAAGCATATTGTGTAATTGTTTATCTAATTATAATAATAATAATCTTTATTTATATAGCGCCAACATATTCCGCAGCGCTTTACAGTTTAACAGTTTCAAAACACAAGTCATAGGTAACAACGTTAACAATACAATAATTAAAGCTAAATAAGCCGACCCTGCTCGTGAGAGCTTACAATCTACAATGAGGTGGGGCAGATACAAAGTACAGGTGTGTATATACAATGGTGCATTTACAATGATGGTCCAGCCATCTTGAGGAAGTGAGGGATGGATAGAGAGAGATAGTAAATGGGCTACACACACACACTTACACATAGCATGACTTTGATTAGTGAATGTGATAGGCCGCTCTGAACAAATGTGTTTTGAGGGAGCACCTGAAACCATGCAAATTGTGGATAGTCCTAATTTCTTGGGGTAGAGCATTCCAGAGGATTGGCGCAGCGGGGGAGAAGTCTTGGAGTCGGGAGTGGGAGGTATGGATTAGTGCAGAGGTTAGTCGAAAGTCGTTTGCACAGCGCAGCAGTCGGTTAGGCAGATAGATAGAAATGAGGGAGGAGATGTAGGGGGGTGCTGCACTGTGGATAGCTTTGTGGGTGAGAACAAGTACTTTGAATTGGATCCTATAATGAATGGGCAGCCAGTGTAAGGACTGGCGAAGAGCGGACGCGTCCGAGTACCGATTAGCCAGATGGATGACCCTGGCTGCTGCATTAAGGATGGACTGGAGAGGGGATAGTCGAGTAATGGGGAGGCCAAGTAATAGAGCGTTGCAGTAGTCCAGGCGAGAGTGGATCAATGCTACAGTGAGGGTTTTTGTTGTTTCCATGGTGAGAAAAGGGCGGATTCTAGAGACTATCTCGACAGACTCTACTTTTTTTAGAACTGTAATTTTTATTAAGTTTTATAAATTTTTAACCATCAAAATAAGAACAAAATATTCAGATTTTAACAAGTAAAATAGACAAAGAAAATAATCAATGAGGATAGGGTACATTAATATATAACTGATGGAAAACATTTCCCTCTAGTGGCATCAAAACATACTGCAAACTAAATCCATAAAATACTCAAGTTCCAAATAAAAATCTTTATCCGTTAGTTACACCTGATGTCATAATAACCCAAACCCCATCCACTATTAAATTCAAATTTCTTATTTAACAATTGACAAACATTAGGCTGGACACACACACATTAGGGGGTGTTTCACAACTACATAGTTCAAATTAAAAAATAAAATCAAAATAAATTTATCTTATTTATCTATCCCGAGTACTCTATATACTGCGAGAGCAGTTACTCACGTGTTCTGGCTCTGACATCTGCTCTTGGTTACTTCCCCTAGGGCAAGTTCTCTTCTTGCAGGTCCATGTGGGGTTACTGTGGTACAGTAGCTCAGCAACCTCCTTGAATGTCATAATTCATAGCTTTTTAAGCTATGTGCTCTATAAATATTATCTGGACTGGTCATTCAACCTTCTATGAGACAATGGGAGCTTGTCCAGGCTATGCATGTGAGTCGCACGTACCAGGGCTTTGGGGTACTCGGCACCGAGCCCGTTCACTTCACTGGGGGATGTCACGGGTAGCGCGGCTCGGTCGCGGTTGACTTTTTCAATGCAGAATTGGCTGGAATTAAGATCAGATGCCGTGTCACATTTGGAGAGCCCCTGATGTGCCTAAACATCGGAAACCCCCAAATCCCAACTCCAACCCTAACTCCAACACACCCCTAACCCTAGACCCAACCCTAACCATAACCTAACCACAAACCTAACCCTAACACACCCCTAACCCTAATCCCAACCCTAACCCTAATGCTAACTTTAGCCTCAACCCTAACCCTAACTTTAGCCGCAACCCTAACCCTAACCCTAATGGGAAAATGGAAAAAAATACATTTTTTAAACTTTATTATTTTTCCCTAAGTAAGGGGATGATAAGGGGGTGTTTGATTTACTATTTATCGCAGGTTTTTATGATTGGCAGCTGTCAAGCTAATAGACGCTTTTTATTGCAAAACATAGTTTTTTGCATCACCACATTTTGAGAGCTATAATTTTTGCATATTTTGGCCCACAGAGTCACGTGAGGTCTTATTTTTTGCGGTACGAGTTGATGTTTTTATTGGTACCATTTTTCAGCACGTGACGTTTTTTGATCGCTTTTTATTTCGATTTTTGGGAGGTTAGAATGAACAAAAATCAGCAATTCATGAATTTCTTTTGGGTGGGCGTTTATACCGTTCCGCGTGTGGTAAAATTGATAAAGCAGTTTTATTCTTTGGGTCAGTACGATTACGGCGATACCTCATTTATATAATTTTTTTATGTTTTGGCGCTTTTATACAATAAAAACAATTTTATATAAAAAATAATTATTTTTGCATCACTTTATTCTGCGAGCTATAACTTTTTTATTTTTTTGCTGATGATGCTGTATGCGGCTCGTTTTTTGCGGGACAAGATGATGTTTTCAGCGGTACTATGTTTATTTATATCGGTCTTTTTGATCGCGTGTTATTCCACTTTTTGTTCGGCGGTATGATGATAAAGCATTGATTTTTTGCTTTGTTTTTTTTTTAAGGCGTTCACTAAAGGAGTTAACTAGTGGGACAGTTTTATAGGGGTGTTGTTACGGACGCGGCGATACCAAATATGTGTACTTTTATTGTTTTGTTTTTTTTATTTACAGGAAGAAATTAATTTATTGGGGATTTTTTTTTTTTACACTTGTGATTTTCATTTTTTTACTTTTTTACTTTGTCCCAGGGTGGGACATCACAGTATGGGGTCAGATCGCTGGTGTGACAGTGTGCACAGCACTCTGTCACACCAGCGATGTGACAGGCAGTGCTGCAGGCTTCCTCAGCGCCTGCTCTCAGCAGGCGCTGAGGAAGCCGCCTCCCTGCAGGACCCGGCGGCCATCTTGGATCTGGGGCCTTGCAGGGAGGAAGGCCTCAGAACAGCGCAATCACATCGCGCTGTTCTGGGGTCTCAGGGGAGCACGCAGGGAGCCCCCTCCTGCGCGATGCTCCCCTGTGCCCCCAGTAAACCGCGATCATGTTTGATTGCGGTGTGGGGGTTAATGTGCCGGGAGCGGTCCGTGACCGCTCCTGGCACATAGTGCCGGGTGTCAGCTGTGATAATCTGCTGACACCCGGCAGCGATCAGCTGCGCTCCCCCCGGGAGCGCAGCTGATCGCCTTGGACGTACTATCCCGTCCCAGGGAATTAAGTCCCAGGTCACATGGACGGGATAGTACGTCTGATGACAGAAAGGGGTTAAAAACCTTACTATGTGTCAGATTTGACCTCAATGTGTGAATAAGGGCAGACAAAAGGATCGGTACTGTGTACCTGTGGATACCAGTCTAGGGAAGCATTTAAATGTTATTTTCAGCTCAGGAGAGAGGGAGGCCACACCCCGGCTTGCACAGAATGCAAAAATGCAAAGGAAAAAAAACAAAAATTGAGCTTGATTTAAATTGGTATACATGCAGCACATAAACGCATGTTCACTTTGGCCATAAGCATACAAAACCTACAAGAAGCAAAATAAACATAAACCCTACTGTGACTAAATAAGTAAAAAGCAAAAAATGTGTTTAAATAACACAGGGTTCTTAGTAATGCTGTTTTTGATCAAAAATAGCATAAAAGCCGTCCCATTGTCAACATGGTGACCCTGATCGGGATGGTCCTATGCTGTCTAACATTAACAACCTTACCATGTGTCAGAGTTGACCTCAATGTGTGAATAAGGGCAGACAAAAGGACACCAGTCTAGGGAAGTCTTTAAATGTTATTTCCAGCTCATGACACCATTATACTGTATGGAGGACTATGTGGGGCCACTATACTGTATGGAGCACTTTTTGTGGCCATTATACTGTATGGAGGACTCTGCGGGAATTACAGGTGGAGACGCATACCGTGATGGGGTCACCATTTTTTGTCGGGGCGATTGAGGGCTGTTGGGCCATATGCTTTTTACTGCTCTTACAGGACATATTATATCATTCCAATATCTTATTCTAATATCTATTAAAGGGAATTTGTCACCCAAGACACTTTTCAGCTATTACTATGGGCATACAGGTAATAGAAATGTTAGTCTAGTATTGCCTGTATGCCTCATAGTTGCTGTCTAGATGTGGAGAAATAGACTTTTATTTCATGTGTGACGTGCATGGGAGGGGGGTCATAATATAATGAAGAGCTGAGGCAGGGATTTCTTCCAGGCACCGCATGCCCCGGAGCCTGGAAGAAATCATTAACATAATGAAACAAAAGTCTATTTCTCCACATCTAGACAGTAGCTATGAGGCATACTGGTAAGACAAGATTAACATTTCTATTTCCTGTATGCCCACAGTAATAGCTGAAAATTGTCTCAGGGAGTGACAGATTCCCTTTAAATAAAATGTATTTTGTTTGTGGGATAATCCCTTTAAGTTTGTTTCCATATGAAAAAGTTTATCGTTATGTTTGATGATAAGGAAAAACTTCCTTAATTGTAGACACTTTTTAAAAAAAATATAAAGGTCGACCAGCGACTTTGTCCAAGCTTTTAATTTTGGCCTTTTCCGTGGAAGCACACTGACATGTGCGCAGACCCATTCATGTGAATGGGTCTTTGTGTGTAAGTTTCTCCAGTACGTGTGAAAACCAGTTAATAAGTTTCCAGTTCATGACATATCAAACCCTGGAACTAAGACGATATCAAACTGTAAGTAGATACTATTTTAGATACAAATTTGAAAAATAAAAAATTTGGTTTTCGAGACATGACAGTAGTAGTAATCGACTTTAAAATGCAGTTCCCTATGTTGCCACTTAGTGGAGGAAAACAACAATTTGAAAAGCTTATGTTACATTTACAATTAATTGCATCATTCCTGTAAGCTGTCTTCTAGGTAAATAGTTTCCAGTCCTGGCTGCCTTGTGACACCTCAATGTACCTAAGAGAGCTAAAATGGACCAAAAAAGATCAAAATACAAAGAAAGATAAAAATACTCAATTAACGATAAGCAGAATTTTGCATCACTTCATGGCACAGGCACTTGATATACAGTATGCAGAAATTTGCAATTTTATATATTCTCCTAAACTTTATTATCTGCTTCAAGGCTCAATGTGGCCTGTAAAGGTACTGTCACACTAAACGAGATCGCTAACGAGATCGCTAATGCGTCACCGATTTTATGACGCAGTAGCGATCTCGTTAGCGGCGCAGCTGTGTGTGACATGTAGCAGCGATGTGGCCCCTGCTGTGATGTCGCTGATCGCTCATGAATGTTCTAAACCGTTTTCTGGTCGTTGGTGTCCTGCTGGTGAGCCTGAATCGCTGAGTGTGACACCCTTTATGAACGACTTCACCAGCGTCGCAGGTGGGACTAGGTTTTCCCAACGACCGCAGATCGCTGATGAGTTGTGTTTGGAATCTAACAAGCGATCACATAGCGATCACACCAGCGATCTCGCCAGGTCGTGTCGTTGTTGTGAACGCTGGTGCGATCGCTAAGTGTGACAGTGCCTTAACACCTTAGCGACCGCTGATACGCATTAAAATGGCAGCCACTAAGGGTAATTAATCCTTCATCGCCGTTCAGCTGGGGAAAACTTTCGGGAGAAGATGGCACAAGGGTTAATCTTAGAGGTTACAGGATCCCTTTGGGACAAAACGGCACCTGCCAATCTCAGAAGCATCTATTTCCACCTGAAATGGGAGAGAAACATCAGGTTGCCGCAGAACAGGAGCAGAAGTGAATCTCCGCTTAAGCTCCTGAAAAGCCAAAACTGCCTCTGGAGACCAATTTACCACATCAGGGCCCTTTTGGTCAAATCAGTCAGTGGTTTCACAATACCAGAGAACTTACTTATAAATTTACGGTAAAAATTAGCAAAACCTAAAAATCTCTGAAGAGCCTTCAATGAAGTGGGCTGAACCCAATCAGAAATGGCCTGAACCTTGACTGGGTCCATTTCAATAGCGGACAGAGATAGAATGAATCCCAAAAACGAAACCTTCTGTACGCCGAAGAGACATTTTGATCCCTTGACATACAAAGCATTTTCTCTCAAAATGCTTAACACCATCCGAATATGCTCCACATGAGAATCCCAGTCATTAGAAAAAAATCAAAATATCGTCCAAATAGATGATCAGAAACTTATCCACAAAATCACGGAAAATATTGTTCATGAAAGATTGGAAGATGGAAGGGGCATTAGTGAGCCCAAAAGGCATTACTAGGTACTCAAAATGCCCCTCAGGGGTATTAAACTCCGTCTTCCATTCATCCCGCGCTTAATGCGAATAAGATTATGCGCCACCCTAAGGTCAAGCTTGGTAAACCAAATAGCACCTTTCACTCGGGAAAATAAATAAAAAAATCATGGGTAACGGATACTGATATTTAACAGTGATCTTATTAAGGAGACGACAGTCAATACATGGTCTCAATGAACCATCCTTTTTGGCCACAAAGAAAAAGCCGGCACCCAAGAGTGAAGAGGACGGTCTAATATGGCCCTTCTCCAATGACTCTTTGATATAAGATCGCATAGCATCATGCTTAGGTACAGACAAATTGAAGAGCCGACCCTTGGGAAATTTACAACCGGGCACCAACTCAATCGAGCAATCATAACTCCTATGAGGAGGCAAGGACGCAGACTTACTTTCACTAAACACATCAGAATAATCAGCCAAATAGCCGGGGATCTCCTGAGGCAGGGGAGAGGTAGAAAACACAGGAGTTTTCGCTTCGGGATGGACTACTACTCACAGGAATGGGGCACTGCCATGGGGACCAGGTTCGCGCCCAGTTATGCTAACTTATAAGTTGGCAAATTGGAAGAGGAGACCATTTATATTGACAGTGTGCTGCGCGAGAACTTGGTCCTATGGCAGCGTTTTATTGATGACAGTTTTTATTTGGTCCAGTGGTCCTATTTTATTGTCAGATTTTGTTAATGATTTAAATATAAATGTGTATTTTTTAAACTTTGCTGTCACGACCAGCACCACAGAAATTAATTTTTTAGACTTAAAAATTGGGATTGATGAAAATAAGATTTATACTCAAATATACCATAAACACACAGATTCTAATAACTATATTTCTCTTGATAGTTGCCATCTCCCAAGCTGGCTTTTAAATGTCCCAAAAAGTCAGTTCATAAGAGCCCATAGGAACTGTTCTAAAAAAGAGGATTTTGAATTAGAAGCTAATTTATTGATTGATCGGTTCCAACATAGGGGGTACAACAAAGACCTGTTACTACAAACTAAGGAACAAGTAGGAAAATCAACTAGAGACTCTCTCCTTCAAAGTGTCACGCAGCTGTAATGCAGGCTGGTGTGTGCTCCGCCTGTAGGTTACAGAGGGGAGAATGGATTACACACTACCAGAGTAGGCCTGCACTGCAGCAGCCAAAACCACCACCAGGTGGCAGAAAAACGTCCAAAACTGAGTCAGGAATAATCAGTCATCTGAAGTATTACAGGTCTCAGCAAGCCCTCTACAGAGCAGAAACACAGGCGCCACCAAGTGGCGGGAGCGTGGTCAGGCAAGCCAAGTCAAAACCGTACGGAGGCAGCAGGACAAAAGGAATAAGCAATATACGTGGTCAGGAGAAGCCAGGAGGTCAGCAACGGTCAGAAGCAGATAAGACAAAGACAGAAAGCAGAAGCGAGTCCGAATACAGGCCGAGTCAAAAACCAGAGAATCAAACAGACAAACAGGGAAATGCAGGGAACAGGGCAGACAGAGAGGAACAACAGACACGGGACAAGTCAGGGATAACAGCAGGACAAATCAAGGGTTACCAGTCAGGTTCACAAGCCGAAGGTAGCAGTATAACTCACACTGCTAGCAGGATGTGTGAGAGCTAAATAGCCAACCTGAACCCAGAATGAGGCAGAGCAAAGTTAACCCTTGACATGATCCGCCTGGACCAAGGGCAGACAGGACTAAACCCTGGAACGGATCATGACAGTACCCTCTTCCCAAGGGGGGGCCACCGGACCCCCAGACTTCCCAGGATAACGTGCGTGAAATGCCCGAACCAATCGATCAGCATGTACCGATCGCGCCGGGACCCAAGATCGATCCTCAGGACCATAACCCTTCCAATGGACCAAATACTGAAGTGAACTACGGACCCAACGCGAATCCACAATCCATTCCACTTCAAACTCGGTCTGACCATTAACAGATACAGGAGGCGGAGGGGATGGAGGCCCTGTGGAAGATGGTACAAATGACTTAAGAAGGGATTTATGAAACACATTGGGGATCCGGAGTGACGGAGGAAGGCGTAATCGAAAGGCAATAGAATTGACCACCTCCATGATCTCGTAAGGACCAATAAATCTGGGACCTAGCTTAGCAGAGGGAACCTTTAGATGAATATTCTTGGTGGACAACCATACTTTATCTCCCACCAGGAACATAGGTCCTACAGACCGTCGCTTATCCGCAAAAAGTTTATGTTTGCCCTGAGCCTCCCCAATGTTCTTTTGGACCTCCCTCCACACCTCCCCCAATCTTTGTACTGCCATATCAGCCCCTGGACATCCTGAATCCAGCCTAGAAAATTAGCCAAAATGGGGGTGAAAACCATAGTTACAAAAGAATGGAGAGGTGCCAGTGGACTGGTTAATCCGATTATTGAATGCAAATTCAGCCACGGGCAATGAAGAACACCAATCATCCTGCTGAGACGTAGCAAGACACCTCAAAATCTGTTCGAGTGACTGATTGGTCCTCTCCGTCTGCCCATTGGTCTCAGGATGGTAAGCAGAGGAGAAGGTTAAGCAAATACCCAGTCTTTTACAAAATGCCCTCCAAAATTTGGACACAAATTGTACCCCTCTATCAGAAACCACACTCAAAGGCACGCCATGCAGTCGTACAACGTGCTCAACAAACAACCTAGATAGTGTCTCAGCATTAGGCAATCCTGCCAGAGGTACAAAATGCGCCTGTTTACTGAATCTGTCAACCACTACCCAGATTACAGTTTTGCCATTAGAAGGAGGGAGATCAGTGATGAAGTCCATGGACAAATGAGTCCAAGGTCTATCTGGAATTGGCAATGGCACCAATTCCCGGCCGGCCGGTTATGTGAGCTCTTAGCACGGACACAGGTATCACAAGCAGACACAAACATAGTGATATCAGAATAGGGATGGTTGGCGTGCACACAAACCGTAAATTGATTGAGGTGCTGGTAGAATGGACACATTAGTCCAATATCATATAAGTAAATTTCACCGCACACTCATTGAAAATAGATTTGCAATGTGAAAATTTATTTTAACAATATCTGGGCAAAAACAGGAATACAAGGTCTGAAGCGATATCAATACAACGTTTCGGGTCTGCCAGAGCCTTACTCATGTATTCGCTGTAGGTAAAAAAGAAATATATAAGTATTGTACAAAACATAACAAAATTGTATAAATGAACAAAGTCTATACACAATAACCATAAAAAATAAAAACTTCTCCAGGGTCATTTATCAACAGACCTTTACTGTAAACCTACAGACAGGAACAACCTTCTATTGTACACTAGTTGTCATCCTAAATCTACCAGAAACAGTTTGCCACGATCCCAATTCCATAGAGTATCACGCATAGTGTCAGACAGACCGACACTTGAAACCAGACTTGATACTATGTCTACCAAATTTAAAAACAGACGTTATCCAACCAGACTACTTCTGGAGGAAAGAAACCGGGCTCTGACACCACCTTTTCCTCGTCTTCATATGCCTCCTAAAGAAAGGATACCATTTGTACACCTTTACCATCCTTTGATGCCTAAAGCCTATTCAATAATAAAAAAACACTGGCCGCTTTTGAATAAAGCCTACCCCAATATACCATCATTTGAAGCACCTGTTCTCATGTGCACCAAACGACCACCAAACATTAAAGATAAGCTGGTAAGGGCAGATATTGGCAGCGCAACACAAAGGGTTCGCCAGATGGTCCTAGCCCCCCGTCGTCAGGGTACATTCCCATGTCTCAATTGTGCGGCTTGTTCAAATATTATCCGTTCTGATAATATTACCCATCCAAGAACCTTGTAAATCTTTTCCTATCAAGGATTTCTTTACTTGTAATTCAAATTTTGTGGTTTATCTTATCAAATGCCCGTGCGGCCTTTTATATGTTGGAGAAACGACCCAGCATATTAAGGACCGCATTGCTGGCCATAAATCCACAATTAGATGCCAAAAAAATTGGCTCCCATTACCCGACCATTTTTCTAGAGCTAGACACTCAGTGGCACAACTTAAATTCCAAGTCATAGAAGGTGTACCACGTCCAAGAAGAGGTGGTGACCGAATTAAAATGCTTAAACAGAGGGAAACGTTTGGATACACAAACTGGATACGTTGGCACCAAAAGGCCTTAACAGAGAAATTGATTGGCTTGTATGACTTAACCACAATAGCAATATATACTAATGTCTTTTTGTTCCCTTACAGACCCGTTAATACCCTATTGCCTTAGGTGAGTTTACCTAACCCTCTAATATCTGCCCCTCCTCCTATTTATCAATTAATTTATTCCCCTATTTATTTTATTTTACCATTTTTGCCCCCATATTATACCTTATTATTTTCTTTACTCTGTATCTTATATTTTATCACAGATACCACTACCAGCCGCCATAACTATTTCCAGTCAAAAAATCCATAAATTATACATTATTATATGTTTACTAACTCAATAGTCAGCACTACCCTGGCCAGCTACACTCTAGCCTTTGAACACAGCCACTGCGTATGACCAGAGTCAGCGCTGAGGTGACGTAACGTCACTTCCGGTTCTGTTACTCTACTTCCGGTTTAGCGCTCACAAAAAGAGCGCTTTTCAGTTCTGAAGCACACAACATCACCACAGCAAGGCGCGGGAGCGCCGCTGTATTTCCTCACACCGGGACTAGCGATCAACCAGGTAAAGTGCCTCTCGGCTATTTTCTACCAGCATTACCATCAAGCGGCATTTTTTGCGGCAATGGTACTTTTTTCACTAATACACTACAACTTTGCTGCTATATTTATGGGGACAAAATGTATCTTATAGGTATAAGACAAGCCTTCTGGCTCATTAGCTAACTGGACTACAGGTATTTTTTTCAAAAAAACTTTTTCTCGAACATGGTAACATTTAATATTGCGGCCACTGACTATTCCAATATATTTAATCACAGCTTCACTGGGCTAATTTTCCCCTACTAAGGCTGCTAAATAAAGGTATTACCTTCCTTTTTTACTACTCTGCATATACCTGATGTTTGTCCTAGCTATAACATTGTTACTATTCTTTACAGCCACCATATAGACTGTGGATTATTCTTTTCTATATGCACTCATCTTTATTCATATCTTGGACTGAGGTAATTATTGTTATCATATAATTTTCCTTTTCTTTTTTATTTTCATTCTTTTCTATTTTTCTATGCCTATATGAAAACTCATATTGGTACCAGCTATCTAGACTGGATATATTTAATTCGTATTTAACCTACTTTTTTTGTCTTGTATTCACAACACTTGGAGAAGTTTTATTTTTTATGGTTATTGTGTATAGACTTTGTTCATTTATACAATTTTGTTATGTTTTGTACAATACTTATATATTTCTTTTTTACCTACAGCGAATACATGAGTAAGGCTCTGGCAGAGCCGAAACGTTGTATTGATATCGCTTCAGGCTAAGTTCACACGTTGCGGAATTGCCGCGGAAATTTCCGCGGCAATCCCGCACTTCTCCCGCAGGAAATACGCACGTTTTTTGTATGCTGATTCCCGCCAGAATAATAGCGTTTTGCAAGCGTAATTAGCTTGCAGAATGCTAGCGTTTTCCTAGCGATCTGTAGCATCGCTTGGAAAACTGATTGACAGGTTGGTCACACGAGTCAAACATAGTGTTTGACAAGTGTGACCAACTTTTTACTATTGATGCCGCCTATGTCGCATCAATAGTAAAAAGATCTAATGTAAAAATAATAAAAAAAATAATAAATAATGATATTCTCACCTTCCGGCGGCCCCCGCAGCCTTCCCGCGGCCCCCGCAGCCTTCCCGCCTTCAGCGACGCTCCCGGCAACTCCGGTCCCAGGAGTGCTTTGCGACAAATCACACCGATGACGTAGCATCTCGCGAGACCGCTACGCCATCTGGGTGATTCTCGCAAAGGACTCTTGGGACCGGAAGTTGCCGGGAGCGTCGCTGAAGGCGGGAAGGCTGCGGGGCCGCGGGAAGGCTGCGGGGGCCGCCGGAAGGTGAGAATATCATTATTTTTTATTTTAATTATTGTTTTACCAGGGATATGGTACCCAGGGCCTGGAGGAGAGTCTCCTCTCCTCCAGACCCTGGGTACCATCGCACATGAACCGCTTACATTGCGCATGGTGGGCATAGCCACATGCGGAAAGTAAGCGGTTCAATGCATTCCTATGGCGGCGGAATCACCGCGATTACGCTAAATTAATGAACATGTTGCTATTTTTTCCGCGAAGCGTTTTTTTCGCGGAAAAAAACGCAACATGTGGCCAAAACATGCGGAATCAATTAACATGTATAGGATGCTTAATGCTTGCGTTTTTATTGCGTTTTTACCGCGGAAAACCGCGGAAAAACCGCGAAAAAAACGCAATTATTCCTGATCGTGTGCACTTAGCCTCAGACCTTGTATTCCTGTTTTTGCCCAGATATTGTTAAAATAATTTTCACATTGCAAATCTATTTTCAATGAGTGTGCAGTGAAATTTACTTATATAGTGATATCAGAGTTCATGGAGGACCACCAAAATAGCCCAGCAATGGCTTTCCGAGTGGCTGAGATCCCCGGGGTCCACTGTGAGCAGAATCGTGGAATTCTCGGAGGACCTCAACCTGTATTGGACGGAAACAAAGAGTTTATTATCAGGCAAAGAGGAAGGAGCCAGAGACTGAGCCTTCTGAATTTCCTGTTCCAATTCAGAGGATACCCCCGCAACAACCACCCCGTGCTGAAGAATGGAGGAAGGAGGTTCAGGGGGTGATATCGAATCAAAACTGCGAGATAAGGCATCAGCCTTGACATTCTTGGAACCAGGCCGAAAAGTGATTGAAAAATGAAAACGAGAAAAAAAAGCGACCACCTAGCCTGTCTAGGAGTCAACCGTTTAGCAGATTCAAGATAAGACAAGTTTTTGTGATCCGTGATAACCGTGATCCGATGAACCGCCCCCTCCAAAAAATGCCTCCATTCTTCAAAAGCCAATTTTATGGCCAATAACTCCCGGTTACCTACATCATAGTTCCTCTCCGCAGAAGAGAACTTCCGGGAGAAAAAGGCACATGGTCTTAAATTAGTCAAGGTAACGGGTCCCTGTGACAACACAGCCCCCACTCCCACCTCAGATGCGTCCACCTCTACAATGAACGGTTCAGATGGATCGGGCTGAACCAATACAGGAGCAGACATAAAACATTTCTTTAGTGTAACAAATGCTTCAACTGCTAAGGTTGACCAAACTTTGAGATCAGCCCCTTGCGAGTGAGATCGGTGAGTGGTTTGACCACCTGAGAAAACCCCTTGATGAATTTTCGATAATAATTGGCGAAACCCAGAAAACGCTGCAACCCCTTGAGGTCTCTGGGTTGCACCCAATCAACAATGGCCTGTACCTTTCCGGGATCCATCCGAAACCCATTGGCCGAAAGGATGATCCCCAGAAAGGAAAGCTCCTGGACACAAAACAAACATTTCTCGGGTTTAGCAAACAGAGAATTACCCCGTAACCTGTGAAGAACAGCACGTAGATGACCAATGTGGGATTCTTTGTCAGGCGAGAAAACAAGGATATCATCCAAGTATACAACCACAAAGCGCCCGATAAAATCAGAGAAAACATCATTCATGAAGTTCTGAAATACAGCGGGCGCGTTCGTGAGACCAAAGGGCATGACCAAATTTTCAAACAGACCTTCAGAGGTGAGAAATGCCGTTTTCCACTCATCCCCTTCCTGAATACGGATAAGGTTATATGCTCCCCTGAGATCAAGTTTGGAAAACCACTTAGCCCCAGACACTTGGTTATAAAGATCAGGAATGAGTGGGAGAGGGTAGGTATTTCTCACCGTAATTTTATTTAGTTCTCGGAAATCGAGGCACGGGCGTAAACCACCATCTTTTTTCTTAACAAAAAGAATCCCGCGGCCACAGGTGAGACAGAGGGACGGATGTGACCTTTGCGTAGGCTATCAGAGATTTAGTTTTTCATAGCAGTACGTTCCGGGCCAGAAAGATTGTACAAACGGGCTTTGGGCAATTTAGAACCAGGAATAAGATTAATGGCACAATCATAAGGACGGTGGGGTGGCAAAACCTCAGCCTCTTTTTCGGAGAACACGTCCCCAAAGTCCTTCAGGTACTCCGGAATACCCTCCGGACTAATGGCAGACACAAAAACAGCAGAAAGACAACCATTGGAACAATTAGGACTAGTGTTGAGCATTCCGATACCGCAAGTATCGGGTATCGGCCGATATTCGCGTTATCGGAATTCCGATACTTAATTCCGATACTTTTTCCATATCGTATACCGGAATCGGAAGTTCCCATAATTCTTTGAGAGGCAATGTGATTTTAGTCAGCCAATGAGGAATCCTACGAAGTGTGGGCACATCCTGTAATGCTGCGGTCATCTTAACTAATGGCATGGCTGTGATTGGCTGCTGAAATGATGTCAGAATGCACTATAAAAGGCGCCGCCGCCATTTTAGCGTCACTGTGCTGTGAACTCAGTAAGGGACAGAACGCTACTCTGCTCACTCTGAGGGACAGTTAGATATTGCGATTTTGTGTACTACTGTGCTTGAGGCAGGCTAGTTTACCAACCGCTGTGTAAAGCTTCATTTTGCCAGTGTTGTTTTAACAGCTCTGTGCAAGGTGTGTGTGTGACAGTGCAGGTGACGCTGCAGTTTGCTCTGCATCCACCGCTGTTTGTAGGCATCTGCACGTGTCACTGACTCTTTTTTTTTTTTTTTTTTTTTTATTTTGTGGAATTGGTGCAGCTCCATTATATTAGAAAAAAAAATCAAATCTATTAGTGTGACGTGCTTCCATCCGTATACAATACATTGGTTGCAAACACTATAGAACTACACAAAGGAGCTTTTCACAGATTGTGGACAGTTGTGTTTCAGTGTTCACTTCAGTCTGTGTTTTTTACTTTTTTTAGTGCAGATCACGCTCCAGTTACATGTTCAAGCACTGCTGCTTGTACTCTGCTGAGCGTGTCTCAGTGGCTCATCCTTTTCATTTATCTCCAATTGGTTCTGCTACATTCCATTTAAAATAAATCTAATCTATTAGTGTGACGCGCTTCCATCCGTATACAATACATTGGTTGCAAACACTATAGAAGTACAGAAAGGAGCTTTTCACAGATTGTGGACAGTTGTGTTTCAGTGTTCACTTCAGTCTGTGTTTTTTACTTTTTTGAGTGCAGATCACGCTCCAGTTACATGTTCAAGCACTGCTGCTTGTACTCTGCTGAGCGTGTCTCAGTGGCTCATCCTTTTCATTTATCTCCAATTGGTTCTGCTACATTCCATTTAAAATAAATCTAATCTATTAGTGTGACGCGCTTCCATCCGTATACAATACATTGGTTGCAAACAATATAGAAGTACACAAACGGGCCTTTCACAGCTACTGAACATGGGTTTTTAATTTTTAACTAAAATATGTATTTTTCAAATGACACAAATATAAGTAATGTTGAAGAGGAATAGTCCTACATCCATTGTTTGCACAATATTACAGGTGTACATCATGTCCCTTAATCAACAATGTATTATTATATTTACTTGTATGCTTTTATTTAAAAGCCAAGAACACAGAAGGATAACCTTCGCACTGCAGCTGTTGTCAAAGTTCAACCCACATTATGCACTTCCAACATTGCAGCATTTGAGGCATGATGTGAGTTGGATTGGTCAAAGTTATGGAGTGAGAAGGTTCACCATCAGTACCCTATAGCATAAGTATGCTTTTGTGTTAGCATTTGTGTTAGACATGTGGATATCTGCCATAATATGTCACAATTATTTAGTTACAGATTTGTTACCAACACTAATCATTGAATGGTTTTAAATTTGACGTTTCACTTGTTTACAGCTTAGAAATAAGGGTGTAGCCTGATATCTATGTGTAGCACTAGCCACTTTAACATGTCATGTTTTTTTAAACATGTGTAGCTAGGTAGCAGTAATTTTTGCCGGACACACAGCAGGGGAACAGCAGGCGTTACTGAACCCCACTATTACTATAGCTTGTGTATTGGTCTGTGGACACGACACTTCTGAGCAGCAACTGGCAGTGTTGTAGCCCAGGGAGTATAGCTCAGGTGGTAGAAAGATGAACATAACAGGAGACATGGAAAACGTTGTCAACCAGTTAGTTAATCTGAAACCGGACAGGCAAATTCAGGCGAGATCCATGCCTAGTTCATTTTCAGAAAAGTAAGCCGTTGTACATTATCGTAGGATAGTCGCATGCAACGGTCTGTTAGTACACCACCTGCAGCAGTAAAGACGCGCTCCGATAATACACTGCCAGCAGATCAAGCCAGCACCTCCAATGCATACTGGCTAAGCTCTGGCCATGTATCCAGCTTAGAGACACAAAACTTGAATGGGGAAGAGCCATCTGAGAGTACACTGAGAGGGCAAGACATGTAGTCTGTAACCATCTTACGGAAATGTTGCCTCCTGCTGACTGGAGCCGTCTCGGATGGTGTAGACATTGGTGGCGCTGCCACAAAACTTCGACACATTTGGAACATACTGGTCTTGCCCTGTGCAGAGCGCGCTGCTTGTGCTCCCTCTTGTTGCAGAGCTGTCTCCACTGCCTCGACGCACAGAGCTGCTTTGTAAATCAGTAGCAGCAGCAGTGCTCTCGGCTGGAATGGAGAACATTATGGATTGCACCAGTGTGTCTTGGTACTTCCGCATTTTACGCTCCCGGTTCAACGGTGTGATGAGGCTTTGTAAGTTGTCCCGGTAGCGAGGGTCTAGGAGGGTGTACACCCAATAATCAGACGTGGTGTGAATGTGTTCGATGCGGCGGTCGTTTCTCAGCCACTGCAGCATGAAATCAACCATGTGCTGCAGACTCCCAACTGGCCAAGAAACGTTGTCCCCTGCAAGAGGCGTCATCTCCGCCTGCTGTGCATCACCCCACCCTTGGTCTACATACTGACTAGAGCATTGTCTACCTCCCTCTGGAGCGATGTCTTCCTCCTCCATTGACTCCTCCTCACAAAGTCCTTCAAATACATATAAATTTACAAAATTTAAAACTCAAAATTTAAAAACTTTGTATCATAATTCTGTAACATCAGTTTATGGAAACACAATAGCATTACAAAAGGATAGACAAAAAATGTACATTATGTGCTTTGTAAATACATTAAAAGTTTGTAATGGTTATGAAAATATAGACAGCGACTCTGGAGGTTCAATTGTTGATACAGCATGGTACTTTGAAAGTCCTCCAGCCCTTTGTGAGGAACCACGTTGCGCTGACTGTCCAGAAGGTGATGGAATTTGTGACTCCTCATCCTCCTCACAAAGTCCTTCAAATACATATAAATTTACAAAATTTAAAACTCAAAATTTAAAAACTTTGTATCATAATTCTGTAACATCAGTTTATGGAAACACAATAGCATTACAAAAGGATAGACAAAAAATGTACATTATGTGCTTTGTAAATACATTAAAAGTTTGTAATGGTTATGAAAATATAGACAGCGACTCTGGAGGTTCAATTGTTGATACAGCATGGTACTTTGAAAGTCCTCCAGCCCTTTGTGAGGAACCACGTTGCGCTGACTGTCCAGAAGGTGATGGAATTTGTGACTCCTCATCCTCCTCACAAAGTCCTTCAAATACATATAAATTTACAAAATTTAAAACTCAAAATTTAAAAACTTTGTATCATAATTCTGTAACATCAGTTTATGGAAACACAATAGCATTACAAAAGGATAGACAAAAAATGTACATTATGTGCTTTGTAAATACATTAAAAGTTTGTAATGGTTATGAAAATATAGACAGCGACTCTGGAGGTTCAATTGTTGATACAGCATGGTACTTTGAAAGTCCTCCAGCCCTTTGTGAAGAACCACGTTGCGCTGACTGTCCAGAAGGTGATGGAATTTGTGACTCCTCATCCTCCTCACAAAGTCCTTCAAATACATATAAATTTACAAAATTTAAAACTCAAAATTTAAAAACTTTGTATCATAATTCTGTAACATCAGTTTATGGAAACACAATAGCATTACAAAAGGATAGACAAAAAATGTACATTATGTGCTTTGTAAATACATTAAAAGTTTGTAATGGTTATGAAAATATAGACAGCGACTCTGGAGGTTCAATTGTTGATACAGCATGTACTTTGAAGTCCTCCAGCCCTTTGTGAGGAACCACGTTGCGCTGACTGTCCAGAAGTGATGGAATTTGTGGCTCCTCATCCTCCACCTCTTCCAAAACCTCATGCCTTAGTGCTTGCAGTGTTTTTTGAAGCAGGCAGATAAGGGGGACAGTCAGGCTGACTAGTGCATCATCTGCACTCGCCATCCGCGTTGACTCATCAAACGCACGCAAAACGTGGCAGATATCCTTCATAGAGTTATTCGCCATCATTACACTGGCAGTGGCTGCCCATTCATTATAGGATCCAATTCTAATTACTGGTTCTCACCAACATAGCTCTCCCACAGCGCAGCACCCCCCTACATCTCCTCCCTTATTTATATTTATCGGCTAACCGACTGCTGCACTCTGCAAACGACCTTCGACTAACCTCTGCACTAATCCGTACCTCCACTCCCAACTCCAAGACTTCACCCGCGCTGCGCCAATCCTCTGGAATGCTTACCCCAAGAAATTAGGACTATCCGCAATTTGGATGGTTTCAGGCGCTCCCTCAAAACACATTTGTTCACAGTGGCCTATCACATTCACTAATCAAAGTCATTCTATGTGTAATTCTGTGTGTGTAGCCCATTCACTATCTCCATGCAACCCTCACTTCCTTAAAATGGCTGGACCATCATTGTAAAAACACCATTGTATATAAACACCTGTACTTTGTATCTCCCACACCTCATTGTAGATTGTAAGCTTTCACCAGCAGGGCGGCTGATTTTGCTTTAATTATTGTATTGTTAACGTTGTTACTTATGACTCGTGTTTTGAAACTGTTAAACTGTAAAGCACTGCGGAATATTATGGCGCTATATAAAATAAATAATATTATTATTCTTATTATAGAGCCCACTCAGTAGTGGTGTAAGTGTGAACGCCGCAAATTGCGAGTTGACTGCGCCTGATGCAGCTGATACTCCATTACTGTTGGCTGCTGCTCACACAACCGCTCCAACATATGTAACGAGGAATTCCACCTGGTGGGTACGTCACATATAATGCGATGTTCATGAAGGTGAAATCTGCGTTGCAGAGCTGCAATCAGCGATCTGGCCATGCGGAACGTCGCAAGTGAGCGCACTCTAGGCGGACCTTGTGCAGCAGTGCATCAAGATCCGGATATCCCCTCAAAAACTCTGCACGACCAAGTTGAGCACATATGACAGACATGGTATGTGAGTGAGGTTCCAAGGCCCAGAGCTGACACCAGATTTCGGCCATTGTCACACACTACCAAGCCTGCCTGTAGATTCTCTTCCAAAAACCACACGTCGCTCTCCTGCTTTATGGCATTACAGAGCTCCTGCGCTGTGTGGCTAAGATTCCCATGGAAATTAATTTCAGGATGGCCTGTTGACATTTGGACACGGCTGTGCTCATATCGGTCCGCAACAGGTAAACGTTCACGGGTCCATGTGGAGGTAGACCGTGACGGCTCCTGCAGCGATGATTCTGAGGAACTGGAATAGGAGGAGGAATCAATGTGTACAGACTTGATTCCTGCAATCCTTGGAGTTGGCAGAACACGTACAGCGCCACTCGCAAGATCAGTACCCGGCTGCACAACATTGACCCAATGGGCAGTGAGGGAAAGGTATTGTCCCTGGCCATGGGTGTTTAGAACCCTCTTGTTAGGTTTTGTTTCAGTTTGCTGGTCACATGACCTTTTTTCCCTATTTAGTCTGGCTCCGCCCTTCTGGCTTTGCTTGACTTCATTGTATTATCTACTGTTAAGCTAGCCGGGTGCTTAGGTGCCTTAATCTGTGAGTTTGCTTGATGTTAGGATCACAAAGTATTTATTTTTCTGTTTAATTATCCATGCTACAATTTATGTTAGGACTAGGAGGTGTCCACCTTTTCTCCCAGTCCCTAG
Organism: Oophaga sylvatica; assembly: GCA_033576555.1. Taxonomy (NCBI): domain Eukaryota; kingdom Metazoa; phylum Chordata; class Amphibia; order Anura; family Dendrobatidae; genus Oophaga; species Oophaga sylvatica. The sequence continues at coordinate 283,132,591 of JARQOD010000001.1, forward strand.
ATCTTGTAGGGATTACTCCCTCGCAACTAATAGGTCTTCGTTCACACTAGATGAGGACTTTAGCGGGTCTGGTCGCAGGATCAGGTTCCCCGTTACATCGTAGGGATTCAGCTTAGTTGTATTGTAGGGACAAATTCCCTTCTTTCCTTACTGGTTGTAGCAGATCATAACAATGGGTACTGGTCCACAGCATCGGTGGTCAGGTGGACCTTGCTACTGAGGGCTTTTAGTAGCGCATGTTTAATTTTTCCCTCAACATGCTTTTGCAGACCAGGGACGGCTTGCCTGCTGAAATGAAATCGGCTTGGCACATTGTATTGTGGGATTGACAATGATATTCAGTTACGGAAACTGTCTGTCTCACCAGCCTGAATCACAGCATTTCAAGGGACAGGAGTTTTGCAATGCCAGCATTCAGAGCCTGTGCTCGTGCATGGTTTGCGGAGTATGGCCGTGTTTTATCCCATGCCTGTGCTACCGCTGGCTGTTTTGTGGCCTGGGAGTGTGAGGATGACAGGGAACTTGCTGCTGTGTGTGGAATAACAGTTTGTCTCTGGACAACAGTGGCCGAGGTTCTTCCTGGCGATCCTGTGAGGAAGCATAACCAGCTGTGTGTGAGCTCGATGAAGAGGCTTCAACACAACCTGAAGATGTAGGTGCTGCTGTAGGTTGGCCTACATCTCCAGTGTGTCTTTGTAACTCAAACTACGTGCTTTGTCCGCACATGTTTACACATATTTGGGGTATGAGGTGACTGACACTTTTAGCTATTTTTTAAATTTTTTATTACACAGCTTGATTTCACATAGCAAATATCATGTGCAAGTGTGTGAAAAAAGGACCACGGGAGTGCAAGTCCCTGGGAGCGCACGTTTTTGACTTTTGGAAGACAACTGCTCCGAACAGGTGCCAAACTGGAGGCTACAGGCAACCGAGTCTGCAGCCTAACTCTCCCTCCTGTTTGTACCGTTGGGGCAATGTCTTCCTCTATCTTCCTTCTATCATAACCATTTTCTCTAGGCCTTTCCCAGCTTTCAACCAAAGTACTGGTTCTCACCCACAAAGCTCTCCACAGTGCAGCACCCCTCCTCATCCTCCTCCCTCATTTCTATCTATCGGCCTAACCGACTGCTGGGGCTCTGCAAACGACTTTCGACTAACCTCTGCACTAATACGTACCTCCCACTCCCCGACTCCAAGACTTCTCCTGCTCTACGCCAATCCTCGGAATGCTGTAACCCCAAGAAATTGGATATCCACAATTTGCATGGTTTCAGGCGCTCCTCAAAAACATTTGTTCAGAGCGGCCTATCACATTCACTAATCAAAGTCATTCTATGTATTCTGTGTAAGTGGTGTGTGTCTCTAGCCCATTCACTATCTCCATCCCTCAGTCCCTTAAGATGGCTGGAACATCATTGTAAATGCACCATTGTATATAAACACCTATACTTTGTATCTCCCCCATCTCATTGTACATTTAAGCTGTCACGACAGGGGGCGACTATTTAGCTTAATTATTGTATTGTTAACGTTGTTACTTATGACTTGTGTTCTGAAACTGCTAAACTGTAAAGCGCGGGCGGAAATATGGGCTATAATAAATAAATATTATTATTATTCCTCTGGCTCCCACCACCTTCCTGTTCTTCATGCCATGTTGGGTATTGGACCTCATCATCTCCACTACCCTCTTCCAACACCTGCTGTTGGGGGGTCTGGCCAGCACCATGCTCAACAGAAACTGGCACCTGGGTCTCATCATCATCATCAGATGCGTTCTGCGGTGTGGCTGACCATCGCACTGTCTCACCCGCCTCTTCAGATTCAGAGAGACACAGCTGTTGCGCATCACTGCATACTCCCTCTTCTTCACATTACAGAATGCTGCTTGGCTGGGCCCCTGTTTGCAAGCCAATAGATTCGAGAACAGAAGCAGACACTCAGCTGGCTCCTGTACAGAACTCTCTGACTGCCTGGGCAATTTGCCAGGCGGTGAAGAGACAGATGGTTTGCCCAACATGCTGTGGTCCTGAGAGGAGGTGGAAGCAATTGAAGTCGATGCATTGGCTGAGATCCAAACAACAACGGCTTCAATTTTTCTTCCCGCAGAGGGGGGTACTCCGAGCTCCTACAAAAGTGCGCATAAAGGGAACGCTCACGGCCCGGGGAAAACTGTGGATGCTGTGTCACTGGGGGCCGCAGCAGCCACAGAATCCCCACGTCCTCTCCCTGAAGAAACTCCACGACCACGTGCCTTACTCCCTGCCTTCTTCATCTTGGTAGATTGATAAAAAAGTCTGAAAAGTATAAGGCCTAAGTGTGGTTATTCCGCAGAGACTGCAGTGAACACTGCACACAATGTTCAGTAGGTGTGAAAGGCCCCTTTGGTACTTCTATAGTGTTTTGCAACCAATGTATTGTATACGGATGGAAGCGCGTCACACTAATAGATTTTTTTTAAATTTGTAATAGAGTGGAGCAGCAACAATTAGAGAAAAAATTTCAAGGATGTGCCAGTGACACACGCTCAGCAGACTACAAACCAGCAGTGGTTGAAGAACTAACTGGAGCGTGATCTGCACTCCAAAAAGGAAAACCTCAGACAACAGTGAAACACTGCACACAACTGTTCACTACCCAACGCGTCTCAGCAGGAAGGCAGTCTGTGCGTCAAAACAAAGGCGCAAGCATACATCCACGTACCCTGTTATAAAGCTATATAAAAAAAATTATGTAGTAGTGACCACACTTTATTGAGGTAAAACAGTATTACATCGCCATTCACATCTGTGGGCTATGCAGTCTCATCTATATATACCTTATCTATCCGTTGTCATGCTTGCAAGTCGACAGCAGGCATAAATAGCAATTTTCACTAATGCACTATGCACTTTTAAAAGGTTATGTTTGTTAATAAACATGATTATAGCCACATATTATGAGTATTACATGATGGAAATTGTATAATTTTGTATAAACTGTTTAGTGACATTATTCAGCAAATGTAACATTTTAGTAATGTCACAGATAACTTGTAATGCTGATGATGTTTTGAAGTCAGACATTCATTGCTATACAAAAAAAATGGTGTACATACTGTTACATTATCCATCATTAATGGATTCAGATATGTACTTGTATGCTTTTATGTACAACCGTTATAGCAGATTCCTTAACTAATTTATTTTGTGGTTGCATTGCTGTTCAACAATGTTAATGTATGTGTTTTATGTTTGTCAATTCTTTATTTATCTAGATATTAGTTTAAATGAAATCAATCATCTTATGGTAGTAAAGGTTATCTTTCTCTTGTTTGAAGTATAGACATTTAAAAATTGACAGGTAAAAAGGAATTACTTTATCTAGTATTTAAACATCCTCCTTGACCTGGGCTCCAACACCGCCAGTTTGTTGCTCGGAAGTGCTGTTAGCACAGTAACAACTTGCTCCTGGTTTACTGGGTTCGTAACGTCAGTGGTCCTCGTTGTGCCATTGGCTCTTTTCCTTCTGCTGCCCCTCCGGGTTCCAGTTACCGTCAGCTGGTTCTCCGCAGTGCCTTTGGCCTAGGTGCCTCCATCTTGGTATCCCGAGTTCCGCACGTCTGCTGGTCCTTGGTAGTGCTTTGGAGCACAGGTACCTTCCTGCAAGTAACCGTGTCCCAGTAACGTCAGCTGGTCCTCGGTTGTTGCCCATTGGCTCTTTTCCTTCTGCTGCCCCTCCGGTTCAGTAACTCAGTGTCCTCGTTTGTGCCATTGGCTCTTTCCTTCTGCTGCCCCTCCGGGTTCCAGTACCGTCAGCTGGTTCTCCGCAGTGCTTTGGCCTAGGTGCCTCCATTTGGTATCCCCGAGTTCCAGCAACGTTGCTGGTCCTTGGTAGTGCTTTGGGCACAGGTACCTCCTGCTTAGTAACCGTGTCCCAGTAACGTCAGCGGTCCTCGGTTGTGCCATTGGCACTTTTCCTTCTGCTGCCCCTCCGGGTTCATAACGTCAGCTGGTCCTCGGTTGTTGCCATTGGCTCTTTTCCTTCTGCTGCCCCTCCGGTTCCAGTACCGTCAGCTGGTTCTCCGCAGTGCCTTTGGCCTAGGTGCCTCCATCTTGGTATCCGAGTTCCAGCAACGTCTGCTGGTCCTTGGTAGTGCTTTGGAGCACAGGTACCTCCTGCTTAGTAACCGTGTCCCAGTAACATCAGCTGGTACAAGATTGTGCTACAAATACAAGATACGGAACAAGAGACACAAGAACCAATAAGCAAAGATCTAAAAGCAGAAGACATGAAGTATAAGACCAAAATGGAAGAGCAAAATAATATGCTCTAAATTCTAAGCAGAAGAAGACTAAGCAGTGTATGGGGGTGGAGTCCGTTCCTCCTCGTGGTGCCCCTGGAAAATGCCTGCTGCTGCAGGCTAAACTGAACACGGACAAATACTGTTGTAATTTAAATTTTTGTGACAGCAAGAACGGAAGGATGAAAAATTCATACTTTGACAGATTACAAGTACGGATTCTCTGTCACAAATAAGAAATATGATGAGAAGATGAAGCAAATATGAATAAGAATAATAGTTTAATAAGAAGAATATGATTAATGTTAACAAAGATGAATAGCAAGAAGTTTAAGAAGAAGATAAAGAAGGTGAAGATGAAGAATAATTTGATGAAAAAGAGATGCTGCAGAAGATTATGAAGGAAAAGTGTGTGAAAAGTTAAAAAGGTGAAGATGAAGAGCATGGAAGTTGTGTAATAATACATATTTGCCAAAATAAAAAAAACGTTAACATTGTCAATTTCTTCGTCAATCCGAACATCTTTAAAAAAAAAATATTTATGCTATTCCATTTGATTGGGTTAAACATCTAGCCTTTAATGTCTCCTCAACCTTCCACAATACATTCTACATTACTCTTTCTTGTTTTCCTTCATGTACAATTAACCAACAAGGCAAGAATGGGTTTTTTTTAATTTCGATATTTGTTCCCATAGACTTACATGGGACTTCCGTATCGATACGGTATCGCCGATTTTTTAGTGATATCGGCGATACCATTTTCCGATTCCAGAACTTTTAGGATATCGGAAAGTATCGCTCAACTCTAATTAGGACCCCATTAACAATATCATGAGATCCCAGTCAATAACAGGATTATGCCTCTGCAACCAGGGGAACCCCAACACCAGTCCTGCAGGAAGATTATTCATAACATAACATGAAATTCGTTCCTGATGTAAGGAACCCACCTGAGGAGGAACTCCTCAGAGACAAACTTAATGACATTTTGAGCAACCGGTGTCTTATCAATTGCAACAATATAGATGGGAGTCTCTAGCCTGCTGTCCCTAACTTTAACTCGGACACCATACTAGAGTTAATGAAATTCATGGAAGATCCACAGTCCACAAATGCTGCAGTGGAAGCACTACCACCTCTCTAACACAGTTCCACCTCTAACAAAATTTTCCTGAAAGATGAAAAATGGTACCTGGAGAGTCTGGATGACCTCCTACAGTCCATGGCCAAAAGTTTTGAGAATGACACAAATATTAATTTTTACAAAGTCTACTGCTTCACTTTTTCTAAATGGCAATTTGCAATTACTCCAGAATGTTATAAAGAGTGATCACTAACAGCAATTACTTGCAAAGTCAATTTTGGCTAGAAAATGAACTTTATCCCCCAAACACATTTACAACATCATTGCGCCCTGCCTTAAAAGGACCAGCAACCTGTTTTCAGTGATTGCTCCATTAACACAGTGTGGTGTGTTGATGAGGACATGGCTGGAGATCATCTGTCTGATTAAGTAAGAATGACACACTGGACACTTTAAAAGGGGCTGGTGCTTGGCATCATTGTTTCTCTTCTGTAACCAGGTTTATCTCTAAAAGAAACACGGCAGTCATCATTGCAATACACAAAAATGGCCTAACAGGAAGAGTATCGCAGCTGAAAGATTGCACCTCAATCAACAATCTATCGCTATCATAAAAACTTCAAGGAGAGAGGTTCCATTGTTGCCAAAAAGGCTCCAGGGCGCCCCAAAAAAGACCAGCAAGTGCCAAGAAAGTGTTTCAGCTGCGGATCGGCTACCAGCAGTGCAGAGCTTGCTCAGGAAAGGCAGCAGGCAGGTGTGAGTGCATCTGCACGCACTGTGAGGCGGACACTCTTTGGAGCAAGGCCTGGTCTCAAGGAGGGCAGCAAAAGAAGCCACTCTCTTCCAGAAAAAACATCATGGACAGACTGATATTCTGCAAAAGGTACAGGCAGTGGACTGCTGAGGACTGGGGTAAAGTTATTTTCTCTGATGAATCCCCTTTTCGATTGTTTTGGGACATCAGGAAAACGCCTCATTCGGAGAAGACAAGGTGAGCGCAACCACCAGTCTTGTCTCATGCCAACTGTTAAGCATCCTGAAACCATTATGTGTGGCGTTGTTTTTCAGCCAAGGGAATCGGCTCTCTCACAGTCTTGCCTAAAAAAACACAGCATGAATAAAGAATGGTACCAGAATGTCCTCCAAGAGCAACTTCTCCCAACCCTCCAAGAGCATTTGGTGATCAACAATGCCTTTTTCAGCATGATGGAGCACCTGCCATAAAAAGCAAAGGTGATAACTAAATGGCTCAGGGAACAAAACATAGAGATTTTGGTCCATGGCCTGGAAACTCCCCAGATCTAATCCCATTGAGAACTTGTGGCCAATCATCAAGAGACGGGGGACAAACAAAAACCTAAAATTCGAAAAAAGAATGTAGAAAAGATGTGTATCTTCGTACCGTGTTAGCCAGTAGATCACAGCTGCATCACATCTATGTGGTGTACCTAAATATATGTACTAAATGTCCAACTGGGGTCTGTATGTTGGGGGAGACCGGCAAAAACTGAGAACAAGGAATGAATTCTCATCGCCACACAATAAGAGAAAAAAGAATGGATTTACCTGTGCAAAACACTTTTGTATCCCGGTCATAGCATGACGGATATGGAATACTTGTATTAAAATCTAACTTCAATTAAGAAGGATAGAAAAGTCTGGGAAATTAAATTATGATGACCTTTGACACTCTTAGTGCTGGGATGAATATATCCCAGAGTTTTATGTCTTTTACAAACAATAAGGAATCTGCTCCCCCGACCTTTTAGGTCATCACAACACAATACAGACCCCATAGAGGGTAATAAAACTTTCACCCTTATCTATGAAAAGTCAATTTATGTTCATTTTGCAAAAAGCGTTCGTACTCATTGTTTACCCATTGTTATTCCTGGTCCTTTTGATATTAAATATGGATTTTCAGCTTTTTTTTTTGTCTTT